>LR990865.1:2400000-3097216 GCA_905163395.2 Endotricha flammealis | reverse complement strand
TGGCGTCGCCCGTGCCTCGGTATGTTTATACGGTGTGCTAGTGTAGATTTAACTAACGCATCCACTAAAGCCACTAAGTCACAGATAATCTATATACTAAATACAGTTCAAATGTTTTATGTACATCGAACGTAAAATGTAAAGTGTGCAAGTAGAATGGTTAATGTACGTACCTGTAATTCAGCAGTCAGTACACACGGTTTCATGAAACGTCCAACATCATTAGAAAATAGAAATATGTTATTTAATTTCATTCTTGCAAACGTCAATCTGTAACATAGAAGTAAGTCTATACGGTCAATTTCAATATTATCTAGTTAAAACATTACTCGGCCAATTTGAAAAAATAAAATATAGTCTAATTAAGAAAGACTTGGTGGATACACACGGTCCCGCGAATTTATTTGTGAAATTACCTTGTTTCTGTTCTAGAGATGATTTTTGGGAAGACTACCTTTGGTCTCATCCCGATTTTTAGCTCTATTTTTGACTCTGTTCGACGTTCTGTTACAAATTAATGCTTTAAAGTTTTCTTAACGCGAGCACACGCCGACAAAAATACTTTTTATGAAATATATTGTTTCATATTTAAATTTGAACTCTCATGCTATATTACTTAGAAGGTAGTATGTATTAATCATCAAACAAGCACGATAATTTATAATGCGGTATGTTTCCATACGTAGTCTCATCGGGGTTTTTAATCGGCTTACATCGTACTGGCAGCAACTCGAAAAAGCCCCACTTAGGTATTATAAATTCTAGATTTTATAAGTTCAATGGCAAGAATTGAGAGCTTTCCTAAATAATAATGTTACGTGAAAAGTTTTTCATTAATGGTACTTAGATATTACAATGTACTCTGCTTTGATGTCAAAGTAATTTTTTACCAATGACACAATAAAGTTTTAAGAACCTCTTTCATGGCGCCTTTGTCGCCAGCGGTTGCGGTTGCAGCCCAGTCGCGTAATGCGGTTGGAATAGCTGACGGCTATAGGTGGCGAACAACGATCGTGCCGCGTTACGCGGTTTAGAACGCATAAGCACAAGCGGATAAATACTAAACTAGGAAAGCGGTCTGTAACGCGAAACTGAACTGCTAGTCAATGGTCTAGTCTATAGCATACTAATGGTCTAGTCTGTAACTAGTGGGGTAACGAATAGTCTGTCAGTTTATTTACAGATTATTAGAGGTTTGACAATGTCTTTGATAAATAAGCTAACTGTAACTTTATTAACGAGTAATGAAACAGGTTCGCAGTCTCTTTAATTATTAAAAACCGTACGAGGAAAAACATAAACCCCTATACAGGAAAAGCAAAGTCGCGAATTCGTATAAATCATTCCGCCATTTAAATTATACGTCAGCAATGACAGGGTGTCAGGATAAGAGACAATTTTAATTTCGCTTCTGCATTCGTGCTCTAACGAGAGATGAACCAGAAACGCTGACACTCGCGTACGGCAATCATGCTGTATAACCGTCCGAATTACGCTAATAGTATGGTGGCGAGTGGAGCGGGCAAAGTAACCCAAAAAAGAATGCGTGAAACCAATTTTACATAACAGTCTAGTTATAAGTGGCATGACACGCCATAACATTGTAAATTAGCTACCCTAAAATTATTTTAAAATGGTTTTAAGCTATTGCATAGCTTTTATCGCGGCCTTTGAACGCCGCGACCGAATCAAGAAATTCGGTAGCGAAAATAAACCTAACATAACACCGATAAAATTAATAAACAAAATTAAACCTTAATCGAACGAGATTAGACTCAAAATTCAATACGCAATTTAATGCATACAAAATATAACCGATAAAATTTACCACTATTCCCTCATAGAGGACTCTGTTAACCAGTGTTATATTTAACCATTTAAATTTAATTGTTACCGCTCTTCCCTCATATAGGACTCTGTTAACCAGTGTTATATTTAACAATTTTAATAATTATTATAATTGCATAAGTTGAAAAAAAAAATGCTATGCAGTAGCTTTACTGCGGCTGTCCCCGAGTGCCACGCGTATTTTTTTCATCGTGTTTTGCACGTGACATTTGTACTGTGACCCGATTGTACTAAACAAATGCACCAATGGACTCTCAATGATGTCTCAATCGTGTCTCAATAGAATGTCGATAGTGTATCTGTGGAATAGTTTTTGACATTTGTTATGGACTTAAGTTTAACTTATTGTTTATTTGAGAGTCCATTAGTGCATTTGTTTAGTAGAATCGGGCCCCTGTTTAGTGTGTCTAAAAATTATTTTTGATAGATCAATTTTTATTTTGCTATAATAGAGTCATTACGTGATCTACTGATTATGTACCTATGTATGTATACCACCATAACATAGAAAGTAGAATTATGCAAACATCCACGTATATAGTCAAAATAACTGCTGTGTACTTAAAAGGCGCTCTTGTTAATATATTTTATTTCAGCTTTTTTGTAACCTTTTTATAACCTAATTTGAACTGTCGTAAATTTTCAGATTACAAAGTTTTGTGCATTAAAAAAAAAACCTACCAAACTAGAACATTATTATGCTATACGTAGTAACTATTTAGTAATCTGTGATAATATGGTCTAGTGAATGGTCAAACACAGTATCATGAATACTAAAAGTTCACTCAAGAAAAAAATAGTAAAGATGACACTAAATCATTACATAAATATACATCAATATGAAGATTCCTCCATGAAATCATATAAAAGTCATAATGTTTTTAAACGCCCTCAGTCAACAACACAACCACACCCGGTAAATGAAACGCGCGCCACCGTATCAGCTAAACCCAAATTTTCTCGTTAGCACGGGGGCGAAAACGCCTTAGTCTTGAGGTTTTATTCATTATTTGATTTTAGGGAGCATCTGTCATCACTTTAGCTTTCCCAACGATTAGGGAGATAATTGTGAGATACTGACTTGACAACTTGAATGACAGGTCTTGATATCTTTGAACAGGATTTTAATTTAATTTCTTTGAAGTAACAATTGTATTGTTTACCTTACTTTATGGGGAAATGCAATTTGTTTGCTTCTTTTCGAATGAATGGGTCGAAAGGGTTCAAAGCGTCGAGCGAAATGAGCGTTTTGAAATGGGTGAAATCTCATTACCATTTCTCATTCTTATTCTCACTCATGTCTCATTCTCACACTTACTGTCACTTTCAAACTCTCTCATTCTCGTTTTATATGATTGATAATTTATAGGTGTTCTTATTTTTTCAGGTCATTAAAAGCCGGCAAACTGGCGCACATAAGTAAGTACAAATAAAATACTTTGGTTTATAAATTTTAAAAAGTGAAAATAATTTAGAATAATAATATGTTCTTCTTATGTGTACTTATACGGGTTGAAATGATAAATATAATGTTCTTATTACTAGAAAACGGAGATATACATTATAATATTATTATCATGATAAATACCTAGTTAGGTACTATTTTGCAATATTCACTATTGTTTATTCGAAATGATAAAATCACAATTGAAAAGAACTTTACCAATTTCGTCTACGTGTTGTCAGCACTGTTTTAAGTTTGGTTAGTGACATCACCATTGATCAATGACTATGTATTCATAGACATAGAAATAAGTCGAATTCTATTTTAATTCTATTAAATTTATTTTTCAACCACGTAATATAAAATGCGTCTTAAAGGTTTAACTGAACTGTATGGCTAATGAATTTAATTGTTAAGACTCCACTGGTAAGGTCCAAAGTCATCTTATTTAGTGACAATAAAAAAAAATTAAATCTTGATAGATTTGTTTTTAAAATCGACTTCTAAATAAAACTAAAAAATATAAAATACTCGTGTCTATATGATAGTTAGTCAATGACGCAATTGTAAACTTTGCCTTGACTTTGCAAGGCGCGCTTCATCGACTGCAGTTGCGTCCTGTAAACGGTACAAATGAACCATTCAACCAAACAAATCGCAGCCATCCGACTTCGGGCGCGCAATCTATAATTTCGACAACTTTGCAAAAACGGAAATCGAAAAACTTGTCTTGTTATTTATTTTTATGATAGAGATGGACAAACAGGGTACTGGGTCAGATAGATGACTCCTATATAGTTTTCTTTACATAGTACAAAATGAAGTCGCTTTGGCTGTCTATCATTAGATCTTTAAAACTACGCAACGGATTTTGAAGCTGTTTTTTAGGGTTCAGTAGTAAACTACAAGGGACCCTTATAGTTTCGCCATGTCCGTCTGTCCGTCCGCGGTCTAGCGCCGAGACGCTTAAAGCTGCTAGAAAGCTGTTATTTGGTATATTAACAATGCTAACAAAGTGGTAAATAAAATTTAAAAAAATATTATTTTTTGGGTGCCTCCCCTACAGGTAAAGTGGGAATGATTTTTTTTTCGCACCGACCCCATCTTGTGGGGTATTGTTAGATAGGTCTCTTAAAACATTGAGGGTGTGGGAAGATCATTTTTCGATACAATGATCCGTTTGCGAATTATTTACATTTAACGTGTCAATTTTCGTTTTGCACGGTGCCCCCCCCCCTCTATCTCCGAAAGTCTTGAGTTTAGAAATTTGAAAAAATTCATGGTAGTAGTCCATATAGTTAAGTATGCACTACTAGTTACCGAGTAATAGGCGACGAACTTAAGCAGTAAAATTTCTTTGACGAAAACGTACAAATGTCATAGAAAATGACATTGTACTCATCTGCAAGCAATAAATGCATAGCCAATACGGAACCCTACATTGTGCGTGGCCCGACACGTACTTGCCCGGTTTTTTAATAGATACGAGTGATTCAAAAGTAACGTTAATGATGTATAATACATTCCAAAATTCTCATGGGAAAGCGGTATACATGATAACTTTGCACGAGTTTCGCTAGTAAGATATAAACAGCATTACCTGTGGCATTACTAGCTTTTGCCTGCGACTAAACACGCGGTAAATTTGATTCCAAACCATTATTTATTATTATGCCTTTAAGGCCAGGTCGTGGCCCGGTGCCGCTAAAGCTTGTTAAGGTCCTTTAGGCTCTGCACAAGCGTAGATACTTTTTGTTGCCGACACCGAACACTTTTTGATCATCATGAGTATGTGTTAAGTAAAAGTAACTTTATGCCACAAAGGTGGGAAACAAGCATACGGCCCGCGCATCACCGTAGCCTATAGACGCTTGCAATACCGGGGATATTACTCACGCGTTGCCAACCCTCCCAACCCCCTAAGTAGAGCTCTGATGACCGAGACTAATGCTATTTGGGCACTTCTGTAAGGTGGAGGTCCTTCCCCAGATGGGCTGCTCCGATCTGAGCGGATGATCCGCTGTGCCCTATAACAACATTTCTTTTAGTAACTGGACACAAGAAATGTTTACGAATGCGCAGGGAGTGGATGATTTTATACTAATTCTATAGAAACAAAATATTCATCAGCTTGTATCTGAGATAAGATACAAGTGTCCACGTTTGCGCCCCCGCTATGTGGTAAGCGGCGGTGGCGGCAATGCCTCTTGGAGAGCGTCACTTATGGTAATCTCTAAAAAAAATGGGTATTCTCTTTTTTGCCCCTTCTATTATATGAAGCAAATAAAAAACAAATCATTATTTTTGTCTTATTGTCTATTCTATTGTAATCGGATGCTGCAACTAATAGAAAAGCTTATGTTTACAGCCCGTAAAACTCTGGAATTGTTGCACAAGTTTACACATCGCAATTTGTGGGGGTTGATATTCAAGTACCAACCGGTACTTGAATATCAACCCCCACAAATTGCGATGCTTTCGCAAATTCCTCGAATGAAAAAAGTTTCAGTATCCCTGAAATATTTCCGGTATACACTTCCCAAAAAATGCCCGGATTTCGTTATGTTTAAGCCTCTTATATTCTTAGCACGGTGTAGCAAGCAACGAAATATATATATTTTTTTCTTTCGCTTCACGAAAATGTAATTTCCCTAACTTTTCACTTAGGTTGCTTGAAAACTTTGCAGATGTTCAACGTAAGTTTAGATTATTTTGAAAACTTTTTTGGAGCTTTCCCAAATAAAGTGGAATGATTCCTGCCTTTTCCCATTTTGACGTCATCGTTTTAACTTTGACGCAATGCAAGTTTTTTATAACTTTGAAATTTGTTTCACTCAAAAATATCACGGTTTTTCACGAAATCCAGTAAAATGTTTTAAAGGGTAATTTCGTTGGGTGGAATTGGATTATAAGGTTGTCATGGTATTTTATTTTTACCGGGTCTACGAATTTGCGCTGAAAGTTATCGGTATAGGTAGTACATGTATATTTTTCCGGTGATAGTAACAGGTCATTGACCTCAGCCATTTTTGAACTATTCCATAGCTGGACATAGACACATTACGTATGTAGACATTTCTTGTTGACATGTCGACGGTCTTGTATTTTTGTCCAGCGTCTGCTGAAGGTGACTGTTTCGGTGGGGAACGTAGGTAAGGTCAACAAATAGGCCATTATTATGGGTATAGCTCACCGACATAATATAATAATTGATGAATTATAATAATAGGGACTTATTTCATCTTTTAAATCTGACGTGTCAATAGAACTGTAATTTAGGTTCAAATATATTCTTTTAGTTATAATAATAATATTATTTTATAGTTATTGATTATTTCCTACTTTTTTATATTAAATGTTATTTGTAAAAACTTAAAAAATGAGCGCGTCATAAAAGTCATTTATTCACAACCATAGATTTAGTATATACTAGCGTACCTATAGATCGGCTTTGTTTGATTGAGACGAGACCAAAAACGAAATACACTAGTGTGCGTGGAATGTACATGTGTGCAAGCAAGATATATAATTTTGTGGATTTTCCTTTTAGTTTGAGTTACATCCAGGCACTGCACAGGTAACCATATTTAATCACGTCGAATTAACACCAAAACTACACTTAAAAACCATAAATTTTGTAAAAATAGGGATTTGTTTTAACATGACTGACGTTAGGGCGGTACAAGCCCATTGCGTGTATAGGAAAAAATGGTCTCGTCTATCTATTTCGCTCTAACAAACGCGTATGCTATGATCTATCTCTTTTGCATTGCCAATCTTCTTACGCTAGTAAGTTATAATAAATCTATGTTCACAACACTGTCATTTCGAATTATTGTGACGTCACAAACATTAGCCGATTCGTATACTGATACATTTTGACGTCGAAAATGCGTCAAACTGGTGGCCGTTGGAATTTCTTCTTAAATGCAATTTTTTGAAATATTATAATAGAGTTATATTTTTTATACCACAAAGTTAGCAAACAAGCATACAGCCCGCCTGATGGTAAGCATCACCGTAGCCTATAGACACTTACAATACCGGGGGCGTTGTTCTACTTTATGAAGCTCTCTCTGTGTCTGTAAACATTTTATTGCTGACTGTACTCACTGAATATACAATCTAGAACCAATATCAGAATGCTATAGCAATGGTACAATAACGCAGATGTAGAGCACCATTTCAAATTATCCGTAGCGTCTTTGGCGCAGCGCAATAAAACTGCAGCTTGCTTGCAACAGTCTCCAGAGATTGGCAACAACAATCAATCCTGCGACGTAATTTACTCTCCAGCGTAAATAAGGATCAAACATGTACCCCGTATAGGCCATCGTCCAAAGCTCGGTTTTTGAATAAATTTTAGCTTAGAACGATCTATGCAAATGTCTACGCATTGAAATAAGTACATTTTTATGTTGCTGACTGTATTAAATCTCGGTAAAGTTCAACACCCTGTTAAAATATAGGTGATGCAGTAATTAAGGACTGTAAATAATATTACATACTAGCGCCCCGCCCTTTTTTTTTTTATACCACAAAGTTGGCAAACAAGCTTACGGCCCGCCTGATGGAAGCACCACAGTAGCTAGACGCTTGCAATACCGGGGATATCACTCACGCGTTGCCAACCCTCCCAACCCCCCCAAGTGGAGCTCTGGAGACCTTAAGGCGCTGTCCCACTGCTGCGCACGAAGAGGCTACGCACGTGTGTTAAGCTTTGCTTTGCAAGAGGATGTACGTGATTGTTTCCACTGCAACCCACGCACACGTTAACTTTTTTTTTTTTTTTTTTTTTTTTTTTTTTTTTTGTATTAATTGAAAAGTTCAGTTTGGGTGTACTAACACCCTCTTCTGAGACACCGGACTGTTGCGGGAGCGTAGGGCTCTCACCGCCAAAAATTTACAGTGTCTGCCTAGGGGCGCCCCAGAGGGGGGCTCGAACCTCGGCCTATGGCGACACTGGGGGAAGGCGAACGGATTGGAGAGAAGCGGCCGGGCACGTGCCGGTACCGCGAAAACCGAGTCCCTACAGGAAGGTGGCGCGACGCGCGGCCCCGCCGGCGGGGCCGATATGACGGACGTGTGTGTCTAGTTTGTGTCGCGGAATCTAATTGTTTATACGCCTCGATGGCGACTGTAATGGAGTCGTCCGGGTCGTTGAGGACGTGCCGCGGACGACGTTTGGACCTGCTGGTACCAGCCGGAGCGGAATAATCCCCTGCGGCTTTCACCAACGGATTTGGGTGATGATTGAGCGAGTCGAAGTATTTGACAGAGCATTGCTTTAGGTGGTGCGAGATGGTCGGCACACCTAAGTCAATGTGGAGGTTTTTGTTCCTAACGAACCAAAGCCCACCGATGGCTTTGCGCAAAAACCTATTCTGAATGGTTTGCAGCCCGTGGATATGAGAGGGCGCGGCGTGAGCGAAAACTGGACTTGCGTATGTCATTATCGGCCTAATGCACGTTGTGTAAACTCTCACCTTATTTCTAAGAGAGAGTTTACTGCGCCCATTAAGCAGACAATGTAAGCGGCCTAGCGCGAAAGCAGCGCGGTCGCGGACAATCTTTATATGATGTTCGAAGGTGAGTCCCCCTATCGAGTGTGACACCTAAATAACGGACTTTCTTTTCCCAAGGGATCGGTTGTCCGAACATCTTGACTTTAGTGGAGGGATTTGGCGTAGTACCTCTGGAGAAGAGGATAGCGGCGCTTTTATCTGGATTAACTTCTATGCGCCATTTCCTAAACCAGTCGCCAAGGGAGTTGGCGGCGGCTTGGAGGGACTTTACTATGGCGGGTGTACTAGAAGCCGAACAATAGATGGCTGTATCATCTGCGAAAAGGGCAGTATGAGTCACAAGTGGACTGGGTCTAAATTGAGGGAAGTCGCTTGTGTAAAGCGTGTATAGGAGGGGGGAGAGCACGGATCCTTGTGGTACTCCGGCTCTAATGGTGTGAGGGGGGGATAGTGCCCCATCCACCCTATAGCGGAAAGAGTGATTCGACAAGTAGTCTCGTATGATGAGCACGAGACGGTTTGGCACATTAAGTTTGTAGAGCTTATAGATAAGCCCGTTGTGCCATACTTTGTCGAACGCCTTTGCCACGTCGAAAAAGAGAGCGCCCGTTTTGTGCGGGCGGGATCTGTTCGCTCTCCGGTCCAACACGTGTTCGACTATGCGATGCACTTGTTGGACACAAGAGTGTTTGGCTCTAAAACCAAACTGTGCGTCAGGTAAAAGATTTTAGCAAGGGAAAAATCTTTGAGACGAGCGAGAATAGTGCGCTCATAGATCTTTCCTATCGAACTAAGGAGACTGATTGGGCGATAGCTCGAGGGCTGATCCTTGGGCTTGCCGGGTTTTGGAATGCCAATGACGGTGGCTTCCTTCCAAGATTTGGGGAAAATACTGTTTTTTAATGCCGCATTGAAAATGGCGGTCAGAAGGAGAATAAGGTGCGCGGGGAAGAGCTTGACGACTCTATTAGAAATCCCGTCAGGCCCCGGGGCCTTCCTATTATGTAAATCTCTGATAAGGGACTCTACCTCATCGGGGGTTACCGGCTCTATCGGCGGGTCGGCATCTGTGAGAGGGCTCGCGAGATTGTTGAAAACCTCAGTATCGACCTCGAGTAGGTGATCTGGATCAACGGGGAGTGTGCTAGGTGCACATTGTGCCTCAAGACTGGATGCTAAGCATTCAGCTTTTTCCTCGTCCTCGAAGGCGAGGGGGAGGGAGGGATCTGACTGTACTAACGGGGGGGTGGCAGCCACTGTATCTGCCTTAAGGGCTCTGGTGAGGTTCCAGAAGGCTTGTTGAGAGGGGACCATATTTGTAAGTGTCTCGTCCCACTGATCGTTCCTAAGCTGTCTAATGCGACGCTTAACCGCTGATTGGGCAGCGCGCATGCGGACACGGTTCTGCTCAGAGGGAAAAGAGAAGTAAGCCCTTTGAGCTGCGTTTTTCTCAGTTAACAGAGCACGGGCATCTGGCGGCAGTTCCCAGCGACGATGAGCGTTCACTGGGACGCGGCGCGAGCAATCGCTAACCACCTTCTGCACGTGCGCTGTTAATGAGTCAATTGCACCTATCGCGTCGGGAATTGAGACTATCTCGTCTGGAATTGGGTCTAACAAAGGAGATGAGATAGACTTAAGGCCTTCTCCTAGGCTGAACCAGTCAGTCTTGAGTCTTGTGGGGTCTGAGGCTGCCACGTTGGGAATGCTCACTCTGGGCGAGAGGGCAATAATGACAGGCCTATGATCTGAAGTGACACGTTAACCATCAAGTGACGTCATTGATATACGCGTGGCTTGCTCAACATAGCTCAACGATGTCAACGCCATGCACGCAGTGAATGCGGTACACAGCTTGTTCCACAAAGCGTGCACATCGCTGCGCACGCTGTGGAAATTACGTTTACCCACGTAGTCATCCACGCAGCTGTAATTTGCCACGTGGCCCACGTGTTCGTGCGCAGCAGTGGGACAGCGCCTTTACTCATCGTAGGAACACAGCATGGCCGAGACTAATGCTATTTGGCTACGATCTTCTATAAAGTAGAGGTCCTTCCGCTGACGGGCTGCTCCGATTTGAGCGGATTATCCACTGTGGCTGTGCCCTACCTCTCTTAAAATCACCCTGTCTTCGCGCGGATTTCAGTAAGAATTCCTTTTTTTTTTTCAAAATAAAATATCTATGTCGCAGTAGCTTCTCAACGATAACATATTGCAAAATGCAAACAACTAATAAAATTTTTCCTCTGATCCAAGAGTTTACCACGATGACACATTTGGTACTAAAATCAAAGCTTGGACGACGGTTTAGTAGTATTCCCAGCCATGCCCCCGGGGCGCAAGCGAAATGAGCGAGCGAGAAACAACATGCTCTCTGTAACTTTTCGCTTTTATTTTAGATTTTATTTATGTCAGGTTTGTTCGCGTTATTGTACAATCAATTTCTATGCATTTTGGTATAACATTGTTAGAGTATGCAATGCAATATGTTTGACGAGAACATGAAAAAAAGTATATACAGTATAGTCAGTGGCATAAATTTTGTGTCATGTTAGTATGGTAGTTAAGATGGGGCGAGTGGGATCGATGCCGCACAGGATAAACGATTTATTTGAAGAACGTAATTTATTTGATTTTATAATAATATGTGTTTTCTATGTCTTATAAGTATTTTAACAATAATGTCGTCACACCAAACGAATAAAGCAGTAATAGCACGTTACCAAAAAAATTTTTTATTGCTTTTTTAAAATCTACGGACCTTAATACATCACCTGAATTTTTTTCAGAATTTTTTTACTGCAAATAGTGTAATTAAAAGCGTTTGACGTCTTTCTTCTACCGAAAAATATATACAAAAGCTTAGGCGAACAAAATAATTATTTTACCTTACGTCCCGAGATAAAGTCATTGATTGGAAGAATAACAGAGTATCATTCTAATACAACTTTATTCGTCCGAAATCCTACGCAAAACTAGTTTGTATTAGATTAAAACTGTTTTATTCTTATGAAATTACAACCATCATTGTAATGTAAGTAATCAAACAATTTTATATTATTTTGATCCAAACTGTAATGTGTTATTAAGTAATCTATAATATAAAATTCAAAGTCCTGACGGACTGATTTAACTAAGTGTATATCAACGCACAGACCAAACCGCTGGGTCTAGAAATTTCTTAATGTAGGTTCCTTACGACGTCTAGGGGTGTACTAAGAAACGATTTTTCAAAATTCCCACGGGAAAGCGAAATATACGCAAACGAAGTTGCGAGGGTATATCGACGCACAGTGTAAACCACTGGGTCTGGAGATTCCAAATTTGGTATGTAGGTAGGTTCCTTATAAGGACCGGACCGTCCGGACCAGACCGACCGGACGAGACTGAACCGGACCGTACCGGAATTTGTTTCTGAAGAAAAATATGCTACTTAATGGTTAGTAGGCCACGCGGGCAAAGCCGCAGGCACAAGCTAGTCGTGTATGAATTGCTAATGAAATAATTATATTATGATATTGCACTAAGGCTACTAAGGCCGAGTGGATGAGTGCAGTGGCATGGAACAAAGTAAATGAAAGAAAGGCGCTCAAAGAAACTGGCCTGAATACTGACGAGCACCGTGCCTTGTACGCTGAAGCGCATAGAACAGCTCAGAGACTATGTAGGATAGACAGGGATGCCTATATTAATAACATCTGCGGAGAGGTAGTAGAGACATGTTCGGAAACAGCCCGCACTAGAGATAATTATGTTCCGTAAAGTCAAGTGCCTTGCAAAAGACTTCAAGCCGAAACACTGGTCTATTCAAAGTGAAGCTGGGATAACTGTTGTCCGATAAGATGGCAGTCCTGGAGAACAGGTGGAGAATATATTGTCAAAATCTATTTTGTGAGAACAACGCGAGAGGAACTTGTGGGATTATGCCGTTAAGCAACCTGACATCCTTAGACAGGAGACAGAAGAAGCAATCTGCAAACTGAAACCTTAGGCTTGCGGTGGTGACGGGATAACAGCTCAAATGCTGAGTCTTAGGGGGGGGGGAAAAGAATCACTTATGCATTCAATATGCCAAACAGTCTGGCAAACAGGACAATGGCCAGAAGACTGGACTGAGTTGATTGTGGTTCCTCTACACATGAAGGGATCGACACGCAAATGTGAAAACTATCGCACCATTTCACTTATTTCCCACGCCAGTAAAGTCCTCTTGAGAATCCTGAATAGGAAAGTAGAAGCATATACAACTCAGCAGGTATCCAAGGAGTAAGCAGGATTTATCAGAGGTAGGGGCACAAGAGAACAATATTGAACATCAGACAGTTTGATTGAGAAGTGCAGAGAACATAACATCAGCGATGCCCTCTGCTTTATTGACTACGCTATAGCATTCGATTGCATCAACTGGGGCAAATTGTTCGGTGTTATGAATGATATGGGTATTCCGGATCTTCTCACCTTTCTCGTGCAAAACCTGTATCTGACCAGCAAGTCGAAGGTCAGGCTAGAGGACGAATTGTCACACCCTTTTCATCCTGAGAGAGGAGTACGTCATTGTTGCATTTTGTCACCGCAACTGTTCAATTTAATCGGTGAACACATAATGAGAAAGGTAGGGACAACTGGGAAGGAAGCATACGCGTAGGAGGCTATTTGCTTAGTAACCTGCTGTTTGCCGACCACTAAAATAGGCTCCTCTAGAGTACCAAAAAGCTAATGCAGCTAATGAAGCTAGTTTAGTTAGTTAGATATATATAGTCGATCGTGGTCAAAAAACATGTCCCTTCACTATAGCAAAAAAAGTTTTGGCTTCCCCATACAAAATCGGGTCACTCGGGTCCTTGTATGGGGAAAGAAGTTTTTTTGTGAGATTTTGATGGTTGGTCAAATAAGAAAAGTTGTTGTATTTGAGCAATGGAATCATCCCCTAATAGGTCGTAAACATCTTTTGAAAGACCCCATAGTATAAGTTGTAGTATTGAGTAATCATATTTTTAGCCAAAAACTATGTAAGCAATAAAGTTGAGCTTTAATTCATTCACAAATTAGGGACCAAAAGAGTTGTTGATTAAACTTATCCTACTTAAAATATAAGCTTTTCAATAAAAGTATTTTAAAATAAGGCTTTTCTTCTATTAAAGTGTGAAAAAAATATGTTTTTCTGAAAAATAAGTAATTTATGAGTAATCTATGTTTAGTTTCAGATTTAGCCAGTTTTGGCGGCGTTTTTTTGTTTTTGGACAAATATATATGTTAAAATAATAATTAGTGGTTATAATAATAATGAAATAAATCACTTATATCTTGTTTTACTTAATTAATTTAAAAAAAGCTAAAGGTTACCCGACTTTTTGCATTGTTCTGCTGACAAACTTTGAGAGAGTAAAAAGGAGGATAAACATTTATTATAACATTTTGTGATATCATATTTGTACACGAATATCAGCGCATAAGTTTATTACACGGTGTCATTAGGTTTAAAAATACCTTTAAAAACGTCGATTTGAATTTATTACAAACAGCACCTTGCTAACATTTCAGACGAATAAAGGCGTAAGTGAAGACACAAAAAAAACAAATAAATAAATTTAGACGAATATAAAAGTATTTTAGTTTTTCATGTTTATTGAAATTATTATTCGGGACAAGCCCACCACACATTCCCACCACTGTGTCTCCTGTGTAGCCAGGATCAACAACGGCGACCTCAGATAGACAATAAGCAATGAAGCTTATTGACGTCCCGGGGAATAAACTACAGCTGTCTTGGAACTCACAACGAATTTAATCAGAAAGAAGATAGTCGGAGTAGGAAGTATTGAAAGGACTTCCCTCCTTAACAACTACGTGAGAAACAGCAATTTGAAGCAAAAGGCATTATACCCTAGAGAGATGGCAAATCAAGTGAGGCTCGATTGCCGAGCACCACGGTCTATTGTTACATTACTATTGGGACCTAATGCTATGAGCTGTTGTTTACTATTTTGATTCCAATAATATGTATTGCAAAACCTTCTAAATGCCTGATAATTCTCTCTGCTTGCTACGAGATCAGAATAATAAACTACGCCCGAAGTGACATGTAAAGAATTCAACATGATTACGCGTTCGTCATGCCAAAGATCACACTCCCACAGAACGTGATGAGCTGTTTGTTCTACTCTGGTATTTGCGGTAGAACACTCACAGAAAGGAGAAGGTACAACCTTGAAATAAAATAACTTGGCCTTAAAGTTTCCGTGTCCCGTTAAAAATTGAGCTACTTGATGGTCGACCTCTAGCCAGGTTTTCTTTAATCTGTCTCTCACAGAGGGAAAGAACAGATACAGATGACGGCCTTTTACGGAAGTCTCCCACCTTTCCTGCCATTCCGATAGAAGAGTCTGTAATACGTCATCTAACGGATTAAATAGTCTATTTATTTTGTCACGATCACGTGTCTTAAGGAACGCGGGGGTCATTTCTTTTGATCTATAGTACATCGACGCGCGACGCTGTATCTCCAAATCGACGGGTATTACGCCAGCCAGCACAGGGAGTGCCTCCGTGCTGACAGTTCTGTAAGACTTACACAAAAATATCAAGGCAAGACGCTGACTTCGCAATAATTTTCTTCGCGCGGCCCCAATTGTTACACGATCCGCGAAAACCGCTGAACCATATGTTATACAACCCAGGTACGTCGCAGTATAAACCATTTTTAACGTTCTAAAGGTTAAACCCCAGGTTGCCGCAGATACTCGAGTTAAGGCATAAAAATTCTTTTTGGCTTTTTCTCCTACCTGCTTCATATGTTCAATGAAATTAAAGTTTTTGTCTAAAAGTAAACCTAAGTAGCAGACTGAGATTTTATTTGAAACTGAAACTCCATCAAAGCGAAAGCGCGGAGGGACTTTTAAATTTCCCTTAAGCATAAGTTGATACGTTTTATGAGGTGCAAATTCGAGACGGTTACGATTTCCCCATTCCGAGATAATGTCAAGACTCGTTTCAGCTAATTTTTCTAAAGATGCCCGCGAACTGGCATTAATTAATAAAAGACCGTCATCAGCATAACCCGTCAAGGAGCATCCATCCGGTAAGGGGAGGCTGAAAAAGTCGTCAAATCCGATATTCCACAGGTAGGGACCCAATACTGAGCCTTGTGGGCAGCCTAATGTAAGCACCTTTGACGCAGCATAGTGTCCGAGTTTTAATTTAGATATACCATTTTCAAAGTACGTCATAATAAGAGAGTAAATATTACTATAACATCCTCTGGTCTTAAGTTTAAGTAATAACATTGGCCACCAAGCATTATCAAAAGCACCCGAGATATCTAAAAACACGCCTATCACATATTTACTTTCAGAATGCTCAACTGCTTTACGGACGGTAAGAGCTGCATCGACGGTAGATTTCCCGACGGTGAAACCAAACTGTCTTTCGTGAAATTTGGGGCCACCTGGTAGCAAACGCGGAACTATGAGACGTTCGAGAACCTTACCCAATGATGGTAGAAGGGTAATAGGACGATAGGATTTAGGATCGTCAGGCTGTTTATCACCGCCTTTAGGTATTAATCTAATGAAGCCTTGTCGCCAGACGGCAGGAAAATAACCTTCGTCGATGCAACGATTGTAAACCATTAAGATGGAATCAGCGGCTACTTTGCATGCTTCTTGAATCATCCTATTAGTTATTTTATCGTCACCAGAAGCCTTATTAGTTGGCAAAGCCTTAACTACCGATAGAAACTCGTCTAGTGACGGAAGATCGGATTTTGGAGTTAGAGGGCATTGCGTGGCCGAATCTCGAACGTCACGATGATATTCGCTATCCTTACTTATGTTATCGTCCGGTATCAAAACGTTTAATAAGGCATCAGCAGTCTCCTCTACACCAAGAGTATGCGTGTTATTGAGTTTAATATTAGTTACATAGGCTTGGTCAATGCGCCTATTTGCCTTAAACTCGTGGTATAGTGGAGACCACGGACCCTCATCATTTAGTTTATCTACAACGCGTCGTAATAGGTCGCCTTTGGATTTTTGAACAGCGGCCCGATAGTGAGATCTTGCAATACGTAATTCTGTTAAAGCCGTTTGATAAATTACTCCCTCTATTTTTCGTTTCTTTAATTTAGCAGTCTTACGTCGAGCACTACGAAAAGCCCTACGCAACCGCGACAAGGAATCGTTCCACCAGTCGCAACGTCGTCGATCTACCACCGCTTTACGGCCAAGTGTGACGTCAGCGCAATATGTGAAGGTGTCCGACAGAAGTTCCGCACTTTCCGCGACCGTCAACTGAGCGCGAATGAAATCCTTGACATGAGCAGAAAACATGGATCAAAAAAATTCCCAGTTTGCGTTTCTGGTTTTATATTGAAAGTTGATTTGTTTAAATGTGTATAAATCATTTACAACAGGAGAGAACTCACAAACAATTAGACGGTGATCACTGCAAGAAGCATCTGGAAGTACGCGCCAATTAAGTATATGGACGTCTGCACTAGAAAGTGTGACGTCAATAGAAGACTCGCCCATTGGGCCACTAAAAGTAGGTGGTGCTTCAGGGGTGTTATGAATAATAAGGTTCATCTCTGCAATGAAATCCTCGACAGAAGTTCGTCTATCGACGTCTGTCTTAAATTATTATTGTATATTTTTCAGTATTTTATGTGACATATTAAAGCACAATTTTTTCCCTACCCAACGATACCATTTAATTTATAATTGCTCAACTACAAGAGGCGTAAAGACAATTTTAGTGTTTTTTGGCGTTCCTGTAAAATTTACTTTTTGCAATAACGGCTTTATTCGTTTGGTGTGGCGATGTATCCGTTACCTGGTAGGTACCCATAATAAATAAGACCATGATTAAGACCAGATACCTTATAGTGGTGCCTGGTACCAAATCATGCTAGGTCATAATATATAAACTGTGCGTCCGCCCTTATAACTAGTAGGTACTTATAGCAAAATTATTTGGGAAATACCACAATACTAATTTGTACGTCAATAACTTAAGTGTCGTATCATTTCAATCAATTATTGATATTGGAATGGAGTTCACCCTTAACAGAATTGAACTTTATGAAAGAAATCACATCAGAAAAACGACGTATGCACTTATCTAACCATTCTATTACACGCTTCTTCAGAACTTTTATTATGAGATATTTTTTATCATACCAACCTGGAATTTCATAAACGATAAGTTGGTAACGTTGGTTTCCAATGCATACTTCTAAGAGCTCCTTTACACATAACGTAGGCGTAGCGTAGGCGTTGGTTGAACGTAGACGCCGCTATAACGCGACGTCGGCGTCGTGCGTCGCGTGATCGCGGCGTCTACGCTGCGAATACGCTCTTACTCTGGAGATGCAAAAGCTCCGCGGCGGGTTTCAGTTGGTAGCCATTCACACATGTGCTCTGCTCCATTGTATCAGTAGTTGTGTTGTGTTTAATTGAGCGCACTTTTAAATTTATTAACACAACCTTGAGGCTCTCTATTTTATTATAAATATTTTTATGTGAGACAATAATAGTATTTTGTTGCTCTGTGAACTTTGTCTACTCCCTAGGCGAACACAGGCGTGACTTTATAATAGGACTTTATTGTTAAAACCCTTTAAATCTAGGCAACCGCCGCTCGGGACCTATAAATAATGTATGCAAAGCTGTCGCTGTGATGTAATTACATAACATGACATGCACTAATTAATACGTCAATATAACAAAATGGTTTAATTACATTTAAAATGCATGAGATTGTTGCATTTTGATTATCGTTGACACACGTTTGTATTGACTTGTTAAATTTTCAGTGTTATTGTTCTTCATTTGGGCTTTTAGAGTTGCGCTGACAGTATGCTGACCGTCGGCGTCGCGTCGGTGAACTTGTAGGAAGCGTTTTTGAATAACGTGGTTATCAGCGCGGCTTATACATTTTGCTGTCAGCGCCTACGGTCAGCGTGCCGTCAGCGCCTACGGTCAGCATGACTCTAAAACCAGCTTTAGAAAAGGAAATTCATTTCATTTCATTTACCTTGAAAATAAACTATTGCCAATCACTACATTGTAGACATTTTTAAACTATGAATTACCTACTAGCTTTTGCCTTTTGCTCGCATTAAATTCGGGGTAACACGGTTCGTTGCTTCCTACCTTAAAAACTGCGAAAAGTCACACAATAAAATTTTACCCCCACTTTTAAGGGGTTGGGGGCAAAAAAAAATGATGCACAATTTTTTTATTAGGCACAAATAGTCCGCATACCAATTTTTGGCTTTCTACCTTGAAAATTGCGGATTGCTGCATACAAACTTCCACCCCCCATTTTAGGGAAGTTCCCTTCAACTATCTCCACTTAAAAAATCACGTCAATTCGTCGCTCCGTTTTGCCGTGAAAGATGGACAAACAAACAGACACACACACTTTCCCATTAATAATATTAGTACCTATGGATTTTATTTTTTCATATCTATTAGTGTACCTATCTAAAACGGTGTTATAAAGGTTTAAAATATTGCGCGCTCATACAGTCGGATTTGCAAAAACAGTAGCGGCTTTTATTTAATCTAATTCTGCGTAGTTACGGCCACAGTTAAAAAAACTTTTAAATAACAGAAGCCAAGTAAAACTATGTTGTGAAAATATAGTCCACAAAGTTTACTTAAAGTTATATTACTTTTATTGAAAAATGTTTTTAAACTTTTACCGTTGTGACTGGGACTTGGAACTGTTAAAAATAGAAAAGGTGGTGTTAAAAATAATAATGTTTGTAGTCTATACTTAATTTCTGTTACCTGGATCTGGATTTTATTTTAAAATATGAAATGTTTTGATAAATGACAAAAAAGGCCGTAACTGGTTTTCTTTCGCCATTTCTTTTTACCAGTGGTCATTTTGCTTTTCTTTCCGAAGTAGTAGTAGTAGTTTACAGAGTAGATTTATTACACAAATAATTTATTACTGTAATGTAATCTTTGAAAAGAGAAAATGTCTGTAAGGACCTCTTCTCTGAATATTTAGTTTTTTATTTATTTTATATACAAGTTTCATTAGAGATTCTAATATTCGAGTTATTCTCGTCAAAGTGACCAGTTACTCGATAACTGAAATTCAGAACAAGAGATACGGTTTCTCTTAGTTTTTATTTTATTTAGTAGTTTTATAGTAGTAGTTATTTATTTATTAGCCAGTGAGGAAGTGATTCTAAAGTCCTTTTTCCACTCAATGAAACGATCACATGATTCACTACAGAGTACTATCCACAAAGTATGCTCGCTACGAGCCGCTCCGCGCTAAAATTATTATCCACTAGCTATAATTAAATTTTCTCTCTCCACAAATAGACAATAACCCCACTAATATTATGATTACTTCACGCTATGGCTGGACCAATTTTTATGATATTTAGTATGTAGGTAGATGAGGCCTTGGATTAAGGGGCTCCAAGGAGCCGATGACCTTGAGGATTTGACCTCTAAGTAACGTTACTTCACCCCTTCACCCCGCTTTATTATTACGTAAAATGCCAAAAACTTGACATCTATTGATCATTTTGTAGTACTAAGTTTTGATAAAAACCTTGCCTTTTTCACCACTAGAGGGCTGGCAATGACGCGCGGCGTGGTAATATTAACGACATCTAGTTGAGAAACCAATTATTAAAATATTTGAACACTTTCCATAGACCTCTAGAACTAAACAATATCAGTTGACACTTTTAAAATGATATATGAATTATGATAGAACTAAATATATATTATTAAAAACAAATCTTAACATTGCAAATGAAATTTTGCAGGCGATGTATGTTATGTCGTATTTGGTTGGTTACACAAAATTATTTAACAAAACCCGTTTTTTTGCTCTAGTTGTACCATACTATCTCAGGAACTATAAGCCCTATCAAAATATGGATTAGACAGAAAAATTGGGTATTTTTCTCTGATTCACATTCAATGAAAAAGGTCATTTTGCTACAACTCGTGTTGTACCGGTTTTCACAGATTTTTTTGAAATATTGATCGGGTGGATTTTACTATCGATACAGTACCAAAATAGTCATTTTCAACAAAAAAAACTGTACGTCTGCGTGTTATACCGTATCACGCAAAAACCACTGAATTTAAAGAATGAATTTTGATGAAATTTTACACGAGTCAACATTTAGAGTTGTGCTTTTTATCCCAGAAATGCGTAAAACTAGAAAAACCAAACTCCACGCAGGCGAAGCCGCAGGCACCCACTAGTATGGTATGAAAGGCACTATTAGTCAAATAAATGACGTAATCTATATCATAATTTTATTTGCGACATACAATACATAGTTAAATTTCGCCACATCTCTTATTGTTTACGGTGGCTTTATGGTAGATTCAAGAAATCATTAGTAAATAAAAAATGTGCGGTCTCCAGTTTCAAACTTTTATTATTTGATTTTATACTTTTTTTTATTCATATGATTAATTTCATGTTTCTTTCTTTTTTTAAATAATGTTTTAAAAAAAAGAGAACGAAAAATATTATTTACTAATGAATGTGTAAATATCAGATTCCTATTTAAAATTTTGAGGGCATTCTATTACATATTTTTATAATAGTTTTATATTGTTCGTAATTGTTAGGTAAAAAGTAAATCATAAAATTATATTGTTAAAAAAAGTATAAAAATCAAAAAGTATGAGCACCAACCTAAGGATCGAACCAGGAGACACGGGACTAAAACTAGCGATTTGTTGAATCTACCACAAATCCATGTAACCAATAGAAGAAGTGGCGAAATTTATGTATTGTATGTGGCGCTGTAATGAGCCACAATCATTATCGTGGATAAAATAATATACGTCATAATATATAATTCAACGTATTTGGTTTGACGACCTCCGTGGCGTAATGGTTACCACGCCAGACCGCCACCCAGGAGGTCCCGGGTTCGATCCCCGGTCGGGTCATGATGAAAAACTAACTTTTTCTGATTGGCCTCGGGTCTTGGATGTTTATCTGTATATGTATTTGTTATAAAACATAATATCGTTGAGTTAGTATCCCATAACACAAGTTTCGAACTTACTTTGGGGCTTGCTCAATCTGTATGAATCTGTATGACGAAAATATCCAAATATAAAAAATATCAACTAAAAAAAATACAATAAATGCATGAAAGTTATTTATCTTTTTAAAAATAAAATAAAATATTTATTTTATAAAGATAATAACTGTCATGCATTTATTGTATTTTTTTAGTTGATATTTTTTATATTTGGATATTTTCGTCATAATAATAAAAAATCGAGAGCATGCATTGTGCAGCGAAAATTTGGCACACGTCCATCCATCCGAAAGCGTGGGAGCGCACTGATTACCTTGTGTCCAGTCACCCGCTATCCAGAAATTACGTAATTGACGGAAAATTGCTTGTGACTTGGTGGAAATACACTCAAATTCAAAAACCAAGCTACAAATAAGTAGATAATATTATTGCCTATGTATTAATGTAAATTTTACACGAATCGATGCATAAATACCCAAGTTGAATCGCATTCTTTCTTTGATTACTAGGTTCCTTAAATATTTTATTACTACATAAATATTCAGTAATTTCAAATTTCGAGCAGCATAAATGTAGTACAATGATTATAGCACAACATATATTTTTTTGGTGGTTATTCGTTATGGTAGCTAGGAGTAGAGACAACTTGAAAAACAGCAAAATTTTAGCGAAATTTGTTGGTACGGCCTTAACACATAGGATATTTTTATTGCGAAAAATACGCGATTCCCGCAGTATTTGGTAAAAAATCTGATAAAGATGGCGCTGTTGTGCATAAAATTAAACACGGGTAACACCGCGGGCAACAGCTAGTAAATTATAAAACACATACATACTGAGGATAGCGTATGAATCATTCACTAAAAGGGTTTCACAATCAAAATCCACATGTCATAAATGAATAACTACGGTATTTTCTTTGGATTTGTTTGAATTCTGTGATTTTAATTTTCCTTTTTTTGTTTCGCTTTTGACGATGACTGTACAAGCGCGGTCGACGGTTGATTATACATAGAAACCTTAGTAATCTCGGACGGGGTGAAGCCATCAGACTGCACTCTGCGTAACCATAAAGCTATATACAATACATACAGTAAATATTGGCAACTAATTGAAATGAGCTATACACGGATTGAAGGGGATATTTTGATCTCATACATATACATTATTATTTACATTAACAAAATTATATTCGGCTACTCGTACGTAACGGTTTTTAAAATTTCAGATCATGTTCATTATGTTGCATTTTAATGGAATAGAAATGAAAACTTCGATTGAAAAAAATACTCGAATAAATTTTAAAATACCTACTTCAAAAAGCACCCTAATAAATAAATGAATATAAAGGAGTTTATTTATTGGGCAAAACACACTGCTACTTTTCGAAATATTAACCAATCGAATTGTAGTATCCTTCTTCGCTAAGAGCGAAGATTTTATGCCATCCCTTTCGCTTCGTTCCGGTAGACAGGATCCCTAAAACTGGACCTAGTAATTCTTGTGTCTAATAAAAAAAATCAATTTCATTTTAATTTCCCCAAAAACCCGACATAAAATGATAGAATCATTAATAACACTTGGAAATCGCTCGATTACCTATCGAATAGCTGTCTGTATAGGAACAAGCCATCAATTTCAATAAAATGAAGACGGGAGACAAAAACGAGAGTAATCAATCATACGAGACGTCATTCCGCGAGGGTCCGGCAGTATTGACTGGCTTTCAAAACTGTTTTGGAAAACGAAAATTCAGCTTCAATTTCAACGTGTGCCAACCTACATAGTTTTACCAGACATGCCCTTTATATTGGTAAACAAATGCAAGATGTCAATGTTACTAGTTTTTAGTGAACTTGTACATTATCAGCCAGTTTTTGATGCGCATTTTAATTCTACATTACGTCTCATACTATCTTCTTTCTTTTCTTAATTAATGGCGTTTCTGTCGTGTCTTGACGACACATTGACAATTTCGCCAATGTCGAGTATTTAAATGAACACTTTTTATCAAAAAAGTACACTTTAAAAAAGCAACGTGGTACGGTGAGGATCCGAGGTCGCCATCTTGACGACCTTCGTTGACAAGGCGGCGCGATCTCGAATCCTCAAACTATCTCCTTTTTCGTTTTTAGTTTGACAGTGACAGCTCTAATCAATGTTTAACTTTGAAAATGCATTTCAGAAACTGTCTGAAAGTCGCCAGTTTTCTGTGAATTAATAACGCACCTTGGACTACTATTGCCTATGGATATGATTGTATATGGATAGCAATAACTCTTTCTTACCTTTCTTCATAGAATAAGTAATAACCCGAGGTAGAATGGCCACTCTCCGCCCCGCACCGGACCGAGTTACCGCACCCCGGGAGCCCCTCGAGGAGCCCTCAGTCGCAAAGGTGTGCGTTTAGTGAACGTATGTGTATACGTGTGCGCATACGTGTGCGCGTGTACAGACGACATTGGCCTATGTAGTACAATAGGTTATTATTTCACGCGCGTTATATGGAGTGTCCGGGCTGTACTTTTTTCCAGCCTGATTGTTTTCTTAATCAGAAATAAATCTGACGAGTAAAATTCGTTATCGATTCTTCCCTCCTTTCATTTATAGACGTGTACTGTATTCTGGTCCCTCTCTTATGTCATATTCAAAAAGAAGTACAATGTCGTCAAGATTGTCCAGTCTTAACTACATTCTACTCCTTATTGTATCAGGTCTCGCGAACTAGGTTTACTCTCTCTAATTATATTTTGTTGATAAAAATACTTATGGTTTTCATATACCATTCCAGTCTACACTAAATCCATTACAACAGGCGTTGTGTTCATCGAATGCCATTACGAATAGCTGGCGATCCCCACTCGCAGTCCAATCAATACAATATGGCTGATAGATATTACACCATAAAATAGAGACAGCACATCGATGTACGAAAATTCATTCTGTATTATGACTTTTATGAATACCATGGTAATACGTTATTTTCTGTTTTCTATTCCTTGGATTTTATTCATTATAGGAAAGGAATAAGTAAGCGCTAATAATATATTCGAATAATAAATAATAAATATATAGGGACAAATCACACAGATTGAGCTACCCCCAAAGTAAGTTCGAAACTTGTGTTATGGGAATTAGAAATATGTAACGTTTTGATACTATAGTAGTTTTTGCATGACTGAGTAACAAACACGTCCAAAATATGAAAAGCAGACATTGAGAAATATAAATATTAGGATTTGGTGAAAAACAGTCATAAGATTTGCACTTGGCCTTTCACAACGTTTTAATTAATTTCAAAACGGAGAAGCGATGACGACGCAATGTGTCGCACTCTAGAACGAAGACGCAAGTTAAGCAACGTCGACCCTAGTCAGTGTATCCGGTAATAATAGCCGACGACACCAAATAAGCTTTCTATTTGGTAAAAGAATTTTCGGAATCAGTTCAATATATCCAGAGATTACCCCATACAATCTCACAAACTTTACCACTTTAAAATATTAGTGTCCTTACTAATATTTTATACTAGCTGACCCGTGCCCACTTCGTTGGGCATAATGTTAAAAGCCTTTTTATTTTTTGGTTTTTTATATAACCTATGACACTCAGCAATAATGTGGCTTTCTATTGGTGAAATAATTTTTAAAATCGGTTCAGTAGATCCCGAGATTACCCCTTACAATTTAACAAATACACAAACTTTACCACTTTAAAATATTAGTGTCCTTACTAATATTATAAATGAGAAAGTGAGTTTGTTTGTTTGTTATTCCTTCACGGCTTGCAGCAGCCGATCATTATAAAAATTTGCATACATATTGTTAGGGGTACAGAGCCCAACATAGGCTACTTTTTATCCCGTGAAAGTATGTCGTTCCAATGGGAAAATAATTTTTCTACTATAGAGGGCGCTGTATCGGCCAACAGATGGCGCCACAAGTCGCGCTATGGGTTGTTTTGTTGTTAAACGAGATCTATACAGTCATAAAGTTAACGCGAGCGAAGCCGCGGGAAAACGCTAGTAGACTATATACTTAACAAAATAATATTTCCCGATATAACATTAAGAACCAATCATAAACAGACCACAGTAGATTATAAAAGTTAGCAATCATTTAACAAATCTACGTTCATTTTCTGAAGTTAAATCATAACTGAAACACTCTCGAGATTGAACGATACAAAGCTTTTAAAAGAATTTTATATCAAGAACTTCTAGTACTTTCTCAATAAAATGTAAACTCTCCACATCGATATTGGTTGAAGGTGCATTCCGCCGGAGCTACCTATGAAATGCGATTCCGTTCAAACAACGAACAAAAGGCCTAAATATTTGCTGGCGTAAGTTCATATTTATCATGGCATCCATTCGCGGTATTAATATTTGACTTAACCAACTATTTCATTTTTAATGCGCAGAGTAATTTTGTTCTAGTATTTTATCAGTAGACAAATAGGAATCGGGACAAGGACACTACACATTCCCACCGATGTGTCTCCTGTGTAGCCAGGATCAACAACGGCGACCTCAGATTGACAATAAGCGATGAAGCTTATTGACCTCCCGGGGGAGAAACTACAGCTGTCTTGGAACCCACAACGAATTTAATCAGAAAGAAGATAGTCGCGGTATGAAGTATTGAACAGACAAATAGGAAAGCTGATGACCTAATAGGATGTGGTTATCGCCGCATATCACCGTATCAACGATTAATCAGTCCACTGCAGGGATACTCCCTTTAATCGAAGAGAATTAGAGCGTACTCTGCCACGCAGCTGCAATGCGGAAAGGCAGAGACCAGTGTTTTCATGCCGCCTAAACACTAATAACAAAAATAAATGTCTGATATTCAGAACTGGATAGACCATCAAAATCGATTTACGCTAGGGCCCATCTGTTTGTAATTTTCCTCAATACAGAATCTAGGGGTGTCTACCCCCTAAAATTAATTGATCCATAATAACCCGGGTTTGGGAGACGGTTTCGTAATCACGGGACTATATCACGACTATGTTTTGACTATGTCGGGGCAAAATGGTACGTTTGTATATAAATTAACGTGAATTCCATTTCATTATGGGGAAAGATTCCCAGTGAAATTCAACGGTTGTGTTCGTCATACCTCATACCTTTTTGTGGCAGCATAATATTGTATGGCAATAAAGCAATTTGTAATCGATACAATGTTTGTTTTATATCGATTTATATTATTATTGGAATGGAATATAAGCTAGCATCATCAATTGAATTAAAAGACATAATTGGGCACAAAATATCTGCGTATGCATTGTTCGAATAACAGATGCGAAATGTTTACTGAACGAAACACATTGTTATACTGTCAAATAAAGTCAGCTAGTAAAATCGAAAATATAAAATGAATCGCCAAATGTGTTGCTAGGGGCAAATCTCGAAAACGTTGGAACCGATTTCGCTAATTATTTTTTTAGAATATTCCTTGAAGTACGAAGAGCAGGTAGGGCAGGGTAGGATAGGGGTAGGGGTAGGGTAGGATAGGGTAGGATAGGGGTAGGAGTAGGGTAGGGTAGGGGTAGGGCAGTGCCTCTAAGGCGGAACAAAGTTCGCCGGGGCAGCTAGTATTCAAATAAAATTAACATTAATAAATTATATTAAAAAAAAATATAAAAAAAATACAAATAGAATGTTAAAATCTTGCTGTCTCTTTGAATTTCTCTCTCGTTCAATTTATAGTCGGATACTTAGAATTATTTACACTTTTACATAACATTACTACGAGTTTTTAAAATATTTCTCTCAAAACAAAATTTTAAAAAATTCAATAAAACTTTGTGTTTATTATTGAATTGTTACTAGTATAGGTAGGTACTTACTATTTTAGGTATATTCTCAAATAAATTATAATTTTAGTAAGGTTTACTTATTTTCTAAAGCATTTTATGAAGAAGGTTATAATTTTTTTCCCAAAATCGAAATGTTAACGTATACATCAGCAAATTGGGACTCAATTTCAACTTTTTTTCGCAAATTAGACAACTGAGGCACGCACAAAAAGAATACGCACGAAATCCGCACCCTGTGTTATCGCAAAGAGTCGCGGTATCATAAAACTATACGCACGAACTGCTAACTACATAGACCAACTAACATTCATTCAAGTAAATGCAACTAGTTGCCTCCTTTAAGGCCTGTGCCTAGTGAACCGTACATACGCGCTTTTAAATACTTCTTACTCTGGCTAATTTCTTTCTGATTAAATTCGTAGTGAGTTCCAAGACAGCCGTAGTTTCTCCCTCGGGACGTCAATAAGCTTCATTGTTTATCGTCAATATGAGTTATACCTATAGGAGACACAGCGGTAGGAATGTGTGGTAAAATCACAATTCCAAGTCATGGAATTCAAGATGGACGTGACAGGATCGTAACCGAACCGGAATATAAAACAAAATGTTTGTATGAATTTGTATGAAACCATGCCGTCACCGACTGTGTTTACTATGGTGATATTTAAAAAAAGAAATAAGCAAAAAAAAGTAATAGGTATTATGTAAAATAAAAAATAAAATTACTGCTTACGCATTACCTACATTACTTTTTAGGCTTTAGATCACATAGGTAGACTTGCTTGCATAAGTTTAATAATTGAATAATAATAAAAAACTAGATTTTGTCAATAAGATACCTATAACATATTACATGGACCTTATCTACTTAATTATGACATAATGCAGACAGTTTGTAATGTGAATGTTTGCCATCTTTATAACTTTCGCCTCCTCCATTTTGCAGTTGGTCTATGCATAAACCCCATGAAGGGAACACGCCAAGCCAACCGAGAAATTGATTCAAAAATATCCAGTCAAATTGAATAGTCGTAAGTGAGTTACGCCCTAAAAGGGATGTACCCACTTCATTGTTTTGTGGCATTAATTATATTTTTAGAATACCACTTTTATTTTACAGTCAAAATACCACTTTTATCCTTCTTTTTCTGAAGGTATGACATTTTGTTTTACATTATGAGTTTTTGGGCATAGATTGCATTCTGAGATTTTTAGAACCCATAATCTGGGTACAGTTGGAAACAGAAGTAGATTAACATTTCAATACCATGTCATTACATTCCTAACAATTGACAGCAGCGATTTACCTGTATAAGAAAACATAATTATCAAACTAACATTTAATCGTACTACGAGTAAATGTTAGTAATTAAATCTCGCGACAAGCTTTTATGTCATATAAATTGTGTAATGACGTTATAAGTTGATAGTTAAAGTTTTAAAATAAAAGTTTATTTTATTCTTTTTAGCGCAATTAAATAAAAGCTTATTTTTAAATATATTTTTTTACTTTTAATTTATTTTTATTACTGTTTTTCTAAATCAGTGTTGCTAATGACAATGTAAGTTTAAATAAGATGTAGTGATTGGTAGTTGAGCTTACTTCAACTGCACACGAAAACGTAGTAAGTGGGTTAACTTGGAAGAACACGGGTGTTAATCCCGGGAACAGAAACTGTGGGATTGTGCAGGAAAAACTGTTCGTTATCTCGTTACCAGGCTGTTATGTGATAGGCTTGATTGGGCCTTAAGAGAAAAGTCGCCATTTTAAAGGCCTTGGGGATGATGCCTTGAGCCTTTGACCTGATTAAAATCTATACTATAAATATTTTATGTTAATAGTAATTGCTGTTTTTAATTTCTTTCTTTCTTAATCCACATAAGAGTCATGTGGGATCAAAAAAACGGTCAAGTGCGAGTCGCGCACCGAGGGTCGTACACAAACCTGTAGGGGTAGGTAGGGTAAAAAATATTTTTATTACATGATATAACAAAAAAATTATGCTTTTAGCAATTTTTTATTTATCTGTACAATAAGACGTTGCTTTGTACCAAATTGCAAGATTCTGAGCTTAGGGGAAGTACCCTGTAGGTTTCGATTCCCTTGGGAATGTCGAAAATGCGGCATAAACGGCTGCATATTTTGATTGCGTTGGCTTAGAAGTTTGATTTTTTCACAGCTTCTAGGGACAGTAGACCTGAGTATTTGATATGAATTTCAGCTTGATACCTCCATGTGTTCCAGAGAAAAAGGGTCGTGACAGACAGACGGATAGACAGACAGACAACAAAGTGATCTTATGAGGGTTCCGTTTTTCCTTTTCAGCTACGGAATCCTAAAAATGAGTCACCTGAGACTCCGATTACATTACAACGCTATATCTTAGGCGCGGAAACAAACAAAAAAATATTTATTGTAATACTGGACGTGCACTGTACATATTTACCACTACGTTTCGATTAAAGGCCATTCAACTGACCAGGAATTCATAAAAAGATAGTGCCCACTAAACAGGGAGCATATTGACAACCCCAAAATACAACCCTCACTATCAGACCGAAGGGGCACAAAAATCAATACGCCTTTGGAAATTTTAAACGCGTTACCAAGGTTTTCGAGGGGTACGCAAGCAGTCACTCGAATAAATAGATAGATGGACTGGTTTCATCCGCTTTGAACTCGATTAGTGAGCAGATTTTAATATTTGAGCTTGTTAGTATCGCGAGAGACTTTTGAAGTTGAGTGTACCTTTAATTAACGTTTGGGGTGAATAGGAACTGCATAGGGGAATATTACATTGTCTGTATAGTTTGTAAGAATGAACGTGCTTTTAAAAAAAAATGATGATGTTGGAAAAAAATAATTTGACCAAATAAATTTGATATTTTTGACAGGTTGAGTTGTTAGTATAATGACTATTTTATCCAGAAGGCTGTGAATTCGAATCCCGCTCAAGGCAATTTTATTGCTGTAAGTTTGTATATGTTTGTCAGCAATCGAGTACCCATAGTACAAACCTTGCTTAATTTGGGACTAGATTTTGTTGTACGATTCATACAAAAATATTTTATAAAAAAAATTAAAAAAATTTCTTTTTCATACGCTTAAAATTAAAATAATCTAAACTATTCCCGATTCACCACAAAACGTTTGGTTGAACAAAAACGGTCCCGATTTGTCACATATGACACGAACTCGTATGTCACCCCTACTTTATTAGAAGTAATGGGGTAGATGGTCTATCGATATTTTCTTCTCCCTTATCCAAATTTCGCATGCATGCACTACTCAATTTGCGATTGAAATACTCAATTGCACATATCAAATGTCAACGAGTCTTCCCTCTTAAGTATACTGTCAATGCATAATCTTCAGACAATGTAGTAAGGTTTCAAGTATATTGCTTTATATTTTACTAGCTTCTGCCCGCGGCTTCGCCCGCATGGCCTAGTAACAATTAGCATATTTTTCTTCAGAAACAAATTCCGGTCCTGCACGGCCCGGTACGGTACGGTTCCATCCAGTCCGGTCGGTCCGGTCAGTACGGGCCGGTCCGGTCGGTCCGGTCCTGATATGGAGCCTACATGCCAATTAGCATATTTTTCTACAGAAAAAAAAACCGGTCCGGTCCGGCACGGCCCGGTACGGTGCGGTTCCTTCCGGACCGATCAGGTCTGTTTTATTACAGGTTCAAACTCTATTGCAAATCACAAACAGTTGTCACTCGTTTGCGCTACCTATTTGTTTTTTTTTAGTAATTCTGTTTTGATTTTAGAATTTAAAACAAATGCGCAATGTGAATTATTTCGGAAGAATAATTATTTATTACTAACTTTTACCCGCGTAAAAAACTCGTTGCCTATGTTGGGCTCTGTACCCCTGACAATATGTGTACAAATTTTCATAATGATCGGATGCTTAATCAAGCCGCGAAGGAATAACAAACAAACATAAAAAAAACACTTTCTCATTTAAAATATTAGTATGATAAACTGTTATGCAGGGTACAGACTTGTGTAACATAGCATAATATGATGTAATATGTAACAGAATTCCCAAATCTTATAGACTCGTTTTTATGCCCAATGGTATTTTCTTGTGAGACTAAAATTAATTATCAAGTAATTTGCATTTGATTTTAGAACTTCCTAAAAATAATAATGACTAAACAATATAGCACTGACAAACCTAAAATATTGTAACTTAATTTAAAGTGTTGCATGTATAACAATAAGATACAATTTTCATTTAGATACCGCCCTGTAACCCGTATCACGCTGATGGTACACAATGACATGAATACTATGAATAGCCTTCAAGTACCCAGTTCTCTATCTATATGTCGTAAGCATATCATTGAAGTCAGTAATATTATGAAATTTCTAATATTATAAAGAGGTAAAGTTTGTGTGTTTGTATATTTGTTAAATTGTAAGGGGTAATCTCGAGATCTACTGAACCGATTTTAAAAATTCTTTCACCAATAGAAAGCCACATTATTGCTGAGTGTCATAGGTTATATAAAAAATAAAAAAATAAAAAGGCTTTTATGTGGTAGTCGGTTTTGCAAAGTAAATCGGAGAAAAAACGGTCGAATGAACGCGTTTCTTACGAACGCCAAAAAAGGATTATTAACATTATGCCCAATGAAGTGGGCACGGGTCAGCTAGTTTATAAATAAGGCAATATTTCCCATGATTATCTGAATGGTTTTGATGGGGACATATCCAAATAAAATATCTTTAAATTTAATTAGGTAAATAGAGTTTGTCAAGTCCGTAAAGTGACTATGACATGGTCACTTTAGGCACTACTTAACAAGAAAATGTCGAATGACTATTTACAAAGACTTCATATAACATAGACTAGGTATATATATATGTATTAAATATAGCCGTGGTGTTAAAAAAATTAAAAGTTTTAAAAATTTTTTTGGTTACAAAATGAGGTTTAGTGCCGGTTTCGCCACTTGCTAATAAAGTCCTGAAAAGTCTATTAGGAAACGTAAATTGCATAATAGAACTGTCAAAAATTTGTCAGTATAGTTTGTTTTGGACAGGACAGACAAGGCAAACCGGCCTTTGGGATAAATGTCTAAATCATTATATGGCCTACTTCAATGATAGGCCTGCGACATGTACAATTCGTTCGATATTGGAATCCGCGACAAAGGATTGGTCAACCTTTCCAGCCTTTTACATAGATATATTGACTACGTTGGAATGGGAGGCCTTTTGTATTGCGAAATATATTATGGAGCCAACTAGGGATTAGCAATTTTCATGCTGAAATTGCACAAAAGCATTCGTATATATTTAAATAGTTTCTTATTCCGCCTAGCGATGTCGCTTGTGCTAATCTTGAGGATTTGCTGTGTCCATTTCAATATTTTTATTAAATGCAAAATAATGTTGTAAGGTAAATTATTTTCTGTCTAAAAAATCCCGTCTAAAAAAAATAAAAATTTTTTTACAGGCCGCGGGTTCGAATCCTGCGCAAGGCAAACATTTGTGTGCATGAACATGTCTGTTTGCCTTGGTCTGGGTGTTTTCTATGTTTATTAAGAATTTATTTACAAAAAAAAAGTATTTATATGTATTTATCAGCAATCTAGTACCCATAGCACAAGCTTAGTTGCTTAGTTTGGGACTAGATGACGTTGTGTGTTTGCCTTGCGCAGGATTCGAACCCGCAGCCCTCGAGATAAAGTGACAATTACTAACCACTCGACCACTAGGCCTGCCAGACTGTCTGGCGGCCTGTTTATTACGATGTAGGCATCCAATAAGAAAGAATTTTCCTAAATTCCCACGAGAAAGCGAGACACGTGCAAACGGAGTATTTTGCTAGTCATTGCATATTTCCGAGACAGCTGTAGTTTTCTCCCCCGGGACGTCAAGCTTCATCGCTTATTGTCGATCTGAGGTCGCCGTTGTTGATCCTGGCTGACACAGGAGACACATCGGTGGGAATGTGTGGTGGGCTTGTCCCGATAGTCATTACATAATTTACATTATATTTTAAACTTAACTAAAAACATTTGCTGTGAGAAAATAAATACGTTCAAAGGAAGATAAAAACCATCTTGAAAGTGCTTTGAGTTCATGCTTTTAAGACATTTTAGCTGTCTCTCACCTGCTGTTCACGTCGTATTATCTTTGCTGAAGGTTTAAAAATGCAATGCGTTTTTTTTTGCAAAAAAAAAAAATACATATTAGGTATTTGCTTTATTTATTATTCACTAGTGAAACCCGCGCAACTTCGTTTGCGTGTATTTACTTATGCACAGTAGCGCCATCTATATCAGACTTTTGATGAAATCCTACGGGAATCGCGTACTTTTCGAGATAAAAAGTACCCTATGTGTTAATCCAAGGTATTAGCTACCTACGTACCAATTATCATAAATATTGGCCCAGCCATTTGAGCGTGAAGAAATAACAAACATTCATATAACTTTCGCCTTTATAATATTAGTAGGATTTTGAAATAATACGTTTTTACACATTTGCAATGATACGTTCCATAAGCCTCAGATACCATTTTCCGACAGATTCATATATCAGGTTTGTTTGAAAAAAAATCTCCCGATGTCACAAAAAATATGCTACTTCTCAAAAAGAGGTACCTATGCATTTAGGGAAGTAGCATTAAAGCTGTACGAAGGTAGGACGAGTAGTTATATTTCATAGAAAGGTTGCCTTTCAGCTGTAGGTCTGTTTGTGTCGATGGCATCACTTACCGTGCCTCGTCTGACTTAAGCTCCCTAATAAATATTATTTAATTGGAAACGTCCCTTCGAAAATCCCCCAATCCTACCTGATGCCTGACGTATGGACGTGTCGATGTTTTCCAGTTTAATCCTCGTCTAGACATACTAATTGTCAGGATTTATAGGAATTATCTTTGAGGAATATTATAATTACAAAGAAAAGTCGAAGAGTGTCGAGGTGTGCGATGAAGAAAATTCAATGAAAACAATCTAAGCTTATACTAAGGCTGCTAATATACACAAATATTTAGTTTAAATGATTACAGTCAGCGGCATAAATATATTACCACTTAAGTACCTTGGCACTATAATACTGTTGACATGTTCAACTCTAAAAAATTCAGAACGATTTAACTAAAATGAAGTACAAAAGTGATAACGTATTTATGCCGCGCACTGTATATGATAGGAAAACTCCACATTGACTTAGGTGTGCCGACCATCTCGCACCACCTAAAGCAATGCTCTGTCAAATACTTCGACTCGCTCAATCATCACCCAAATCCGTTGGTGAAAGCCGCAGGGGATTATTCCGCTCCGGCTGGCACCAGCAGGTCCAAACGTCGTCCGCGGCACGTCCTCAACGACCCGGACGACTCCATTACAGTCGCCATCGAGGCGTACAAACAATTAGATTCCGCGACACAAACTAGACACACACGTCCGTCACATCGGCCCCGCCGGCGGGGCCGCGCGTCGCGCCACCTTCCTGTAGGGACTCGGTTTTCGCGGTACCGGCACGTGCCCGGCCGCTTCTCTCCAATCCGTTCGCCTTCCCCCAGTGTCGCCATAGGCCGAGGTTCGAGCCCCCCTCTGGGGCGCCCCTAGGCAGACACTGTAAAATTTTTGGCGGTGAGAGCCCTACGCTCCCGCAACAGTCCGGTGTCTCAGAAGAGGGTGTTAGTACACCCAAACTGAAATTTTCAATTAATAAAAAAAAAAAAAAAAAAAAAAAAAGATAGGAAAACATCCAGATTAAAACAGTTATGTTCACATAAACGTGTGTTACTTAAATCTTATTATGCGGGGTTAGAACGCATGACCCTTGGAAAAGTATCTACAGCCGACTCTACGATCTCGCCTATCAAACTAAAATGTGAGTTTCGGAGAGCGAGATATTCCAGAAGTCTCACTCCTCCCCTATCTCCATTTTTAGGGTTCCGTAGTAAACTACAAGGAACCCTTATAGTTTCGCCATGTCCGTCTGTCTGTCTGTCTCTCTGTCTGTCTGTCCGCGGCGGTCTAGCGCCTAGACGCTTAATGCTAGAAAGCTGTAATTTGGTATGTATACACATATTAAGAACGCTAATAAAGAGCTGGAAAAAAATTTCATAAACGAAAGTTTTTCCGTTGCCTCCCCTACATGTAAAGTGGAATTTTTTTTTCCGCGCCCACCCCATGTCTTTAGATGTTAGATAGGTCTCTTCAAAAACATTTAGGGTGTGGAAAGAAGAGGTTTGCACGGTGCCCCCCCCCCCCGCCCCCCTCCTCTATCTCCGAAAGAAATGTGATAGAATTTGATATTAGACTCAACTGAAGGCAAGCAAAGCACAGCTTATACGGAACCCTACATTGTGCATGGCCCGACACGGTACTTGCCCGGTTTTTCTTATTTTCTCCTGTCTTTCTGTTAAGATCGGCAAGTTAGGCAACACAGGGGCTCTGGGGCCGTACCATGACCGCTTAAAACAAAACAAGAACGGCTGAGTAAGGGAGACAGCGCAATACATGATGTATGGCGACGTCTCGTTTACACAACCGTTTAAGGATAGTTATAAAAGGTCATGGTACGGCCCCTGATGTCTTTATGTTTCATGGGCGGTAGTAATGGTAGCACTAACCATCAGGTGACCTGTATACTCCTTTGTCAACCTCTTCCAACATAAAGTTGAACAGTTTTTCTTTCTATCCTTCTATCAAATATATTGTCCCAGACAAGTTGTAGACAAATCGGCGCATGGAAGAAGGGTCTAAAACTCCACAGTCTCAAATATACATTATCTGTCTCCATATCCTATCTGTATTCAGTTGGCAGTGCCTCTGCAATGATTACAGTTCGCCAGCGTCTTTATGCTAATGTAACTGTTGGAAATTCACTTGGGTTGATTTTTTACACGCTTTTTTTTCGGGGGAGACTCACATTGTGAGGTAATTTATGCGCTCATATGTTTAGACGTGTTTGATATTATTTTTGAGGGATATTTGATTTTGTTATCCGTTTTGAGAAAAGTTTATTCTGTGACAATATTATACACAAAATTCGAATAAAAACGTACATCAAAATCTTAAAGGTGAGTATAAGGCTTTTTTTTTTCATGAGAACTGAAATGTTTACTACAAAATAAAGATGAATTTGATATGGAGATAGTGTAAAAAAGACCTATAGAAGGATTAAGTATGTAATATAGAAGACGTCTATTATTTTTTTTAAAACATAATAATAATATATACCATCTATGTAAAGTTAATGAGTCGATACACCCCTTCTTTGCTATATACTATAAAAACTTCAATATATCACCTGAGACATGCCCGAGACTCATAAACTATGAGTGTCTTTACCATACCAACGGACCCTAAAATAATGCAGTTGGCGTAAAAAGATTAACAGGGCACCCACTTTTGTGGCACCGACAGGGATCAAGAAATATAGCCCGGGTAACGGAGTAAGACGGTTTAGGGCACCTTAACTTGTGTACATACTGGATAAATTAATGTAAAGTTTAAAAAAATACATTTTTAATATTATCTGTTGTCCAAATATTTATACTCTGTTCAAAATATAAAGACACAATACATAAATAAACACATTCTATTACTTTCAAATAGAGATCAATTTTACATAATTCACACAGCGCTACCTAGTCCCAAAGTTAGCTACGCTGAACCTAATTGTGTTATGGGTACCAGACCCGAGAGAACTACAAATGCCATCACATAAAATATGTTTGCCCCATGCGGGGATCGAACTCGCGCCCTCTGATGGCGAAGGCCCAGTACCAAAACTCTACAGGATCAATAGATTTTACAAGGCTTGGCTTTTGTTACATTTTGTCCTTTCGTATCTTGAACGATCTTGGATTATTAAATACTAGCGCCCCACCCCAGCTTCGCATGGGTTTCACAAAGGTACCCTATTTTTTTGAAAATATGTTATTCGGGGATAATGTTGCTTCCCAATGGTGTAAGAATTTTTTGAAATCGCTTAAAGTACTTTTTGAGTTTATTCATTACAAACTACAGACTTACATACACACACACACACACACACAAATACAAATCTTCCCTCCAGCCATTAGGTAGATAGGTACTGTCCGTTTACCGAACATTTCATACTTACTTTTTTTTTGATAAAATGTATATTTAATTTTTTTAAAGAAGTGGATAGCGTTCATCGACCAGGTAGACGGACAGTGTTCAGGCTACTCAGGCGATACTGCAGGCATTCATCCAGATGCATGTATTGCTAATGACACAAACTGCAAACCACGATTACGTCATCAGATACGACCAAGAAAACATTTTAATAAACATAAATCTATGACATAAAATCAGTTTTATTTATGATCACGTACACGCGTCCTTACATAGAGCTTTGCCTAAAAGGTCGGGTGTGGAGATAGTCCGAATAAAGGAGAAATGCAAAAGAGCGAAGGTTCAAATAAATCATTGGAGTACAAAAAAACGTGACTACTTTGATTCGCTTTGAAGGGAACGTGATTTGTTGCAAAATTCTATATTTTTATTTCATCGCCCTTGGCTCTGTCGAAATATCGTTTTGCTTTAAACGTTACATTAATAGATGTTTGTATTATTTTGAACAAAGTGTTTTAGGTGATTTTGAGAATATTGTGTGAATAGATTGACCAACTGTTAGTGGTCATTTCCGCTTATAGACTACAGTCGAAACACTATTATTTTTCTAAAATAAATCAGGAATTATGTTAAAATGAATAAGTTTGGATCATTCTACCAATTTAGCGACATGAACTTTACATACGCAAGTTGAAAAACATCGATAAATCTATGCCAATACATTTTTTTTGCAAATTTTGTACTTCATTCGAGTTTTCAAATACGACTTGCAATATCGAATATTTTATACGATTATGCCTCAGACTTAAAAGTTTGAAGTTGGTGAATTGGTTTTCCTCTCCCCAAAGTCCTGTCAATGGTATTAAGCACAGTAACTTGGTTATATGCAAATGACGATTGAACAGAACTGTATACTTTAGTGTCAAGTTTTTTGAAATGCTTTTTTTCATTTGACCATTGTCATTATTATTTTTAGCCTTTGTTCTTCTGCTGCTATTTGTCCTTATTCCTTGACGTCCTTTCATTAATGATATGTAGAAGGGGTTTGGATTATACATCGTCGACATGCAAAAGTATTTACTATGAATCCACTTCCAATTAATTCTATTTTGTAATATTTTTTTTTATAATATCCAAGCTTAACAGTGTGCCACACTGTAAAAAGACAATTTTGTTGTTCCAATAAATAAATATAAATAAGGTTTTTTAGAGTTTTGACCAAAGACAACGATGATAGGAACATAATCAATTTTTTTTATTTTTTATATCGTACCTACGTAGTAAAATAAGAGATACTGTTGACTATATTTTTTCCTATACTGAATACTTACTCAAGTCGCGAAGCACGTGCAAATGTGCAAAGGGAGGGTAGGGACCCGAGAAACTTCGACGTCACTAGAAATTTTCTCGAAATATATTTTTTTCACCCTTATCTTAAAACTCGGAGTGAAATGTGGCGCTTAATAAATTTGGAATGGGCGATAAGACGGCACTTTTTACAATATCTTGTGATTTAGAAATTTCCAATTTATTTATCCATTTCGATTGAAAAGGTTCTCTCTCACACCTTAAAATGTCTTTATCAAGTCTAGATTCCTAAATCACCAATTACACGCTGCTGAAATTAATCCGTGTAAAGTTTAGGATTGAGGAATTGACCAACGTGTTACACACTACACAATAAATCTGCCAATCACGATTCTCGATTTAAACTGATTGATCAATGGCTGGTTATTTTATGGCTAAATGTGTTATTTAATGGTGAGTATTTCAAGTCTTGGAGTGCAGGTGATTAGTAACTGAGTGTAAGAGTTAACTGTGTTGTTGTCCTTACACTTAGTGATATTGATATTGATGGGGAATGATAATAAAACTGCCCGGGTTGATTACTGAACATAGACTCATTATATTTTGATTAATTATTATATTATACGTTGATGGGCACATCGATTGTGTAATGCTGCGTCGGCAATTACCTGACATACATACATAGAATGGTGCGAGCTCTGTTGCTAGCTCGTACATCCTGCCATCTCAGCAAGGAAGATGGGTATTGATAAGTTCAAGTTAAGAGTTTCATACCGATGCGCAATGTATATAATTAATAATGATAGACTTAAAGTATATGATATAAAGTATTGTTACGTGATATAAGATGATTGAACAACTTATATGGGGTTAGTTCTAAATTATATGTAAAAATAGTGTATAACTATGTAGTGCTAAGCGCTAAACGAAACGTTTCTACGTAACGCTGGGGGTGATGTCCCCATATTCACACTATTCACTGATTTGTTTAACACATCACGACCTAAGCTCACCATTTCACTAACACTAGCACTGCTGGTCGCCGCTGCTGTCGCTTCTACTGCAACGGTCCGGGGTGTGGATCCTGAGCTCGCAGTGTTCCAACAACCTTTCTTATAGGTTCGCAGGGAAATGATGATAATCGCAATGATAACAATTATGCCAATTATTGAATAGATGAGTACATAGTGGTGAATGTTATGAGTGTTAAGAGGAACTATCTCTTGGGCCTTTAGATCGTCAAGCTGACTGCGTAAACGTGTCCACTCCTGATTGCTCTGCTCTTGATCCAACATCAATTTGGTATCTGATACGGTGGTGTTAATGATAGAGTTTAAAATGGATAGTTTGGGGGTAGCAATATTTGGCAGAACATTCATGTTTTTGAAAAAGTTGTTGTGGGCATACAAACTGAATGAGTCACCCTTTAATGTGCAACCCATACCAATGGTGATGATACCGTTGCCAGATAACTGCTGCACAGTTATTCCGGCAGCGCAAATAATGCGTACCGAACATGCGGGACAGCAAGAGAATAGCCAGTCGTTATGATAGTGTAGTTTGCTCCATTGATTTCGACATGATGATACGTCTGTCACGCAAGCTGGACGTCCCCTGCTAAAGTCGATTACGTTGATATCACAAAATGATTGTTTTATTTGTAGGTCGTATATAGGGATATCTAAGGGGCATAGTATTTTGTTATTAGATATGTGAATGCATGATTGAATATCGTCCTCTGATAGAAGGAAAGCGCTATCCTTTTCGTAGCTGTAGGCAAGGTAAGGTTGAAGAGGTGTGATTTGATACGTTTTGTTGTTTCTTGTAAATGGAAGAGGCACAATTCGATTTAATTCGAAAGTATCCTTGCTCAAAAGAGGGATTCTTATTTCAATTATGAGATACGTCGAAAATGTGCGGGCGGCGACTTTTAGCAACTTGTACAAATCTTTGATGTTTTCGCTATCGACAGGTAGCGCCAGGCCACCATGTAGTTGACCCGAAATAGAGTCGAGTTGACTCTGTAATTGCTCCGGTAAAATTAGTTGAGTGTTGATGTGCCCATGTGTGATATCAGTTACTGTGGTGATGAGAGCTTGCTGAATACGTCTCAAATGTGATAGCATGATATTAACTTCGATTACTGACGAAGTCAATTGAAATCCATCCTTAACCTTATTGAAGTTTTGTGTAATGCTTCTGATACGTTGAGTTACGGTGTTAAATTGCTTTTTCATGACGTCTTCGTTCCTATGCAAGATGTTGTATTCTGATTCAAGGACAGAAGTTTGATTTTTAAGCAATAACTGGAGGTGGTTCTCATTCGCAGTGATCTTCTCTATATCTTTTGTGTATTGCTCGGCGAACCTTTCATCCAATACCCCAAACAAGGTGTTGGCTAAATAACCTATTCCATTTATTAAACCTCGTTTATGTCTTAATGATCCATGATTCTTAAGCAGTATGTTATAGTGTTCAATTTCGTTTACTTCGTGCTGTAATTGCAATATGATATCTTGATATTGTTCTGACTCACTGTTACATGATTCCTTTAATCGCTTAATATAATTTTTTATATTTGATATTCCTTGCCAGTACGTGGTCATGTTGTAGTAAACAATAAGTTTCCAATCGTCCTTGACATACTGTAAGTCGGAAATTTGATCGAAGAAAAGTCCCTGATTTCCACTCAATGTAGTTATATTGTACGGTAGTGATAGGTGTGCTTGAGATTGTTGAATGCTCGGATTGATAAAAAGTGTAAACAATAATAATATGGTTACGAAAAAGTTTTTGAAGCTTATTTGGCGTTTAAAAAAACGTTTCGATCGTGAAGTGATATTTTGATCTGGTTGTGAATCCGGAGTCGGTGTATCCTGTGTCTTCTCCTTTTTCTGGACTGGCAAGAGAGCTAATTTGATAATAGGGCGCTTGATAACATTGTCTCTTGTCTTCAATGATACGACACGCACTTGCCCATCCTTTCCAGGATGTAACTCCACAACCCTACCTAGAGCCCATTTTCCCGGGGGCATATTATCCTCTTTGATAAGTACAATGTCGTCGATTTTAAGGTTGTCCTTTGATGTTCTCCACTTCGATCTAACCTGTAGCTGCTGTAAATATTCCGATGACCACCGTTTCCAGAACTGCTTGTTCATGGCTTGAACGAGTTGCCAGCGTCTTGTTAGAGTGCTAGAATGTGGTTCGGTCTGTGGTCTTGATAATAGTGGACCACCTACGAGAAAGTGTCCCGGAGTTAGATACTCGTCCTCGGGGTTTTCTGTAAGCGGGCACAAGGGCCGTGAGTTCAGGCAAGCCTCGATCTGGTGGAGTAAGGTAGTGAACTCCTCGTACGTCAATTTCTGCTCGCCCAAAACACGTTTCAGGTGATATTTTACACTCTTCACCGCTCCTTCCCACAGACCGCCTGCACTTGGCCAGGCAGGGGCGTTGAAATGCCATTCAATGTTCATTTGACTCATGTGATCGGTACACGGTGTATCTGTGATGGTTTGCATTATTTCCCGGTATTCCTTTTTTAGGAGACGATTAGCACCGACATAATTTCGCCCATTGTCACTGTAGACGTGACTCGGAGTTCCACGACGGGCGCAAAAACGGCGAAATGCTGCTAAGAATGCCGGAGTACTCAGATCGGATACGAGCTCCAAGTGAATCGCCTTGGTTGCTAAGCAGACGAACACCGCAATGTATCCTTTCATCGTCTTGATACCGCGTCCTTGATTTGCCTTTAATTCCACATGTCCCGTGAAATCTGTACCAACTGATGAAAATGCTCTTGCTGATGGAGTAACTCTTGATGGTGGCAGATCTGCCATAATTTGAGTCCTGTTTTCGGGGTTAAAGCGACAACATTTGACGCATGTTCTTAATTGCCGTTTAACTGTTCTCATTCCGCTGATAATCCAATACTTGTTCCGGATATATGACAACGTTAGCTTAGGGCCTCCGTGTAACGTAGTGATATGAGCCTGGTTGATAAGTAAATCTGTGAAGCGAGAATGATTTGATAAAATGATAGGGTGCTTTGCCGCGTGAGTTAAATTTGAATGTTGCAAGCGACCTCCAACCCTTAGAAGGCCGTGCTCGTCTATAACCGGGTTCAAACTGCTCAATTTGCTATTGGCGTGTGAGTGACCCTTATTATGAATGTATGATATATCTTCCCCAAAATCTTGCATCTGTGTAAATTTGATAATTAAACTATACGCATGATTGATTTCTGCTGATGATAGGGAATTCCCTTGCACTATATTGCGAGACTTGTCGCGTGACCGCTCAATGAAACGGGATACCCAGCCGACAATGTTTACAATTTGAGTCAACGAACTGTGCTTATACAGCAAGTCTAATATAAATGAATAATCATTTTCATATAAAGCTGCGTGTACATTCACGTCTTTCTTTGTTTCGATTGTGGGGGGCTGATAAGTTTTGATTTCGACCCCTTCAGGTTCGAAGTTTCGCAGCCATTCTGGCCCTTCCCACCACAAAGTATGGGTTAGCAACTGATCTGCGGTAATACCTCTGGTTGCACAATCTGCCGCATTATCTTCCGAACGCACGTGATTCCAACATGATGATGGGATGATTTCCAGAATTTGTTTCACCCGGTTGGCAACGAATGGCTTCCATCTGGATACATCTCCATGTAACCAACCTAGTACGATCATAGAATCGGTCCAGGCGTAAATCGTGATATTATTTGATAAAGACGCTAAGACCTTTTCCATTAGCTGTGATAAAAGTAAGGCACCGCATAATTCGAGCCGTGGTAATGATTGCTTCTTGGCTAATGGTACTAATTTTGTCTTAGCGGCAACCAGCTTCACTGTGTCCTCGTCCTTAGAGCGCGCATATATCGTGCATGCAATCGACTTGTCTGACGCATCGCAAAACCCGTAAATATGATATAATTTTTCCGTGTTACCTATATATCGTGGAATAACGAATTTATCGATGTTTTGTAGATCCCCCTTTACCTGCAACCACTCTGTTTGAATGTCCGTGGGTAACACCTGATCCCATTCAAATCCTGATGACCATGTTCTCTGAAATAATATTTTGGCTCTGATAGTGAGTGGCGATAGCCAGCCTAGAGGGTCAAATGTTTTTGCAACATCGGATAGTAACTGTCTCTTTGTGATTGATTCTGTGCTTGCGACGACCTGGGCTTGAAAGGAAAATGAATCGGATGATGGGTTCCATTTCAACCCGAGAGTCTTCCTTGATTCCGCGCATTTGAATTCGAAGGGGCTATTCAACTGTTCGGACTTCAGATCTTGTAGTAGCTCTGGTGCATTGCTAGACCACTTCCTGAGATTCATACCGGCACTCTGCATTATGCTGATAAGTTGCTGTAATAGTTCCTTCGCTTCTGATAAAGTATTTTGCCCACTCAATAAGTCGTCCATATAGAATGATGATGCGACGACTGGAGCTGCCAACGGATAATTATCGGTCTCATCTATTGCGAGTTGTTGTAGGGTTCGCATGGCGAGGAACGGGGCTGCTCGGGTCCCGTACGTTACAGTGGTAAGATTGTACTCCTGGAGAAATTCATGAGGCGCATTTCTCCACACGATTGATTGTAAATGTTGATCACATTCTCTAACACGGATTTGACGAAACATTTTCTCAATGTCCGCCGTGAGTACATAATTATAGGTGCGCCAGCTAACTATAAGTGATAATAGGTCTCGTTGTAGATTAGGGCCGCTATACATCAGATCGTTGAGACTTTTTCCCGATGATGTCTTCCGCGAAGCATTGAATACTACCCTCAATGATGTGGTGGTTGAATCGGGTTTTTCCACGCCATGATGTGGCAGATAATACGAGTTCCGGTTTGGATTTAAATATGTTACTTCGCGCATGTGGCCTAGTGCTTGATACTCGTTGATAAAATGTTGATATTTTTCCGCCAACGGTGGGGTTTTAGCCAGTTTAGTCTCTAACTGCTTAAATTGCGCGATAGCGCTCGCCTTAGATATTCCCAGCTGTTTTTCGTAGTCTGGTACCATCGGCAAAGCGACTTCGTAAACACCACTGCTCAATCTCCTGGTTGTATTTTGATATAACTCCTCGCAATATTGTTCGGCTTCCGTAAAATTTGACGATAAGTTGTCTACACCTTCTAATTCCCAGTATTTTGACAACTCAGCCAGGTCGTTGATAACAACATGACATTTAAATGTCTTCATGATACCTGATAGGACCCATCCCACTTTGGTCTGTTGGGCTATAGGCGCCTGTAGAGGGCCCTTAATGAGTCCACTCATTATGATCGTTGAGTATACGCTCGCGTCCAACAGAAGATCGATTGGTTTCGATATATTGTAGTCTGGATCGGCTAGATTGATATTCTTGAGATGTGGCCAAGATTGTTTCGCGAAAGTTGAATTCGGTAAATTGTTGATAACGCGTGATATGACTAATGCTTGTGTATTAAATTGATAATCTCCATAAATGGAATGACAGTTTAACGTTACGATGCCCTTGCTTTGCTTCGTAACCGGACCGATACCTGATATAGCAGCGTGATATTGTTGACGAGGCAACCCTAGAAGCTGGGCCGCACTCTCAGTGATAAGTGATACCTGCGAGCCCTGATCCAAAAGTGCTCGCAGCGTTGTTAAGGTGCCGTCAGATGCTGACACCTGGATTGACATGGTTGTGAGTAAAACCTCCTCATCATCCGCGGCTACATGATTGACGTTCTTGTTTGGTGTATATGACGAAACCGTGGTTGACGTAGAGGGGTAAGTCACCGTAGGCTTTGGTGATGGCCGGGCGTATGCCTCGTGGATCAGTGTGTTGTGAGGTAAATTGCATACTTTGCACCTCTTTGATGACATACATTCCTTTCCATGATGTTGATAAAGACAATTTTCGCAAACGCGATGTTTTGTAATCGACTTCAACTGCATTTCGCTTGTCATGCATAGAAATGTTCTACATTTAAACAACTCGTGTTGTAAACTGCAAATTACGCACTTATTAGTATAGGTCGCGGCAGCTTGATAGTGTTTCTGATTTTGATAATAAGGTTTATTTTTGAATGTCTGATGTTGATATGGGCTCCTCTTGAAATTGTTAGGTGCTGCAAATGGGGTAGGTTCCTTAACAATTTTATTAAGAGGTTCGAGAGCTGTAAACTTGTTCTCGAGAAATGATAACAGCTCATCCAGGCTTGCAAGATTCCTGGGGGATTTTCGGGACTCCTTGTAGTCGGCGTACGTAACCGAATCTAATTTCTTACATAGAAGATGAACTAAAAGTGGATCCCAAGTACTGGTGTCCACCCCTAGGTTATGTATGGCATGTATGCATTCGGTGGTTGTGTCATACAGCCTCTTGAGCTCGAAAGATGATTGCTTAGTTATGGTATGCTGATTTAAGAATACTTCAATTTGATTAGAGAACAAAACTTGCGGGTTATTATATCTGTGCAACAAAATATCCCAAGCCGTATCGTAGTTTTCTGCCGAAATATGGAGATGCTGTATGAGACGCTCAGCTTCCCCTTTAACCTTACCCTTTAAATGTTGCATTTTTTGAGCCTTTGATATAGTATTGTTATTATGGACGGCTTCAGAGAATAAATCGAGAAAAGTGGGCCATTGAGTGTATTTGCCCGTAAAGGTAGGTATTTCTAACTGTGGAACAGATTGCTGTATATGCGTAGTTGATAATAATTTCTTATTTAATTGTCGTTTGATATTTTTGTACAAGATTTCATGTTCGTAAAACTCATTCTCATAATCAATGTCACCACCCGCCAAAATATTGTCAAGTTTTAAATGAACATCGTCAATCGTGCTCCACCTCGCCTTGATATTGCGCAACTCATCCTCTATCTCCCATTTTTCTGAAATGCTATTCACGTCTATGCCTCTGATAAGTCGCCTTAACGCCCTAAAATGTGTTCGTTGGAGAGATAACATATCGTCTACCTCACCCACAGAGCCTTTTAGCCCATGTGTGGCGCCCTGGGTCCCCCTAGGGGTGCGCGCGGGGGCGGTGTGCCCTGATCCTTGTTCTGTGATCTCGTCGTTAGGTTGAACCGCCATCCCTGATTTACTAGTGCCTACACTACCGAATGCTAAAACACGACTGCGAAACGACTGATAAATGTCGTAACATGCCTGAAATGTATTCGCCTTAAGATATTCTTGCCCTTGTTCAGGGTTCCCCTTGATAAGATTATGATTATGATTGCACTCATCCCACAAACTATCCAGTAACTCAACCTTGGCTTGGAGGTACTCTGCCGTTTTTCTAGACGGAGAGTCCTTGTCAAAGTTGACCTGGAGTTGCTTGAATTTGCTTAAAATAGCAGCTTGACGCTCGATAGCAGCTTGCATCTTGGTAAATAAGTAAAAGGAACGCTCTTACTTGAAACTCGGAGAAAATTGCTGATTGTTGCTACTGACTCACGTAGCTGTTGCTATGCTGTATGATATAACACTCCTGACACAATGATAAGTCTTTGATACACTGATAAGTCTCTGATACACTGATTCTAATGATTGTCGAAGGACCAAAAAAATGTAAGAGTTAACTGTGTTGTTGTCCTTACACTTAGTGATATTGATATTGATGGGGAATGATAATAAAACTGCCCGGGTTGATTACTGAACATAGACTCATTATATTTTGATTAATTATTATATTATACGTTGATGGGCACATCGATTGTGTAATGCTGCGTCGGCAATTACCTGACATACATACATAGAATGGTGCGAGCTCTGTTGCTAGCTCGTACATCCGGCTCGAAGGACCAAAAAAATGTAAGAGGAACTGTGTTGTTGTCCTTACACTTAGTGATATTGATATTGATGGGGAATGATAATAAAACTGCCCGGGTTGATTACTGAACATAGACTCATTATATTTTGATTAATTATTATATTATACGTTGATGGGCACATCGATTGTGTAATGCTGCGTCGGCAATTACCTGACATACATACATAGAATGGTGCGAGCTCTGTTGCTAGCTCGTACACTGAGGATTCAACCTCAATTACTACGATGCAAAAAAAATTTGTAGTAGAATTTTTGGTACTGAGGGTGATTTACCCTCAATTACTAATCACCCGCATTCGGAATTATTAAAAGTGAATTCAGCCCTTTAGTTATAAATCTTGTACTGAAAAACTTCCTGAAACAAATGATTCCGATTGTCTTCATTAACTCTAGCTCCTTATAAAGTTGAAGAGGAAAACGGACAAATTATAACAGAATAAAAATACCAATTTTCCGATTGCGTGCTTTTGTTCGGCTTTGCAAATAATTGGTGCGAGAAATTGCCTATTTTTCTGTGTGCTAAGGAGAACTTTTTTTACATTTTTTAAGACAAAGATTAGCGTAATTTGTTATTTAATTTTCATTTCTCTGTCGGTCCCCTTTTAATTTGCTGAAGTATACTCAAACACAATTTCGCTCTAATTTTATTAACGACCTTTTGGTTGTCATGGTAACGTTAAATGGGAGAAAACATAATGCTCTCTTCATAGACTAAATTCTAAAGCTTTATTCTTTAACAATTTTTGTCATTTTATTTGTTGTTGCTCTCAGAAACAAACTGTAAATATGGCATTAGAGCAATAATTTTTTGGGCATTTTCAAATTATCTAAAGTGGTAGAAGATGAATGAGTTGTATATAGAGTAGATTAATACAAACAAATCATAATTTATTACAACTGTATTACAACTCTGACAAGAGAACGTGTTTGTGAAAACCTATTCTCTGAATAAAAGTTTTGAATTTGAATTTGAAAACTCCTAGCTACAGATTTACAATGGCAGCTGGCTTACAAAGCACACAACAAAGAACAAACGAACTAATTAGGCTCACCATCCTTTATTTGCTTGCCGTCTTATTTTTTCCTTCTCTAGCTTAAGCTTTATGCCCCCCTGTTTGGAAAACCTCTCCCTCTGTCTCCATTTCTTCTTCTTTTCGAGTCAATGACACTCGCATATCAAATCAGACGGCAACGCTTTTATCGGATGCCATGAGAAGGTTTTTTTTATACCACTAAGGTGGCAAACAAGCTTACGGCCGGCCTGATGGTAAGCCGTAGCCTATAGACGCTTGCAATACCGGGGGTCGAGGGTATCACTGACGCGTTGCCAACCCTCCCAACCCCCCCAAGTGGAGCTCTGGAGACCTTACTCACCGTAGAAGCACAACATGGCCGAGACCAATGCTATTTTGCTACGATCTTCTGTAAGGTGGAGGTCCTTCCCCAGACGGTCTGCTCCTTTAGCGGATTATCCGCTGTGCCCTACCATTATGGTCGAAAACCTCTAGCTGTCATTGTCGTCCTAATATAAACAAAATTATAACCTTTTTCGAAGCGTAAAGTGCAATGCTATACACCTGCCTATACACGTCACCTCTAGTCGTCTTGTCACGTCGCAGTCACCTATAAACGACGACAGACTCGGAAACAATGAGCGTTTTTATAGCTCTGGAGTTCCTAGCGTTAAGGGCCACGTCGAAACGGAATGGCCATACCAGGCTCATAGTTACGTGACATTTGGCTATATGCACTGCGATTTTTATGGTATTTTATTTGAACGTTTTATTTTGTTTTTGAGATTGATTAGATTATTGTTTGGATATTTCATTCAAAAATTTGTTGATTTTGGTTGAAAGGCATAGATAAAATACTCCAATTAATTAATACAAATCTGCCATCTATACTGGTGGTAGGAAAAATGTGACGATTCGCAAGAGTTTGTATTATGTATATTTGAGTAAAAATAATTAAGGAATAATGTTGCCAGCAGTCAACGTTAAGTATTAAGTTCTACGCAAGCGAAAGATATATTATCGCATATGGAAGCAAATGATGTTGTGTTTGACTTCAAAGTGATTAGGCTATGCAACACTTCATAAGTTTTAAATTTGAACTAGTAGTTCGTGAGATTCTCGTTTCACATAAGTAATTATTGCTATGAAACCAATATCCTTTTCGTGACACGACACACAACATCTTAACAGGCATAACTTAGCTTTAATTCGTCGTCTTTTCTGCGCGACGAAGAAAATGTAAATTTTTGTAAAATGTCATCATAAAATAACAAAACAGACCCAAAAGTAACAAAACCATTTGTCATTGAAATAAGCAATCGTCTGGAGCACCCCTTTTTAATTATGCAAAATCTGTACCATTTAACCCCCCTTCACCCCCCGCTATTATCTTGCGGAATGGACAAAATTATTTACTTGGAAATTATGAAAAATATAAGACAGATGGCGCTATCTATTTCAATTTGAAACGTAAATGTGGATACTTGGTATTCCTTTGTTATTTAAATTGGACAGGTACCATAGGTATTAAAGTAAATAGATACACTTATATATACAACACTTATATAATATACAATATTCTCATTCTCATATACAGGGAATCCTAGTATGGGATTTACTATGTACATTCTTTAGGAACTGCAGTTTTAAATTGTTTCCCTACATTATTATCCTAGGATGCATTACGATGATCCTCGCCATTCAAAAACATGTTTGTCTCTAGTTCAATGATTGTATTGCTGAATGATGGTTGAAACCTAAGTTTTAAATGTGTTTTTTGTAGGAAACAAGTAAATAAATAGCATTACATCCTTTTTACATTTTTATAGATACCTAAAGCAAAAGCAGTACGGGTTAATAGCTGAAAATTAGAATCAACTTTGATATTTGTATATTACACAAAATGACATCTCAAAGTTTTCACATACAAAATGGATAAGTAAAACGCAAAAGTAACTATTATGTAATAAAAAATGTGTTATTATTAGTTTAAAATGTCAGTCGATAAACCATGTAAGTTGAAAAGAATAAAAAAAAAACACGAATTATTTTTGATTTCTATTTGAACAGTCCTAACTCTGACGGCGTTTTTCCACTACTCCGGCATCCGGTAATTGCCGGTCCGATGTAGAAATTCATACTTTAGTAAACGCGCTTCTCCACTACTCCCGGCATCCGGTTTTATGTCTAAAGTATGAATTTCTACATCGGACCGGCAATTACCGGACCGATAAAAATCGGATACCTGAGTAGTGGAAAAACGCCCGGATTCTCCTAGCATCAGATCTCTACTTTTTTGCGATCCTCTATTCATATTTATACCTGTGACAGGTACGTTGAATACAAGAAAAGGCAATAAAGTATACTTTATTGCTGTTATTTATATTTAATAATGGCCCAGCAGATAAATGAGGTATTTTATCAACACCGTGATTTAACGCAGATGTAATAAATCCGAGCCATGATGGCTTCAAATTAGAATTTTACTGTGCTACGTGTTTAATTAAAAAAATATCATATAATAAATTTTTATTATTTATTAACAGTTACACTATTTATAACTCGAGAACGGCAGAAGCGTTTGGCTGAAGATTGGTGGAGAGGTAGCTTAGAACCAGGAGAAGGACATAGAATACTTTTTATCTCGTTGGGGTAGGGTAGGATAGGGTAGTGCAGTTCCTCTAAGGCGGAACAAAGTTGGCTTGGTCAGCTAGCATAATATAAATAAATACTAATATAATATTGTAATATCTGTTCCAATACTTGGATTTGATTTATAGTGAAATCGACTGTGTTTGAATCAGCTTGTAATACCATATTGTAGTGACATAATAATAATAAAACTCTTTTTCACTTCTCATGCTCAGAAAATGCTTATTTGCGCTGGATATAGGCTGCACAAAATCGAATTTTGTGCACAAGGGCAAAAACGTATCTACTCATAAATGTATCTATATTAAGGCAAAGGAAATAAGCCATACAGCCAAACACAACAAAAAGTTCAGAGATAGAATTTGTTATTTTATAATATTTACTTTAATTTATTTGCCTTGTGTGTTTTTTAAGTTTTAAAAGATATTAAAATTTAAATTGAAGTACGGTATGTTATTTAATTAATTTAAGAAAATTATTTTATTACAAAATTAATTTAATAGTAGGCTGTATAGGTCTGCAGCCCAAGCCTAATTTAAATGTCGTAAGATTTAAAAAAAAAAGCGGCGGGAAACAGGTCTTGTTTTTCGTGCGTTTATTTATTTATTTCCTCGCAATCGAAGTGAAAAGCAGAGTTTATAACTCGTCCACAAAACCATTTCTATCCTCGACATTACTATCAGCCCTCGCCTTCGGCTCGGGCTGCTAAAAGTCTCGGATAGAAATGATTCGTTTTGTGCACTTGTTGTAAAATCTACTATATTTTACCAAAATAAACATTAAAAATAGAAAAAAATCATTACCTTTACGCCATCTATTGTTATGTGCTTCATCGGAATAGTTATTTGTAATCGATCTAGGTATGGTTGTTTCATATCGATTTTTATTTATTTTATATCAGACTACCTTTTTTGTCTGCGAATTCGTCCGCGTGAAGTTCCGGACCCGTTTCCGTGGAAACCACATTGAATTCGGGAAAAGCTATAGCCTATGTCACTCCCTGATGATGTAGTTTTCTACTGGTGTAAGAATTTTTGAAATCAGTCCAGTAGTTTCGGAGCCTATTCAATTCAAACAAACAAACAAACAATTAAATCTTTCCTCGGTTTTTGTTCCATGTATAGTAGAAATGTAAATGTTTTTTGTTACCTTATTTTTTATGTTTTATGATGTTTTTTTTTTGTTTATTGTAACTTTTATTAATTACTAGCGAAACTCGAGCGCTGGTGTGTTTTTATGCAAACCAGCGCCATCTACTTGATTGAGCGCCAAGCGCCGTTGATTGTCAGACCTTTGACCAAATCCCACGAGAATCGCGTACTTTTTTGGATAAAAATTATCCTGTGTTCAATCTAATCCAAGGACCCAATCTAATCAAATACCTATATACCAAATATTAGAAAAATAGGCCCAGCCATTTCAGCGTAAATAAGTAACAAACCCACAAATTTTCGTCTTTATAATATTACTAGCTTTTCCCCGCGGCTTCGCTCGCGTTAATTTTATGAGATCTCGTTTGACAACAAAACAACCCATAGGGCGACTGGTGGCGCCATCTGTTGGCCGATACAGCGCCCTCTATCGTAGAAAAAATATTTTCCCATCGGAACGACATACTTTCGCCGGATAAAAAGTACCCCTAACAATATGTATGCAAATTTTCATAATGATCGGCTGCTTAGTCAAGCCGTGAAGGAATAACAAACAAACAAATAAACAAACAAACTCACTTATATTAGTAAGGAGTAAGGATTGGGATAAGTAGTATTGTTTTAAAAGAACAACACAAGTACTAAGTTCCGTTGAAGTAAACTACGATAGGTAGGTAGGTATTCACTCTTCCTACATTCACGTGTGTGCGCGTGTAAGCAGGCGACAGACTTAGGGTTTATGGAAGGGTCCGACCCCTGGTCTAGTAACTCTAGCCGTATTTTATTCCAAGAGTTATTTGTTTGTTTGCTACTTATCTTTGGTACGCATTATTCAAAAGACGTACTTACAGCCATTCTAATCCATATTCATATTGTAACTGTGAAAGTAAATTGGTGTAGTACTTTTATTTCTTATGCTGTAGAATTTAGATGAAGTTTGGTAAGGAATTTTTGAGAACCAGGACATATTATACCTAATGAAAATTTTTGTACCGAAAATCGTCTTGGGATCTTGAACTTGTACAACGGGATTATGAGAGGGAAATACAAATAAATTCGTTTGGCATAAAACTTAAAGTTAATGGCTATAGTCATACTCATAAAATAATGACTATAGTTAACAATCCAAAGAAAAAAATATACTTAACTTAAGATTTAATGTGAAATTAAGAGTAAAATTCATCTCTGCAAAACGTATGTATTCATCATCATCATCTCAGCCACAAGAAGTCCATCCACTACTAGACATAGGTCATAAACATAGACTAACCTGTACTTCTTCATACCATATGTCAAATCTGTGACCCCAAACTACGTACTGTGGAAAATATGGTTCTTGTATTTTAAAAGGCTTGCTTTCTTTAATCTGTGATTACTCATTAAATCATTGTTCTTAGTATTTATAGCATCCTTATTCAAATATCAATTTAATCGGTCCGAACTAGTTGGATGTCAATATTCATTTAGCGATTGGCCGCAGAGCGTGATTCGCCGCGCGCCACTCGGAGGGGACCTTCGTGTCTCGAATACAAATTCGAATCGAATTTCAAGGGGTACCAACACCACAGTGTCGCAGAACTGATGTCGAAAATCGGCGTGTTATTAATAATTCAGAATTGGGATAGCTTCTTGGGTCAAGAATTAAGAATTGTTTTGTTACCAAGTAACGGGTAGCAAAATAATCCTTAAATTTTGACCCACGCACGTAGATCGCATGAAAGTCGTTATTTACCATTCTATTACCAAGTGGCACCCGCAGTACAGCAAATAATTTAGGAGTAGTGTCACTAGAACTATTTCGTTAGAATCATTAATGGTTTTAGTGGTACAAGAAAATCAAATTTTGTACCGGTAGATGTTCATATCATAGGTTGTGGCGGCGATGACTACTTTCCACTAGATGGTTCGATTGCTTGTTTGCCTGTCGTATGTCAAAAAAAGAATGAGCCTGTAAATGCCTAGTTTTACAAAAAGATTTTTTCTTCTTTCCAGATTTTTCGCAGTATATGGGAGACATGGACATTCAAGACTACAAACCAATAGTTGGAGGAACTGACAGGTAAGTGAAGCACTATTGATCATAAATACACATACACACAATATATGGTACATTTTAAAAAATATTTTAATAATCTTCAATCAAACTTTTCATATTTTTTATATTTTACTTTTTCCTAATTAATTATCTAGCAATTTTGCAATAGGTGAGGTCCGACTTTTTGCATTGATTTTTAAAAGACATCCGCGTAATTTTCATTTATTTGCTGTATTTTAAATCGTCACATTTCAATTCAAAAGATCATCGTTGTAGATTTGAATAAAATAAGTTTTACTTAAAAATGTTTAACTAGAATACAAATCTGAAATATGCACGTATAATTTTACCTACCTGGACATAGTAACCCTACATTACAGTTTTTAGAGCTGTCACCTCAAAAAATACATTAATCTACATAAGAGCAATCACACGCTATGATACATCTGTCTGGCCCTCTTTAATACCAAGCTCTCATTTGGCGACCACCATCCATCTTGCGTTTCTTTTTTTCTCCCCCATGCCCAATCCCACCGTTCGTCAAAGTGCAATATCATCAAATCACTGTAAAAGAAGTTCCATGATTTGGCTGGGGTGGAATACGGATAAAATATTACAAGAGAGGTTCGTTTCTGAAAGGACGCGTTTAGGTATTTATGTGATACGTGAGATGCGATAATATAAGCTACATGAAGCTATAATTAACATTACGTTTACAACGATAAATTATGGAAAACACAAAATGTTATTAATTTTATGAAAGGTTCTCTCGCGTAGTTGTTCAAGAGAAAGTCTTTTGAATACTTCCTAGTCCGCCTATCTTCTTTCTGATTAAATTCGTTGTGAGTTCCAAGACAGCTGTAGTTTCTCCCCCGGGAAGTCAATAAGCTTCATCGCGTAATAGTCAATAAGTTTCATCGCTTATAGTCAATCAGAGGTCGCTGTTGTTGATCCTGGCTACACAGGAGACACATCGGTTGCAATGTGTGGTGGGCTTGTCCCGATTAATTAAAGGTTGTCAATACACCAATAGAATGTGTGTGTATTTTTCTCTGCGCATTAAAAAAAATGAAAAAAAAAATGAAAAAGAACTACACCAACTTTCGTAGAGTAGCACATCATTGGCGAGATGGCGAAATACGTCTACTTTTTCGATCTGAAGCCGGCACTTGATACAACTTTATTATATTTAAAGACATGTTTGATTACCTGAATGTATGTTGAAAAAAATTCAAAGTTTCAACAACAAAAAAAAAAGTTCTTATATTTAAACTGTCTGGTGTCGGTTGGTAGACATAATATCTGTATTACCAATTTTTATCAATTATTTTTTTTTATCATATTTTTACCAAATTGTACTTTCAAAACATTAAAAAATAATTTTAACAAACAGGTTACTTTTTCAGTATCAATTGACAAAAATCACAATCGGCTCTGTGTCTGTGAAGACCTAAGTCTAAATAAAAGTTTTGAATTAACTAAAATTAAAAACTGTTGATCACAACAGAATATAACAGATTAACTCTAATAAAAAATTAAAAAATAGTTTGAATATAGCTTTAACTATATAGCGCACCTGTCGTCTTTAGTGGCGGCATCTTGTGCCGAGTCACTCAAGACGTATTTCATGGTACGTCGACTCACGAAATGATATTGTCGAGAATATGATTCGTGGCCGTAACAAATGTATTATGTACTGCCTGAACACATGCTTTCATATTGATCTTCACGATTAAACGTACTGTAGTTATTATTGGTAGATAATTGATAGAATTTCATGAAATCAATAGGAAAGCATACAGTTTATGATGTTTACTGACAGTTCGATGAGTACTCCACTTTCGCTATTTTCTATGAACATTCAGCGGTATAGGTATATTGTTCTTTTAGTATCTTGTGACTATAATATTGTTGACAGGGTTCACTCAAAAGGTTTCAACAATTAAAGTGATATACAAAAGTGTCAAGGTATATCCCGTTAGCAAACTGACGGACGAACAAACATATCAGACTAGGATACAAAGGAAATGAGGCTAAAAATTGCAAAGCAAGATTGCATTCGCAAGGCAAAAATATAAATATTCTCTTCCATCGATTTTTTGTTTTCTGTTTCACTGTACCGGTAACCAACGTAGAAATAGATTAGAAATCATTGTGAGTTGCCAAGTTTATTGACTGTCTGTGCTTAGGTGCTAATCAAGCCAGGTAATGCCGGCCGCTCAGATCCTGATTGGATATCGACCGACAACTGTAAGATGCTATAACTTCTCATACTGCTCGATATATGTTTAAAATAACAAAATAGACGATGTACTAATGTTTTAGATGTTCCGTCTATAATATAGAAACAATGAGAACAAGTAAATCGCTGAAGTTGATAGCTTTGGTGGAATTTCAACAACTTTGATTGAGTCTTCTTTTTCTTTTTGAGTGTTTTCCACAATTTGTGTGCTTATCTTTTATCCTGAAATAATTGATTTGTTCACATTAGGTACTTTAATAGCAGAACATCCTAATATTTTATTTTAGAATTTAGTTGAAATAAAGTACTCTCCTAGATGAGGTCGTGTGAACCTGCTTCATCAAAGACTAACTGGAGCCAATTCTGGAGCATTGATTCGCTGAATAATTCTGCAAGCGAATAACCACCAGCATATTTACACTTTGCATGAATATAATAAAATATCTATTCATTTAAAATTAGGGAGGCAAACGTTTAGCTGCTCAATAATCGCTTTAGAATATTCTTACAGAAATCGCTAGAATCAGCTATGTTCATGATTGCTTATCGACCGCTTTTCAAGATAGTATTTCTATTGACTTGCTCACGGATTAGGTTAAGGGAAATTAAATTTTTATTTCTGTATAAATTCTGAAAGGAAATGTTATTCCGTAGAAATATTAGACCAAGGAACTGTACTTTCGTCTCGTCCTTTATTTTCGTCTGTCCTTTCTTCTGTTATTATTCCATCTATGTCAAACATTCTCGCATGTCTCTGAAGAAAATAACCATATTGCTCCTTCGTGCCAAAGGGCGTGTGGGTCTATCCCAGCACGGAAAAAGACACAAAATTTTACATGATCAACGTTCTGTTTTTCCCCGTGTACAGAAAAAATAATTAACGTTATACAATTTATATCCATTTCACACGTTTTATTTGCTTTACTGACACACGTTACATATGTATTTCCAGCCAAACTAAATGTATGAAACCGATATCCTTCCGTGGCGACACGATATTCCACACTTCAGATTTTTTGCAATGATCCTAAAAATACCTCGGCAAGATCGCAAAATTTCATAACGACGTGTTCTCTCATGATCCTGTGGCATATACATGACGACCTCCGTGGCGTAATGGTTACCACGCCAGACCGCCACCCAGGAGGTCCCGGGTTCGATCCCCGGTCGGGTCATGATGAAAAACGAACTTTTTCTGATTGGCCTCGGGTCTTGGATGTTTATCTATATATGTATTCGTTATAAAATATAATATCGTTGAGTTAGTATCCCATAACACAAGTTTCGAACTTACTTTGGGGCTAGCTCAATCTGTATGAATTGTCCCTATATATTTATTATACTATCAACAAGTTAATTTTTTTTAATCATTGTACCCAACCCGACTATACCAAATTGGATTGCTCGATACAATACAACGTTAATATCGCATGTTTATTTGTAGTATCTAATTACGTTCGCAACAGTTACTGTGAGTACGCTACGTATTGGCCTGGTTAACCTTTCGGTTAACGAACCGTGAAAACCTATTGGCTTCAATTAACATGTTCCTGTATTATTGGTCTACCATTAAATGTTGTAATTACATTAGTTTAATATTATATAACACACGACAATAATTAAGCTCTTGAACTGACTTATGCATCTGACTGACATGAAATTAGTCTTAATTAGTATTTGATAAATCTGTGATCATTAATTAAGCACTACGCGGCTTAAAACATTGGTTTGGAAGCTTAGAACAGTGCAGACAATAGGTTTTATACCAATGCTGGAGTAATATTCCACCCCCTATTAGGTTACTCGCGTCAAAATTCGGTTCTAAAAACAAATCAAATATTTGTTTTCAAAAATAAAAAATTGGTCGCTTTGTTATCAGACTACACTACTAATACAATGGTTAATATTGTAATCTTTCACATGCGTTTGACGCAGCGTCTATACATATTGAAGTTTGAAATTTGGTTTTAAACCTCAAGGAGAGTGCGTAACTCACCTTTATTTTAAACGACTCATTCGCTAACCTGTAACGCCTTATACTCAATAACATCCTTATACTCAAACAATTATCACTCGTAACTTAAACCACAGGCAAACTATATTATAGACAAGAATAGCACGTGCTATCCAGATGTGTAACGAAGTGGAGGTTATGTGAAGCGTGAACCGTGCGCCACTTTGTAATGCATCGTTCACATCACACGACGCTTGTTACCACCGCATGAGTAAGGATTCACACAGAAACAAAGCTTCATATGTCGTACTTTACTGCATGCAACTCGTGGAAATTCCACAAAAAATGTGTCTACATCATTAAGGGAAACTCTATCGTGAAAAATTATAGCTTTCTTGGTCCAAGGGTTTCTTCTGGATTTTACTCAATCAGTCAGAAGTTAAATTTTTAATATTATAAGGGAATCTCTGTGAAAAATTTTAGCTTTCTTGGTCCAAGGGTTTGTTCTAGATTTTACTCAGTCGTTCAGAAGTAAAAAAATATATTAAGATAATGTGTAGCTTTAAGCCCGTTCGCACACAAGGTGACGCAAGTCTCCGATACTCGGCGATTTTAGTATCCAAGCGACTACCGCCATACAAGTCCATTGCGGTTCGTACGACACTCGCGTCGTTGGATGCTAAAATCGCCGAGTATCGGAGACTTGCGTCGCCTTGTGTGCGAACGGGCTTAGACTGTCGGATTATGTCAATGTATTTCCAAAATTTAAATAAAGAATACAGAATGAAACCAATTCAATAGCACCTATTCCTGTAATAGTAAAATCAAATAAAACCATATATTTTTAACGCACAAAATTATTCGTATTTTTATATTTTATAGGGACAATTCATACAGATAGCTAGCCCCAAAGTAAGTTCGAAACTTGTGTTATGGGATACTTACCTAACTCAATGATATTATATTTATAACAAATACATATATAGATAAACATCCAAGACCCGAGGCCAATCAGAAAAGTTCGTTTTTCATCATGATCCGACTGGAGATCGAACCCGGGACCTGCTGGGTGGCGGTCTGGCGTGGTAACCATTACGCCACGGAGGTCGTCAATTTTATTTACAGGTTATTTTAATATTAAAAACAAACTACTCGACTTTCACACACTATACTCTAATTAGTTTATATTCGAGTCAAAAGATTGCATGTTTCATTCTCAGTTGATTATTATAGAGGCAACTTACCGTCTCACATGCGACATTCACTCCACTTGAATCCATTTCTCGATTCCCCAGCTTTCCCTCTGTTATAATTTCGCAACAGTTCCCCCTATTTGCATCGGCGTGCGCCTGTGAAATAGCCTTAAACGATTAATTAACTCTCTGACGATGGAGTTTCGAAACAAATCATGTGTTTATAAAATGCAGGCATTGCGCAATGCATTAAACTTTTGTCTGCATGAATTTCAAATATATTTTTTTCTGAAACTATCCGTTTTTACATTAACAGCGTTTGATCTCGCCTGAGTCTGCTCTCTTTAATAAAATCCTGGCTACGCTCCATACGCTATCCATGGCTCTCTCTTCCACGAATCCATGTCCAGAGTTTTCTCTTATCAAAAATATGAAACCAATTCTACGGCGATATATTTTTTATCCTGTTAATAGATTTTTAACGAAAAATATACCAAAATATACTCGTAGCAGACATGACCTTCCCAATTCTATTTTAATTTTGCGCCTGTACCTACACATCGATTATTTCGGTTTTGAAATGTAATGTTTTATATTAAACTCGATCTAGAAGTATCACACCGTGCTGTGCTTTATTTTTTTATGGATCCGCAAAAGCCAAAACTCCCTTCCAATTCTTAGCCAATATGTTACTGCAGTCACTTTGAATCTAAACTATACACTTAAATACGTATAAATATATAGGTATCTCAATATATACGTATAGATAGTCTCGATTTCTTCATGTCATGCCGATTGTCCATTAACTGGTTTCGAACCCCCAATGAAAGTAGTACAAGCTTCTGTTCGGATTACTTCTAATTACTATGCCATGGATTTATGGACTGATTGTGATTGATGATAAAATTGAGGGGGGTTATTGGCAATCGTTTTATTCTGACTTGACTGAGGAGGGGTTAAGCCTACTGTGTCATTGTTTTGTAGATGTGCTAGATCATGTATGCTTCTTTTAGTAAAAACTAGCTGTCTGTCTGATGAGTAGTATTTCGAGATAATAATAGTACCTTCTTACATTCCTGCGCATAAAAGTGTTATTCTATATTTTGCTGTAGGTGCTTTGTAAACGAACTATACACAGGTCTGTATCTCGGATGGTGTACTGTCTACCAGCCGGCTGTACACCACCCGAGATCCAGACCTATCTCTAGTTCGGGAATGGACTCCCGGAGGGGGGATGGACTGTGCGCCTTTATTTTTAAGAATGTTTTTATTAATTTAATTTAAGTTTTTCTTTTATACCTGCACTGCACAAATTGTACTTACACTTTGTAGTAAAATGTTTTTGGCAAAATAAATATTTCATTTATTTATTTATGTATTTGTTCTGACTAACTTATTAACGTAAATCAAGGTCTAAAAATTTAAAATATTGCATGAATTCATAATGAGGAAAATTCCATCTTCCAATTTTGTTAAGCTTGTTTGGAGACGATCTGAACAAAAAACTTAAAGTTGTTATTTTTGTAGCTTTTCCAGTAATTATATTATTTTTGTATTTTTTGCAAAAATTAAAAATTATATCTTTGAGTTTTATTTATAAACTGATAATCATTTTGCAAAGTCGGGGTCCATCAAACCATTGTAAAATAACGTAGAGTACGGTCTACAAATTATTGTAATTTCGAACTGTCACTGAAGTAGGTAGGCAAAATTCAATTTTGCTAAATTTAATATTCACAGCGCTTTACGGTTATTTGTCACTTAATTTGATATCGGTTGACAATAATTTTTTGACAAAACTAAAATAGCACTAATATGACAATCCGGTGTGACTTAGTTAGCAGTCCCATCTTCATGTCAAAGTGCACGGGTTTGATTCTCACACAAACTTGTAAAACATTTTTTAATGCCTGTCTTGAATCCAAATAAATTAAAAAACGAAAACAAAATACATTAAATTAAAATTTTAGCTTATAATTTTATTTTACAGTTTTTAACTTTATTTGAATCTCATGTGAACAAGATTAGGTATAAAATAGAAAACACCATGAAAATATTCATAATAGAACCAGAAATCCATTGAAACGAAGAAACTCTTTGACCAATCCAAAGGACAAATTGGAATGAAATATGGACAGAAAACATAAGAGTCATTATAGTACAAGAGGCTTCCGTTGCCAGCAGTACTCGGTCCCTAGTCCGGCACAAGTTGTCTCATAAATAAAGTTGCTGAGAGTCCTTGCAAAGACGTTCGCTTTGACAAGTCCTTCGCCGATTCCTTGTATTGTCGCGTTGCCTATAATGTCACAAACTTGTTACGCTTAAAAGGCACTTCAGTAAAATATTACATTGTTTTATGTACTGCTGAAATGAAAAAATAACCTTAATATAAACCTCCAATTATAAGCACCATTGTACAGTCAGAAGCACGTTGAGCTTTACACTTGCAGTAAAATTTTGGATCTTATGATATAGAACCTAAGAATGGTACAAACTTACCAAGTCCAATATGTAAAAGTGGACCTGCTCTTGACTGTACCAACAAGAAAGCCCTGGAATTAGTTGAAAATGTGCTTGTGCAAAATATTGATAATAAAATCAGTATAAGTACAGATATTAAATACTTACAGGCATAAGTATCATCAAAGAAGGTTATTTATTGACTTTCTTGCGGCACTTCTTGTCAACAGGCCACTCAACACAAAGTGCTAGTAGGATTAAAAAAAAATTCGTGCAAAAGTATTTCCTGAAAATCTCGAGTACACGTCAAATACTTTTGCACGTCAAAATAAACAAAACGATTTTTTATTTTATGCAAATCGCTTTGAAAAATACGTAAACAATATTTCACTGAAATCCGTTAAAGTCTCGTAGGCACGGTTCAAAGGTAAACAGTTAACTAAATCTACTGTTAAGTCATCAACGGATACTATTTACTCTTATCTGTTATTAAATCCTACGTCCCAAACTAGTTAGGCCGAGATGAACCGGTATGGACCGGTATGGGACAATTTTCAATTATGTACACGACACTATGGATATTTCAATAGCAAAATTTTCAAGCGAATGTAAACTGTAAAGAGTTAAAATAGGATGGGTAATTGAATGAAGGGAGTTGATTGAGGTCCTCTACCTGTAATGGGTAAGAATGTTTTCGAATGTCGGAAATGTGGTTTATTTTGAGATTAACGGCAGGTGATTTTAAACTGTTTTATACAAGAATTATATTTTAAACAAAGTTTATACTGTTAGTTTATACTGGCGCAACTAGTTTATACTGGCTCGGCCCGTGCTTCAACTCAGGGCTCAGTCGTCTCTCCCGTCCCGCCGCGGCGTGTATATTATAGTCTACATTGGTGTTTTATTAAGAAAAAAAGTGCAAACATGGTTTACTGTACATTGTGTATGAAAATATAAAGAATAAAAACATCATATTTTTGTTATCCCAAAGACTCTTATCCTCCTGAGTACCAGACACCCTTTTTCTATTGTTTCTTTCTGAAACTTTTGTATTGCACTATTAGACTATCACTTAGTACGGGAAAAATATTAGAAAAAATCAAGTACAGGAAAAACCTGGGTTTTCACTATGTTCTATACAAAGTACAAGGGAACTAAACTGTATGCGAAATGCTGTAAGTGAATATGTGCTTCATAAAGGACGTAGCCTATTTTTGGTAGCGTAGTGACCAGATAGGAGCAATAAATAATAGATTGGATGTATAATTTTAAGTAGTTTTATTAAATGTTTCAAAATTAACAGAAAAAAAACTCTTCTTCACAACATATAAAAAAAAAAAACTAAACACTTCTTATAAACTTATAGTAATTCAATAGGAGGAACATTAGAGATCAATCATTTATACTTATATTAAAGTTTGTAGGACTCAACAGTTAACTGGGAATTAACAGTCTTCATGGAAATCAGTAAAACAATTCCGATTAGGCGTAAAACATAGGTAAATTTCACATTTCTTGCAAAATACCGTAGTTTTTTTATCCCAGGCATTCTTTCTGCAGCGACATTGTTTTGTACCATATGCTGGCAAATGCGTTGCACTATTGGTACGGTTTTCTTTGGAAGGAACGGTTTAATTAAAATCTTACGTTTTTTATGTTTCGGCTCAAGTTCTTCGTATTCAACTTCACAATCATCATCAGATTCTTCTTCATTGTCATCTATTAGTTTGGTGTCTAAATTTAGCTTGTATTCTCGCATTTGCGCTTGTAGCTCGATATTTTTCTTTGGAGTACCCTTCTCTACTTCTACCATTCTATACTGCAACCAAGCATTTATAACGGCTAGGCCGAAAAGATGCGAAATTAAACTCCCAATCCTCAGTATTTTTCATAATAATTGTGAGTTCTCACCTCTACCCCAGCTACGAACACGACTTTGCCCACGAGATGTTCCCATTGAATGTCCTCTTGGTCGTAATAAGTATGCCGAAGTTGAAGGACTATCCGAGTTGACTGATGTTGCTGGAGGAGGTACAGAAATAACCAAATTATCTTCATCTTCGCTTGAACTACTGGAACCGCTTTTACGGTGATCACAGACTGTTTGGTTGGTTTCTGGTGGTTGAAACTCGGGATCTTCGTCTAAATCATCTCCAGAATAGTCAAAGTCGGAGTCATTCAAAACTTTTGCGATGAGGTTAGGTGTTAAGTCAAAAAGAAAAGAAGAAATTGTTAACGTACTTTATATAGTACTCGGGAAGACAGACGTGAAATATATTAATTACATACTTTTGTACTTTGCAGAGGACATAGAAGATAATATCAGGGTTAGGTTAGGAATATTTGATTTTTTTGGTAAAATATTACTTTGAACAATTAGTTTGTACTATCAACAACTGTTTTTACACAAAAAAATATGAAATCACATAAAAACAGAAAATATTAACATGGATTAATTTACTTCTGCGTAAACGCACGTTCGCTCGCTCACCTTCCGACGCCATTTTCAAAAGAATGACAGTTGTCAAATGTGTTATTTTATTTTTTGTATTAACCAGTGTAGTCACTAGATGTCGCCAGTAACATATTTTTAGAACTAATAATGAAAATAGAGACCCCAGATTATTATTTTCCCTACGTACTTTGTGTAGTACAGATGTACGCAGGAGGAAGAACTTTATGTAAGATTAAGAATTTATCATTTTATTAAAAGGCATGATAAATTATTTAAAAAAAAAATATTACAGAAATAAATATATTTGTAAAAAATATTATGTCAGTAAAAAGCTGATAAACGTTTTGTTTCTTAAATGTTATGCTCCCGTGCCAACCCTACCAGAATAGGTGAATAATTTGTCCGGCTCTTAGAAGGTTGGTCTCTGTTCCGTTTCTTTATTCTGTGCCTTAACAGTGGCAGAGTTTCGGGAAAGAAATAATAGTACTTACAGGTTGTAAAAATTATTTTGACATTCGTTTCAAAATTATTTCATAAAACTGTCACGTCAGACAATAAAATCATATTTAAAAAGTCATCGCAGACAATTTACAAGTTTTACACGAGCAGAAAATAAATCGCAGTCTGCAATCATTGGACATTATAATTAAATTTTACCGTGTCATTTCGTATTCACGTGAAGTTTTACAATGATACGTCCAGTAATTACTTTAATTTAAATATCAAAATAATATTCGATCATTCTGTTACCAGACAGATTAAAAAACAGTAGAGATGGCATATATTTCTATCACGCGTGTAGGCAGCACTATTACGCTCTCTAAATTTATAAGTATCTATTTTTAATCTATATCTTTTTAATCTATATCAATTAGAAATATAATTTTTTTATTATAAGAAGAGTTACCTTCACTACGCCGTAATATAACTAATATTCTCATCATCGAACTGCGTCGACCCTGGACTCATTTCTAGACTAAAAAAACATTTAAGGTTTTGTTATTATGAATGTCCTGTCTTGTCTTTTTCCCTATAAACGTGCATTATGCACATTCATAATGCGAAGAGCCAATATTTATAATTTATATGATGATTATTCAGTAGATATATTGTATTTGTTGTCGCCAAACCAATTTTCACGAAAATTCTATCAATGATTGAGATGCATTTTGTAAAAACCCCAAATATTTGAATTTCCCGCGCGGACCGAAACGTACCACCTTAATATACGGTTTTCTATAAATATTAATAAAATTATCTAATAAGTATTTGAAATGCCTTCACTTTTCCAAGTTCAACTGTGACTTCGATGGATTCATTAAAAAAAACATTTTCCCAATATATGGAAATGGAAACACATCAATTACATTTGAAAGCAATATGTCATTCATCATTTATTGTTTATTTTGTGTCGGTTGATTAATCGGAACAAAATGTTTATTTTGCTGGGAAATATAAAAATTGATATTATATTATTACTATTTACATAAAATATAATGAAAATAGTAATATTTTGTCATCTATATTATACGTAGATAAATACACATACTTAGTCATAATAAACTAAAACCTATTTTGTCACTATCATGCTTGAAGATAATATGAAGTGCGAAAGTGACAAAACTAGTTTTAGTTAAACCGTGGTCGAAAATTTCGTTCCTATTGAGTTCCGAATATTTTTTCAGCACTACACATAGTATTTATGCTCTTTTCGCGTGGCGTTGGTTGTTCAATCCCCAATACACTCCCTTATACAATGTCAATACGTTCTTTCTCATTAATGAAACTGATACGGGAACGTTTTTTAATATCTGTAATGAAAGCTGCAAATATGAGGGTGCATACGGCGTGTGACGGCGCTAACTCACGGGTGTGAATATATTAGTAGCAGTAAGCGAGTTTAATTTACTTTCTATACTTCTTCTTCTTTTCGTGTCAGTGACTCAAACAAAATAAAACTCCTACACCCTACTGGCAAGGTGTTCAGCCAGTGAGATGGCATTCTATACTAATATTATTAAGATTAAAGATTTGATTGTTTGTTTGCAATTAATAGGCTCCGAAACTGCTGGACCGATTTGAAAGAATTGTTTACCGTTGGAAGCTAATACTATCCTCAGATGACAAATGGCTATAATATATAATAATACTTTTTTTTTTAAATATGAGAAAGTGTGAAGCCGGGCAGGGCGCTACATTATTCGTTTTTTCTCTCACGAAAACACGAATTAGTTTTGAGATGAACCGAAAATAAATTTTCTGATTACTGCCTAAGGGGATAAAATTTATCCTAAAAGCAATTACTACTTATCTCTCTGGTTTATCTGTACGTCAATTTCACAGTAAATAGTAATTATTTTACAACTAAGAATGAAATTTGGTTGTTATAATTAAGGGGCCCTAGCGTAGGTTTAAACTAATTAGAACTTTGTATGAGTTAGGAAACATCTAGTAACTATTTAGTAAACTGTGTTGAGGACACACTAAAACCAAAATGGTCGCGTACTGGAATGAGATCCCCGCCGAGGTCTTTCCTTTAGATTATAACATGGGGTTCCTCAAAAGGGGCATTAAAAGATTTTTACAGGGTCGGCAACGCGCGAGTGATACTCTCGGTGTTGCAAGCGTCCATAGGCTACGGTGACCGCTCACCATCAGGCGGACCGTAAGCTTGTTTGCCACCTTTGTGGTATAAAAAAAAAAAAATAATAATAAAAAGGAGCTCGATGGGGTCGCTGTATGTCGCACTCTAATATGAATGAATACGCAAGCGACGTTGACTTTAGCCAGTGTTTGGATGCGTTTCGTTATCTCGAGCTTCTCCGTGCTTCGGAGGGCACGTTAGCCGTCGGTCCCGACTGTTATGGGTAGATGACAGTAGTTTAGTCAAGTCGGTGGCCTCGAAAACTCCGGCCTCTGCCAATCCGCATTGGAGCAGCGTGGCAGAGTACGCTCTAATCCCCTTCGATTGAAGGGAGACCGTTCTACAGTGGGATGATTATGGATTGATATGATGAAAGTGTGGCTAGGGGTCATTGGTGAAAACGAGAATTAGACTAATATAGTATTAAGAGGGAAAAGTGTGGCTAGGGGTCATTGGTGAAAACGAGAATTAGACTAATATAGTATTAAGAGGGAAGAATAGCACGTACTCGTCCATTTAAAAAGAGTTCCTTCTAAATATTTTCCAATTATCATGATTTTTTTGTATGTTATGGACACAGTGAAAGACTAGGTTTATAGGTTTTCCTAATTATCATGATTTTTTAGTATGTTATGGACACAGTGAAAGACTAGGTTTATAGGTTTTCCTTTTTTCAAAATGTGCAATAGATTCACATTTATGGGCACTTCAATAACCAAATTTTTTGATTAAAACTTTGTCGAATTAAGTCGTTTGTTTCATTAAAAATAGGAAGAAAAGTTTAAAAGCGAAACCAATAAACCTTACTTATGTTATGCTGAGTTATTTAGTTAACCTTATTTAGTTATGACTAGAGGACTAGACCCGGTTTTTTTATAGGTCGATAAAACAAATCGGCTTAAAAAACCAACCAAAACTAGTTTTGAAATGAGCCAAAAATACATTTTCCGTAGATGGAGAAGAATCAAATGAAGTGCCAGTGTGACGACGACATAAGTTTTAATTATTTTTTTTTATTCATGGAAAAAATTGTGAAGAATAAAACTTAAACTCGCTACAATCTATATACTTTATCAACACCCTTACTCCATCTCACAATATCACTGGATGCATTAGTAAATTACACACGTACTAGGCTGTCCTCTTCAAAGTTGGGTTGGGATTCTGTCGCGGCGACTCGCGAGATTTTACAACTCTCAACTAATTTGTATAATTAACACTCTGCCTACTGCTAGGGATTAGTTTGTTATTTATGAACGTTCATAATTTAATTAGTTCGAGCAATTTCATAACTAAATTATTGTTTGAGGACGGGTACTATGAGTATTTATTGGTGATTTGAGTTCTGATCTTGTGCAAAATTAGTTTGGACTAATAAAAGCTGTGATGCTTGTTTCTGGACTATTGATCCCACGCTCTCACAACTAAATATAGTTGATATTAAATATTTTAAACAATAGAGTTTCGAAAAAACTATTTTAATATATTTATCGAGCATTATTGTCCATATAATGTGAATAAATATCGTTTCGCAAACGAATTAGGTACATAATTTACACCCAACTTAACGCTTCTTTACATCAGGTCAGTAGCGACTGTCGTAGTTAAGCCTCGATGGCTGCCACCAGTTGTGTAAGACATTTTTATTAAAGCAAGCTGTTTGAATGCCTGTGTCCGAGCCACGGGGTTCGGTTGCGGTCCATGGCACTCCTCGCTTCTTGTGGCCATGTTTTTTCATCCATTTACCACCGCACGTTCACGAGCTACTCGAACACATTCTACAACCAGCTACTTGTGACTGCGTCTCATTTACGTCTATAGGTTTGATTTATCCACTTGACTTGTCTTTGACGGCTACTGATCGAGTGGCTATCAAAGGTCACTTTATCCCTTCGAATTTTGCGCAAGACAAACATTTGTGTGCATGACCATGTCTGTTGTCTGCCTGCCTTGGTCTGGATGTTTTCTATGTATAATAAGTATTTATTTACAAAAAAAAGTATTTAAGTATATTTACCAGCAATCTAGTACCCATTACATACATGCTTAGTTGCTTAGTTTGGGACTAGATGGTGTTGTGTGATTCGTCCAAGAATACTTATATTTATTAAATTTACTTATTTACTTGTGACCTAGTAAACAGCAGTGCTATTTTCTCGTGTGGCGACGGCACATGCAACACTTTCGTGTTTGTTTCGTGAAGTAAAGTATTAAATAAGGGAGTTTATGTGCGCGTTAAACTCTATAAAATCGATGACTAACGTCTCGACAAATTCAATTTTATTTATATTGAAGGCTTTAGATTTTAGAATAAAAACTTCATTTCAAATTCTGTTAGGAGTCGACCCTAACGAGCTCTGACCGACATAGGTTAGTTTCGGTTGACTTGTTATAAAAAATAATGTATTTTACTTTTAATTATACTTCATACTAGAGAAACCCGCGCAACTTCGTTTGCGTTTATCCCGCTTTCCCGTGGGAATTTAAAAAAATTCTTTCTTATTGGTTGCCTACATCACACACCCAAATTTCAGGTCTCTACGGTCAAGACAAAACATTTTCATATGTATACATGATTATTTTTCTATTTATATAAGTACTTCTCATTACAATCTTTGGAGTGGGCGTTTATGAAATAGGCTAGCCCGACCGGTGAACTACCACCCTTATACAGAATATTGATGTGAAGCAGCAATGCGTTTCGTTCGGAGAGTGAAATATCCGAAATTGTTGTTTGCCACCTTTGTGGTATAAAAAAAATCTAACTCCTTCCTTATACTATTTCTCGCTATATATCCTGTATTTTCCTGTTATAGGTCGGCAACGGGTCAGGGACCCTAGAATCTATGTGCTCCATAGTCGACTGTAATCACCTAATATCAAATGATCCATATTCCTGAGCTTGTTTTCCAACCAATCCGTAAAAAAAATGTATAAATATATGGGTATTTCAATACATACAACCTCAGCCTACAACCATCCCTACAACAACACTACGAAATATTAGAGCGAGTCGACGTAATGAGATTTTCTATAAGTGAGAAAGAGACAATATCAATATGCCATTTAACCATTGACCAATTTAACTTGAACCCTGTCAAATATTATAAATTTAATATTTAATTACTTACTGTTTATTATCGTTGAATATGATTCAGTCCGCTTTATACATAGTTAGAATTTTAGCTGTTTTCCGAGATCACAAACAGAATAAATAGTACGACGACATTATGAAATCATTTTGTTTGAATATTCACAATTTATAAAAATATTACATGACAGACTTCACTTCACGGATGTGTCAAAATGAAATGTAATTGAATCAAAAGCACTAAGGAGTATGAGTATTGATATCAAATCGAAGAAAATTACCCACAAAATACATATTTTTCAAGAATTTCAATAAAATAAGAATCACGTCTTCCATCAATTCTCTTAAACAATTTTTATGCAAAATTTGAAGTAGATTGGACCAAGGAATCAAGTTGTCCCATAGTAACTTTACCCCCCTTTTTCACCCCCTTAGAGTTCGAATTTCGAAAAATCCTTTCTTATCGGACGCCTACGTCATGTAATAGGTCCATCTGCCAAGTTTCAGATTTTTACGATGAGCGGTTTAGGCTGTGCGTTGATTCTCAGTCAGTCAGTCAGTCAGTCAGTCAGTCAGTCAGGACAAAGCATTTTATATATATAGATTGGCTAAAAACATCACAAATTAGGAAATCAAGTTGATTCTTTTAAAAGTTTAATAAAAAGAATCAATCTAGTTCGAAAGTCTTGCGAATATTTTTTTAATCGATTTTATCGAACGTTCCGGTTTCTGCAAAATATTGTTGTGCAAAATGTTAATCATTTAATAAAATAATAAGTAGGTACTTAAATATTTGAATCTGAAAACTCGAGAGACCGTTATATTATTCAGTTATTTTGTTGTCAAATGTATCAAAGGTATCCAAATGTATTTTCATTGTGAAATAATTTGTTCCAACGAAAATATGGTTTTCGTTTTACATTAACATATAAACAAAACGCGGGTTAAACTCGGATTATCCAAGGTCTATAATGTAAACCTTTTGGGCATTTCCTTGGGCGCGTGTAAAAAGGGCCCCCGACCTTTATAAAGTGGTTGCCTCGGTTAGATTTTAAACCACAAAGTAGTTACTCTGCATTTGAGTAAATAAACAGATTTTGCCTTTAATTTCATGTAATGTAGAGATTTGAGAAATGAATTGATTTATATATGACGACCTCCGTGGCGTAATGGTTACCACGCCAGACCGCCACCCAGGAGGTCCCGGGTTCGATCCCCGGTCGGGTCATGATGAAAAACGAACTTTTTCTGATTGGCCTCGGGTCTTGGATGTTTATCTATATATGTATTTGTTATAAAATATAATATCGTTGAGTTAGTATCCCATAACACAAGTTTCGAACTTACTTTGGGGCTAGCTCAATCTGTATGAATTGTCCCTATATATTTATATTTATTTATTTATTTATTATTTATATTATTTTTTTTATTACCTGTATGTATGCTGTTATGTGTTATTTATTAGCTGCCAACCCGTTGCCCTGGAGTCATTTTGGGGAGACCTATGTCCAGCAGTGGCCTCTTGTGGCTGATATGATGTTGTTATAACAAATAGACTTTTAAAAGAATTTGAGTCACATTTGATCTGCAATGGATAAAATCTTTTATCATTTATAACCGACTTTATCTGGTAAAACACATTTGATTATTTTTGAACCATATCTAAAGCACAACTTTCAATTTATGGTGGCTTCTACTTGGCCACCACCAATCAAAGCGTCAAGAGCTCTAAAGCACGGAAGACCTAAAGCATTTTGAATATAGGTTTTAGTGGAAATAAATAAAAGTATTTCAGATAAAGTATATTTCACGTATCAATTAACGAAAAAAGCCCGAAAGAGCCTACTTTCATTACAATATGTGCCACGTTTTCACATTTTTCCCGTAAATAAAAAGATACTCCGCAGTTTCGCGTCCCAAGTGCGAAATATTCATGCAGATGAAACCGCGAACGAAGCGCTAGTGTAAAAATAATGTAAGCTAAAAGGCCCAACGTATGTCAGTAAGTTATTGTAATGGTAACCGCTTGGGGTATAACCGAAGACTTCGATTGAAATAGATACTGCTAAACTCTCTACAATCGACTCTACACTCTCTATACAGTCATACATATTTTCTTATGTGAACATTTTATTGAAGTGAAGACTGTATTATAGTAACACAAGGATTTTTTCAAAGTGAGCATTTTTCTAAACGGTTTGGCAGGCTTCTAAGTTCACGTGTAGGTACTGTGCACCATGATGGCAACGCTCTGTGTCTGTGATACTTGGCTTGGCAAGTATTTTAGTTATAAAATAATTTTGTTTTTTTTAATAAAATGTTATCATGCACTAGTGAAAATTTTTATATACACATTTCTATTGACTTTCGTTGTCAACCGGAGCAACCCAGACAAGAAAAAATCGTCAAGAGCTGTTTATTTTTTTTTTATCTTACGTATAGCAGAATCTATTTTGGTTTATATCTATGAGTATAACTCGGGTTCGGAGCCGAGTAATGGAATAACAACATAAAGAGCCGTTTGAAGGACGGTAAGGGGAAGGGAGATGAGTGGTTTAGGTGAAAAAGGCGAGAGTATATTCTTAAAAAAATCGAAGCTCGTAACTCCTCATGAGACGAACTATGAACCTACGCCCTTGAAAACTATAATGTACTACATAGCTTCTATTCTTTTATTCCTTACCCTTAAAGTAATGTTACCTAATGGTGCTCCCCACGTCGGTGTTATAATTATAACCTTATTGAACAAAATTGTAACATTAGCTAACATTTTAATACTTATAATTTCTGTTACCACACTGAATGTTACGATTTGTTCATTAACGTTGTATAACATCTGGTGTGGGACCATTTTTGGAGAACTTTACTTTTTAAAAGCTTTTATTTTATTTATTTCAAATTATGGCTTCCCATGACCACTTGAAATTCTATTTGCTTAACCTCGGTCCTCGGCTTAACTACGTGGGTTGTGTGGAGCCGTGGATTACACCTGAACAAGTGATAGTTGAGCTTAAGTGTTTATTAGCCTTTTACCAATTTTGAACTGCGTCCTTTGGGATAAATTAGTAATTTCTAGCAACTAGATCAAAAATCGAAACTATAAATATCAAAAATTTACTTAAGAAAAATAATCCTCATACTAAATAGTAGTAGAAGTTAGAAACACGTGCAATGAGTATGCGTAAAGCTATAGACAGAATGACGAATCTAAGAGAAATGACTAATGTTTGAAATATGACTTGCTAATTAGTCGCAAAATGAAATAGTATTGATGAAAACTATTAGGGTAATATTTCTACAATGGTACGGAAGGCGTAGTATTGTATAATTCTTTCTCAAGTTAATCAAGAAAGGATTTTTCATCGCAATGTAAAAACTATTGTGGTCAATATAGTTTAGACCCATATGAAAAACAACAACTGTATTGGAACCCAATGAATTAAATTAAAAAGATAATAGACGGTGTAAGTCGGGCTGAGAAAAAATTCCTTAGATTCTTCTTACCAACGTAAGAGATAGAATGACTTAAGCCTAAGTTAATAACAAATCAAGTGAAAGCACAATTTGCAAAACGATCCAGAAGTCCAGAACATCACGGTCTATTGTAACATTTTAATTGGAACATTCACACTCCTCCAAGCATTGAGCTACACGGCGCGCGTTGCATCACGAGAGAAGCGGTGGCAAAAGGAATGACCCGACCCAGACATGACCATGACTACTGTAGACTACTGTAACAAGAGTGCACGACCAAAAAAAGAAAGAATTGGAACATAAATGAAAATAATTTTACACTATTGTACATGTACCACACTTTATAGAAATATCGCCAAACGGCGGGCATGTCCATAAAAAAGTTGCTCCATTCACTTCGGTTTTTAATCAGCCGTTGGAAAATGTCCAGTCGCATTGGCATGAAGAAGTATTTTTAATCAGAACTCCGCTTGTTGGTTTAATCAATGCCTTTTTACGAGTGCTGTCGAGTTTTGTTAGTAATTTGAAGTATAGGGTTTCATACTGTTAAAATCAGTACGCCAGACATAGCTTTTTAAATTTTATTTATGGCTACGGCTATGGATATGCTCAATATATTTTAAACCCTCAACCAAATACTCGCAGGGGTCGTTCTTGACTGTTAGTTTGACAAGCTCGATTTCCCCATCAATCTCAACCCCCACTTTTTGACGTGCGCTAGAGCTATTCTTGCATAAATTTTATTGTGTCATAAGAAAGGTTACAACGGGGTAGGAAAAAGTAGGAAGGATAAAGAAAAAAGGTAAATATTATACCTATTTAAAAAAACATTTTTGTTAAATAAAAACAGCAATTTTAATTTATCGTCCAATACAGAGTACGCACAGAACAAAACTAAACAGAGACGAAGTAGGTAATGAAAGTTATATAGCCTCATGGGAAATTTAACTCCAACCAGGAAAAGAAACAACATAGGAAAATTTTAATCATTGAAAACTCTAACAAACGCAGTCAATCGCGTATTTACAATATACTTTTTTGTTTTAATAAGTACTGCTACTGACTGACTACTAAACTAATAGGAGACTATTCTTACCGATATGTCATTCACCAAGACGACATGTGGTCTGGTAAAGTCACGTGGTAAGCTTACTTGTCAGATGACATTATCAGATGATTAAACGTGTCGTCAAGATGTCATACAGCGACTTCATGTAGCTTTGTGATTTCGTTGATGTCATGTCATATCAACGATGACACTATCTCAAAAGGCAGTGTTGTTCGATGATGATTGATATCATACAACGAGATGAAGTGTCATTTAGTAAAGACAATGTCAATCAATTTAATTAGCCGTGTTGTACCAAAGCGCCTAACTATGCTATTACTTAAAATTATTACACAGCAATTACAGATTAGTCTCTCATTCGATCACTCTCTCCCGGGAGTGCGCCCGCTCGATTAAACACTCCAATTGGTGGGGAGACGAACAGATGAGGCCCCTATCATATTTCAATACAGGGATGTATGGATGTAAATTTGTAGAAGTTAGACATCCCTGCTCATATATCAAACGTCTTAATACGCTTTCCGAAATTACCAATACCACTTACGTGAGTAAGTTTGTGTAAAGTTACATAACAAGTCTATTTATGTTTTCCTGTTCGTAAAGTTATCCTTGCAGGAAGGATAAATCATCATGGTTTAACTAAAACCAAATTCTAAGCTTACCAGCTAGGAATTGATTGGGTATAAGGATTGTCGGTGATCGGTGGTGATTGTTTATCATGAGATGACCTGCTGTTTTTTTTACTTTTGTTAGTAGTCTTATAACATAAAATAATAATAATGCAAGCGTGAGTGAACGTTATTACATCTACATATTAAACAAATTTAAGTTATACCAATTTATACAGTAAAAGCAAAAGTTGGTACACAAAATTTTGATTGGCCCGCGACGTGAGCCGAATAACGAATTATGAAATCAAAGAGTTCCTTCTTATAAAAATGTTAACAGGGATCATCAATATTCCATCTACTCAAGGTATAATCGAATTTCTTGAGGAGAGTCACGTAGGTATATCATACACGAGAATTGTAGATAACGAACACTGGTTTGCTCAGGCAATCGAGTCTTCTCAATTCTATAAAAATTTCGAAAACTTTGGACCTTCTTCCTTTGGGTGTACAATGCACCCAGACCCTAAATCAAATGTATCACGGGTAGACATAATGCTGATAGTCTGCTTACCTTCTCATTCACTTTACTCTTTCCATCCTCTTTTGCCTGTCTATCTGCCATGATCTTCTTTCATACAATTCAGCTATATTTTCCTTAACATTTCATTAATTATCCTCTAGAATAAGAATATTCTCTTTCAAAACAGAATTCTCTATTTATAACAGTTCCCTTGCCGACCTGTTGCAGAGCTAATCAATCAATGGTAATCTTTTCCCAGTAAACCTATAAATATTTGCATGGCGCTTCGTTTATCCCCACTTTGCAATCTGTCTTACCTAGACTGATAGATTTGTCTGTAGATATAAGAGCCTGCAACGGAAATCGAATAATTGTTTAGTAGCACGCGCCAGGGCAAAATATTTTAGCAATTTGACTATGTACTAAATTGCAAATAAAATTGTTAATCTATTCTTCTTGGTCGTAGTTGCAGAAACCCATAGGGCATGACTTGGTCGAAATAAAAATCCATATCAGTATATCAAATCAGTGTTATATATGTTTCCTTAACAATTTCCCAATCCGTTGATACGGTTTTGCTTATGCAACTCTTATATATTCAGACAATCGAGATTACAAACAAACATTTACGACCTTTTTAATTTTGTTCTAATTGAGAAATTGAACATGCGGTCATTGATGTAGGAACTATTCTAACCAATCTACCAACAAGGTCTAAATATAGCAGCAGCTGTAGTCTTGTTCTATCTAAAATTCAGTAAAAACCTCAAACAGAGAGAAATCACACTCGCTCGCCTACCCGATAAAACTTATTTCCCGAAACCGCATTAACTAGTAAATATTTATGGTGGACGGTGTTCGCGATCGCATATGCTTGATCCGGAGCGGTACGGAGCGGACCGGACCCCGGGGAGTTCGAAATTTACGTGCGTATATGGTAATAGCTATGAGAATATAGAACGTACTATCATCTACAATGTTGTTTAGATTTATGAACTTTGTTTTATTTGTCAGATACCTAATACTACTTTCGTAAAAATAATAGATATTCTCAATGAAACATTTGCGCTGCCAAAAGATTACCAAACAGTATTTCGGCACGGCTCCAACCCAGCAATCAACTTGTCATTCAAATTAAGTGCATTATATCGTGTTCTATAATACCTGTAATGTCTATAAACTCGATTATCGTGTTTTGTCCGATAAAAGTAAACACCAGATTGGTAAATTCATGAGAATAGAAGCTTAAACCAAAATAGCACAGATATAATATGCATATCTGTTTCAATTAAATCACCTATTCCAAAGTTTGAGGTTTTCGGGAAGAAACTCGACAAGGGTATAAGTATATCATTGTTCAGTTTTCCTTTTGTAAATAAATACACAGTTTTGATTCAAAGCTGAAATATTTACCCTTATCTTAGTAACTTTAATACCAACGAAACCACATTGAAAATGTAGCAGCCAACAACATTCACTGCTATAAGATTCTATAAGAGATTCAACATCTCTTGAGAATTTTTGTGCCAAATTAGATGATAAATTAACATCAAATGCCGGCCTTGCAGCTCCCAAAGTGCCTTTATTATATTAGCTAATGAACAGTGGAAAATAGGTATTGTAATAAGATAATACAATTTACAATTTTGCAGTTTGTGACTTGTTAATTTCGTATTTATCACGATAAACGTCACTGTGGTATGGATATACCATTACTTCGTTGTCATTTTGGCGAGTGCCACGAAGTTTGTTGAATAAGTTTGGATTAATTTTATAACGTGGTTTATTTATGGATATTGTTATGATATTAACAATTTTGTGGTTTCAGAAAGAAAGTTTCGTGGGAGTCTTATAATTACAACTTTCTGCAAGTACAGTTTCACTCATTACTTGTTACAGTTGAAGGTTCATAGATGGAAAGCTTTGAATTTGAAGTATCCGTGGCAACCGTCTAGCAAGTCCTGCTATCTCATTTTTAGGATTTCGTAGTAAACTACAAGTAACCCTTATAGTTTTGCCATGTCCGTCTGTCCTCCTCGGTCTAGCGCCTAGACGCTTTATACTCGAAAGCTGTAATTTGGTACGTATACGCATATTAATAATGCTAAGTGGTAGAATAAAATTATGAAAAATGATTTTTTTGGGGTGCCTCCCCTACATGAAAAGTGGTAATGTTTTTTTTTCGTACAATTATAGAATATAGCAAGCAAGAAATACGTAGCCAATACGGAACTCTGCATTGTGCGTGGCCCAACACGTACTTGACCGGTTTTTCGATATAATATTGACATTCGTAATAAATAATATATAAAACACTGATTAATCGTTTGTGGTCGCAGCTAAAAATATACAGCAGACCATTCATGGAGGCTTCAATCGCAATACGAACGTTTTCATGCATTTGATATCGACAGTATCTATGGAGGCACTTGCGCTAAATTATTTCTCCAAATCTTTCTCAATTTGTTTCAAAGATTTGTCCATGCAAACAAATCTTTCAGTTTGATGTATTATTTTTTATGTATTAAAATTATAAAAAAACAAACTGATTCATATTTTTAATCGAATTCAGATATCTCTTTGCGATTGTACACAGGAAAGCGCGCAGGTAAATTCTGACAATCAGAATCCCGCATGTTTCGACCCCACGGGAAGGCTGAGTAACGGCCCTTTAGTCTTGAAGGCGATATAAATATAAAACAATAGCCCTTTTGTCCATTAAACTCCGTACGGTACCATAATTTGCTCGGCAACTTTTAGATTGGCTTTGTTTTGTACGTTTGTTTAAAACAGCTGATACTACTGAAATTCAAAGTTGTGTTCCAGGGTTTTGGTTTTAGTAATTTTATTTTGTTTCTATAACTGTTGGACGTACGAGTTTCCTCATGATATCCTTCACAACTGAATAAACGATGAGACTGAAATTTTATCCTGTTACTTCCTGATGCCATCAAAGCAGTAACTATGTCTCCTCATTAGTGGTTGACGTCAAAATTTAAACCAAAACCCAATTTAATACTAGCTCGTTATGCTTTGGACCAACCAAAGCTGTATCATTGATCTCGTTTTTGTTCTTCATTATTTCTTCTGAATTAGTAAACATACGATTATTTGAAAATGCATAAACCTAAATAAAATATAATATTAATCAGTGGTTTAATCTTAAAAGTTAACAAACGAGTATTTTATGTCGCCATTATAATTCTCATGCATAGTGATTTATGCAAGGTTGTTGTTTTTGCTGATGTTCATAAGCAACGGTGATCTAAATAAAATAAAATCATTTATTTTGCAAGTGGATTTACAAGAAATACTTTTACACGTCAATTTTTTTTGTATCGCTCATTATCAGGCGATCCAGTAAGCTCGTTTGATGGTATCAGCAGAAAAACAATAATATTACTCTGGTAAGTATATTATTAAGACTAGCGCTTGCCGCCCTGTCCCAGCTTAGCACGGGTTTTACTAGGATCACATTTTTTTTTAATATAGGTATAATAAAGCACATGTTACCCGAGTGTGCTTTCCCAACGGTAAAAGAATTTTTGAAATCGGTTCAGTAGGTTTTAAATTTATTCGTCACAAACAAAAATTTCAAACTTTCCTCTTTATAATATTAGTATAAACATTTAACAAATCAATATCTATTTCAATCGCTGAACTGCTAACGTTAAAGTCAGCGCTAGCTTTATTATGTACACTACAGTCTAGATTCCGGCGCATTCAGTATTCGTCGGTACTTGTGGAGCGACTGACTCAATTTGATCACTATAACTGCGTTCCAACTGTCGCCCAGTAACCGCGGCCCGTTCGCCATCCAAGTCACGGACTTGGGTGTGGCCTTACATACAGCAGAATTTTATCGATAAATTCTGTAATGAAGGATTTATGAAAATGCTAGCTGTTGCCCGCGGCTTCGCCCGCGTGGGTAAGGGGAAGTACCAATGAGTTGTGTATTCCGTTGGAATTTTGCTAGACAACTTCTTATCCAATCTTACAAGGCCTGTAACATTGGAAAATTTCAGCCATATAAAAATTTAAACAATAAAGTTAGGCAATTGCTTAGGAATAACATTAGTTTCAATGTTAACTAAGTATATTTAAAAAATCATCTGTCTTTGGATTGACGAATCGATCCACACATTGCACAGACAATCTTACTGATCATGGTCACAGACTTAGGTCTGATTTGATAATGTAATTGCTGCTTTAAAATCATCGTGGAAATCTCAATTGAACTGTCAATTTATCATACTGCCATATCTTTTAGAATCCCTAGACAGCAAAGGTTAAGAATAATCAAAGTATTGTGTTTATACATAACCTTAAACGGTCTTCAACTTGTAAGTCTATAAACTTTATTAAGTAGATATACGCTAATATTGAGACCACACACTTGTTAGACTGCGGACCGAGTTCACTAAGAGGTGTTTGTATTGAAATTGATTTATGGAAATTTCGCGGTGAAGACGCGTCGTCTACTGGGGCTTAACGTTTCGTTCGTTGAAATGAATATAATATATACTTACTGTGTAATATAATCATATCCCAAGATATTAAATAACGTAGATTTCAAAGCGTTTGCAGAATAATAGACCGTCGTCCAAAACTTGTATTTCGTATCAAATTGTATGTTTATCAGGACGTTGTAACAACTCTATATGCATTTGATTGATGTACAATAATACCTCCTCCTACTGAGATAAATTACAAATCAATTTGATTACAAATCTAGTGTTGCAGAAGTTTTTATTTTTATACAACACAGGTGACAAACAAGCATACGGTCGGCCTGATGGTAAGCCGTCACCGTAACCTATAGACGTTTGCAATACCGGGGGTATCACTCACGCGTTGCCAACCCTCCCAACCCCCCAAGTGGAGCTTTGGAGACCTTACTCACCGTAGGAACACAACATGGCCGACACCAATGCTATTTGGCTACGATCTTCTGTAAGGTGGAGGTCCTTCCCCAGACGGGCTGCTCCGATTTGAGCGGATTATCCGCTGTGCTCTACCTCTCTCTAAGTTGCTTATACTTATGTTCTAGAATATAATTATTTACGTGTTAGTAATGCAAGATTTTTTTAAAGTAACCATTTTTGTAGCTGTTTTTGTCTAACAATACAAACAAATATGTAACAATAAGAATGACAATGTTTTTTTAAGACACGGACTAACTCTCTCGCTTTTTATTTAACAGGAGATATTTAAATGTATTAATCAAGCCCCTATTATGAAATTTACTCTCACAAAGAACTACAATTGGTACGAAAAACGAGGTCCAGACGACGGCCTAGAAGGTATTGTAGTGTTCAGAGTTTGTGATATATTTATATATGTATATATGTATATTTTATTCACTATTGTAGCTTGAATTTATTACTTCCCGAACAATTGACTGAGAGAATGCAGCTGGCGTTGAGTCGGCATAATTGTACTCAAAATAAACCAATACGAAATGAATAAATGAGTATACAATTGAATTTGTTTTCTGCTTAAATGTCTGTTTCATGATTTGCTGATGGCGCATCCAGAGACCTTTTTGACGTTTCTGTACTATTTTGTAAATTTCTAGGGTTCCGTAGTAAACAAGGAACCCATTATTGTTTCTATCCGTCTGTCTGCGTTCTAGCGCCGAGACTTGTTTAAATAGAACTTTAAGATTAAGGGTGTGAAAAGATCATTAATCGATAGAATGATCAAGTTTGCAAAATTATTTAGATTTAATTAATTTGCATTTTTTGTCAAATACGACGATCCTCCATATAAATCGGAAACTGTAATGTTTAGAAAGTGAATAAGTTTCTAAATGAACTACTGAATTTTTATTTTCAACCAAATCCATAGATTTGTTTTACAGTAAATAGTACCACCAAACATTTCGAGTATACAGCTCTAGGAATTCAAAATATTTGTTCTGGTATGAAAATTGGACTCCCAGTCGTTGCAGAGCCTAGACGGCCAATTGTCCTGTACGAAGTGACCAATTTTGTAACTAACTAACGAGACTCTTACAGAGCGCTCCGGTTTGCGCGGAAATTCGAAAATGCCACAAAATTTTCTAAAAATTTTAACGTGCATTTTAATTTATGGAAATTGACTCCTTGTTGAGGTTTTCTACAGAGAATACAGTTTTGGGTGAAAAAGGTTAAGATATAATTAATGGTACTGACTCTAAGTGCATCAGCATAGGCACGTCCAAAAGGTACTGGAGCTGCTTATCATCGTATTGGATAGGTATCTTAGTTTGAAAAAGCACCGATTGGATATCGCGGAATGTGGGTTCGCATTTCACCTGGAGCCGAAGGTGAAATTTTTCATTTAAAAATATTTTCGTAAAACTTGTTCGTTACGTAGATCGTATAGAATGATGGGTTCGCGGTTTTGTCCATAAAATCGCGTGGTTCTCGTACCTGGATCCAAATAGCGTGATGTTGCTTCTAGCTTCGTCGATAAACGGACTATGTATCCATTTCTAAAGGAATTTTTCAATTCGAACGAGTAGTTCCTGAAATTGTCGCTTTCCACAAATACTCCTCTTAATATCAAAGTACAGATAACTCATGGAATAGATTAAAATATCAATATATCACTGATCTTACGCTCTATTATATATAAATTGTTTGCATCTCTTATAGGTCTAGCAGCCTCTATTACTCTATCTTGTGCCAGTTCCTTCGCCTCTCTATAAAACGCGACGCCTGCTTTTTCCTTCACTTGATCTATGTAAATTCTTCTCGGTATTTTCCTTCCTCTTCTATCCTTTACCCTTCATTTTAAGTTGTTTCTGATAAACTTATCATGTCTAACATAAGATGTCTCACTACTTTTCCTCTTATTTCTATCTTACACTTACTTAACTAAAAACACTTAACTAATCTCCACCCACTTAAAGTTAACTTGTTTACTTAGCTTCTGGATAATTTAACTACGGTTTGACTTTGCACGAGTGCCAATGAAAGGAGACGAGAAGTTTTGTTTTGTCTTGACAATAGTATCTACTCATACATACGCGATGTCATAGTATGTATACAGCAGTAAATAAATCACGAACTATGAAATCTCAAGTTCTCTGAAGGTTACTGGACATATTTTCGGGCCGATACATTCGATTCGGTATTTCCCTAATAAAGCCAACTCGAAAGTGTACCGAGATAGTTGGCTAAAATAAGATATAATTTATTTTCGTAAAATAAGGTACCTACATTATAGATTTTACATTAAATGACCCACTTTATTTTATACCACAAAGGTGGCAAACAAGCATGTGGTCGGCCTGATAGTAAGCCGTAGCCTATAGACGCAAGACTAAGGTAAGCTGTGTCCACTAGTATCCAGTGAAAAACTAAGAAAACTAATACCAAACCGGTCCCCAATCTTCACTTGGTGAAGTGAAACATATCAAAGTTAAGTACATAGTATAGATAGATAAAAAGATGAACGCTAAAAGAAACATTGTTTTATTATTATACAGAGAAACAGAATACTGTTTTCCGAGTAATCCCAGTTGTGAAGTTTTATGTACAAAAGTCGATGAAGTAATTACTTTGTTCGATAGTTTGAGCAGTTCAACGCTTTATACAAAGAAAACAAAGTGTTGGTCATTGTTTAAAAACAAACAATAGATATTTTTGTTATTGTTATTACTGGATTTTGGGTCTCGAATGTAGTCCATATAACAAGCTCTGTATCTTCAGAGGCCTTAAACAGATGGCTAACGTCATTTGTCGAATCTATGACGACACGCCCCGATTAGGGTCTTAGTCGCCATTTCACAATTCTGATGATTTCTGCGACAATTTCTGTATTTTTCAATTTTTTGCGTTTTCCGTTTTATAAAATTGGTCAATTACCTATGTATCCGTTGATATTCAGTTTTGTACACTTAATTAAAACAAGATACATTTGATGTTTAGACTTGTTTCCTCTCAATACACGATACAAACGTATAGAAGGCTTTGGATAAAAAAAAAGTACAAGAAAAAAAGCGTGTTTTGCATTTTTCAGTATACACATGGATAAAAAATGAAACTTCGCTGCGTTTGCACGACAGCAACGTCCAATAATTGGTTCGGCTGTACCTTGTGGGCACAGTAGTGTTACAAACAGTAACGTAAATGTATGGCGGTATTACAAAATAGTCCTTTTTTTAACGTTTTACGTAACAACAACTGATTTTTAAAAAAACCTGTTGCGAATCTGTCTCTTGGCCGTAACAGTAAAAAGTAGAATTAAATTAAGTACCTAATTTAATTTCAATTGTTCTAACTCCCTGCCAAATGTTCCTCTCCTGTGTTCTACAAGAAAGAAATTAAAAATACATGTATTTATTAAAATCATGCAAAATAAGCAACTTTAATGACAAGGCGCGTATAAAACTTCTACGCTAGTCGCACTCAACTGGTTGTTTTTTCAATGTAATTCTTACATGCTATTTACTATTCTCATAGGCATACCTGTTGTACAGGGCCTCAATTCTCTTATTTTACCACAAATTGCAATGTCGCAGACATGCCATTGATTTGCCAAGGCCATTGATTTAAAAAAGGTATTCTACTAATTTTTAGAAGAACATCGTCAGCATCGCGCTGGCACGTCGTCATTATCGCATCAGCTTGGCTTAAAACCACAGATTAAAAATTAATTCATTCATAAAATAATTTTGAATTTGTACAAAAGTTTCGATTTGAGTTTTGGTCTAAAGTTTAATAAATAAATAGAGTACATAGATAAACATGTCAGCGGACACAGTAACGGCAAACTGTCCCACAAAAGGGGCTGAAGCCTGGCGCAATGTAAGTTGTTATTATCTATAATTTACATTGGTGAAAAAAAAAATATGATGTACATAGGTACATTAAATTGAAATATGTATACTTTTATCTTTATTTTAGTACTATGCTGATTATAAATCAAAATTGTTTTTAATAAAATCCGTGTCCGACATTACAACGATATTCCGCCTCAGTAAAGCTTGCGCTCGACGACGTTGGAGCCTCTCTTCCCGACGCCGTTCCTCCCTGCGTCAATTCCAAATATCTCCACCTTAAAATGGGATGAGGCATTGTCGTTTTTGTCATTTTAGAAAAATGCTAATACGATCGATGAAGGAGAATGTGAGAGAAAACGTATGGCTGCACAATTGCTTCTCGATGGCCAATTTTGACAGATGTCGACGATGCCAACGCCATCGGCGCAAACGGGAAATAAGAGGAGAATACATATTTAGGTTGCCGTGCTGACGCTATTGTGACGCCATTGGTTAATAGAATTCCTAAATGTATCAATAGCGGCTACAGCCGCTATTCAGCTTTCATAACAGGAGCAGAATACCAAAAGTGTCATTTTATGCTAGTGCTATGCTGACGACGTGCAATTGAACTACATTACATTTAGCAGAATTGAGGCCCTGGTGAAATGTAAGCATATCCATACTGTTCAGTGTCCACACTATTATCAAACTATGTTTCTAACTTCGTCATAGCATTTATTGCATTTGAATAACTTGCGAAATTGTTGCGAAAGTGCGTGTTTCGAAAACCTACCGACGAAATTCACGTTCTTCTAAATTGAACATTAATACAATTATGGCAGTTTGGCTGCGAAATTTTGTTACAGTGCCTACCTACAGAACCTACCTTTTCTATGAATAAAATTGGTACCAAAAAATTATTCACTATATGTGGCGGTATAAGCCACTATAGTGGGAATATTCAGTTAAACCAGTATTTTGTTTCACATGATTTACCAATACGATCTGACAATGATTAACAACTTACAATAGTATTTATAAAACTAAATAACAAAGAATATCTTATCTGATAAATCATAGAACGTGCTATGCTGACTTAGCGATATTATTTCCGTCAACCTTGCCCGCCTGCACGTAAAGGTTACACACTATAAATTATACTATGATCCCATACTATACTTGTCCAATAACCTGCATTGGACAAGTATATATTATATATATATAATACAAAGTGCTGACTGACTGACTTAACTATATATCAACGCAAAGCCCAAACCGGGTCTAGAGATTAAAAATTTGAAATGTAGGTTCCTTACAACGTCTAGGGGTGTAGGGGTAAAGGATATACGTAAACGGAGTTGCGAGTATTTTACTAGTAGTGAATAATTTTTGGGCATGGATGAACAATAGGCCAACTTACTAGATCCATGGTGTTAACCGCGGCTTCGCCCGCGTAAAAATTGTTTGTTATGTTGGGCTCTGTACCCCTGACAATATGCATACAAATCGTAATGATCGGCTGCTTAGTCAAACCGTGAAGGAATAACAAACAAATAAACAAATTCACTTTCTCATTTTATAATATTAGTATGATGACTAGTCAAGTAAGTTCTTAAATTGAGAATCATCATTTTCTTCCCTGGTCACTCTAAAGATCTAAATAGTGTCATGTTGTTTATGTCAGCTGTACACTCTCGGAAAGTTAAGCGAAGTGAAGTGAAGTTAGGCGCGAATTTAGAAGACAAAGGAAAAGTGAAGACGAAGTAGGATGTACTTAGAGCCTGTCCACACGCTCGTTATCGCTCAACTTCGAGTGTGAACCGGGCATTACTAAATTTTAGGATAAAAAAATATAAAAAAATCATAACACAAATACTGTTTTATTTATTTTCGTGGCAAAGTAAAGTCACCTTAGGTACTAATAAAATAAATAAAAATAATACGCAAACACAGACACACATTCGACAGAATTATATTACGTTCTCATTGCTATTACGCCAAGGTTTTACGAGTCTGCTAAAACTATTCCCATATTCGCAAACTCATATTAAATTGTAATAACAGAAGTAACTGGATTACGTACCACTAGAGATATAAATTTAAATAGATACTACAACTTCTAACATTTATACACACAATATAATCATATTTAACTGTGTCAGTGGTGATAATTATTTTACATTTTTTCTGTAACATATCAGAACGTTTTGTTTTTAAATAACAACAGCAATGACACTTTTTCTGTTAAAAACGACAGAAACAGACATTTATTATTATTATGTTCACAAAATCAAACAATATACTGACTGCGTTTCTTGTCTGCGGTGCCGATAGGACTTCTGGACTTTGGTGCAGTCAACTTGTTTGGATAACTAATTAAAAAATAAATAAGTTTGTGACGCAAATACCAGGTTTTTTATGTCATACAGTAGACAAACAAGCAAGCGGGCTACCTGATGGAATGCAGTCACCGCATATGGACATCAGTAACACCAGGGGCGCTACGAATGCGTTGTCCACCAAGGAAATTAGAGAAAATGAAGAAGGAAGGAAAGGGAAAGAAGGAGGGGGAAAGAGGGGATAGGGAAGGAATTTTCAAATTATATTCAGAACAGACATGCTACACTAAACGAACAGAGCCAAAAGATGTCTACTACTTTTTGACATGATACATTTAAGAGAGGTAGGGCACAGCGGATAATCCGCTCAAATCGAAGCAGCCCGTCTGGGGAAGGACCTCCACCTTACAGAAGATCGTAGCCGAATAGCATTGGTCTCGGCCATGTTGTGTTCCTACGGTGAGTAAGGTCTCCAAAGCTCCACTTGGGGGGGTTGGGAGGGTTGGCAACGCGTGAGTGATACCCCCGGTATTGCTTACGTCTATAGGCTACGGTGACGGCTTACCATCAGGCCGACCGTATGCTTGTTTGCCACCTGTGTAGTATAAAAAAAAATAAAAAAACATGCGGCATCTAAATAAGTTTATAATCTTCGTCCCACAATACTCTTATAGCGCGATCTTCTAGTGCTCTTTGTAGTGCTGTAATTACTTCATTATTTGATATTCTTTATTCTTGTTAATTTGCTTTCAGCGCTCGGTGGCTCTTTGTTTGGCAAATTTGTAGATTAGTAATATAATTCTGTTCATACAGAACTGTTGAAGAATATGCTTTGTGATACCATGTTATGCAACTGAATGCATTAATTAGAGCCGTTTTTATACTTGTTTATATATATAGTATTACAAAATGGGCCATTTTCTTTTTCGAGTGCTATTTTCTGAGATGTGGCTAGAGTCTGGCTAATGAAAGTAGAGACTAAAATCATACAGAACAATATCTTACGCACGCCGCTTTTAATAGTTTTATTCATGTTTCTGATCTGAGAAACGTTAAAACAAGATCACAAAATTCACTGACAACAAACTGACAACTCGATTTGACGTGAATAACGTGACTTTGACATTCACTTTAACATTGCCAGAAAAAAGTTTGCATTAATAGATCAGTCTCTACTTTCATTAGCCAGACTCTAGCAGTTTTTTTTTCAAGTTGGAGGTTTTTGAAGTAATAGAGCATTTTCAACTTTACTGCTTCAAGCAGTCCATGTATGTCGGCGCTTACTGATTAAAACTAGCAAATTAACAGAAAAGGTTTGTGAGACCACATAACATACAATTATGCTCTAATTACATACAACACATGTCATGCGAATTCGAACGGTGCTAAAATGGGGAACAGTGACCCGTCTTGAATAATTTAAGCGGCGAGGGACCCAACATAATTTGGTCAAATTATAGCGGTCAAGGGAAAATGAGGCAAAGCCACGAAAATCAGTCTTTTAATCAGTGCTTTTTCATTTTTTTTTTATTGTATTTTGATTTTGTAATCAGGGGATGTGGAAAAACATCATTCAAATAAGAAGGCGAAACTTATAAATGTAATAAAAGGACCTGTCTCACAATTTATTATTAATATTATAAAAAACTAGTGAACCCGCGCATCTTCGTTTGCGTGTATCCAGCTTTCCCGTGGGAATCTTTAAATTTTTCTCTTCGTAAGAACCATCCTCGTACATACATCAAGGAATATTCTAAATGCGACACATTCAGCGATTCATTTTTATATTATAGATTCTTACTAATTAATTTTATAAACACATATATGTTTGCGCGGATCGAATCGGTTTCTTCTGGTACCAAAATAAACAAAATACATACTCTACTCCATCTTTTTAATGAACTTACTAGATTTTGGGTCGATAAGTCTGAATAACTTGTAACAATTTACAAGTAAAAAAAAAAGGCAATCGCAAAATTATTTACCATTCGAAACCCATTTATACCCTTAGTAATATTGTTCAAATATCCTTTGAAAACAACTGAATTGGAGAGTCAAAAGACAACAGAAAGCGTGAACATGAACAAATAAATAATCGAATGAATGCTTTGACATCAAAGATAATAATTGGAGTTGACATAAACAAAAATGTTTACCAATACCTCTCATTTTATGGGCTCTGATGTTAGGGGAACTATATCAGCTAGCTTACTATACATATACAATGCTTTGTCTTGAATGACTGACTGACTGATTAACTAACGAATCAAAGCACAGAATAAACCACTGATCGTAGAGACGTGAGACTTGAAACGTGTGTTTTCTTGTTGGGAAAATCCTTTGTTATTCGATGTCTACGTCATTATGACGTATGCACTAGGCAGGCAGGCATCCAATAATAAAGATTTTTTCCGAAATTCCCAATTAATATTATTGTTAATTCGTTGTACGTGCCAATCCTAGACGATGGAAAGATATTCTAGACTTCAATAAAAATATTAAGTGCATTTCATTAACTTTTCATGAGGGGTTACCATTAAAATATGACGAGTAACACAGCGGGGCGCTAGCTTAGTCTTATAAAATGTCAGCATGCTCCAGACAGCGTTCGTAATTGATTCGGAACTTGCGGTTTTAATATCTGAATAAAAAAAACTCAAAGAAAAATATTAATTAAGTTTTTATACGTATTTATTATTAAAATGACTAGTAGGGTCAGATTAAAAATACGTTCATAAATAAGTATTGTAGAACTATTAAGAACTGGCTAGCACAGGCTCTACATTTGAAATATATAAAAAACGTGTTTCGAATATCTCAAAAAAATACTTTAATCATCAGTTACGTCAGTTACTGTTTGTGTCAAACAAGAATAGGAATAAGAAGAATAAGAGTCAAAATAAGTAGTTATAAAACAATATTCACACACGCACAAATTGTCACGTTAATTTCATTACAAAAACGCTTTTAACACCCTTCTCCTTCTAAAAAAATATACAAATACCAGTATGTTTCCAATAGATTAACCCTTTTTACCTATGTGGGTGTAAATATATTCAGGTTCTAAAACTATTAGCAAAGGTCGATGTTATTTATAAATAATTAACAATTTAAACATCTTTAAAATTGTTGTAACTTATTATTCATTATTGCTTTTAAGTGTCGTATTGAAAACAATTTCTCGGAAAAATTAAAATAGATACCTTTTTATGAATTTGGTATTCAAAAGCTATTTACTCTTTAACAAATGCTGTTCTATTAAAACAGAATTATATACTTTTTATGAAGTACTTACTCGTATAATGAGTGCTCCATATAATTGCCGGTGTCAAAGGAAACAGTAAAAGAAAAAGAGAAACCGCGTCAGAAACACCCTCGAACAACCCTTTATCCGCACCCTCATATTTCCGATGACGAAGCGAAAATGTCGACTACACTTCATTTTAAAATACACTCGAGTTTCGATTTATAAGCCGAAAATGTTCAAATCTTACAGGTAGTTAATGAAAATGATGTCTCATATAATCCTAGATCAACTGGATCTTACCACTTGTCACAGAAATCGAGAGTTATATTTTGTTTATCGATCGATATACACGGTTTTTTTCGCAGTAATTCGCCGTATGTAGGATTGTGCACATATGATTTTTCGCTGTAAAACTCTAAAGTAATAACACGCTGGAAGCTCTTTACAACATTCGTCAGGACAAAGCGGCCCTTGTAGCAGATGACCATAATTTTATTTTCGCGCAGTTGTTTAATATAAAAATACACATTAAACACACACACACACCATTAAACACACGATCAATATAATCTTTTTTTATTTAATAAAAAAACATGTTTCACCAGCATTTTCTCTTTTCATTTCTTTTGATGCCTTAACCTAAAACCCTGAAAACGTAGAAATTATAGTTAGAAAATGTTATCAATATTTTTTTGAATAAATAACGCTTTCTAAAAGATAATATCAATATTTACATAGGCCTCAACGATACAAGGATTATGAGAATCCAATATTTATTTGGATTAACAAGAAGATACTCAAAAGAGCTAATATTTTCTGTCTGCACATGTATCATCAGTTTATGTATTTAATCCAGACACAAAAAAACAAAGTTTTTTTTCTTGTTACAGGTAAATTAAAGATGGCAAACAACAGGGATGCTTGAAAGCGTAAAGAGTAGGCTTTGGCCCAGCATTGAGACCTAAATAGTAAACAAAATAAATAAATTTTAGAAAATTATAAGAAAATTACGATTGATGTATTTTAGAAATCATGATTATTTTACGAATTTTTTGTCATACTTGCGAAACCCGCGCAAAATTTGCGTGTATGCCATTTCCCCATAGGAATTTCCAAAAATCCTTTCTTATCGGACGCCTAAGACATACAAAGAACACATCCGTCTAGGAAAGGACCCCCACCTTACAGAAGATCGTAGCCAAATAGCATTGGTCTCGGCCAAGTTGTGTTCCTACGATGAGTAAGGTCTCCAGAGCTCCACTTGGGGGGTTGGGAACGTTGGCAACGCGTGAGTGATACTGTAACCCGGTATTGCAAGCGTCTATAGGCTACGGTGATGCTTACCATCAGGCAGGCCGTATGCTGGTTTGCCACCTTTGTGGTATAAAAAAAAGGCTGTGTATTGGTTAGTTTCAGGATCTTTCCCTTTTCATAATATTATTATGCAAAAAAGGTGAGACCGTATTTCTTCCTTTCAGTTTCCTTTCTTTGTAACTAGAAGGCATTAGAATAGGTACTATAAAGAAAAAAATATTTAAGTATTTTTTCTTTTCAAATTACTAAAAATATTTTACCCTCAATTACAACGAATAGAGTAGGTAGTATGTTATTAGAAAAATTATAACAGAAAAAACGTTTGAATTTTCACATCATAGTTTTAATTTAGTTGAACTCAAATAACTTCCCGGCGGGTAATATTTCCCGGGAGATTTTTAATAAAAGCCTTGGGGTTTATAGCAGATTTTTCTTGTTACTCGGATAGCTTGCGAGCTGCGGAGGGTTAATTCATATTACATTATCTTACCTATATACCGAACACGAATTTGACGTGTGATTATGAAGTTACTCTAAATTGTTTACCGCTGAAATATTGCATACTTTTTGGCGTAGTAGACTAAATTATTTACACTACATGGGGTAAGGTAACATTAAAAATTAATAAAATAAATCGTACTAATATATGTAGGTTGGGAATTTTGGAAAATCATTTTCTTATTGGATCCCTACGTCATACCAAGAACACACCTTCAAAGTTTCGGGTCTCTACGATCAGGCAGGGTTCGAACCCGCGGCCGTCGGGATAAAATTGACCATCGAGACCCACTCTACCACCAGACCTGTCAAATATTAGTATGATGACTAGTCAAGTGAGTTTTGAATTTGAGTAAAGGCGCTGTCCCACTGCTGCGCACGAAGAGGCTACGCACGTGTGTTAAGCTTTGCTTTGCAAGAGCATGTACGTGATTGTTTCCACTGCAACCCACGGACACGTTAACCATCAAGTGACGTCATTGATACACGCGTGGCTTGCTCAACATAGCTCAACGCTGTCAACGCCATGCACGCAGTGAATACGGTACACAGCTTGTTCCACAAAGCGTGCACATCGCTGCGCACGCTGTGCACGAACACGTGGGCCACGTGGCACATTACAAACCAAAAACTATGACAATCAATGCGTAGCCTCTCCGTGCGCCGTGGTACGCCACGCAACAGCTGTACGTAGTCGTGGTTTTATATTCGTGTATAGCTTATACTGCAGTGGAAACGTAGACCCACGTAGTCATCCACGCAGCTGTAATGTGCCACGTGGACCTGGATCTGTATTTTATTTATTCTTATAAATGTACTCATACATTGTAACAAACGAGTGAAAGAAAAAATTGCTAAATGACAAAAAAGGCCGTAACCAAATATTACGCAAACACAGCCTTAAAGATCAAAACAGTGTCATGTTGTTTATGTCAGCTGTACACTCTCGAAAAGTTAAGTGAAGTGAAGTTAGGAGCGAATTTAGAAGACAAAGGAAAAGTGAAGTCGAAGTAGGATGTAGAGCCTGTCCACATATCGCTCAACTTCGAGTGTAGAGCTGGCATTACAGAATTTTAGGATAAAAAATTCATGACACAAATACAAGTTTCATTTATTTTCGTGGCAAAGCAAAGTCACCTTACTAATAAAATAGATAAAAATATTACGCAAACACAGACACACATTCGACAGAATTATATTACATTCTCATTGCTATTACGCCAAGGTTTTACGAGTCTGCTAAAACTATTCCCATATTCGCAAACTCATTTTTTAAAACGGTATAGATTTAACAAAATTAAATATTTACCTTCGTCATACGCAGTTCAAAAGAGCATCAATACATATTTATATAATATATTCAATTTTAATAAAGGTTTGTCAGGCTCTGCAAATTGTGTAATAAACCTCAATAGGCGTTTATATACAATATAACCAGTATAAATTGAACTACCCCATCCCCTACGCCTCAGTCACACTCGAACGCCGGAGGGGCAATTGTATTACTGGTCAGGTGTCGAAATGGAGTGGTAATTAATCTGGCCATGTTATGATTGACACGCAATGGCGGCTGCACCGTTGCCTAGCAACGGGACGCTTTGAAGTACCACGTACGGTTCATACACTTGATGGAATACGTTGTTCATTATTCTCATAATAATAATGAGGACTATAACTTCAATAGAAATGAAGTACCTATTACGTAATAAATTATGCTATCGTGCCGTGTGTATGTATGGAAATTTTGATAAGCGTTTACTGACAAAGAAAAGTATGAGCGATAAATTCAAATGTATGACGATGTAAAAGAATATACACAGTTTTTAACATGTATTAAGTGTTTAACCTCGTGAGTAAGACATTTTAGTTGGTTTCTGGATTTCACTCACTGAACGATGCAATGTCGCTTTACGCCAATATTCTGTGCGAGAGTGGTACTTCCCCGGTCGAGTACTCTACTACTCCAAAGACTGGCTTCAACTAGGCTAACACTAGCGTTTTGCAGTTCCACGTAAAGGAATGCCGTAATAGTAATACAGCAAAGGGAAGTGCCACTAATTTTGCAAATAAATTTCACATCCAATGACCGTAGCACTCGTAGCGTTAACAAATAACGTAGCACGACACGATCGGTTGCGGCCATACATAATTCATTGACGCGTCGCTCCCGTGTTTCCACGACAACTGAGATACGTAGCACCTGTCTACGACCCGGCTACGAATGCTACGAACACCGAGTGATGTACAAGTCGATGATATAATTTTTAGATTCAACAAATAACATTTTAAAATTGATAATACATAGTTTCGTTATACATTATCTTACTAGAAAATAACATAAAAATTATATTAACAGTTTTTTTAAATAACAAGTTAATTAAATGATTTTGTTTAATACATTTAAAAAAATAGGTGTTATTTTTTATAGAATTCTCGAAATTATTCTGTTTTAATAATATGCTAATAATTCTAGCAGTGATAAAGGTAATTGAAATGTATCTACATATAATTCATTCTATTATAATTATTGTCAATGAGGACACTTTGTAAATTGTACAATTAATTATACGAAATCTCTCAATCTGGATCTGTTTAACGGCGCGTGTATAAGTGGCCTAAGTCGATAAGGACATTATACACTGCTGAGCAGAATCATTTCGTTAATTTGTATTATTGGATTTTGAGCAGTTCTTAACTCAATTATGTCATAAATTATTCTTAGATAAAATAGACGATAAAATATTTGTTTTACTTATTTAATCACTACATAGTATAAAACAAAGTCGCTTTTTCTGTCCCTATGTCCCTATGTCCCTTTGTATGCTTAAATCTTTAAAACTACGCAACGGATTTTGATGCGGTTTTTTTAAATTGATAGAGTGATTCAAGGGTAAGGTTTGAAAGTATCATACATTCCAAAATTCCCACGGGAAAGCGGGATACACGCAAACGAAGTTGCGCGGGTTTCGCTAGTAACCTTATAAACGAATCAGTTTATAAATATTATCGAAAGTTTAATAAACTATAATCTATATAATAATGTTGTCCTGAATGATTGACTGGCTGATGGATCAACGCACAGCCTAAACAGCCTAAATTGACGGCCTTATATATTGGTTACCACGCCAGACCGCCACGCAGGAGGTCCCGGGTTCGAATCCCGGTCGGATCATGATGAAAAACGATCTTTTTCTGATGGGCCTCGGGTCTTGGATGTTTATCTATATATGTGTTTGTTATAAAATATAGTATCGATGAGTTAGTATCCCATAACACATGTCTCGAACTTACTTTGGGGCTAGCTCAATCGGTGAGAATTGTCAAAAAAAAAAACTTCTGACCATAAAAACCTGAAACTTGGAACTTGAACTGTGTGTTCGTGTGGAATAGGCATCCATTAAGAAAGGATTTTCCGAAAGTTGTGCGGGATTCGCTTGTAATATAATTTTTTTTTTGCGCAAATAAAAACAAACGAAATTCCCTCCAGCTCTCTAAATACCGAAACAACCTATAAATTAATTATCGTTAATCGAGTAACGGTATTTTATAATAACCGTTACCGCTATTTCAACGTTATAACGTTAATAACTATATAACCCAAATATGGAATAACGTTACGATACCATCGTTAATCAATTAACTGACGTGTATTTAATAAAACGGCTAGCGATATTACGGTGCATGGCGAACTTAATAAAATTAGGCTAATTATTAAAACACGCTTGGATTGAGTTTGTTCATTATAGGGTAATTTATTAATTAACTAGTTTCCCCCGAGGACTTACCCTGTGTAATTTCAAGGTATAATGATGCTCAGTTAAAATTATCAAACTGGTTTATATCTATTTAGTACCTACAAGCTGCCCATCTCAGCTTCACAGACAGTAACGATCCCCAACTTATTTTGATAAATAAATATTCAATCTATATATTATATATAAAAATGAAACCCGTTTTCCGTTGTCACGACATAACATGAAAACAGCTTGACCGATTTGGCTGTTTTTTTTTTTTTGTAGTTTTCTAATACTCTGTACAAGGTTCTTACGGCAAAAAATATTAAGAAAATCTCTCAGAAAGATTGAAAAAAAAAAAAAAAAACGAAACAGTACCCGGGCGAAGCCGGGCCGGGCAGCTAGTTAATAAATAAATATTCTAGGGTGAATCACATAACGTTATCTGGTCCCAAACTAAAGCAACTAAACTTGTACATGTTGTTGTTTCTAAATATTGCGTGAAGGGATTTACTTGAAAATTTGTAATTACATATGAATACTATTGATAAATAAATTTTCAAATAAATCCCTTCACGCAATATTTTGAAATCTTTAATCATATGTACAGGGGGGGGGGGGGGGGGTCAGTCAACTCCTTTGTTGTAAATAAATACTTATTATACATATAAAACACCCAGACCAAGGCAAACAGACATGTTCATGCACACAAATGTTTGCCTTGCGCAGGATTCGAAACCGCGGCCCTTAAGATAAAGTGACTGTTGCTAGCCTCTCCACTACCGGGCCTGTCACTATGTGACAATATGATAGTCTATGTCACAAGGGTAACCTCCCAACGGTGAAATAATTTTTCAAATCGGTCCAGTAGTTTCGGAGCCTATTCAATGCAAACAAACAAACAAATCTTTCCTGTATAATATTAATATAGATCAAGAATGGTAAAGCATATTATTACGATTTATTTTTATTTTTTTTGATTATGTTGTGCAAGCTAGTGAAGCGCTAACAGGATACGCTTCACCAGCAACATTGGTTTTACGTGGGCGAGGTGTCAACCCGCCGCACAACCCCCGAAATGCTGGAGGACCACACCCGTCGTTGGTCAGCGAGTCCATCGGACTTAGCCGGTTAGTGTAGCTAGGTTGTACTACCGACCATTCCCCTATCCGCCACCTTGGGGACGCTCCCCTACGCTGTGAGGGCCAGCGCGGGGTATTACGATACTTTAAATATTATGAGTAGATATCATATTTTTTACCTCGAAGCTAAGTTATGTAACACAACTTCAGTCTTTGAAAACTTCATGAGGTTAAAGAGCTTTGACATTGTATGCTAAATTACAGCATTAGTAAATCAAACAATGAATTTGATCAATATAAATTTAAAATATAAAAATTCTATAGAACTCACACAGCGCTTCCTGCTAGGTTACTCTGCATAGCAATCACGATTTTAATTTCAATTCTGAATAATTTCAAATGCAAAATTAACAGCAAATCCTAATTCGTACCCTTGAAATTTTATACTTCACTAACTATTTGGTTAGCATACAATCCGATTTCATTTAGTTTAGTATTTAGTTAGCACTAGTCTAGCTGTAAAGAGTACCTAAATGTAACAATCCAATGGCGATGGCGGTCCCAAAGTAAGCTCAAACTGCTTATGTTATGGGGACAACGGATTTATTATTGTAAATTAAAGGCGCTGTCCCACTGCTGCGCACGAAGAGGCTACGCACGTGTGTTAAGCTTTGCTTTGCACGAGGATGTACTTGATTGTTTCCACTGCAACCGACGGACACGTTAACCATCAAGTGACGTCATTGATACACGCGTGGCTTGCTCAACATAGCTCAACGCTGTCAACGCCATACACGCAGTGAATGCGGTACACAGCTTGTTCCACAAAGCGTGCACATCGCTGCGCACGCTGTGGAAACGTAGACCCACGTAGTCATCCACGCAGCTGTAATGTGCCACGTGGCCCACGTGTTCGTGCACAGCGTGCGCAGCAGTGGGACCGCGCCTTAATACTTAAAATGCATAAAAAACACCCACACTGGAAAACATGTTTGTTTTCAAATGTCATCATATTAATGCACCGAACAGTATTCGAACCCGCGCCCTTACCAACGGACTAACAGGCTGTTAAGGTATAAAGATTTGAAAAAATATAATCAACAAATTGATACAAGACAGTTGCCAAAGAAATTATCACATTCGCCTTTAGAGCCGAGTCAATTGATAAGGGAGATCAGATTTGTTTTACATGGAGGGGATGCGAAACAAAGAAATACTGCGAAGGCGGGCGGGGGTCGCTGGGCGGGCGCTAGTATTGCCCGAACGCGCGGCGAGGTAGGACGTATCCCACGCCCGCCCATTCGGTACACGTATCGTACTACGCGCGTTTATTGTGATTTGTGTTATCAAAAATTGAAAATTTGTAAGTAAACATCAATGGTATAGCAATTGTGATGGTCCTTTGCGATATTTCGTTGCGTTATTAACGTATAACAGCGTTGTACACAGTGTTACCTCACCATGGCCGGCGTTCACGTATTTTCAATGGTAAGTCGATTTCCTTAATTTGTAACGTTACATTGTTTAGGTTAATCGCTTTTGGTGACTCTACTCTACGTTTGATGATAAAAATGACAATGCTTTATACCAAATTGAACCTTGTTTATGTTGTTTTAAACCTTATTTTGCAATTGAATTTCGGTATTTAAATGAGTTACGGTTAATGCATAAGGGTATCTGCCCATTCGGGCGTCGAGTACACCGTAAATAATATAGTACCGGTTTTTTGCAGGACGTAAATAAAATTCTTAGTAAGCGAATTTTTTTGGCGACCTTTACTTACTGAATATATTTGGTTATATCGGTTTCGTTTCGAAGCCTGTGTGGGTCTGTTTGTGTTTATATTTACATAGTATTGATTACTCTTCTTTAGTTTCGAGCGGATGCAAACGGTTTTACTTCATGCCAACGTAAAATGAATCATATATGTCCGTAGATAGAGTTTAGTAAATGTAAAGTAACTATGATTAACTCAGTTAAAATAAAAAAGTATTTCACAAAATAGAAGTCTTGTGTTATTAGTTCCCATTAATGTTTCTATAAGAATACTCAAAACATATACTATAAACGATACTGTAATTAACTGACTATACATTCTAATGCTAGTATGGAAATCAAATCCACATGCCATGTGACTGTACTGACTGTAACAAAACCTTAACCAGATGTGGGCGTTTGGTCAAGTTCCCAACTTGTTGATAAGTTGTAAATATCATATTTGTTTGGATAGAATCTGCCAAAAACTGTGAATCGTTTTTTTTTGACAGAATTTGTATTATACAATATCTTTATATTGATTAATACGAAATCAAAGAGATTCTGTCAAAAAGTGTTAAAATTTTTACAGATTTTTTAATGATTTTGACAGAATTCGACGATAACACAATCACTACGCGGTTCAACAGCCTTATTATAAGTAGGTAAATTAGAAAAGTTTTCTTTCAAAGTTAAACAAAAGTTATTTATACAATAAAATTTTACTTAATAGACTGAAATTCCATTACAATATTCAGTGGTATTGCGGTAACAATTTCACAAGAAGACGTTTTAAAATGCCTGCAGTAAGAGAAGAAAGTAAAGGATTTATTTTATGATACATACATAAATACATAACTAGCAAAAGTCGCGCGACTTTGTTTACGTGTATCCCGCTTTCCCGTGGGAATTTCGGATTGTATTTTACGTATAAACCTTCCTTTTGTCTATATCTATTTTTTTAAAAAAAACCATCAAAATCCGTTACGTAGTTTTAAGGATTTTAGCATACATAGGACAGCGCGAAAGCGACTTTTTTATACTATGTATTTATTATACATATGGCAGCTCGGTTGGTCACTCTACCTCGGTCTCTAAAAGGCTCTGGTTCGATTCCCGTATAAGACAAACGTTTTTCTCGCAATTAGTGTCAACTACAGGTTAAATGGTGTCACTGGGCTACCTGATGGTAAGATGGGTCCACGGACACCCGCTGGCGGGGTTGCGGAAGTATCACCAGTGCCCGCGACCCCGCCACGTGAAGGCGGAGAAGGTAGCAGACAGTCAGGTTTTTAGTCGGTATCCCTCATTGGCTAGAGAGGTAAGCCCGACAGACCCCCGTCGCTTCCCCCAAGTGGCGGGACATGCAGTAGTGCATTTTCCTGTCTTTAAACAAAAAAAAAGGCTACCTGATGGTCACTATAATATCCTTACGATTGACCAACAGTTGGAATCGGTATCTTAAGTTGCTCACGCATTATGAAGGTACCATAGGTATAGCCAAGAGGGAGGAATTGGCAGATCCGAGAGAGACCCCAGACCCAGGAAACGATGGGGCGGGCAATAAAAAAATACAATAATATAATCAATATTTTCATGCAGGTTTTTTTTTTCAAAATCCTTTCCTGCCTACGTCCATGGAAGGTACTTAAGATTTTTAAACGCATCCAAACATTGGATGGGGTTACTGTTGTTTAACATATTTGTTCATTCAGTTTCATCGTAAAAACAGGTCAAGGTCGTGACGCAATTTATCGAGGCAGAAACTTAATGAAAAAGTAAATTAATTTTAATACTACCTACATACATAACACTTGTTTGTAAAGGCTTTTTACCTGCTTGATATTACGTTAATAATAGTATTTTTTTATACCACAAAGTTGGCAAACATACGACCCGCCTGATAGTAAGCATCACCGTAGCCTATAGACCCTTCAATACCGGGGGTATCACTCGTATTAGTGTATTAACGTAGGTGTTATAGTAAATAACACAGACCCAGCCTCTTTAAGCGTACATGGGCCTATTCAGTTTTTTTTTAATATGAATGTCAACGCCACACGTGCTCCAGATTCACGTCCGACTTGCTTCCGTCCTCTATAGTCAAACGTTAAGGCAGAAAAGGACAGTCAAGTTTTGTATGCTTGTCACACAGAGGATAAAGCCCGACAGATCTATTCTACTCAGTTATTTATTAATTAATTAAACTTTATTTATCACAATACAATAGTACTAATACAATAGGCAGATTTAACGCTAATTTGCATTATATACCAGTCAACCATTAGGAATAAAGACTAATTGTTATCGATCTTTAATTTTCTCAATTGAATGCTTCACGGAAATATTTATTTGACCGGGGCCCGATTCTATTCGTATATTTCGATTCTGGGGCAAGATAGAAGAATTACTACTCGAACTGTCAAGTGTGACGTAGCATAGACAATTTATTACGTTTCGTTACGACGTTTTTAAAAACGTTTGGAAAACAAATTGTAATTTCCACCTAATAATTGGAGATTTTCACAAAATTCGAAGCTCGTATTGATCGGCTGGCAACACTGCCAAAGTGAACTTTAATTTGTATTTGCTGTTAATAATTAATTAAAATTAATTACATTAAACGACCTGCTGAGTCTTAGAAGTGTTAAATCGATCATACCTGTGAGGTTATCTTGCCGAACGAAGTTCTCAATCTACGACATTGAAGCGGGAAGAATACGAAATCTCTTTCGGTGAGCTTGCTGTATTATTGCTTTTCTTGCAAAATCGCCGTTAATAGCTCAAATTTTGGAAAAAATTTGTAAACAATCGAATTTGTCCCAGCTGATTGGATAGAAGAAATCGACTGTCACATGTCACTCAAGTAATAGCAATAGTGCCAACTGTCAGAACCACTACGTTCTGAAACTATACTTAATTATTGGCAACCATTAGTGACTTAACCCTTTGAGGAAACTTCGGTCAACTTCGGTCAACTTTGACGGTGTGTTACGCTCCAAGTAGTTATTATTTTAACATTCGTCAAAATGGAGAAAACAATAGCTGATATGGTTACTAAAGCTATGCAGGCGATCATTCTTCCTTTGGAACTGAAGATGAATTCTGTGCTGGAAGTGGTTCGGTCTTTGGACGCTAAAATAGACGTCTTACAACTGGCTTCCCAACAAATCGCTGAGGATAAGTCGATACCGACGACGGCTGCATCTTCACCTGCAGCAATCTCAGCAACTGTAATGCCCCCCTCGTCCCGACCCCCGAAGGCGCCTGTACCTGTATCTGTGCAGGTTAAAACTCGACGCCAAACGGCTGCTTGTGCTGCTGCGGCTCCACTGCCTGCGAGCTCGGCTGATGTCGTCACCCTGTCGCCCGTGCTGAACCATCCGCGCCCCACCCCCGCCGCCGCCACCTCCGACGTAGCGCCTGGGACCTCATCGGAGGATGATGCCAACACGCTGAACTCTAGCGGGGAAACCGAACAACCGTGGAGTGTGGTACGAAGTAGGAAACATAGGAGGCAGGTTATTCGTGGTACTGGCGAGGCAGATGATCAGTTGGCTACCGTAGAAAAATATCGGCAGATACATCTTTGGTCTCTAAAGAGCGACACAACAGTGGAAAAGGTGCAAGCATATATGGCTAAGAAGAAGGCGGATCAAGCGCCTTATGCGGTCGCAAAACTCAAACTAAAGCATGAATACTATGCCTCCTTTGTAGTCACTGTACCAGAAAGTGCATTTGAGTTTTTCATGTCTCCGACTAATTGGCCACCTAATGCGGAATTGAACCAGTGGTTTCGTAAAAGAAGCAACATCAGAGGAAAAGCCACGCAACCTGAAGAGAATTAGAAAAACTCCAACCAAAAGGGGATCTGTTGTGTATGGGAGCAGCAATGAAACGACCACTTAATAAGACAGCTGATTTATTACTGACTGCCGCGCGGTGGCGCCGCGCGCGCCCAATGTGCATACAAACATATCATTTCTCTTCCCTTAATTTTGTAACCTAATAACAAAAGAAAAATATATTTTATCATTAGAAACAATTTCTATAATCTATCTTACGTCTAGGTCTAGTATTACGAGCAGGCACTGCGTTGTCCTCGAGAGGCGCAATAGGTGCCGGCTCGCCTACCTCTGAGCTCTGTGAATTGCTTTCTGATTCCCTGATCACCGTACCCTCCTCCTCATTCAATTCCGAGCACTCAACATCAATTTGTTCTACTAGCGGTAGCGGTAACTCGTCACTTCGCGGCATGCTGTGTCGAGATGGAGTTGACGGTCGAATAGGCAGAGGTGAATGCGATCGCACTACGGAAGATGGTGTACTCACTGTAGTTGGTAACTGGTTTGATTGTTCACCATCCTCTGAAGCCCGGTCTGAGTATATAGAGACCCCTGTATATCTCAATAGTTGGTCTATGTGCCTTTTACAAACAACATTGTAATCATTAACAAAAACCTCGTACATTCTGCTACCTATTTTATTTACAATAGTTCCTAAGGTCCAAAAATTTTTTTTCCCTGCAAACCATTTTAGCCAGATATAGTCTCCCGTATGAAATTGTCTAACTTTGTTTTCATTTTGATCACTTAATTGATGTCTAATTTTTATCGGTAAAACCAAATCCAATCTAGATCGCAGTTCACGGCCCAACATAAGTTTTGCGGGAGTTTCTCCCGTTGTGCAGTGAACTGTGTTGCGATAATTAAACAAAAAACCCACCAATTTAATATCGATCTCGCTAACTGTCGTCTGTTCTTCAATTATACATTTAAGCATTTTTTTACAGGTTTTTACCGAATTTTCTGCTTGTCCGTTACTACAAGGGTGATAAATTGGTGAATTTTTGTAACATATACCATTATTTTTACAGAACTCATTAAATTCCAATGAATTTATTTTCACGTCATTATCTGAAACAATCGTGATAGGTAAACCGTAACGTGAAAATAAATATTTCAACTTTGCAATGAGCGCATGAGTGGAGGTGCCGCAATTCATATACAAACATTCGAGCTATTTACTATAGGCATCTACAACCACGAGATAAACGCGCTGAGCTATAGACATGTAGTCGATGTGGATGCGCTGCCAGGCGCCCGCGGGGCGCGGCCACGGCGCGGGCGGTGCGCGCGGCGGTGCCGCGCGACCGAGGGCGCACACGCCGCACGACCCGATCCATCGCTCGATATCCCTATCGATATTGGGCCACCACATACGACTACGTGCGTTTGTTTTTGTCTTAACTACGCCTAAGTGCCCCGTATGTAATTCTTCTAACATACGATTCCTATAAATCGACGGAATTACAATCCTATGACCCCTAAATAAACATCCGTTCTCTTCTTCTAAGTCATTTTTGCATTGAAAATAAGGTATTACAGAACGACAATTAATTTTTCATGGCCAGCCATGTTTCATATAATTAAGTACAGTTTGAATAATCTTATCTTCCGTAGTTGATTTTTGTACATCTTCAAATTTAATAGGCGCAATGTTAGAATTTAGAAACTTAAGATGTGATAATGAGCCTTCTGTTTCCGAAGTGTCTGATAAACCTTTTATCGGCGCCCGTGAAAAAAAATCCGCAACCAAGTTACTGTCACTATTAATGTATTGAATCTTATAATTATACGCGCCTAATATAAGTGCATATCTTTGTAGCCTAGAAGCCGTCATTATTGGAATTCCTGTTTTTTTACCGAATATTGATAATAATGGCCTATGATCCGTTTTTAAAATAAATGGTTCTTGCCTTCCATATAAATACTGGTGGAAATGTTTTATACCAAATACAATGGCCGTAGCCTCCTTCTGAACTTGACTATAATTTTGTTCACTTTTTGATAATGTTCTAGACGCGAAAGCTAGTGGACGCTCTGTGTTATCAGTGCCGCGCTGCGTAAGTACCGCGCCTAAACCGGTTGGGCTCGCGTCGACCGACAAGATCAGCTGAGCGGACGGCTCGAAATGACTCAGCACGCGCTCCGATGTCAACTCGCCTTTGATTAAATCAAATGCGTGTTGTTGCCGCGCACCCCACTGCCACTCTGCACTCTCGCGCAACAATTCGTGCAATGGATGTAAAATCGCTGATGCATTAGGTATAAAATTACGATAATAATTAATAACTCCAAGAAATCTTTTAATTTCTTTTACATTTGATGGACGGGGTGCTAATAATATGGCTTCTACTTTCTTAGGACACGTCCTTAGTCCATTTTTATCGATAACATATCCTAAGTACGTTACGCTATCTTGAAAAAACACACTCTTTTCTTTCTGTAACCGCAGCCCGGCGTCGCTTAGCCTATGTAGTACTTCCCGTAGTCTTGTTAAATGACTTTGTCTAGTTGGACCGGTGACACAGATGTCATCGAGCCATACGCTAACCCCCTCGATTCCCGACAATAACGTTTCCATCGTTCGTTGAAATATTGCCGGCGCGTTTGCGAGACCATACACAAGACGTGTGTACATAAAAAGCCCTTTTGTAGTATTAATAGTCGTTAAAAGTTGCGATGACGGTGATAACTCAAACTGATTATATGCGTTACTAAGATCTATTTTACTATAATGTTCACCGCCCCCGATCTTGGCAAACACGTCTTCTATGCGCGGTAATGGGTATCTATCTATATACAGGTCCTTGTTAAGAGTGACAGAAAAATCCCCCGCGATACGTACCTTTCCATTTTCCTTTAAGACCGGCACAATCGGTGTAGCGTATGACGAATGATTAACTGGAACCAATATTCCTATTCCTATCAACCTATCGATTTCTTGTTCTATCTTGTCTTTTAGCGCAAACGGTACCGGCCGCGCTCTAAAAAACTTTGCTTCGACACCCTCCTTTAATTGTAGGTCAACTTGAAATTTATTGAATCTGCCTAATTCGTCTCTAAATAATTCCGAATAATTCTCCAATAGTTGCTGCACCTCACTCAATTTATTGCAACTTACAAAATTATTATTTGTTGTAAAATAAATCTCAAATTCAGTCATAAAATCACGCCCCAAAAGTGGTGGGCCCCCATTTTTAACCACGTAAATTTTTATTATTTTTGTTTTATTAGAAAACACTAGTGTTGCGTTAAAAAAACCAAGTGGTGTAATTTTATGACCGTTGTACAGACACATTTGTAGGTTACCCTCAATTAATGGTTCTTTATAAAAATATTCAAAATACAATTTATCGCTAACAACAGTTGTTCCTGAACCTGAATCTAATTCCATTTCTAAATTTATTTTATTAACTTCTACAGAGACTAATATAGGAGCCTTATTGACTGACCTGAGGTTAAAAAGTTCACATTCCTTGCAGTCGTGACCTTCTGTACCCGCCGACATTGACGATTGTTCTGGAACGGAATCCAAATTGTTCACACGTACTGCACTTTTATTTTTACACAACCTCACTAAATGACCTTTTACTCCACATGCACGGCACCGGTAATTTTTGTAACGACACTTATCTGCGACGTGATTCATCTTCCCGCACACAGCACACGTTGACGGCGGCGGCCGGCCCCTTGCGACCGCATGACCGGACACCCTAAACACTGGCTCCTGCTTGACTCGTGCTTCCCGAGCACACGACACCTGCTGAGCTATTTCCACAGCCTTCGCCAACGAAAGGGTCTTCGTGTCCTGCTCGAACAGACGGTCTCGTTCAGGACCCGAGTTCATGCCGAGCACAAACCTGTCCGTCAATATCCTTTCTAACTCCGTACCGAAATCACAATGAATGGCGAGCCCTCGCAGCCGCGCCGCCCATTCCTGTACGGTTTCTCCCGGTCCTCGTATTGCTTCGTAAAATTTTGCAATATCTGCATACGTACACCTTCCCCTCCAGACCCGACACAGTACGGTCGTGTTTCTTGAGCACTTAGTTTAAAAATAATTAATTTATTCAAAAATTAATACTGCAATAAATCGAGCCAAGTACCAGGAGTGCATCATTCATTAGGAGTCGTTGGCGCATCGAAGCCGTGTGCAAGCAAGATAACACCGCTGCAAAAAAGGGATAGACAGAACACCGTGAGTCCACCTTCACATAACACACGTCGCAACAACCTATTAGAATATTGCCCTATTCAAACACGCGAGAAATAGGCCACACCCCTACTTGCACTACTACTGCGCTTACGCAAGCCCCGCCCTCTGCATACGCATTCACCCGACGGCCGCCGGAACATTTAGGCCTACGATTTGCTTTGCCTATTAAGAAATAATTATGTCGACGCAGCGCACACCCCCGAGCAGCCTGGCTCTTCCGTCGTTGCCACTAACAACTCATTATAGTTCAGATTCAGCTATAAACGAAACACAAGATAAGCAAAACTCGGAATTTCATTATCTAAATATCACTAAACGCCAGAAACGCACTTGTGGTGACTATCCGACACAAAGCGATTCATCGATATCAGAGATTAAAAGTTTGTTGGGCGTTTTTAAAGATCAGCAGGATGAAAAGTTTGACACACTAAACAGGGCGCTAACTGCTATAATAGCACAAAACGACGAAATCCACAAATCCGTCGACGCGCTTACCTCCCGACAGGACGAACTCATACAAAGAATAACTTTCTTAGAACAACAAAATACAGATTATAAATCTACTGTATCATCCCTAGAAAGTAAAATAGAAGCTCTAGAAAGCAAAGCAATACGTAGCACCATTGAAATCCGCAACTGCCCTGTGAAAAAAGATGAGAACAAACAAACGCTCATCAAAATAACTCAGGACATCAGCGAGGAATTGGACCTAGATTCTACTATACACCCGTCAGAAATCTGTGACATATACCGCAATAAAAAGGAGACTATAGTGGTCAACTTCACCACTACACTGAGACATGATTCGATGATCTCCAAATACCGAATGTATAATAAATCAAAGCGCGAATTAAAGCAACCACAACTAAACTCTTCACTGTTCAAAGACTCGAAAACAGATCGCCCCATCTACATATCCGAATTTCTAACTACAAAAGCTCGGCGCCTTTACTACGCAGCCCGTCAATCGGTACAGCTGGAAAGGATTGCCGCAGCCTGGACCTCATACGGCAAAGTTTATGTAAAGAAAGATGAAGGTGCGACGCCCATTCACATTCGTAGCGAGTCAGATTTGAGCAACATATGACTAGTGATTAATCAGTTTAATATCTTTTATTTTATTTTACTTTTTTTCAATATTACTTTTAAGTTTTCATTTTTTCTGATAATATCCATTGCATATGCTCGAAACCAACAAAGTGCTTTGAGTTATTTTTTGTTTAATTTCATTCAACGAAGATGCAACCACTCGTACTCAACATACTCCACTCACGAATATACAACATTACACTGCACACAAATATATATACAAAACAAACACACAACACACCACGTCATGCCATACAAAACAATGTACACCCTATTCCGCACGACCGCCCAATTCCATGTCACAAACATACTTATATATATAGCCAAGCAGTCCATAATAGATCTATTAAAATACCACACTCGGCACCCGCAAACTCACGGAAATAATATCGTGACGGGGCCTTCATTTTTATTAATATTAAATAATTATTGATCAGATCAGTCATGAATAATATTATTAACAATTTAAACTCAGATCTGGACAATACTGAAATGGCTACAATAGTACACTGTGACATCGAATTTATTAAAACACACATAAAAAATTATCCCCGCACGTTTAATATTATCTCGCAAAATATTCGCAGTATAAACTGTAATATGCCAGACTTCACAACTTTACTTCAAAGATCCGGTATTGACTGGGATATTATAACACTATCGGAATGCTGGCTGCGCTCATCCTCTTGTGCCCCAGACCTCGAAGACTACAACTACATAGCTACAACCACACATAAAAGCCAAAACGAGGGTGTGGTTATATACTATAAAAAGGAATTGCAACCCCAGTTAGAAGAGCCAGAATTTGCAGATGCAAATTGCCTAATACTAAAACTAAACCAAGACATGTGCGTCATTGCCATATACAGACCCCCAAGTTATAAGAATATTAGCAATTTTATAATTTCATTAGACCAGACCTTAACCAACTTAAAATCATTCAAAACTGTATTAATATGCGGAGACATCAACATTGATATAGGACCAAACAGTTCTGATAAACGCTCATATGATTATCTAGATCTTCTTGCCTGCCACGGCCTGCTTCCCGCTTTTAACACCCCTACTCACGGTCGTACATGTCTCGATCATGTCATACTTAGAACCAAGTTGGAAACAACATGCTACATATCAGCCACTTCAGTCACCGACCATGACACTGTAGCCTGCAGCCTTCAGTGTTCCATAAACAAGCCTTATGCCAAAGCAAATGGTGTAAGAATACACTATCAGAATCTCGACAAGGATATTGATAGCACTGACTTCCGGGAGGTGCTAAACTGTAATGATACAAATAAAGCCACAGACTTACTCATAAACTTAATATCTACCGCTATCAAAAATAACGCGCACCAAATCAAAACTCCCAAAAGAAAACACATTGTCAAGCCTTGGATTACAGTAGGACTGCTGCGCTGCATGAGAAATCGTGACAGACTATATAAAAAGCACAAATTGGACCCTGATAATGAAACACTAAAAATTACATACAAGCGTTACAGAAACTTCTGTACTTCACTCTTAAAAAAGGCTAAAAGAGACTTCGAAAGACAAGAGATTGAGAAAGCTGGCGGTAATCCTAAGAACCTATGGAGAGCAATCAGATCTATCAGCGGCACAAGCAAAACAAAAGACAACTCCGGTTATCTGGTGTCTAATGATGACCCCGATTCCTGTTTGAATAGAGTTAATACCTTCTTTGTAAATGTAGGAACCTCAGTGGCAGAGAAAATAGCAAATACCAAACGTGGAAACTCTCCTCTCCCCGATAACCGTACTACACCCCCACCTAATTCCTTTCTTTTTCTGCCCACTGACGAGGATGAAATCTACCAAATCATAAACGGACTCAAGGATAGCAATGCGGTGGGTTTGGACATGATTTCCAGCAAGATACTGAAAAGATACATTCTCTTTCTAACTACACCTGTCACACACATATGCAACTTGGCAATTCAGACCGGGACTTTCCCGACCGCCTTCAAAACAGCACTCATTACACCAGTCCACAAAGGAGGTGACAGGGACTGTGTCGACAACTTTAGACCCATCTCCATACTACCCGCCATGTCAAAAATCTTAGAGCGGCTAATGAACAACCGTCTAATAAAATATTTGGAATCGAATAAATTACTGTCCCCTTCTCAATTCGGATTTCGCCGGGGAAGTTCAACCGATGACGCAGTACATGAATTGACAAACTCAATCATTAAGAACCTCGATGACAAAAAAAAATGTATCGCAATATTTCTAGATTTGGCTAAAGCGTTCGACACGGTCTCAATTCCTCGCTTAATAGCTAAAATGGAAACCATGGGAATCCGTGGCTTGCCTCTAAGACTCTTCGAAAATTATCTCACGGAAAGAATCCAAAGGGTAAAGATTGCGAACATGATTAGTAGCGAACACCCTGTCAAAATAGGTCTTCCACAAGGTAGCATAGTATCTCCCACGCTATTCCTAATCTACATTAATGAGCTGTGTAACACTCAACTTGCTCAGGGTAAAATCATATCGTTTGCCGATGACACAGCTCTCCTATTTGATGGTGATAGCTGGCAAGAGGTATTTCAAATGGCACAATTAGGCTTTGACACAGTTAGTGATTGGCTCCACGACAATGTACTGTCCTTGAATATCACAAAAACGAAATATATGACCTTCGCCCTCAAGACTAACCACATACACTCAGGCATTGAAAAAATCCAGTCACACAACTGTAATTTTCCTTCTACTTGCACCTGCCCACCACTGGTAAAAACTGAGAGCATCAAGTATTTGGGCGTTGTTATCGACTGCACACTCTCCTTTAAATCGCATATTGAGACGCTAGTATCCAGGCTACGTAAACTCACCTTTATCTTTAAAACACTAAAATACGCAGCCAACCGCCAGGTAATAAAGATGGTTTACAATGCCTTAGCCCAGTCTCTTATTAATTACTGCATAACCACCTGGGGAGGCGCGGCTAAAACACACATAATCCTAGTTGAAAGAGCGCAACGATCACTTCTAAAAGTAGCGTCTGGCTTACCATATAGGTATCCTACTGTAGACCTCTACAAGAAATGGGATCTTCTGACAGTAAGACAAACATTCATCCTACAGACAATTCTCAAAAAACACACATTGCTATCATTTGATCCGAGCCTTCTTATTGATAAACGTAGAAAGGGAAAAGTGTGCCGTGACTCAAAAATCCTTAAAACATCCCTATCCCATAACTTTTTCTGCTTTCTGGGAGCTTACTTATATAACAAATTAAACCAAACCTTAAATATCTATCCACTCAGCAAGTTCCTATGTAAGCACACGGTAACAAAATATTTAAAAACATTAGATTATCAGCAAACTGAGGATATACTCATACCATTCCACTAATCCCAAACTTCTTTATCCCATCACCTATATTAGCTCACACCTATCGATCCTTATTCTGGCACTAACGCAGGGTCGCTCACTCAGTCACGCAAAGACGATCATACACACAATCATTATTCTGGCACTAACGCAGGGTCGTTCACTCAGTCACGCAAAGACATACACACATTCACACCCACTCGCACGCACACACACACACACACACACACATACACACACACACGCACACACATCACAATGCAAATTTCAGCATCTTCTGCTATGTTCTTGTTTATATGTTTTCGGTAGTCTTTTGTTTTTATTATGTTTTTATTTTTTTAAATAATTTGTATAGTTTAATGCCTATTATGCTGTAACATGTAAACTACGCCACATGTGGAGGGAGGGCCCTGGTGACCTGTGACACAGGTTTGTTTACCCAAACCTACTATAGGCACCAGCCTCACATTTACATAGGTCGTCTTACATCGGTACAACTAAGGAAACCTACCTAAGAAATTGTAATCCATAGCCAGTAAGCATACCTTGTTTTTGAGGAAATAAAATTATTATTATTATTATTATTATTATTATCTTTTTGGAGTAAAATGACTATTAAGCGCCGCAATCAGCTCGCTATAAGTAATCGAATCGAGCGCCTTTGGATGCACCAAGTTACTCACCAGCCGGTACGTCTCATCTCCCAGATGCGTCAGCACTAATGCGCTCTTATTGTTCTCCCCGATGCTGCTATTTAGTTTAAGAAACTGTTGTAATCGACCATAAAATATCTCCCAGTCTTGAGAATTATGATCGAATATTCCCAATGTTCCAATTAAATTCGACATTTTTTTTTTCTTCACTTGTGGGTAAGTGTAACACTCGTCGCCAATGTTGTGTATGGGAGCAGCAATGAAACGACCACTTAATAAGACAGCTGATTTATTACTGACTGCCGCGCGGTGGCGCCGCGCGCGCCCAATGTGCATACAAACATATCACTACACTTCTACTACCAAAACGTACGTGGTCTGCGTACGAAACTGCAGCAATTTTCTAATGCTGTAGCATCATCCTCGGCGCAGTTATTTTTCATCACCGAGACTTGGTTGCAAGATGGAATCGATGATGCGGAGGTGATTCCTCCTGGTTTTTCACTCGTTCGCTCCGATAGATCCTGTGCAAAACGCGGAGGTGGCGTACTCATTGTTGCAGCACCATTGTTTGTCATGCGTACTATTGATTTATCTCTGAATCCAGAAACCTGTTGCGAAATTGTGTGCAGTGGTGTGTATCGCAAAAACAAATTATTATTTGTCGCCGTATGTGTCTATATTCCCCCGTCAACGTCTGAGGTCAGCTATGTAGACGTATTCGATGCGATTGAGCGTGTCGGCTCAAAGTATGACAACGTTATTGTATGCGGTGACTTTAACCTAAACTCTGCCCCTAATTCTGTTGTGATTAGTTTTGAGTATCTTCTGTCATTCTGCGATCTCTGCCAGGTCAACACTGTAGATAATCCGAATGGGTCTAAGTTAGATCTTGTATTAGTTAGCGAGTCGTTGGGCCGGGTGACGGTGCATCGAGAACTTGACCATCTTGTTCCAGTAGATTATTATCACCCACCGCTAAGTATAACTCTTAACGATTACTTCGACCACAATACGTCGAGTAGTCAAGATAATCATATAATTGGGACGGAATGGAACTTCGCTAATGCAGATTTTTTTAAACTGTATGCTGGTCTGGGGTCTATTGACTGGGAACCTTTGTTTGAAATTAAAGATCCTAGTACAGCTATAAATTTTTTCTATAATTTGTTACACTTGGAGGTTGATGTTTGCGTCCCGAAGAAACTGCGTCGTGCGGTAGCCCCTCGATATGTTTATCCTGAGTGGTACTCGGCTGAAACGAGACGCAACATTAAAACGAAATCATACCACCATTCGCGTTTTAAAAAAACGAAATCTCCTGACGATCGCCAATTATTGTCGCGCTTTCGAGCATTAGTTAAGTTATCTATTAAGAAAGACTTTCATATTTATAAGTCGCGTATGGAAAGTAACTTAAAAAGAGATCCGTCTTGTTTGTGGAAGTATGCGGCTTCCAAACGCAAAAATAAAAAAAGCACTGGGAAGGTCACCCAAGATGGTAAACCCGTACCTGATGAAGAATGTGCTCAAAAATTTGCAGACTATTTTCGCTCGGTCTACGCACAGCATCCACCTGCTCTTAAAGCTGAGGATGCGGTTGCTGCCGCAACCAATCGTGATAGCAACCGCGTACACTTAGATTTCATATCGCTTAAAGACGTGGAGCACGCCCTCTTGCGATTGAAACCAAAGAAATCGGCCGGGCCTGACGGTATTCCGCCTTATATTATTAAAGACTGCAGGTCGGTGTTTATGTCACCGTTGATGCATTTATTTAATGTTTGTTTAGACCATCAGTTTTACCCGGATGAATGGAAAACTTCTAAGGTTATACCGGTACCTAAGAAAAAACGTGTTTCTATCATAAGTGAATTCAGACCAATAGCTGTGTTGTCAGTGTTCGGCAAGTTATTTGAGTCGATTTTATGTCGCCATATTAGTAGCGAGATAGAATGTAGGTTGACCAACGCTCAGCATGGGTTCAGAACGGGTCACTCTACTTGCAGCAATCTGCTTTCTTTTCTGACATACACCTATGATGTCGTGGACTCCGGTGGTCAGGTAGACACAGTTTACTTTGACTTTCGGAGGGCATTTGACGTTGTCGACAATGATATACTTCTCCAGAAGTTTGCGGCAATAGGATTCACACCGTCTCTGTTGAGTTTTTTCTGTTCCTATTTCCGTGACAGGAAACAGTACGTGCACTACTCCGGACGAGATTCTAACCCTTTCTTTACCTATTCTGGCGTTGGGCAGGGCTCTAATTTCGGTCCTTTAGGGTTTTTAATATTTATTAATGACTTGCCGGACACAGTCAGCTCAGCACGGTGTCTGTTGTTCGCTGATGATTTGAAACTTTTTTTAAAAATCGGTGACCAAGTTGACTGCGAGTTGCTTCAGCGTGATGTCAATAACGTATTATCCTGGAGTGAGAGGAACAAATTGACCTTCAATCCCGACAAGTGTTTCGTTATGTCATTTACTCTCGCGAAAAACTCTTTAATAGCCAATTACCAGCTGGGCAACTCCAATATACCGAGAGTTTCGACTATACGCGATCTAGGTGTGCAAATCACTGACGATCTTTCCTTTCGTCGGCATATTGCTAACATTTGTACTAATGCTTTTAGATCTCTCGGGTTCGTTTTGCGGCAAGCACAGCATTTTGACAGTGTTGCAGTCGTCAAGAATTTATATAATGCTCTTGTTCGTAGTCACTTAGAGAGCGACGCAGTTATTTGGAATCCGCATGAGGCCAAGTATACTCTCATGGTGGAGAAATTGCAGAAAAAATTTATACGTTGGCTGTACTATAAGCAATACGGATATCGGGTTGGTTACCCAACTATATACCCCAGTGCATTTTTACTTGGCATGGTTGGTTACAACACTCTTGAAGTTCGACGTAATGCCCGACTTCTTGAAGTTGTCTTCAATCTGCTTAGAGGTAGGATTAGTAATGCCGATCTTCTAGATCATATTAAATTCAATGTCCCTGATAATTTCTGCAGGTCCCGGTCCCATCGATTGTTTGCGCTGCCGCAATGTAGAACCCAAATGGGCAGTCATGCACCGGTTCCACGTGCACTGCGCCTGATCAACGATCTTACATCTCAGTACCGCGACACGCTCGATTTGTTTTGTTGTTCGCCTGCGGAGTTTCGTAGAGTGGCAATTGAATACTTTGAAAATAGTAATAAGTTAAGTTAAGTTTTGATTATATGTCTTCACAAGTGCATTGGTGCCATACTGTAATACTTGTAGAAGTTGGAAATAAATAAATAAATAAATAAATAAATAAATAATAAAACGGAACGGATTGAAAGTTGTCTGTGTCAATGTCATTGATCGAAGTTTGTCATTTTGACAACTAAAGATCGTATACGAGTTTCAACTTTTTAAACGATTGGTCAGTACCACTCGTTGCGTTCGAGTGATGTGATGTTCGATCGAAATATTTCGATTGTGAAGTTCTGAGAATACGAAAAATGTATTTTATTCGAAAAATATTCTAATTTCGTCCTTTTTTACGTATGTAAACTTTTCTCGATGGCGTGAGAATTGGGCCCCTGGTGTGACTACCTCAAAACAGCCCTATTCTTAATAACTCTACCACTCGGAAACACATAATATTCAATATCAAAATTTTTACTGTACCTATACTGAATTAAATTTGCACGTCGAGTGTCGTACAATAAATCAGAAAATTTGCAAATTAAATCCATAGAATCGTACCAAAAATTCGGGAACAAAAATTTGGCACTCACATGTACATAAATGAGTTTTAAAGTATTACGATTTATTTATTAGGTACAAAAATATACATAACATGGTATTGTATTGAAAAAACAAATAATGTAGTCCACCTAGCACCCATCTGAATGGTACCTGCGTGAATTGAATACACCTAACATAATCCACGAAGGGCAACTTAACTTAATGATTAGAATGCTAGCTTTCCACTGTAGTTGATCGAAGTGAAGTGAATTTAGGCACGAGTTAAAAGACAAAGAAAAAGTGAACATAAACTAGGATGAAGAACCCGCCAACAATCGTTTTCGATCTATTTCACGAGACAGTTAGAGGTAGCATAAAAATCAATCAAGAATATAATGTGATAAATGATATACATTAAAAAAAACCAGTACTAAAAAGTAATAAACAAAAAAAACTAATTTCCAACCTAATGGCTAGTTCGTAACACTAGCAGAATTTAAATAATATAATGTGAATAAAATGACCATAATTAATAGGATGTCCTCACGATTCTGTCCTCGCATTCCTAAGGGGTGATTATTGCGGTAAAATTTTGATGCGATTTGTTCAACCCCTCAAAATACATACATCGTTTGAAAACCACTGGGCTATATAAAATATGAAAATGTATCCCGTCCCTGCTTATCAACGCTAAATCGAATTTGCCATGCCAAAGCGGCGGGTCCAGATTCAAATCCCATGGGAAGAGTAACATCTTAAACTTTTTACTGCAGGGTAGCTCATTTCTTGTTTTTTTCCATGTCAAACTTTACATGTATTTTTAATTTAAAAAGGATTTTGATTTTTTTTATAGCTAAGTCAGCGGGTCAATTTCTTTGACAAAAATTTACAAAATTAAACCATCTCGCATGCTATCTCTCTCATACAAAATGTGAAATGAGAGTTACTTGGTTAAAACTGTTTATCGTGAGAATAGTCCTTCACAAATCACAATATTTTAAACACAATATGTTACTGTTTTAATAAAATTGGTATCAAGATTTTTTTGTACCATCAGCAACAGAAGTAGCTGGTACTTCTGGGAATATAGACAGCTGCTGTCAGTTGTTTAAATCTTTGTAATGACATGGTGCTAAAGTATCAATCTACTTCTGTTGCTGACTGTACACCACTTTAATTTATAAGCTTTTACCGAAACCCGTTTAATTAAATTTAAATTTCTCATTTTATTTTACATAATAGATCAGGTAATATCAACCACGGCGAACTTTATTATAAACATGATTCCGTATAAATATAAAATTAATTACAGGTCTTTATCGTAGAAAATATAAACATTGACACGTTTTTTTTTGTGTATTGTAATACACAAAAAAAAACGTGTTTTAAACAATTCGACCAATTAAAAATGTTTAAAAATCTTAAATGGGTCTTAGGTTGTTTTTAACTTAACCAGCGGTATATATATTTTTTTAATTTTGGGCTCCAGTCCACTTCACATATTTCCAGATAAGTGAAACTATTGTCCACATTAACCAGGTACTATACTTATATGATTTACTGTATTGTTGCTATGTATGTGGCGAATATTTTTTTTTCATTTAGGACAGGCCCGGTGGTCGAGTGGCTAGCAATGGTCACTATCCCAAGGGCCGCAGGTTCGAATCCTGCGCAAGGCAAACATTTGTGTGCATGAACATGTCTGTTTGCCTGTCTGGGTGTTTTCAATGTATAATAAAAAAAAGTATTTAAGTATATTTATCAGCAATCTAGTACCTACCCATAGTGTACAAGCTTAGTTGCTTAGTTTTGGACTAGATGGCGTTGTGTGATTCGTCCAAGAATATTTATATATTTATTATTTATTTCATTTTCAAATTCGACTTAACAATTAATTATTATTAATTAAGTTGACTGATTCAGTTTAAAAGTTAGTTTACATGAATCGCATTTTATTTTATTGTTCCACCGCACCGTGCGCATGCTGGTGAATGATTTAGTAACTAATTGATACAACTACAAGTGATAGAAATAATAATGTTTTCCAAATATATTTTTTATCAGTTGAACCCCAAAAAGCGATCAATCTGTCCCCAGACTCTATTAAAGGTTTCACATTGTATACGCGGCTGTGCGCAGGCCGCGTCTCATTAAAGAACAATTAATGAATGAGCCCCAAAAAACCACAGCCTCCGCCGCCATAATGAATGTTGTGCATTGTATTTACGCGTAATACTGAATACAAAAACAAAAAAATAGACATGTTTTAAATATGTGTGACAAAAAATACTATTAATATTTTCAGAGTATTCACCTTAATCAACCAGGCGTTCTAATACTTAAATTGAAGCCTACAAGAAGTAGTTATTGTAAATTGAGTTGGTAAGATGCTCGACGTGGCAAAGTACTTATCTTATAGAATCGACTTGAAAAATTTGCATTTAACAAATTAAGATATTAAATTTCGACATAATTTCCATATAGTAGTTTTAAACAATACAATAATGTCTTCACAATACAATACAAACTCTATAAATTCATCAAGAAATTTCATAAAACAAAAAAATAAGATTGCTTGGCAATACATCTAATTTTATTTATGTATTACTTGTAAGATATATTGTGTTTTCATGCGATGGCCGAGTCAATATACTTATTTAAAACGTTGAATATTTTTAATATTGTTTATGGTCATTATAAGATCTTGTTAGGTTAGATAATTACATAACAATTTAAGACAGAAGGTCTCTTAAGTAGGGACTGAATAAATTAATAACAGGCTTGGTATTACATGGATCTCACATTTACGGTAGAACAACTGAGTTGTGAGACTTGATTTTTTTGACAAGTATTGTTTTTTTTTTATGGGATTTTTGTTTACTATAAATACAAAGAATAAATCACCATAGTTACATTCTTTCTTACTTGTTAAAGGTAATATCGCATGACTAAAGGTAAATGTTAGGTGTCGACTTCTCGCGTGCTTCGTAAAACACGCACTATTGTTAAAAGCTCGAGTTTCCCGACAGGAAGATTTTCTGAATCATACGTTACGTAATGATTGAAGTATACAGCGGATGGTAGATAGTCGGGAGCGGCGGGATTATAATGTCTATTAGAGCGATAGCACAAGTCGTATTTTAAACGTGCAGAGGACTCGCGTTTCGTGCTACATTGAGCTCCTTGTATTTAGACCTCATGATAAAATAATTGCAACTCCGCGATGGATGATATGCGCGTCATCTGCGCGTTTTAAATACTCCGTGTGTTGTTATTTCTTTTACATCTATACTCGACATCTTTTAGATGACACTCAACATTTATTAGCTGACACTCAACATCTATTAGCTGACACTCGACACCTCATAAATGACTCTCGACACCTCATAACTGACACTTGACACCTCGTAACTGACACTCGACATCTCATAACTGACACCAGACATGTTTCGAATGACATAGATATTTTTCACCTTGCACACGACGTTTTTAAACTGAAATTAAATACAAGATAATAATGGTGTAGTAAAGTATTCATGACATCTGAATTCCTTGACAAATGGAGGTATAAAATAGAAAAATATTATTTTTTAACTGACACTTGACACCTCATAACTGACACTCGACATCTCATAACTGACACCAGACATGTTTCGAATGACATAGATATTTTTCACCTTGCACACGACGTTTTTAAACTGAAACTAAATAATAATGGTGTAGTAAAGTATTCATGACATCTGAATTCCGTGACAAATGGAGGTATAAAATAGAAAAATATTATTTTTTCTAGTCCAATTGGAACTCCACTCTTCAGCTTAATTATATGACTAAAGATCATGTTCAACTAGCTTTTCACCGCGACTTCGCTCGCGTTAATTTTATGACATAGATCTCGTTTGACAACAAAACAACCCATAGGGCGACTTGTGGCGCCATCTGTTGGCCCATACAGTGCCCTCTATAGTAGAAAAATTATTTTCCCATTGGAACGACATACTTTCACAGGATAAAAAGTAGCCTATGTTGGGCTCTGTACCCCTAACATTGTATGCAAATTTTCATAATAATCGGCTGCTTAGTCAAGCCGTGAAGCAATAACAAACAAACAAAGAAACTCACTTTCTCATTTATAATATTAGTAAGGATATTCATTCAACATCTTTGTACGCTATTACCTGTTAACCATTATATTTTTATAATTATATCTCTCTCGGAAACCCTGTTCAGGAACCGCAGAATCCCCACTAAAGCCACTAATCTCCCCAGCTCAGAACATCAAAGAAATCTATTGAGACGGAGCGGGATGTTTCGGGATTAATTGAAATAGAATGTCTTAATTGTTTAGCAACTCTTTCAAGAAATTCTTACTTAGGCCGCCGTTGCACGGTTATTAGTTCATTTTACGTGGTTTAAAGGGTTTTGCGAATGATTTGACTGCAATTTGTTTTTATAAATGAGAGATTATAAACGACTGATTTAAATTCATCGGTAAAAGAAATCTAATTTTATCTTCAGCACCAGACGGTTTCGATTTTCGATGGGCGCAAACATTTTTATGTGATGCGTTTGTGTTTGTTCCCAAATCTGGGTGTTTCATAATGTATTATAAGCTATATTTACAACGATGTATCCATCGTCTGGTACCCATAACTTAGCAGGTTATGCCTATACTTTGGAATCAAGTGTGTTCTGTGAAATGTGTAGTTTGTCTATCTAGAACCTATCATTCATTAACTAACCTTTAAGTTTTACAATATAACTTGTTACTTTTACAATATTAATTAGAACAAACAGTCCAAAGCAGAAGATTCTGCAGTTGACAGCCGTTGGAATCTTTAAACATGAACATACTGTAAATGAGCTTATAGTATGATCATTGAAATGGTGTTCATTATAAATATTATTTATTTTTAGAATATTAAACGCAATGTCAATAGTACAAAGCATCGTCGAACCTAGTCATTGTTTGGATGGGTTTCGTTACCTCGAGTTCTCTTCGTCTGTCCGTGTCGCAGGCAATGCATTGGTAACGCCTATGGTATTACTGATGTACTGATGTTCATAGGCAACGGCACTGTTCATCAGGTGGTATATTTGCTTGTTTGCCTGCATAACATAAAAATCAAATTACAAAAAAAAACAATGTCTACAATAAAATAAATCAACAAAACAACTAAAACGAATCGGACTACCATTACGAAAATTGTTGACGTTTGACCGAGGAATTATGTTATCGAAAACGAATATCGGATGTTTATGCAAACGGTACGGTTTATTTTTTTATACTCTATCGTCATGCAACTGTTGTAATTACGTTTCAAAAAGAGAAATTAATATTTTTTTATTTACTGCGTGGAAATGTGGAAATGATTGCTAGATAAGGGGTATATAATAATATCGGTATAATGTAAAAATAAGACTGCACTAAGTAGACATTGGCCACAAAAGTTGAATTCGCGTTGAATTGGCGACTGATGAATTTGTCATTGGGGTATATTAATATCGGTATAATGTAAAAATAAGACTGCACTAAGTAGACATTGGCCACAAAAGTTGAATACGCGTTGAATTGGCGACGGATGAATTTGTCATTGGGGTATAATAATATCGGTATAATGTAAAAATAAGACTGCACTAAGTAGACATTGGCCACAAAAGTTGAATTCGCGTTGAATTGGCGACGGGTGAGTTTGTCATTGGAGGTAAACTTTGTACACATCATGTACAAGAGTTGACGATGCGTTTCGTGCTACATTGAGCTGAATGTATCTTACACCTCACCATAATATATATTATGTCTGGTACCCTTACAGGTTAAACCTAACTTACTTTGAGACCAGGGGCCCGATTCTACTAACACAAATGCACCAATGGACTCTCAATGGTGTCTCAATCGTGTCTCAAAAGAATGCCGATAGTGTATCAGTGGAATAGTTTTTGACATTCTTTATGGACTTACACAATAACATAATGTTTAACTTATTCTTTAAGTCCATAACAAATCTCAAAAACTATTCCACTGATACACTATCTGCATTCTTTTGAGACACGATTGACACCATTGAGAGTCCATTGGTGCATTTGTGTTAGTAGAATCGACTCCCTGTTGTGTTGTGTTGTGCTGTGTGAATTGTGAAGTTTTTTTAAATTATTATATATAATTTATTTAACTGAACTGAAACTGCAAAATGGATCAAAATCTATTCTCTGTTTAAGTAAAGTTGTAGTCGATGGCTACACCTCAAAGCTCAAAAAGGTAAACGCTGGCGTTCCCCAGGGTTCCGTGCTGTCACCTACGCTTTTTCTTTTGCATATTAACGACCTTTTGCTTGTTAACAATATCCATTGCTATGCAGATGACAGCACGGCACATCTGAGCTGTGAGGGTCGTGCTGGAATTAAGCGCGAAGAGGTCGAAGAGCTACGCAGAACGTTGGTGTTGGAGCTGAACGACATCCTTTCGAGGGTGGCCCAATGGGGCAAACACAACCTCGTCAGCTTTAACCCAAAGAAAACTCAGGCTTGTGCGTTCACAGCGAAGATGGTCCCATTCTCCCGAGTCCCGACTCTCTCCCTTTCCATTCTCGGTTTGAATTTGCGCGCAGATCTGAATCATAGAGATTACATCCAAAGCGTCATCTCAAACGCCTCTCGCAAACTCGGAGTCCTGAACAGGGTGCGGCAATACTTCACACCAACACAACGACTTCTACTATACAAAACGCAAATTAGATCGTGTGTGGAATACTGCTCGCATCTCTGGGAAGGCTCTGCAAAGTAACTTATGGATGCTCTTGATTCACTGCAAAGACGCGCCATCAGAATGATAGATGATCCGAAGCTTGGTGCAACTCTCGAGCCTTTAGAACTCCGCAGGGAAGTCGCTGCGTTGAGTCACTTCTATCGGCTGTACCATGGCGAGTGTTCGGTTGAGTTACACGACCTTATTCCGCCTTCCCCGTTCAAGCACAGGAACTACCGTTCTAAGCAGCGTGCACATTCACATACAGTGGACTATCTAAACCCCCCACCTCGCACAAAAAGATTCGGTCAATCATTCTTGTGTCGAACCATTGAACGGTGAAACAAGCTGCCCGACGATGTCTTCCCTGCACCACACGTGTACGACATGGGGTCCTTCAAGCGGAGCGTGAAGAGGCACCTTTCAGGCCGGCATAGTAGAAGCGACGAGACACCATAAAGGATGTCTCGTCGCTCCTATTCCTGGACCCCAGTGACCTGCGGCCCATCTGGCAGGAGCTGGCGTCACATGCCGTGTCCCAATAAAAATAAAAAAATAAAAATAAAGTTTCGGCAAGAATAACAGGCAGTCAAAAAGATGTAGGATTTATTGTTTTATGCTATGTACCTATTGATTTAGTCGCCCAGTTGAAAACAAATCAATGAAAATATTCATCAGGGTTTCAAACCCCCATCCCCAATTATTTCGATGGTGCTTACGCATTTTTCCAGTGCCCCTTCAGACCCTGCACTCTATCGTCTCGTACTTATAATCCCCTTATATCCCCATTCGATTTACATTATATAAAACATAAGTTTTATTCCTTTGCTGTTTCCAATCTTTACAAGAAGGACTATTCAATCAATCTAAATGTTATTAGCGTCTAATCACACTTGTTTGGCACTGTTCAACTTTTTCCATAGAAAATAGTGACTTTAACAGTTCAGCTGTTCAGCTTTTCGCATAAGTATACATATCCGTTGCGTAGTCATGCGAAAAGCTGAACAGATCTGAATCATTTATTCACGTTAATTTCTCCCATAACACTTTTCTCCTATTTTACCACTGATTGATAGACCGTAGGAATATGAGTGTTACTGAAAAAAAAAACAGCCAAATGCGAGTCGGACTCGCGCACCGAGGGTTCTGTATGTACAAAACTGTAGTAAATAGAAGTTTGTTTTTTTTAATATTTTTATTACATGATGTAATCAAAAATTTATGCTTTCCGAAATTTTGGCTTTGTCTGTACTACCTATAAAGGCGTGTACGCACGACCGAACACGAACATGGTGAACATCGAACACGAACACTTTGTTCGCACGTGCGTACCACTAACGAACATCAAACAATTTGTTCGTCAAAAGTGTTCGTGTCGATCCAATTTGGTTGTTCTGTGTGGACGATGTTCTCAGCACGATCGAGCAAGAACATTGATAACACGAACATCGAACCAAAAGAGTAAGGCTTGGTAGCCTCTTTTGTTCGACACTATGTTCTTGTTCGGTCGTGAGTGGTTGCGCGCGAACACAAGTAGAACTATGTCTGTAGGTGTTCATGTTCGCTTTGCTAATTTACGTCCACACGTACGAACCACATGTTCCGTGTTCGTGTTCGATGTTCACCATGTCACCAGGTCGTGCGTACACGCCTTAAGACGATGCTTTGTAAAAATTTCAAGATCTGAAAAAATGCGGCATATACGGCTGTATCTTTTGATTGCGTTGGCTTAGAAGTTTGATTTTTCACAGCTCCTAGGCACAGTACCTGAGTATTTGATATGAGTTTCAGCTTGTTACCACCATGCGTTCCCGAGAAAAAGGGTCTTGACAGAAAGACGGACGGACAGACCAACGCGACGAACAGACAGATGAACAACAAAGTGATCTTATTCGTGTACGTTTTTCTTTTGAGGTACGGAACCCTACGGAACCCCGGTATGTAAAAGTAATTTGTAAACTGAATTTGTATAATGAATTCTGTATAGGTGAAACAGTGTGCAAATTATTTTTATATCCATACTTCCATACTAATTTATAAATGTGAAAGTGTATTTGTTTGTTTGTCCTCTCTTCACGTCGAAAGTAATGAACGGATTGAGATGTTTTTTTTTATTGGGGATAGTTTAAGGTCTGGAGAGTGACATAGGCGTACTTTTTATCTCGAAAAAAACTCTTATTCCCACAGGAAAAAAAGTATTATTTTTTCATAATTTTTCGGGAATAAACTTAAGGTCTGGAAAGTGACATAAGGCTACTTTTTTCCACGGAATAAATAGATTCTCATGGGAAAAAATATTGTCCCTTGACCACGCGGGCGGAGCCGCGGGTAACAGCTGGTATTTATATACTGTGGGCACAGCTAGTCTATAGATACAACATGACTTTTTTATATTTCAACATACTCGATGATTTCAGCCTTCCAGTTTGTTATCTCATTGAGCTCACAGTACATAGCGTAGTCTGAACAAAACCTTTATGCAGTGTAATTTTCTTGTAACCGCCAGTGCGGTGTTAAAGGTAGGTCGAGATGTGTTATTATTTTGTATATTGCTCGCCCACCGCGGCTAGCCGCATGACATATAGGGTTGCCCCATGAGGGATTAAACTTTAAGTATAATAATATTGGATTAATAAGTAAAATGTGAAAATATTAAAGTGAAAATCTACTTATAGTGAGTTTAATAGTGAGTTTCTACTATATTGTCGCACCAGCTTGGATTTTGTCTATTTCAAGCATATTTAAATTTAAGTTTCATATTAAGTCTCAAGCAGTCTCATTTTAAGATTTTCATAGTAAATACAGAACCCTTAGTTTCGCCATGTTTATCTGTCCACTGTCTAGCTCCAAGATGCGTAATACTAGAATAATAAAAAAATGATGGGAGTATTCCATATCGTCAGTTTATAAGGAAACCTATCACGGCAAAGTAGGTTCTACTAATTTCTATGTAATAGCCAAAGAACTTTTTTTTATTTAAGAATTTTGTATTTATGAAAACGTAGCAAAAACTTTTCCCAATGCGTGGCCCGACACGCACTAGCCCGGGTTTTTAAGTATAGGTTATAATGGCACAGCATACATATATACAACCTTTAGGGGGTTATTAGTCATAGATAATTTTTAGATTCTTCGGATACATCAATACCTCTTCACTCTCCTGTGATACACCTGATATTCCCACAGGGAAATCACTGTATAATCAGGTTAGGATAAGGTCACGATTGCACAGCATAATGATAAATATAAACAGTACCCTACTAAAACTGTACGGAGAGTTAAACAGCAATATAAAAAGGCTTTGTGTTTCACAGCACCCTCTGGGTGTTAAGGGAAAGCTGAAACATGTTATTATTTTATACTACATACAGCTGACTATGAAACGTGCGGTGACCGCTCCTATACTAGGGTTGGGAAACATTGAATTTACAGACAATATTTTATTTTATTTTATTATTTATGTGAATGTGTAGGACCTATGAAACATAAAGAAAATAGTGTTCTTAAACCATATTTTAATTATCAGTTAACTGTCAAGTAGATAATAATGTGAAACCTGTAAACGAACGGATATTGAATTCAGACTTAATTATATAAGTATAAAGACTCTGAAAAGGTAAATCAATTTATTTGCTACAAGAACAGACGTTTAGTACTTTTAGGAATTTTAAAATAATGTCGATAAATATAATACCTAAGTGTCACATTATTTGATAATTCAAATTTTACTTATTATATGACCAAGTTATTTCGTGACAAAAGAGCAAGAAATTTTATAAAAATCTATGATTTTTAATAAAAAATGGGGTTACAAACAAAACAGACCCAGTGTTTCTGTGTCTGGACTAAAAAAAAAGCACACAATTGAAAAAAACCGGGCAAGTACGTGTCGGGCCACGCACAATGAAGGGTTCCGTGGTTCCGCATTGGCTACGCATTTCTTGCTTGCAAATGAGTGCCATATTCTATGACATTTGTACGTTTTCATAAGTTCGTCGGCTATTACTCGGTAACTAGTAGTGCCTGCTTAACCGTTATAGTTTTCCTTGTAGGTTCACTATGTGGACAACTACCATGAATTTTTTCAATTTTCTAAACACAAGACTTTCGGAGATGGAGGGGGGGGGGGGCTACAATTGGCGCGTTAAATATAAATATTTCGCAAACGGATCATTGTATAGGAAAATGATCTTCCCACGACCTCAATGTTTTAAGAGACCTATCTAACGATACCCACAACATGGGGTGGGCGTGAAAAAAAATGTTCATTCCCACTTTTCATGTATGGGAAATACCACAAAAAAAAATTTTTTCAAAATTTTGTTCTACCACTTTATTAATAACTTTATAATAGCATTGTTAATATGAGTATACATACCAAATTACAGCTTTCTAGCATCAAGCGTCTAGTTGCTAGACCGCGGACGGACAGACGGACATGACGAAACTATAAGGGTTCCTTGTAGTTTACTACGGAACCCTAAAAACGTCAGCTGTCATTGTGGTATACAATTATTTCGTAATATCAAGCCGCGTTTGGCTGCCCACAGAGCCCACGTGACCGCTTTTATGCTAGCTTGGTCATTATTTCCCGTTTGAGTTTTTTGTTGGCTTTTAAATACACATATTTTGCGTGCCATGAATTTCATTTTAATTTATACTAGCTTTTTTGCCCGCGACTTCGTCCGCGTGAAGTTCCGGACCCGTTCCCGTGTGAACCACATTGAATTTCGGGAAAAGCTATAGCCTATGTCACTTCCTGATAATGTAGCTTTCTACTGGTGAAAGAATTTTTGAAATCGGTCCAGTAGTTTCGGTGCCTATTCAATTCAAACAAACAATCAAATCTTTCCTCTTTATAATATTAGTATAGAAGAATATAATATAATATTTTATATACTTTATAAACATAACAGATTCTCTTATTTAGCTACGTGGATAGCAATATTTTTTTTTTAAATCAAAGATTATCACAACAGAAAAGAATAAAGAACTGCAGTAAAAATTTTAATGTCGTCGTTTCAGTAATTCAATAAACATAGCATACTTATGAAGTTTAAACTGTATTCTAATAAGTTACAATGAAATAACGGAACTTCATGTCAGTACAATAAGTTACTTATATGCTTTTCCATTAAACCAAATTCCATGGACTGCCTTTCGAACAAGTATTTAAAAAAAAAAGTTAAACAGTAGACAAACAAGCCACCTGATGGAAAGCGGTCACTGCCGTCTATGGACATCAGTAACATCAGGGGCGCTACCAATGCGTTGTCCACCAAGGAGGTTGGAGGAAAGGAAGGAGGAAGAAAAGAGAAATAAGGAGGGGGAAAGAGGGGATAGGAGAGGAGTTAGGCTTCCGGATCTCTCACTCACCGAACGAAACGCATTGCTGTTTCACGTCGATATTCTGTGAGAGGGTGGTACTTCCCCGGTCGAGCTAGCCCATTTCATAATAATTGCTCTACCACAAAATACACAAGTGTAATAATTTCGTATCGTAGAGACGTATCGTATCGTAGAGACGAAATTCACGGATATTTTTTATGTTCTTTAGTATTATAAACTCTGTAGTTTCTCTTTTAAAGGTAATAAAACAGCATAACTCATCAAATATTCACATACCACCATGTCGGTTCCCAAGGAAATCGAACCAATATTGTATGGGAATCACAACAGGTGATATGCACTCAACCTGTATTTATCATAATTACCTAATGATACGTCCAATTTGTTTAATGGTTTGTCTTTGGACTGTTTCTATATCGACTGAATATAATATGAGCAGAATAATGAGGCCGTCTAACAACAGCGGCTTACAATTCTTCATATTCTCACATAAATACTGATTTTACGTAATATATCGGACATGTTGTGTTCCTACGGTGAGTAAGGTCTTCAGAGCTCCACTTTTTACAGGGTCGGCAATGCGCGAGTAACCTGCCCCTGGTATTGCATGCGGACCATGTGCTTCTTTACCACCTTAGTGGTATAAAAAAAATCAACCTTATTGCCTTCATGTTAAATATCGCATTAACGGTAGCAACTGCAGGTAGATTTCTTACTATCCAAATTAAAAAATATATACATATATTTTTTGTTGCTTATTAATTACATTTTCTCTCTCCTTTTCCAACCAACTGAACGCGAAAAGGATGGAAAGTGAAATACGTGCGAAGAATAAACAAGCTTTTATCCCAAGAATTTTATAAAACTTAATGAATTTACGAGTTCATCCCGCCGTAATCTCCGGAACCTTGGTCTCTATTTTAACAATTATTTACTGTTTGAAAGGTGATTCTCTAAATGTAGATATTAATTTTTTATTAAAAACGAGGGTTGCCAAGAGAGAAAAACAAAGAAATTTGGTAAAGCTGTGAAGAAATTTGGTAAAGCTGTGATTTTTTTTTCATTCGAAAATTCTTTCATTTTAATAAAATAAACGTTCAAAGCTCTATTAGAGGAAGAGCATGGTGATCTAGTTTCCAGTTTTTCCAGCAATTTGTCTATAGTTGTCGACCTATCTACCTAATATACGTACTACACTCTATTTCAGTTCCTGTGGTACTATTATCAATCGCTGTAATCTTAACGCTGGGATATTTATGTATTTCCTTTCTTATGAAAGGCTTTCAGAGCATACGCCTCCATAGTGCTCTACTCAGTATATTTAAGCTACTTAACGGTCACTGACGGCTTCCTGACGGTACTGACGGCTCCCTGACGGTACTGACGGCTTCCTGACGGTACTGACGGCTTCTTGACGGCACTGACGGCTTCCTGACGGCACTGACTGCGTCTGTGTAGTCTCTCATTCTATCGACGGCAGACTGAACCAACCTAGCTTATCGAGTGGTTACTCGATGAAACAAAGCGGAGCGTTTGGTTTATTTTGATCACAACTTCACATTCTTCGCGTTTGTGGACAGACAGGGTAAACGTTTGGGTAAAATTTTTTTAGATCAAGATAGTACTTATACTAGAAACCTTTAAATAATTGATGTTGTATCAGCAATACCAGACTGCCGTGATTGCGTTGTGATTAATACTAATGAGTGGGGTAGGTGAGACCGACGTTCGCGGCAACACATTAATATTCAATATACTTGTTAATCCGGTGTTATGTGGACTATCATAAATTATACATGGATATACATATTAATTAAGGTATTTACCATATTTATTTATTAGGGGACGTAGCGCCTAGCGTGTAAATCAAAAATAATTGCGCATGTTATGCATAAGAAAGTTGGGTTTTAATGTTGAGCCGTGGTTAAAACAGCGAGTGTGTGGTGACCGATACCCCAAATACGACTCCCCAAGTAATATATTTTTTTGAAACTATTGTTTTTAAAAGTTAAGTTTTTTTTAAAAGTCAAAATGGACTATAAAATCTACAGGCTGATGATCTCAGTCACAAGAAGTCCACATGGGGCAGGACTTCCCCAATTAAGGTTGTGACTATTTCGTATACTACAACGTTTCACAACAAATATTATCTCGAGATGACAACCTGTTGCTGTTTGTTTATCACAGATAAATAATTCAGTAGATATGTGGAGAGAAAAAAATAAACATGTTTCAATACGAATTTCCCCAGGGCGTTTACGATGAGACTTATTGATTCAATCGGATTCTTTGCTACTGGCGCCTAATATCGGATTACATTAGTATCTGAACATATATTGTATGGCCTATTATCTAGGGAGTATGCACTATTATTATTCAGCAAACTTTTTTCTCTTATGGCTAATTTCACACCAATTCTTGGCAACCACAGAAATATGTATTATCTTCCCATAATCTATTCCATCAAAGCTAAGCTAAAATAAACCACCAAAATCAACAATCCTTTTTGGTTGATATACCTAATTTAACTTAATAAAATAAATAAAATAAAATTAGCCTTTATTCTACCACAAACTTCAATACAAAAATAAATTAAGTTAAATTAAATGTCGTTATAATAATTACAATATTGTTTCTATTAAAAATTGATATATAAATTCCATAATATATTAAATTTTAATTAATTAATTGTATATCTCCTTATTATTTTTATTACAATTATCATTCTATATTTGTGGAAGTCGCCTCTTTGGCGTAGGCCTCCCCCAGCAGCCTCCATTTGTCTCTATCTCTGGCTTGTCTAATCCAGTCTGGTCCGCATCTTTCTTTAAATATGTCTTCCCATCGTTTGTTCGGTCGACCTCTACATCTTTTTGCTTCTCTCGGAATCCATTCTGTTAATTTCATGGTCCATCTGTTGTCTGTCATTCTACACACATGTCCTGCCCATTTCCATTTGGTACTTCGCACCTTTTCGAGGATGTCCATTACTCCTGTTATTTTTCTTATTTTTTCATTTTTAATTCTGTCTGCTATTCTAATGCCAAGCATACTTCTCTCCATTCTCCTTTGGTGTGTAGCTAATTTAATTTCGTCCTTTTTACGTAAAGACCATGTTTGGCAGCCATATGTTAAGCAGGGTAGAATTACAGTATTGTACAGTTTGCTTTTCACTTTTATGTTTAAGTCTCTATTTTTCATAATTTCCTTCATGTTCCAATATTTCCTCCAAGCAGTTGCAATTCGCCTATTTATTTCTTTTTCTGTTTGGTCTAAAAATGAGATAGATTGGCCTAAGTAAATATATTCTGTGACATATTCAATGTTCACTCCATTTACTGTTATCGTTCGTTCTTCACTGTTGCTTATAATTTTTGTTTTTGACTAGCTAAGCTAAATAAACCACCAAAATCAACAATCCTTTTTGATGGATATACCTAATTTAACTTAATTGTTCTTAAATCATACATTTTGTTACTCCCGGTATTGTAAGCGTCCATAGGCTACTGTGCTTGTATGCTTGTTTGCCACCTTAGTGGTACAAAAAATAAGTAAATAGCTGAAGAAGGAGAACCATCTTGGATTCCAATCGCACTGAGATACAAATCTATACGTCAAAAACTTCAAAAACTGAAATAGATTAACACAAACAGTATTTGCAGAAACTAGGGAGTGTCGTATAATAGACAATTCTCGGAGGGAAACTGTCACCTGTCCCTTTCCCAAACTAGTTTGGATGTTCACGTGAATCCATCTACGTATTAATTCAGAAGCCTTCAGTAGAATACTACCTAAATCTTCGTACGTTGATCTTCTTTGGAACTAGTCATGCCTGATTAATATACAATACTAGCTTTTCCTCGCGGCTTCGCTCGCGTTAATTTTATGAAATAGATCTCGTTCAACAACATAGCGCAACTTGTGGCGCCATCTGGTGGCCGATAGCCCATCCCATACAGCGCCCTCTATAGTAGAAAAAATATTTTCCAACTGGAATGACATACTTTCACGGAATAAAAAGAGCCTATGTTGGGCTTTGTACCCATGACAATATGTATACAAATTTTCATAATGATCGGCTGCTTAGGCAAGCCGTGAAGGAATGACAAACAAACAAACTCACTTTCATATTTATAATATTACTATGATGTATCATCATTCTTTGACTATTTAGGTACATTAATTTTATTCAATTCAACACTCAGCGTTTTAAAAACATGTTACTACAATGTACTTTTTGTCTGGTACCTCGTTTAATACATAGAAAAATTTCTCAAGAGAAAAACCCGCATACTTAAATAATAATACTGAAACAGAAATTCGTACATTGTGTCTACACACCATTAATTTTATTATAGTTTCCACATTCAAAGTTTCAATCCGTCGATGTTTGCTTTACCGCATGAGCCCGCAGTCGATGGGAGGGTAAATTAAAAAAGTTGGAATGCCCACGCAGCATGCAAAAAAAAAACAACCCTCGGCGATTGAGGGTTGGTACCTATCAGAAATACTAGCCGTTGACTTTGACTTTTTAGGAGCATTTTAAAGTTGTACGATGTGCTGTAGAATTGTGTTGGAAAACTGAAGGTTTTTCCCGCAGAATAAAATCCTATTTCGAAACCTGTGGGCCTATTCTCATAACATAAATGGTTCAATTCTCTTTCAAGTTCACTTCCCATCTCACTCATTTTAAATTTCATAGGAACGAGCTGGCGGTTGTGAATGTTGTCTTTTACAATTTTAGTAAAGAAGATAAGTCCGCTGAAATTCTACTATCACTGAATGAAGACTGTGGAGAGTTACTTTATCTACCGGGTTAAATTAGAATTGATAGTTTTATTCAGATTTTTCGACAATGTATTTATCATGCTAACAAGGACTTAAAAGGACAATAACTCAACGCCGGCACTTTTCATATATTAGTTATCTTTGTATTCCAATGGAATAGTAACCACAGCCAAAATTAGGTTCGCTCAAAATTACATTTAAGAAATAAATCGTATTTTTTATATCTTGAGAAAATACACGAAAAAAATGTGTACGCCATGTGTGTGTGTATGTTACTGATGCTGCATTTGAAAGCAATAAAATCTATACAAAAGAAATTAAGTATAATGAACGGGAATCCATTATAATATCGAGTTCACTTCAGTTTACAGAGCTCAATTAATAAGCGAATACTGTTTTATCCTCTTTCGTTTAATGACGAATCGAAAATTTTATTCAGTTCACAGTTAGTAACGTACAAAGATTGTAACGTATTGTTTTATTTCGATGATATTTATTCATCAATGAAGAGACTGATTATGTTGGGCGTGTCAAATTAAGTGCTTGTATGTAGCGGATTGGTAAAAACGGGATTTTTTGTGATAATCCTTATGATTTCGATCTAAAGGCTGGTTCGCTCAACGCAACTTCTATTGCCATTTAGCGAGGTAAAGGCTGATTCACGTTACACCGAGTCGCGTGCGGGCCGGCCGAGGCCCGGCCCGGCCTAAACAATACCCACCGACATTTCGACGCCGTTCCCCGGCCGGGCCCCGGCGACACACGGCCGTGACACGGTCAAGCATGATTCATTTGTTTCAATTCATACAAAAAGTATACTATAGATATTGGACCGTGCCCCAGACGGGGCCCGGCCCGGGCACGGCACGGTGTAACGTGAATCAGCCTTTACGCTGCAAGCGTTTTGCATACCATGAGAGACCCCCCTGCCTTTATAAATATTAGTTTTAATTTTGATTTAGTTTAATTTTTAATGTAAGTTTAGTGTCCGTTTATTTTTAATTAACCATTAAAATTTTATCCTATTTTGTAATTATTCTAAATCGACAGTTTTTACTTTGCGAATTTTTGGGATATTTAGTAAAAAAAAACGTATGTGGTATTTTAATTTTAATTAAACTCTGATGAGTTCCTATTGCACTGTAAATAATACGAAAACATTTGTGACGCACGCTCGCTTCGTTCCGCCGGCTGTGTGGAGTCGCGCTAATAAATTAGTTGGATTTGTCTGAATTCATTACAACCCCATTTGTCAAAGCTGAAGTATTACCATATATCTATATTATAAACAAGATAGACAAATAATTTGTTACTAAACAACCGGTCGTGCTGGAAACGTTTGGGGGACGTCCAGCAGTGGACTTTTTGTGGCTAAAATTATGATGATGTCAATAATTAAAAAAAAACTTGTGGCACTCGTGGACTGCCGCGGTAAAGCTATTGCATAGTTGCGGGCTCGAACTCACTAGTGGACGCGGCCAAAAAGCACGCTGTCTCACCTAGCATCGTACCTAAAAGTGATAGAAGCAGTTATGAGCAGTTAATAGCTAGTCTACACGCATACCTCTAGTCGCACGCACACAAACACCGTGCCGAAGTCTGCCGAACTGAAACGACGTAAGACGATGCACGGCTGTCAACGCCGCGCGGAGTGTGGTGTGTTAGGTTTTATTTTCGTTACGGAATTTCTTGATTTGGTCGCCGCGCTCAAAGCCCGCGATAAAAGCTATGCAATAGCTTAAAATTGCAATGGAAAAGGAGTATATAATTAACTTTTGTACTTAGTATAATTTATTTATTTAAACAACAATAATAAGGATTGAACGCCTTTAAGTTAACATAAAATTATGAATTTTTACAATATATTTTAATTTACATTTTGTACACATTCGTATAGATTCTTTTAAAAACCTTTAATCGATCGGTAGTCCATTAAATTCAATCTTGTATCGAAACACGGAATCCGAGCCCCGAGGACGGCGCAATTAAATGGAAATAATTGGCCATCAATAACAACGGTAGTCCATACATATGTTCGAGTTACATTATTACGTGTAATAGACACCGGGGCTCCGATTTTAATTCGACCGATGGCAATTAAACGGTATAGCCGCCATTAAAAGTCGATCTCGAGTTATAAATTGAACAATTTGTGGGAACCCAGCCAATATACACAGATGGTTGGACTAACGTATGATAGTTTCGCCATTATCTATATATGTATAATTGGGTCTACGGCGTAGATCCCTTAAGCCATACACTATGTTACTTATAGTAAACGCATTGCTCAATATTATTTTCATTGATTTAAAATCTGTGTGATTTGTCCGTATAAAAAATTAAAAAATATTAATTATAAAAAAATGTTTTTGAGAGAGTTAAAAATGTTGTTGTAGTTTCTGTACCTACGGGGAAATTTTGTTTGATACTGTAGAGCAAATTTTTTTTTTAAAATCACAAAACACACAAAGACACATTTTATTCACCTTTGCATGAAAAACGGAACAATGAAGATATACTGATTACAAGTCCACCCATATCATGGTTGAATATCATTCCCTTCGTGATTTAGCATGAGGCGAAGTGGGGTATGGGAGGCTAAAAGTGCATCACCCTACCCCCTTTGGGCTCACGGCCCATTAGATGCGTCCGCGGGAAATCGTCATTTGCATAAGCGGCTTGCTTCTATACACTCTGTAATTGGGATCAGTGGATGGCCGGGCTATTTTGGTACCGGGTTGTGCCGTTGGCCGAATGTAACTTAAAAGTGCTTTTGGGACATATAGATTTAAAATGTACATCTTTTTTTAGACGTTATAAATAATGTTCTCTTTTTTGTGAATGTTGGATTTGATGTTAAGTGAGTTTGTTCTATTTGTGGCTGACTGAGTTATAGATTCAATATGAACATTTTGGAAGATATTACGACTCAGACGTATCTTTACTGGATGTAATTTTATTAAAGAAAATATTATCATAATTCCTACTTACTGTTTACTACATTAGCAGTTACAAAAACTTTTGTATCTTACATTTCAACATTACTATATTTAAAGGAAACAGTTTAAAACCTTTATTCATTTATTTATTCTCAAAATTTACCCAATCTATCGTCACATACAAGAATAATTAGTACCAAATTACAAAAAGAATACAGATAGAAATTGCAACAGGTATGATCAAAGCAAGTACCAAAAATATCAGAAGGCTTTCGGTGCAGTTCACCCAGCGCTGTAGCAACGTTCCAAGTTAGCGAACGGACATTAGTGTTTGCTTTGCACTTAGGCAGTTGCTCCCTGTTTTAATCGAAGTGCGAAAATTTGAATCTAATTTAAATTCGTATTGTTTTAACCCATTAGGTACTAGCGTAACTAAAACTGTTTGCGAGGTCTGAGCGCAAGGAATTTGCATCAAGATCGGCATTCATTTAATTTTGATTGCTCTACTTAGTTGATGCTAAGTGGTTTATTTACAAACATGTAAATATCGGAGCAGCCCGTCTAAGGAAGGACCTCCGCCTTACAGATGATTGTAGATAATTAGAGTTAGTCTCGGCCATGTTGTATTCCTACGGTGAGCAAGGTCTCCAGAGCTCCATATTTTTACAGGGTCGGCAACGCGCGAGTGATACCCCCGGTATTGCAAGCGTCTATACGTTACGGTGACTGCTTACCAACAGACGGGCCGTAAGCTTGTTTGCCACCTTAGTGGTATAAAAAAAATTACTAGGACTACCCCTGACTAAATATTGTAACCATAATTTAATAGCACGTATTAGCATTGAGCGCTTTGTTTGTCCGTTTGATTGCACGTTGGCGTGACTCGTGACTGACGGACAAGTCGGTAATTTTCTTTTTATATTGTAGCTATTGAACGATTAAAGGGACAAGAAGGGTCATTTTCTTTAACAAACAACAATTGTGTATGTCCCTCGTCATTTCCGATATTGACAAAGTGAGATGGATCATTATATTTTTCATCACTATCATTTGATTCTGAATGCTCAAAAGCTTAAGTCCTGTATCCTGTGAAAGCTTTACAGTAATAAATATTTTGTCACTGCGTTCATATTATGTGACGTGTTACCACGAAACTTGGACTATTTCGAGGCGTTAATGAGCGCTCACATTAATCACAATGTTGGTCACATTTAGAATGCGCCGTTGGTAATCGGCTGTACTGGGGTAATAATGCATAATTTGGTCATTCATATTTTATTTTTGTTATTTTTATATTAGTCGCCAACACGGCTGGCAGACGTAAACCGAAACTCATACTTATAACTCAGTGCATAACGACAATCGATTTTCAATTGTTTTATAAACAGTGAGTTCAAATTTTGGCGCGTACCTACTAAAGTTTATTTTTCTATTTCTGAAAGTAGTTATTCAGAGACTATCCTCACAGGCACATTCTCTAGTCGTATGTACAAATAATACTGATTTGTATAAATAAAACAAATCAATCATCTACCACCAATTCGGAAACAAAAACAAAATGGCCATTGGTTTGTGAAATTTTAATAAAAGCTAGGTAGATTTTTATACGAATACGCGGTTATAGAGCTATCAAACAAACTTAATTTATATATTTATTTTTTTATAAAATTTATTATTAATTTTAAAAGTATTACTTAGTTGTGGTACCACACAAATATGGGGATAAAATGTCATGCCAAGAAGGGGCCATGATTGTCATTCAAAACGAAACGATTCGCGAACGCTCGCAGACATAAGTCTACGCTGAAATTTAATAAACCGGGGGTTGTTGCGTGTGTCGTCATTTCCATTTAAAGTGCCAATTATTTGACGTCATTAGCGCCCCCCAGTGGCCATAAAACGCACCCAACACGCGCGATTCGCCCCCTATTGCGATTATAAATTAGAAATAAAATGGCGATTTTTTAATCTCAACCGTGTTTATTTCTCGTTTGTCTGTGTCATCGCCTTATTGATACGTTTTTAAGCAATACAGTATTTTTTTTATTAACATTTTTGCGTTATTAAAATAATCTTTAATTATAAATCTTACGGGTTTTTGACAACTTGGACAGAGATCAGTGGAATGAAGCAAATCGGGCTTTTGGACAATCCATGCTTATATAAATGATAATTTTAATTGAATTGCAAAAAAAAAACACAAAAATAAAATGAAATATCTTTAAGAGCGGAAACTTTAGAATTGCACCGCACAAAGGCCTTATTTTAATATAAATATTAACACAATACCTGAAGTTATACATCACAACAATTCTGAACATCATTTGCAATAGTCTCGTTTCATATTTCAAACAAATTGCACATTATGATATAATGTATCATTATGACATAACCATAGAATCCAATTTACAATGATTTGTAGCCGTCTTAAACGCTCTGATAGGTTTAATCCGTCGAATATAATTACACACACACTCGACTGACTATTCAAAGGTGATTAGCACAATCAGTGTACTGTAGAGGCGACTATTATGCCGGCAGTGCGCATACGGCTAATTACTCGATTCTATTAATAAGTATTTTGTTACTCTGTGTATCTAAGCAACAGTCGTGTACAGCCAGCGGCATATGTTGACACTTTAGTGCTTTGTCACTATAACATGGTCTGTAATATTTTAAATGATAACCAAAGTGACAAGATACTAAAATGACAACATATTTATGCCGCTGCCTATGACTGTGGTTTCTGTGGTACAGTAAATTGTTTTCAAAATAGGTTATATTTTATTTTCTGTGCAGAAGTGTGCGTTGTAAAAATCAGCGTATAGTAATTATTATGGTGTCAAATTAATTATAATTTTGGTATTTAAACATATTAAAATCAAATCAAAAGAAATGGTTTTTTTTCAGAGTCTAGGCTTTTACAGACACTGTGTCTCTAGTTACATACATCTTTATAATACAACTCGTGAAACCCGTGCAACATCATTTGCGTGTGCAAATTTATGCACAAGAGCGCCTCTATCATACAGGGCTTTTGATCAAATCCCACGGGAATCGCGTAATTTTCTGGATAAAAAGTACCCTATGTGTTAATCCAAGGTATCAGCTACCTACATAGCAAATATCATAAATATTGGCCCAGCCATTTGAGCGTGAAGAAGTAACAAACATATACACAACTTTCGCCTTTGTAATATTAGTAGAATTAAATCTAAATAGACTTCTTGTGGCTAAGATTCTTAAGAATAAAAACAGAGATAGCTTCAGATTTAATGTGGACTTAAAATTGAAATGCGTTTCAGAAACTGACTGTTGGTGTAGTGAATGTACATATTACTCTACATACACTGCAACATGTATTATTATGCTGACGGTACACACTGTACGTTTGCATTAAGAAGTAATTACTCGCCTCCAATAATAGGGCATGTGTGTTGCAAGTACAGTGTAATTGGAATTGTATCATCAATTTGAATCTATTGTTTGTAATTGTATTGTATTTACTAATTTGGCGACTAATTTCAATCCTAATTAAGACGCAGTGCTAATGTTATTTAAAACTAGCTTTTTTGCCCGCGACTTCGTCCGCGTGAAGTTCCGGACCCGTCCCGTGAGAACCACATTGAATTTCGGGAAAAGCTAACTCCCTGATAATGTAGCTTTCTACTGGTGAAATAATTTTTGAAATCGGTCCATTAGTTTCGGAGTCTATTCAATTCAAACAAACAAACAAACAAACAATCATTTTAGATAAAAGTCATTTTGTCAGAATCGATTTAGTGGTTTTGTTGTGACAACAACAAATGAATTAATATTGTATTAAATAAATAGTTCGATTTATTTCTATGGTCCCAAAGTATTTTTTTTGTAAATTATACTTTTTTGTAAATGAATATGATATGAATGTTTGTCGCCTGTTGAACTCTAATCCGTGAATCGGCAATGGAGGTAGAGCCAAGTTACACCTGGCTGCATTTTTCAAAATAATAAAAATTGACGTTTTTTCTTTGTAACAGTAAATTCCTTTTTATTTATTTCTTGTTTTACTTTTTTTTTGTTTATATAGATACTATAGATTTAATTACTAAATTGTTGTTATTTTTAGTGTTCGGAAAGACGTTTTCTGATCTTCACGATACAGGCTTGCCTAGATAGATAGATAGAATAGTCTTTATTTGCATTACACACAGGAAAAAGTGTAAATGCAACAAGGTGGTTATTGCTAAAAGGCAATCTTTTCAAGGCAACCTTGCCTAGTGTGAAGATCGCAGATTTCTCCTGCATAATACAAGTCATCAGTGTTTGTCATTACTTGTGAATAATAATTGTATACTGTTACTGTTTCTGAGAAATAAATAAATAAAATAAAATGTAGACATTTACGAGAATCATAGTTTGCTACTTGGAATTTTAAAATAAACGCTATGCTCAAAAATTTGGCGATATTGATTTTGACATGTCGAGACTGCCGCCGTCAGACTTTGGCGACCCAGAGAGGAAATAAAACCTCTTAGGTTAGGTACACACAGCTAAAGTCTTTTGTAATATTTTTTTATGACAAACTGGTAAGATAAAGTTTTTTTTGTTATTATACGAATATGTCAACTTTGATTCATTTTGAAATGTTGAGAAAATTGGGGCAGCACTTTTCACCATTTCAAAAACTCATAATATGTCCAAGCTCACTCATATTATGTCTCAATGGTTTCTATTCTATAGAACCCATTGTGCATATGACAAACTAAATCTGTAAAATCAGCACCGAGATTGGTGTCTCACTATTGGGAAAAGGCGTCCTAGAAACTATTATTAGTCATCCTTTATTTATTTTATAAAAAAATATTCAAATATTATTGAAAATTTAATTTCAAACAAGGTTTCATTTTACAGTATGTTACAAAAAATAAATATAAGGTTTTATTCCGATGTAAAAACATTCGTTATTCGATTAGCTCGATGGTGATAATGTTTAAAAAGAAGACTTTTCTGGTAATTAAAATTGCTTTACCATATCACATGACACCCGGTTGAGTATACCATCATCTCAAACAATTACGTTGATGACTGTCATTTTTTTTATCCATATTAACGAGGTGTATCCCAAATTCCTGACAACAAAACAATATTACAGCACTGGCCTTTACCGAGCACCCCAAAATTTATATGAGGGAAAACGGGGCACGCGTGACGAGGTACACCCGCCGAACCGTAAAAAAGGGAAATCAATTATAACGAAATGGCAACCCCACAGCAATAAGGGGTTGCCAACATAAAATGACCCGCCCCGTTTCCCCCGCGTCACAATAACTCACTACATCCACAATACACATCACCTGCGTTGTCTGGGTCGAGAGAAAATGGACGCGCCGTGAAAACCCTTCTCAAAGAATACAATATGTTGTCTGGTCCCTTTCAAATCGACTCCTAATTAGTGGGACAAAATAACTGTTTACAATGCAAAAACGTGGAGTTTTTGAAGTGGCATTCAATAGCGAGCCATGATTTTGATTATTGTCTATCTAGCGAGGGGTGTGTTCTGTTCAGTGAATCTCAATGAATAGGAGCGTGTAAAACGCTCTCTAGCATCCATACAATTTTAATTAGGGCTGCCAATTAATTGATTAAAATGTCATTTGTTTTTATTTCACTATGAAGATTTTGGATTCTTAATTATTTGATTGACGTATAAATTTGCCACTTCTAGTCACTTCTATTCCAAATAAGATAAAATTGGAGAAGTTAAAATGGAGGCTTTGCCTACAATATTTTAAAAAGTAACATCTCCAAATATAATCTTTTTCTTGTATAACTTATTGCTATGTTTAACCATGAAGAAGATACTAAGAGGAGTTGTTACAAATGTTACAATAGGTTCGTATGAATGACCTTGTCGCTGACGGGAGGATACCTATGTATAACTATTTTATATTTCAACAAACATTTTTTTTGTCAACGTTTCGAAATGGCTAACCTTCTCTTGCAACTTTGGCCAATTTCTCGGGGATTACACACGTGACGCTGTATTCCCACAAAATTGAGTACAATCTACTATGCTGAAATTCACTTACGTTCACTTAACTGCAAACAGCAAATATTTACACTCCCCCTCGGTACAAGTTTGTTTGTTTTTGTTCCGCGCTATATGTATAAAGAAAATGTTACTCTTAGCGCGGTGTGGTAACGTTCATTGGGATTATTCGTTGAAAGTATAACTTACTTATATATAAAACTAGCGCCCCGCCCCTGCTTCGCTCGAGTTTTACTAAGGATCCCTAATATTTTGAAAATATAATACAGCCTATGTTACTCGGGGTTAGTCTAGCTTTCTAACGGTGTAAGAATTTTTGAAATCGCTCCAGTACTTTTTGTTTATTCATTACAAACATACACACACAAATATATCAATCTTGTCTTTTTATAATATTAGTGTAGATTACATCTATTCTATACTTATCCGACGGGTATTTGGTTAAACTATAAAGTGATTGAGAGCCCGATAACTTGCGAGAAAACTTCCGTACTAGAGGGTATGGATTCTATCTCAGCTCAATTTTTAAAATATTTATCATTTATTTACAACAAAAAAAAAAGATTTTTGGTAAGTATGTATTTGTACCAGTGCTCCATTACCCATAGTACAAGCTTTGCTTAGTTTAGAACTAGATGGCGTTGTGTGAATTCTCCAAAATATTAATTTATATAGACAGCGTGACATTAAACCAGACGCTCTATACGACCAATACTGTTTTTGGTAAAATCCTGATTTCCTACTTTTCATTTGAAAAATGTACAGTCAGGTGCACGTCGAGTAGTTGCAGTACCATTTTGGCTCTTATGGCATAGAACTTAAGAACCGGTACAAAGTCCAATATGTAAAGGTCGACCTGCTCTTGACTGTACCTATTTTTTTTATTACAACAAAATAAAAACGTTACAAATATTTTATCATATCCAAGTGATCGAAAAACAAACACATTAGTTTTCTCGCGATATGCAATGTTAGGTAAACAGTGGGTGTTTTCTTGTTTTTCCGAAGGGGTATGCTGAGGAATGTGGGAGGAACACCTGTTGCCATAGTGGGATATAAAAAGATACATTTATATAACGAATGATGCTAGTCACCTATTTTGTGTCTTACAGTTTACTAAGCCAGCACCAGATACAGCTTAACTTCGCTTAGCTTTTTTAATATTTTTAATTTGTGTTTTCTTTGATAAATATTATTGTTTATTGTGTTAATTGGATTAAATTAGCCTTTTTACAGCCTGAAACATAGGATCGTTTAGAACCTAGCTCAGGCATCCTAATATTGTATTCCTTTTTATATTTAAAATACCTAAGTTTAAGTTTATACAATAAGTTACATGAATAAAGATTTTATAAATATATTTTATTTTATACTTTAAATTTTTTTATGATAATGTTTTCAGAAAAATGTTTTAATTAAAATGGCTGTCGCCTACTTTATCGATTGCTACTGCAACTAGACCTAGTATTAAAGATATAAAAATACGGGGCGATTATTACTGTTTAAGCTGTTTCCCGCAGCTACACTCATTGATTTCAATTTTTATCGAGATGGCATGACGTGTGCAACAATTGATGGTTATCGCTCCCTATTAATTTCTGTTAAAAATATTCAATATACAGGCAGACGAATTTACTCTTTATTATAATTATAGATTAGCTTAGGTTTACAACTAATAATGTTTTTTTCTGTTTGTTTCAGGTAAATATAATTTTAAATCCCGGATGAAATAAATTGCACACAATTCTAAAATTCTTCGAAAAATATATTCTCATAACAAAAATAGTTAAAATCTATGTCTACTGTGAAAAAAAAAAACTTCTAAGCCATTCAAAATATACAGCCGCTTATGCCACATTTTCGACGCATTTTCGACACTCGCAAGGCAATCAAAACCTTCAGGGTACTTACCGTAAACTCAGAATCTTGAAAGGTACAAAGCAAAGTTCTATAGTACAGATAAAGGAAAAATTGCGAAAAGCATTAATTTTTGGTTGTCATTATAGGTAATAAAAATATAAATTAAAACTTGTACAGATAAAGGAAAAATTGCGAAAAGCATTAATTTTTGGTTGTCATTATAGGTAATAAAAATATAAATTAAAACTTTTACTTATATACCTACAGGTTTGTACGGAACCCTCGGTGCGCGAGTCCGACTCGCACTTGGCCGTTTTTTTAAACACTGACACCGGCTACCTGCCTGCAATTGAAACTAATTCCGGAAAGCACACGAAAACAAGAAGAACTATTTTTTTTTTAAAGAGAATAGATTGATTTTAATTTAAAAGCAAGACTTTAACCAGTTTGTGTTATTTTGTTAAATGTAAGGCGATGAAGGATATCGTTACCAAAGACGTGTACTGACGAAGGTGTGACAGCAGTCGCTCAATGTCAAAATCAATATCTTCGTCAAACCTTCGGGTTAGGTACGAGAAACCTGATACCCCAAGGGGTAAGAGTACCTATATGTAAATGAGTTTGCTAATTTATTTATTTACATCTTCTTCTTCTTCAACCCTTGTCTATCCAGTGCTGGGAATAGGTATACATTATTCACCATTCGATTCGATACCTAGCGCAAAATAGGATATTTAGGGCGCGAACTATTTATTCGTCTAATAAACATTACAAATATGGACAGATGAACCGACGGAAATCAATAGAATATGTTAAGCCGGGTCTCCAGCGAAAGTTTTTTGAAAACATTCAACAAAAACACATACACAAAACTTTGATTTTGAAACATGTTTCTCTACACACGTTGTCCATATAGCCGCGGTCGCGTAGCTTGTGTACAATACAATACAATATTCTTTATTGCACCAAATAAACATAACAATAAAAAAGTACAAGGTGGTAGGAAAAGTACAACAGGCGGTCTTATCGCTAAAGCAATCTCTTCCAGACAACCTTAGGATAGAGAGATAATAAGTAGAATAAGTAGGAGGCGCAGAGTGTGTGTAAGGACTAAATTTAAAATTGTGTATTGTGTAGCGAGGCGAGGGAGTTGTCCAAATCACGACAAAAATGGCGGATGATATGACAGTACCCTGCCCCTCGACCCGCGCGGGGCTATTTTGTGTACGTGTTTTCCATCGGGCATGGAAAACAAAAACATTGTTGATGTACACAAAAATGTTTATTGAAACAAAGCTTTGTGTAGACGATTTTGTTAGTTATATGCCGCGAATAATTATGTACACACGGACATAGGAAGGATAGACAATGCCATAGAAGAACTTAATAGAAATCTACATCGTATTAATTTATGGTCAAATAGCTACGGTATAGTCGTAAACCCTAACAAATGCCAATCAATAATTATAGGCGGAGGTCGACAAGTGTCCCAAATTAACAATAACTCCTTGCCGTCGGTTATATATAACAGTATACCTATAAAAATATCAGAAACAGTCAAGGATCTTGGTCTTTACATAGACAATAAATTGAATTGGGATGCACATATTTCTGAGATCAGCCGAAAAGTTTATAGCACCTTGCATTACCTGAACCAATTAAAAAATTTTCTTCCCCTCACAACTAAAATAATGCTGGTACAAACCCTTATACTCCCCATCATTGATTATGCTGATGTGTGTTATTTGGATTTAACTGAAGACCTTCTCAACAAAATGGAACGACTTTTGAACAACTGTATCAGGTTCATATTTTGTTTGCGCAAATATGATCGCATTTCCCACTATCGTACACAGCTTAAATGGCTTAATATCAGGCACCGCAGAAATCTCCATGTCCTTTGCCAATTATACATGGTTCTTAACAGTCCATCTTCTCCGGATTATCTCAAGTCTCAATTTCACCAACTTGGTTCAAATCACGATAGAAATTTACGATCGTCTAATAGTTTGGTCCTCTCTTTTCCTTCGCACCGTACTGGTTATTTCTCCAATTCTTTCGCTGTTTCGGCTGTACGACTATGGAACGCCCTCCCCGACACCATTAGGCGAGCACAGTCTCGAGTCTCATTTAAAAAGCAGGTACATCAACATTTTTTGGAGCTGGAATAGACAGTATTTTGTTAAAATCTACATTGGCTGCACTATTCAATTGTATGTATTGTTTACGCGTATATGTATGTTATGTAAGTATTTATATATGTATGTAAGTATTTATTTATGTGTAATTGGATATGTATGTTAAAATTTAATCTAGATTATTAATGTATTTTCAATATTTTTTATTTTATTCTTATGCTGCACCCCTTATTACCGATTCAGATGTCCCAAAGGTAAACTGGGAGACAATGCTTTTAGCATTAAGTTCGCCTTTTGTAAACACATTATGTATTGTGTGCAATAAAGTTTAAATAAATAAATAAATAAATAATAATTTCATCAAATTAAGTAAATGCCTGCAGTGTCGAAATGCTGATGCAGCACTTGCGCCCGCGGCGACGACGGGTCGGCGACCGCGCACGGCCGACACACTTCGGATCTAACATCGACCGTTGTCGCTAGGTTAAGTTAGGCTTAGACTTAATTTTAGTAATTTTGTAAAGATTTAAATTCATTTTTGGTTTTCTTACAACCCTCCGACCGCAGCCTACATAATTTGTTAAACGTTGACATGTTTTTGTTGATTGTGTAGGGCAAAACACGCGTGGTTTGTGACTCTATAGTCGGGTGACTATAGAGTCACAAACAGACTTGCAGCTGGACATGTTAATCCTTTGATATGTTCCTAAAGAGAGAGTTGATCATCATCAATCCACTACTTCTGAGTAGAGCCTCCACAAGGACCACTCATCATCATAATCTCAGCCACAAGAAGTCCACTACTGAACATAGAATAGGACTAACCCTAAGGACCACTAAAAAAGTTTAATTTGTATCAATACGAAATTTTAGTACACATTTTGTTTATGTTAAAATTAGCAATCTGATATTTTACGTAGAGTTTTTAGTGACATTAATTTTATCTGTACCCCGAGGGTATAGCAATAATGCGACATGATAAAACACTCAGTCCGAACTAAAACCATTTAGATTGTACGTGAATATGCGCGGTTTAATATTTTATTAGATATGTTTTAATAATAATTATATTTATTCACAAACTTGATGTAATATTTAATAAAGAATCTTTATTATGTACACTTAGCTGTTGCATGAAGTCTCGCTCGCACCTGTATGCCGGATAACTCACCGAACGAAGACTTGTCTTATTTATGGCGTTTTAAAACAACCTTGGTAGTAATCTTTCTTTTATAAATAAATGAGTATAAAAATTGCGCTGAGGCTATTTAGAATATAATTAGACTAGTCAAATACTCGCAACTTCGTTTGCGTATGTTTCGCTTTCGCGTGGGAATTTAGAAATCCTTTCTTAGTACGGAATCTACATTCCAAAATTAGAATCTTTAGACCCAGCGGTTTGGGCTGTGCGTTGATATATAGTTAAGTCAGTCAGGACTTTGAATTTAATATATTTAACGATTTTAACGATTTTCAAACAATTTGGCATTAATATAGCACGTCAAATACGCTTGTTTGTAGAATAGAAAAAAAAAACATTATAAATGTTCTTAGCCTTGATGTAATTTGTCATACAAAATTCACGTTCTAATTATTACACAAGTCATATGTTCTCACCTAAATTATTTACGAGATATTAAAATTAATAAATGTTAACTAATTTACTCCCATTAAATCGTTATTTACATAACTGTTCTATTTTGAATCTTATTCCTAAAGCAATAGAATAGAATGTATCATTTGGTACTAATTTTAATCAGTATTCAGAAACGTAATTTAAAGTAAGGTACCGTTCACATTTATCACTCAAACTAACAATTTGCACGTTTCCACTTTTTTATGGTATTGCAATGTCAACTTCAACTACATGATAATATAGTGAACTATTAAAAATAAGTAATCTTTTAAAAGACGATACTCACGGTTTTAAAAGAAATCGGAATGTTATTGCTCTAGAAAGAGATACTTCCGGCGTGAATGGCCTGTTGAGATTAATGTATTTTCCTGTCTATCTATATACATAATAATAAAACAGTAGACCCCGATATGTCTGTACATTGGACATATTTGGCAAAAATTTTTTTGTCTGTCTGTCTGTCTGTTTGAACGCGCACATCTTCTAAGTTACTAAACGGATTTTAATGCTGTTTTCACAGAAAGATAGAGCTCGGGATGGAGCAGAATATAGGCTTTGTTTCATTTAAATCGCATGTCAGGAAAAGGGGTTATCTTTATTTTAACATTTCACGCGGACGAAGTCGCGGGTAACAGCTCGCAAACAATAAAAAGTGTCTGGTTACGTTGTCCATTAAACATGATAGATGTAGAAGTACCTTAAATATGCGAAGGTGAAAATTTAATATAACGCGACTGAAAGTTCGCAATACTGGAACTGAAATACATGTCAATGTCTACCAACGGAAATAGCCCGCCGGTCGGCGCTTCGAAAATAGGTTCAAACTAAAAATACATGTATGTTTTATAGATGATCTATCGGAGAATTTATTCATATTGCATTTAGGTGGACTAAATTAAGTCTAGGTCAGTAATGTCGGCTACACACGAAACGTTATATCGTAGCGATTTATAACCGATTTGTCTGTATAAATCTGTATTTATCTATCACTCGGAGATTCAAAACTTTGATTTCATAGAATAAATCTTTACGAACACTTTCTCTTGTCAGAGAGTATATCACCACTACCCTACCCCAACCCTACCCTAACCTACCCTACCTTCCTACCCTACCCTAGGGTAGGAATCCTACCCTAATGGGATAAAAAGTATCCTATGTTCTTCTCCTGGTTCTAAGCTGCCTTTCCACCAATTTTCAGCCACGTTTGCATTGAAAATTGAAATATTAATAATATTTACAGCATGATAATTATATTGATCCCGTTACATGTCACTAACACAAAAGGGGGGGAGACCACCGTGCAAAACGAAAATTGCCACGTTAAATGTAAATAATTCTCAAACGGATCATTGCATCGGAAAATGATCTTCCCACACTCTCAATGTTTTTAAAATACCTATCTAACGTTATCAAAAAACAAACGGACGGAAAAAGAAATATATCACTCCCACTTTACATGTACGGGAGGCACCCCAAAAAAAATATTTTTCTAAATTTTGTCCCAGCACTTTGTTAGCATTGTTAATATGTGTAAATTACAGCTTTCTAGCATTAAGCGTCTAGGCGCGACCGCGGACATGGCGAAACTATAAGGGTTCCTTGTAGTTTACTACGGAACCCTAAAAACCCGGGTTTTCTCCAACAATAAGCCTGCTTCGTTCCAAAATATTATTTTAATTATTTTATTCGCGGTTTGTCCCATTTCCTATTCCTTCGACGTCCTTATTTTTTTTGTATGAGAAATATTGCATGTAGCGAATTAACAAAGCCTCCGTGTACCTCCGTAATGCAAAACATTTAATATCTTCGCCATGCAAGTGTCACAACGTTAATTAAACACCGGAATACAATAGCAACATCCGTGCGCAGAGACAGTGTCGACTCGTGCCGTGGAATCCGTACCGACACGTAAGCGTCACGTGACGACCAGCGGCGGAAATATCGCTGGCGGAAAACGCCACCCCGCCCTCCTATGACACCCTTGCATAGGGTTGGTGAGTAACTGGATACTTTTTACATCGACATTTTGAAAAATACATAATTATAGCAGGGGTGCTCCAGTGTCTCCCCGTCTCCCTAGACTGACGGGAATAAGACTATCATGTCTCCCTTGGGTGAAGAAAATAAAAAAATACTTGGTTAGGTACTTCACAGGTTGTTGATAATTTGTTAGATATGTATTATAGTATATAGTTTTTAAATGTAAATCATTGTAATCAGTAAAACCAGGGTGGCGACCAATGCGTTTACCGCTACAAGAAAGAAAAAACTGAAAATAAGAGTTGACTTTCCGGATATTTCACATAACGAAATGGATTCTGTAAGAGGGCGGTACTTTTTTTTTAACAGAGGAGGGCAAACAAGCCAGTGGGTCACCTGATGATCATGGGTAATCACCACTGCTCATGACTCCTATCGACGACTCCAAAAGTCTTGGTTTCAATAAATTAAATGCGATACCACTTTAAAAAACTCTGCGACAACCCTGTCGGTCGGATGCTGCGCGAGCGCCAGCGCCCCCTTCCGGCGCGCCCTCGTTAAGTTCGCTTTGTGAGGTACACAACCCAACCGAAGCCATCTCTCAATGACCTATTGTCCAAACGATATTACACTTGCATTTAGGATCGTTTACGGTCAATGGTTTTAGATTTATTAATAGGATTGCTGGATAGTCCAATACAATTTCCATCGACAGCTTTCCCATGGGAATCTCAAAACTCCGTTCTGTATCTAAAGGTTCACTTTGAGATGTCTCCACTTGGGACTCAAAATAAAAATAAAAACGAAATCATTTTCATTGCGTATGCAATTTTATGATGATGTTGATGGTACGGCTTGTGGCTTAGATGATGATAATTTTACTCATGGTGATTGAACCTGCGGTGTGTTCCTAAATAACTAAATGTCACGGACTCAACTCCAAGGTTTTCGTTTTAAATGCAAAGCGTACATATCCCAGGCAGAGCCATAAATTTTATGTTAGTATTGAGCAATTAGTAGGCTGCGAGTGCTGTGTTACAATGCTTCCATATTCTCTTGCTTTAAAGGTGACCACTCACTAAATACAGTGAATTTACGATGGTAGCTTAGCGATGTATTCACATATGAATTTTTCGTCCCTAACTTCTCTTTTTTAATGTCGAATATTTTATTAAAATAGACCTAATAACATTTTTGAATAGTCAAAAATTTTCCTGCCACCAGTTCAGACGGCTTTAAATAAATAAATAAATAAAATAAATATATAGGGACAATTCATACAGATTGAGCTAGCCCCAAAGTAAGTTCGAAACTTGTGTTATGGGATACTAACTCAACGATATTATATTTTTATAACAAATACATATACATATAGATAAACATCCAAGACCCGAGACCAATCAGAGAAAGTTTGTTTTTCATCATGACCCGACCGGGGATCGAACCCGGGACCTCCTGGGTGGCGGTCTGGCGTGGTAACCATTACGCCACGGAGGTTGCTCTAAAAAGAACTGGCAAAAACTTTTTTTTCTTTACTTTGACAGCGTCGAGTGGTTACTTGGTAACGAATAGTTTTTTTCTTTTTGAGAGAGGAGAACAAACGAGCTCGGGTCACCTGTTGGTAAGCAATCACTATGTAACACGACTAAATGAATCTTGGATGTGTTCATTCAATCAATTCAAAGTATTTAATGAGTCAACAAGGAAGGAAGGGGAAGGAAACAGGACGTGTATTAGGCGTCCTTCTCTCTCATTCGTTGTAAAAAAACAGAGGCATATCAGTTTTTAAATCGCACTATGGTTTGATTTTTTCAAATTGACTTTGTCAAAAGCGATCTATAATAACACTCCGAATTTACAGCGAACGAAGCCTAGAGAAAAATCTAACAAACAAATCACTCCATTTAGAAATTCGTTACCCTAAGGTTGCCATGAAAAGAATACTTTTAGCAATAAGGCCGCCTTGTTGCTCATATACTAGTAGATGTATATTGCAAATAAAGTATATTCTCTCTCTTTCTATTATACGAGTCACCCGGGTATGGTATGTCATCCGGGGTGAAATAATTTTTTAAATCGGTAATTTTAATGCAGTAGTTCCGGGACCTATTGAATGCTAACCAACTTTTGTTTGTTTAATATAATTTTTTCTCTTTAAAATTTGTATAAATCACAAAGAATTTACTGACTTGCGACTCTGTAACAGTACTGTCGTCTAATATTTCTGACTTTAGAGCCTCGTTAATTTTCCTCTTCTGTTGCAATGAACTATAGACTTAACACAGAATTAGTATGCAGTGCACTCCACACCCAGCTTCAATAGTTGTTCCTGATGAACAGCGTTTGAAATTGCATTTGTATGGTCCATTTACAATTAGGGAAACTGTATAAAATCGTAGAAAGCTCATACGGCTCATATTGCATTTGTAGCTTAGCTAATGGTGTATATAGTGTTCTATGATTGTCATATGACGACCTCCGTGGCGTAATGGTTACCACGCCAGACCGCCACCCAGGAGGTCCTGGGTTCGATCCCCGGTCGGGTCATGATGAAAAACGAACTTTTTCTGATTGGCCTCGGGTCTTGGATTTATCTATATATGTATTTGTTATAAAATATAATATCGTTGAGTTGGTATCCCATAACACAAGTTTCGAACTTACTTTGGGGCTAGCTCAGTCTGTATGAATTGTCCCTTTATATTTAATATTTAATATGCAACAATGACAAGCGTAGAACACAATATACACCACAATTTAACATTATAGTATTGGGATTTGTGAGAATATATTTTTTTTAACAAATGACAGATGAACTCGCGTTAATTGAGATGCCATATAATGTAGATAGAGTGGGAAAATTATGAGGCGACATTATTTGCTCTCCTTCGTAAAGTGACTTTTTCAACCTGTGCCAAATAGCTCTTCACTTTCGGGAAGTTGAGCGAAGTTGAGGAAGTGTTGTGAAGTTAGGAGACAAAGGAAAATTGAAGACGAAGTCGAATAAAGACCCCGTCCACATTCTCGTATTCGCTCAACTTCGCGACAGTGAAAAGCTAGTATAACATTGGGGATTGCCTTGGCGCATCAGTGGGACAGTTTAGGCTAATAGTAATAAAAATAGGTCTAATAGCCATTGAGAATTGAGGTGTGCTAGGACTTGTGTGCTCGTTCACGACGTTGTATATAATACGAAATGAGTGTTTGTAATATTTTATGCTATAGAGCGCAATGCATTTTTGTCCCACAGAACTTGCTGGACGCTTGCTAAATTAAGACCGCTTGATTAAAAAAAAAACAATCTCGTTGATTTATTATTGCAATAATTCACAAGAGTAAGAAAGTAATAAAACTTAGTGTAAACGTGTTGACTCCACGATGTTTGTCGAAATCCAAGCAAAGGTAGTTAAACACATCCAGATTATTTAGACCTCCCAAAGCGTCTAATCTTACCCCTTTTGGGGCGAATTTAGTATGAATCACAAGGGAAACAGTAGGTCAAGTGAACTGGACTTGAGACCTTCAGATGTAATAGGGTAAACACATTAGCTAAGGTGCGGTTTCACGTCATATGAATCACGACACCTGTAAGACGTTCACATTATATTTTATTGTATTTCACAGTCTATTGTTGGAAAAATATATGGCGTACTTAGATTTTCCGCCCACTACGCTTGAGTCCCGAGTGAAAATAATTGTTTCCTGTATCGCTGATGTAGTTGGGACCTTTTGGGCTGTACGATCGCCAATATGGTGTGTGTTGAGTGAGAGAGATGCAATGATAAAAAATATATAACAGTATCGACGGTTTATAAAAAAGCAAGTGATCTCATGCGTGATTGTTTCCTGTTATTTCAATTATCAAAGAAGCTACCATATTACAGCTTCGTACAGTTGATAAACTACAAGTCCCTCTAAAGAGGCTTCTGGTTTAAGTTATTTTTTTTAAATAAACAATATCAATAAATCGTACCAACACAAAACTATCATACTAATATTATAAATGAGAAAGTGTGTTGGTTTATTTGTTATTCCTTCACGGCTTGACTAATCGGCCGATAATTATGAAAATTTGTGTATATATTGTCAGTGGTACAGAGCCCAACCTAGGCTACTTTTTATCCCGTGAAAGTATGTCATTCCAATAGGAAAATATTTTTTCTACTATAGAGGTCGCTGTATGGGATGCTATCGGCCAACAGATGGCGCCACAAGTCGCGTTGTTTTGTTGTCAAACGAGATCTATGTCATACAATAAACATGAGCGAAGCCGCTGGGAAAAGCTAGTAGTTTATATATCACGGCTACTTGGTGTAAGGATACGAGTACGTTGTTGTCGTTCAAAATGTGTTATCGTGTAATCCTTTTCCGTGAAAAATCACTTTTTAATGAAGTGTGTAATTTTATGGTTAAATTTGATGATAAAAATATCATAATTTTTGCCATGAAAAAAAAAACATTATTTTTGCAATGAAAAAGAAAAAGGTACGCGTTAATCGGCCGTTTGCTAAAATAGCGCTACTAGTGAAAAAAAAAATATATTCGGATGCAGGCGATGTGAGCAGTTCTACCAGCAAATATATTGAAATCAGAGACGGTATGGGGATGTTTACTTTTTTTTCTGTTCACGAATAGATCGGTCGTAGTTTTTCTCTCTCTCACACCCTATCCGTTGCGATGGTAATTGCAACCGACTAATAACGCTAGGCATTATGATTATGGCTGCAATTATTTTTGGGTAGAGGGACCCCATGTTTATGGGTGTACAGAAACGGAAAATATTCATGACGGATCCCGAGTGTAATGTATAGATAATAGAATACGACTTGTCGTTACGTTTCTGGTTTGTTTTTGTACAAATATTTGTATGAATCATTTTCATGGTCGTGCTGCGAAAGATATCGCACTAAAATTGTAATTTGGGAAAGATGGTGCATGTGGTAGTTAGATGTAACGTGACTTGAATATTTGACAATATCACTTTATTAATAAACAAAGGTTTTACTTTCCTTGTAACTTTTTCCGTTTGTCGCTCCTCAAAAATGACAGAAACCAAACAGTTTCTTTTTTAAATTTCAGTAAACTTCATAAAACGTGGATAATATGATACTTTAAAAAAGAACGAAATGACAATGTTTATTCGGAGACCGTAAGTGCTTATAATTGTTTATGTTATGGAATTCTAAACAAAAAAAAAAGATAACCATACTTTAAGTGTGTTTCGTTTCTATCAAACCACTTGTTATGCAACACCACGCATCCATCCCTCACCCATATTTTTGATATTTGCGTACATAATTTGATATGAATTTGCATGCATTCATCGCTTGACGCAAATGTCATTAATATGATAAATCATTGAAAAAATGTTTAGCTGCTCTGGGTTTTGGGTAATTTTTTGTATGAACAAGGCATTGTTTTTTATTTTATTTTTTATTTTATGTTTTTAGACAAACTTACCGTGGCTCGTTAAAAGCATAATAAAATCATATTTTCAGTTAGAATGACTGTATTAACTTTGTTTATTTTATAAAAGTTACCTGTTCTACGTAGAAAAAAATACAGGCGAACTGTCCAATCTGTAACTCCTTAGTTACATTACGTAAGTAAGTTTAACCGTGAAAAACCATTTTCAAAGTTATTACGTTAATTTCATATTTTTCGTCCTAATTTTCCATTTCTGTCCGAATCTCTGCAAAAACTCATTCAACTGCAATTACCCTACATTCGTACTAAGGATTTTAGTATCAAATTCCACGAACGCACCATGATTTATCACTACTCCCAACTAAACCGGGACCCATCCATCTTTATCATTCTCATGTTAAGACATGTCAAACAGTTCTCGACTTTATTTCTCATGTAATAAGAATATTGGATGACAAACTTTTCGATCGACTGCAGTCTATTATATCATATTTTCAGGCTATTTTGAACTTTATCCTCTGTGACGCAAAAGCGTTAAATCACATGATTCTCGTTTGATGGTTCGACGAGTGAGTTCGATGCGAATCGTCTATTGTTTAAAGTTAAATTGCTTTGGAATTTACTCTGCATAGATCACGAGTATATCTGTAATACTTTTTAACCGTTACGTCATAATTGACTTTTGGAAAAGCGTAGGCTATTGGTAAGGATGAGCAAGAGGTAACTTTATGGAAAGTGTGACTTGTTTTTTTTCTTCTTTTAGTAGAATCTCTCTCTCTCTCTCTCTCTGGTCGGGTTTTCATGTCTGAAGTTCGTGGCCATGGCAGGATTCCATTAGTAAATTGTGGAAAAGTTGGGTACCAATGGGTAAATTGTCTCCATCGATCTCTGTCGTTGGCAATTCTGCAGATTTTTTTGAAAATTTATATTTTTGACCATTTTTCAGTTGGTTAGTCCATCTAATTATAGAACCTTGGTCTTTCGCCTTTTAGTGGGACAGATTTTGTATAAAGTCGCATGTGTTTTTGGCAAGATATTGGCAGTCTTCTTGTGAATCACAATAATATAATTAAGCTTGAAGAAACAAGTAGAATCTGTTCCGTTCTTATCTATTGTACGCAGTTTAAAAAACATACCCGACAACCCTGATATTTGACTGACGTCTGATGTTTGACTAGCTGATGTAAGATTATGACACCTGGACGCTTGTCATCATTGGATGTTTAGGCACTGCTCCAGGTTTGTTAAATTTGGCATGACGGGGTCATGGTAAATTGAATACGCAGTTTAATGTGACTGGAACGAGAGATCATTCACCAGATGTCTTTCCTTGCTTGAAATTTAACCCATTACTTGTTAAAAATTAAATTTTGTAAGAATCGATCATCTATACTCAACGCCAAAGCTTCTGGCTCACAGTTTATAAAACCATTGAAAATAGATTGTCATTATGCACTGAGTAATAAGTATGAGTATCGAACTTCGTTTTATGACTGCACACGCCAGGAGAATTGGCGTTCAGTATAGTGCTTTTTCAGAGGTAACATCTGAGAGGTGTGAGGTGTCCTGTCTGCTTCATGCGGAGAAGTAGCCCTAACGGCCCGAAAAGGTTTAATTCACTATTCTTGAAGGGTGACGTTCCATTGTGTACATGTTAACTTGACATTTTGAATTTGACCACACCGTTCCATTCAGATGTTGCGGTTTGATCAGTGGAATAGAGGGAGAGGGTTTCCTAACCGTGTAGCCGTGATGTTGGATATGTTGACGGGCTTTGTTTCACGTAAACAGGATTGAAACCCGTTTGACTTATATGGTATTTGGATAGAGAGAAAAGATTTTATTCTGTTACACGAGAAATTGCTTTTTCGATTCGATTTTGTAATGGATTATGGATATCTTTTTGAAAGTAATACGTATAATCCACTTTTATTCCTGTTTCGTAAATTTTTTTTCAGATATATTTTGACACGTCTTATTTATGTTCTTCTTATGTATTAACTGTCAAAATAATATACTCTATTACCGAATATCTTGTACCCACAATCCATCTCATATTTCTTTGATCTTTCTGTTATAATAATTTATGTTTATTTCGTCATAATCATAAATTTATCATATTCCCCCATAATCATCCCACTGCAGGAATATGGATCTCCTCCAATCAAAGGGGATGAAATGTTTGTTTATTTTAATTTTTTTTAATACCACAAAGGTGGCAAACATGCATACGGCCGGCCTGATGGTAAGCCGTCACCGTAGCCTATAGACGCTTGCAATACCGGAGGTATCACTCACGCGATGCCAACCCTCCCAACCCCTCCAAGAGGAGCTCTGGAGACCTTACTCACCGTAGGAACACAACATGGCCGAGACCAATGCTATTTGGCTACGATCTTCTGTAAGGTGGAGGTCCTTCCCCAGACGGGCTGCTCCGATTTGAGCGGATTATCCGCTGAGCTCTACCTCTCATTGTTTCTTAAATTACAATTGGATATTTTACCATTTTTTGTTCTTCTAGAACTATGGTTACCTAAAATAATTGGTCCCATATCATTGTATATAATATCGCCATGTCATGTTTCATGAATTGGCCCGGGACGACCGCTCGACATTCCACGGTCGTAAACTTTTGTGCGTGATTTTCCTTCTTTACAAAGTGTCCTAAATCTAGATCTTATGACACAAGTAAAAATAAAACAGTATGGATTTGTCATATTAGTTTTCTTAAATATTTGACAAGGCTAGATCAATAGCCAATAGCGTCATCGGTGACTCGGATCTCGGCTTCTGCCAGGATCCAGTGTAAAGTCAACTTGTCTAAATTAAAATATTTTTTTTTTGGTATTTAATAAAAAGATAAGTTTTGAGTAGTCTGTAAGAAGTATCTAGCAAGTGGTGGTAATTTCCACCTCGGTAGAATCAGTCCTATTCATAATTTTATCCTCAGTTTTTGCAATAATATAAAAAATGTTTAGAAGTTTACACAAATTATTGCTTCATATATATGCGCCTTATCAAAAAGAGCAATATGCTCTATCGCCTAAAGGTACTTTCCATATCCACACATTTTGTTTCTTTGCAAGCAATCATAAATTCTTTCAAAATATTTACCAATAAAAACGCTTGACATATCGCCATACCGTACGATATGACGTTACTGCGTGTTTTATTAACTGTGTCAAACGCGTACCTACGTACACTTTTTGCGTGCAAGTTCACTATGAAGCAGTATCTTTATAAGTAACGTTTGATGTAAGGTTAGATATTTATCGTTAGAATTCATGTCACGGTCTTTCACTTACAATAAAAAAGAATTTTCCCGGTTCGGATTTTTCTATGTTGAGGTGAAATGACAAATGTGAATAAAAATGTACTTGTTTTTATATTAAAATCCATACTAAAACGTAAAAGTTTGTTTATTATTTTTTCACGTCGAAAAGAACTAATGGATTGATATGATTTTTTACGGGGTTAGCTTAAAATCTGGATGACTGACGCAGCTTTTAATATCATTAGAAATAAAGTTTCGTACGGGAAAAAATACACAAATCACTTGACGTAAACAGATAAACGTTATTAGCACACGCAACAGTTGCTTGGATATGGTACACAAGTTTTGGTCTACAGGGTCAACTGAGCTGAAACGCGTAAAAATTCCATTGCTGCTGCAGACTGTTACATAAATTTTCTTATTATACAGTAAATACGCAGTGCATCAGTGAACGGCTGTCACTCACAACAACTGTTAAAAAAGTTAACCCGGCGCGCGCCGACGCGACAAAGGAAACATGTCAAAACTAAAACTTTGGACGTGTCAATTCGCAGCGAAAACAATTACCGGGCACAAGCGACCCGACATTTGCATAGAGGGGGATGCCTGTTGCCCTCGAGCGCGACGCGATTAAAATCCCCAGAATACACATCAACGTGTTGACGTTTTGATGAGCCGAAATAAATTGTATAGGGAGTAGAAGCCTGCGGCGATGCGTGCCGTACGAAAATGAAGGTAATAAGCGGACCTTCGCGCCTTTTTAGGGGCTGATGACGTAGCTATGGGTATGTTACACGGAGATGTAACAATTGCATTAAATTGTTACGCGCGTTGAAAAATGGGTTCTTTAATCAACCTGTATCATTATACGATGATGTAATTATATTTGAGGGTACGGTACACCAAAGCTCTCAAGCTTTGATGTTGTAACGTTCTGTGAATTTAGTTAGGCAAGGTAAAGTAATTTGATAAGGTTTAGTTCAAATTCGAGCTAAATGATATTTGATTGATCTGAGATAAGACTATCTGGCTTATCTCAGATCAATCAAATATCATTTATAAGATGTCAATATAATTACCAGCTTTTATTAAACCACTGCTGGGTATAGGCCTATAATTCACACACCATTTCACTTGTGGATTAAGTAATTAAAAAAAGCGTGTAATAAGATCGATTTTCGTGGCTGTCTTTGATTTATATACTATTTATTTGCCATTGCCAACTCCTCGCAAAGTTTTTAAGTTGTTAGTTTTTCAGTTAGTTCAGTTCAGTTGTCAGTTCAAAGTTCTTATTACAGAGTTAACCGTTTCTTTTATTTCTAATTATTTTCTGCTACTATGCCCCTGTTCTTATTACTCCTCTTGTCATGGCCTGATGATTAGGAATCAGATAAAATATGATTGTGGAACTACTTACTTACATGGGTTCATTATAACCTCCTTTCTCGTTTCCCAGCTGTGCAAAAAGGAAAGATTCTATAATAATTATGTTGCTCATTATTTTGCCATTAATTTATTCAAATTATTTAGTGGTCTGGGAGTAATGAGAAACAAATGGCGGTTCTCAGAGTTAACGATGAAACTATTGAAATAATTACATTGTTATTTTGTATTATATTATTTAAGGTAAACCTTTTTGGGACTTTACTGATTACGAAATTCTCTTATATATTAATCATCTAGTTATGCGTAACCATTCTCCAACTATTTCTTGTTTTTTACAACGGTCGGTATGCGTTACAGTTTTTTTATTTCAGTTGCTATCGAATTTAGACAATTCTTGTCAGTTCTGTTCAAAATTTTGTTGGTCGATTTGTTTTCCTTCCTTGATCTTTCACCATCAGATTGGATCCAGTGAGGAGCCTGCACCTATCGGTCTGAATTTATGCGGTAAATCTGTTCGCCAAGTCCCAATTAAATTTTGCTACCTTTTTCTTCAAGTCAGATAATAGTGTCATAAAATCAGCGTGGTTCTTTTGATTTTTATGAGCCACTTGTCGCACTGCTGATGAAAAGCCAAAAATTCATTTTTACTATTGATACCGTCTACATCTCTTTGTTATCGTACATACACGACTTGCACAATATTTGTTGTAGTTTTAGTACGGTAGCATTATTTAGATCTGGTACTCTAGCTCATATGGGGTATATTAGAGAAAACCATTTTTTTTGTTGAATAATAAATAAATAAATAAATAAATAAATAAATATATAGGGACAATTCATACAGATTGAGCTAGCCCCAAAGTAAGTTCGAAACTTGTGTTATGGGATACTAACTCAACGATATTATATTTTATAACAAATACATATATAGATAAACATCCAAGACCCGAGACCAATCAGAAAAAGTTCGTTTTTCATCATGACCCGACCGGGGATCGAACCCGGGACCTCATGGGTAGCGGTCTGGCGTGGTAACCATTACGCCACGGAGGTCGTCGAATAGCTATCTAAAGCTCCCATTCTTTTCTCCACACGCGCATTATAGAAGACCATTTTTTTAACTATGCTTGTCCCACTGCTGGGCAAAGCCTCCCCTTCTCCCCTACACACGTCCCTGTCCAGAGCTGTTACGGGCCAGGCTCTAGCATATTTATAATTACAAAAAATATAGTCACACCATCGCACTACTTGAGCGTCCCTTTGGAAGTAGTCCGTTATTTGCGAGCAGTTCTTGGCATTTCCCTTGTATAAAAAGGTCTCTTTGATCTCGGCCGAGTCGGAATCCGTGAGACGTGTGTACGGAAAAATGCCTTGAATATAATGAAAAGAACGCAACTTGAACCGAGGTGAAATTACGCGTTTGTTATTTATTTCAGTTTTGTTTCAGGTTTGCAATTGTATATTTTAGATTTTACCATTTCCCGCTATTCGGTCGCGTCAATGTCGTTTTTACCGTTATAATTTTTAAGATTTTAAACTATAGTTTGATAAATTTTGCATTCTGGGAAAGTGCAGAACTGCTGTACCACTTCGAACTGATTTTAAAATATTAGTAGGTTTTTTGAATAATACATTCATCCTCTGTAGACTTTATGCAAAATGGCTCTAAAATCAGTTGATACTTGTATTTATATGTAATGATAATCGCTCAACATCGAGTAATCCGCCAGCTCGTATTTTCCCTCACTAAAAGAATAAAAATTATCTTAGAGCTCTTAAGATTGACAATTGGGACAGCTCGTCCCAATTGTCAATCTTACCGATATGTTTTGAATAGATTTTATTAAAAATAAACCTCTTAGTTCATTCACCAATCCAAGTCTTTAGTCTCTAACAAAAATAAACTGAAAATACTGAAACAGATCTCATTCACATCAAGCAAAGATGACAACGGGGACAGACGTCCCCTTCTGACAGTTATTCACAGAAAAATATTTTCTCCATGGAATCCGACACGGGGCATCGCATCACTCAAAAAAACAGCCCAAGAGTGTTCCGGAAACGTTGATCACAGTGTTCCGTGAATAATGTGAAATTATTGAGAATTTTAAACGTGTTTTTATACTAACGGTGCTTCCGTATTCGGGCATGTGTGGTTACTTTCGTGTGTTACAAAATTTTAATTACTATGGTGAACGTTGTGAATTCCAGAATAGAAGTGTTCATTGGTTAATTCATTAAATTGTCTTGGTTTTTCATTAAATTGGCGAACTTTGGTTATAATTTATCATTTATCCGCGAAATCTCGTTCGCGTGTTCTTTTATTTTAATATTTTATTTTGTGTCAAATTATTACTCGTTTAATATTGTTTTCGAAATGTATTTGACACACGAAAAAAAAAAAACGAAAATACATTTTTTTTTTGATAATAAATATTATTATTTTCTGTTTTTTTTTTTCGGATGACGTACTATAAAAAACGAACAATTTCTTGCTATAGATTTTCTTTTTGTATATTCGTTTCTAATTTGTATGGGGAATCCTAAAAAATCTTTATGCCCAGTCGTCGTCGGTCTACGTATAATGAGAGCGGAGCAATCATCACAATGAATGGGGAGTGGGATGCGGAGTGCTCTCGTTTGAATGCCGCGTCCTTCGGCTCACAGCTCGCTTTCTTGTGTCTGTATCTAATGCTACACATGGGAATTTTGATATTTGAAAGAAAGAAAAAAGGAAATACATTTATACAGTACAGCACAATATACAATAGTTTTTCAGTACAGTATTTCACATAGGAACGGTAGAGTCATGGTAGTTTCTAGTTCTACATACTTAAACCTTTCGACTATGATTACGGGCTAGTGGTCACAGTCGAAAGGTAACTACGAATAAAAAATCTATTCACATAGAAATATATAAACGTGGTAGTTTTACAGCAGTTCTAATATTTTTATTATAACCCACCACACGTTTTTTATTGTACCCGAGCTCTCATGAATCATAGTCACCCTACAACAGGACTTCTCTTTAATTTGTCTCGCACTCACAGACGCTGAAAAGATATGACCCACAGACTCCGCTTTTCCATGTAGGTAGACTATTTTTTTACACTGTTAAAAAGGATTCTTTTTTTTTTACGCTGACAAAAACTTTTCTATCTCTTAATTTTTTGTGTTCCAAAACTAAAATGTGTTTCTTTAAAATGACGATGCATTTTGTACCAATATTTAAGTTTTACGTAATTAGACCCGAGTTCACCAACTGATGTTTAAATTTTAAACAGATGTTTAGACCCTAACCGGCTGTTTAACCGAATTTTGCTGTTCACCGTGCACTAAACATTGGTTAAGTGTCGTAACCGTCTGTTTAATTTAATGGACGGAATAGACGTAGTTTAAACGTCGGTTATTTGAGTGACGTGACCTGACGTGAGTTGTATATCACTATATCACTAAATTTATTGAGTGCACAGCCTAGATAACACCATTTAATCACTATTAACAAAGTCACAACAGTAGGATAGGCATATTCAAAGTATTTCAAACATAAAAACGATCAACAAACACGGATATAAAGTAACATGTAGGTAAATATTTAGAAACTGGATGTGGCATCATGCATCGTTGAGCTGTTATTATAATTTTAATAATTATGATATTTATGTAATGATATGATAGTATAATATATTTGCATATAATGTAAGTAAGTATTCATATTATTTACGTAGTGATTTAAAATTTAAATAAAACTAAAATACATTTTAGTTTTATTTATATTTAAAATATTTATTTACATTCGTTTATACATATAAACGCAGTGCAGCGTAGACTTTTTATTATCTACTAAATCTTGGTACTTTAAAACCCATCTCCATAACTCATACTTTTATATTACATATGTATGTAATATGTTATTAAATTATGTATTACAATATTACAAAAATAACTTCGAGGTGAAAAATGTGGTAAAATAAAAATATAAACATCTGGCCACATCAAGCGAAACTAAATCTATGGGCCACATTTTGACTATTGACTGCTGACAGTGCTGACTGATTAGACTTTGACAATAGAAAAAGGATGTTTAATAAGAAAGACGTTCCCATTACGGACATGGCATTACCTTAACAGATTTTGAATTTTGTAGTATAATAACAAAACCATACCATTTATAGATGCCGTTCGGGTAAAGACAAAAGTATGGAGGTACACTGCCATCTTTACAAAGTAGTATTAAACTATTCATTCTTTTTCGGCTCATTCATTCAAAAACGTTTGGTTAGTTAACCGCCAGATAAAATTGAACGGAGAACATTAAAAAAACGCAGCTCGTTTATACAACGATTAAAATATAACCGTGCGGTTACGTAAACGTTGGTTATGTTGTAGTTGGCGAACTCGAGCCTTAGTGTATATTTTTTAAGTTTCAATAATTGGATAGTTTGCCATAATTATTTATCTCGCTTGTCCGTGGTTATTTCAAAATGTCCATTCTTATCATGCAAAGAACACAACTTTGCAAATTTCAGTTCTCTACGATTAGTGGTTTAGACTCCCATTAATTCGTCAGTCAGTCAGTGATTCAATACAAAACGTTTAATATGTATTATGTAGATTAATAACACTTTTCTTACCAGAAGATAAACTTTAGCTATTTACAAATTACATTATGTGTGTCTTTGCACAAATAAACCATTTATATATATATATACAATACAATACAAATACTCTTTAAATCACCAAACAAATATTACAATGTATACGGACTTAGAATTCAGAAGTACAATAGGCGGCCTTATCGCTACACAATTTCTTTCAGGTAACCTAAGATACAATAATAATAAAAATATATATGTAATAAACATATTTTTTTTTTTTATGTCATACAGCAGACAAACAAGCAAGCGCGCCACCTGATGGAAAGCGGTCACCGCCCCCTATGGACATCAGTAACACCAGGGGCGCTACCAATGCGTTGTCCACCAAGGAAGTTGGAGGAAAGGAAGGAGGACCGGAAGGGAAAGAAGGAGGGGGAAAGAGGGGATAGGGAAGGAGTTGGGCTTCCGGAACTCTCACTCACCGAACGAAACGCATTGCTGCTTCACGTCGATATTCTGTGAGAGGGTGGTACTTCCCCGGTCGAGCTAGCCCATTTCGTAATAATTGCTCTGCCACTCCAAAAAAACTCTTAAATCTTACTGTAGAAAAAGAAAGCTATGATACAATATTGTATGTTACAAGCTAAGCTAAAAACAAAATACAAGCTGAGTTCAACAGCAACACTCAATTCACTCACATCCCGAATTTCGTGTTTACCAAAGGAAAAACCGAACAGGTGGGATTCCTTTCAGGCGGCCTGTTCCCGCGGGAGACATGCAAATAATCTGGAACGCCGTCCTATGAGCCGCGCCTACATTCAAATAGCCGTTTGTTAAGCTAATTTACTAAATTACTCCTGGGTATATTTTTTTGTCAGATTCAAAGTGAAATTTATCGCTTTTTTTTGTAAGTGTAAAATTGTTTTGTTTGTCAATGATCAGTTTTATTGAGCACGATAACACGAGTCGTCTACATTCTGTTTTTTTTTAAATAATATTCAAAGATTATGCATTAATTAAGTAGGTAGGTACATATCATTTTACAATTTAAAAATTTTTTGTAAGTACAATAAACTTAGTAAAGACTTTGTTCTGATTTCAATTTTAGACTTTTATATAATGCTCAAAACAAAGTCTTTTTCAATTCTATGTTTCCTTTTTTTTTACTATTAGTTCAAACTTTAGATTTTTACAAACAAATTTACACTATAATGTAGGTATTATATTTATAGATACACAATCTATTTAAAATTCCATTCCAACAGTCAACATCAAAAAGACATTCAGCATTTTCAATTCACCAAAAAGCGTCATTCTGAATACGGAGAGTTCTTTAATAATTTCAGCTGTTACACAGGTTGTCAAGACGGGCTGTCGTAAAGTTCCACTTTGGTATTCAACCAGTGCGCGGTCAGTCAAATGTCTGGTTTTAAATACGCCCTCAACAGACATCCGTTTCATACATACGAAATAAGTGGCGACTGACTACCTACGGTTTCGGCGACCTATTTCGAAATGTCAGTCTGTACTGGTATTTAGCTGTGAGATTGCAGAGTTTTTAGCGTTATGTTTATTGGCTTTTGATGTTCCGCTTTTAAATTGTTGAGTTTTTAAAATTTGTTGTGTGAATGAAATCATCATTTTCCGAATTCCGTAGTAAACCAGAAACCTTATAGTTTCGCCATGTCTGTCTGTTCGTCTGTCAGAAGTCTAGCTCCGACACGGTTTATAGTACCTACATGTAACTTGACATGCTAGAGTAGTAACCAGCGATTGCTGCTATTCGTTACACTTGTGCAGGTCCATATATCATCAGACTATCGTCATCAACATCTACCCACTAATGGTATGAAATATTTGGAAAAGTGGTTGCCACTGGAGGCCCGGAGCCTTAATAACCTCGAACCAGCTTGGAGCTATCTCTGCAGTATGGGATGACAGTAATTGATGATAATATGTTACGGATATATTATGTCAATGAAGATGGATGGCCCGCAATAAATACCTACGGATTTATTTTTATTCAATACGTTAATGTAAACAAAAAGAAAGATGGAATTAAATACGTGTATATTACGAACGTTCTTGGTTTATTTAAAAAATCTTCAAGCTGAACAAACAAAACAAGAAACCAAGGATAGTTAGTGAACATTTTCTACATAGAAATAGCCTTTTATTTCGCAAGTACGAGTAGAATATCGTAAATAGCGCGCCGCATTAACTTTGCAAATGTACTGAGACGTATAAAACATTCAGGACCGCTTCGGATCGAGATCTTGTAAATTTACAAAAATAAAAAGTTTTATTTTTATTATCAGCACTGACATAATCAGAATAGAATTAGCATTTAAGAATCTTGCGATATGCCACATAAGAACTTCAATTTGATTCTTCTGTAACGTGTGCCTTTTTTGTCTATCAACTTTGTTCACATATTTTTCTCTACAATATAACAAAACTAAATATTTCTCTTATTTTATATCACCATAGACTAAACTTGCACTAAAGACCTGTTTCATATCTTGCAGATAGCCATTAGATAAACGGCTGTTTAAAACTCCTTTTCATTGTTTTGTAATTTTTCATCTGAAAAATTCACTGAAACTTACAACTTTGTGGCTTGGAAATCAGCTAGGTACCTCTTTTACGTTTAAATAAATGAAATGTCATAAATAAAACTGGAATAATACATGAAAAGTATTTTGATTACCAACAGAAATATTTTTGTCAGCCAAAAAAAACAGCCATTTGAAAAGTTTCAATCAGAGAAGCACACATATAAATGTAGCCCGCAAAATTAGGTCGGTTGAAAACTCGAGAAACACTTTGTCATCTCATCTCTATTTCATTTTTGCGACTAGAAAGCGAAAAGTGGCTCGTTAGTGGTGTTTTGAAACAGTCGAATGGAACTCCCCGAGTGGTGTGGCTCTCCAGAATGCGAGCTTTTCAAGTTTTATACGGAGCAGTAAGTTGATTGCTCTCTATAGTTGCTTCAGAAAATTACTGGAGCTTAAGCCCGACGGTTTTAGACGACTTTGGGAAATTGTTTAGATGTGCGTATATCTTTAGCAGATTTTGCTATGAATACCTATTTTCAGATATATTTTTTTGGTATTTGAATTTTGAATCATATTATGTGTAGGTAAGGTAAAAATATAAATTCATTATGTTCAGATATTGAAATTGTTAAGATGTGTGTTGGATATCTTTAGCAGATTTTGTTTGTTGGAATCTTTGGTATGAATATTATCAAGTAGTTTTTTTATTATTTGAATTTTGAATCATTATGTGACAATTAATAAAGAAGGTGAAGGCATAAGCTCATACATTTAATAATATAGTCAATGATTCACTGAAACATAAATAAATTATGTCGACTTACATAATTCACTTTGAACTTCCATTCTCGCTACTCATTACCTTTTCACTTTCTCTATTCTCTTTCAAAACGAGCTACGTAACCTTGACTCCTCTTGTGTTGTGATGATTACTTTGATCTTTTAGTTTTACATCAAGTGGAATTAGTTTGTCCTCTTTCAAGTAAAAAATATACTTTGACACCAGTATAATTATGATCTTATTTACAGTAGTGTGTAAATACTGAATATAGCTCAGTGTATACTGGTAATGTTACTCTTGAACTCTGGCTGACCGTACTAAGTCTTCAATTGATTCTGTTCGTAGTTAAGGTTTAAAGTTGAGCAAGTTTTTCAAATGATTCCTACTGTAAAGACTCATTCGTTTTTATGCTTTTTATTGCGTCTCGTACGTGAGCGAGCATTTAAAAGTGCTTGAAAAATAATCCATAGGTACTTAAATAAACTGTATTTGTTTGTAATCTTTTTACTTAACGAATATGAATGTATGGTTAATTTAAAAAAGTTTGTTTTGTAATTCTATTTCATATCATTATCATCTCAGACAAGAAGTCCACTGCTGGACATAGGCTTCCCCAAAACCACCTGGGGGCAGCGACCTGCATCCAGCGTCTATATTAGTATTTCTATTAGTTCCGAATAATTTTCAAAATGGTTGATTCTGACGGCCCTAGCAAGCAGCATAAACACTTGTAGCTCTTCTAAAAAAAGTCAGATATAACGACTCTAATGTAAAAAGTATGTTATCGGCGAACCACAACGTGTGCGCTGCGTATCAATATCTATTAGACGAGTTCTCAACTTTCCAGACGACACATTATTACCTGGGACATACCCCACTGCAATCTTAAATCTTTTTTGAAATACACCGCGAAAGTATACTCTGTTACAGGGACAATAAAGTTCATGCTGATAGTATGTTATGTGCAGAGAGTTGGATATTGTTTTTAACTTCTTTATAAATGGAACGTTGCGATATTGTTTTTCTATTATTGTCAGCCAGTGCTAGTATATAGGTATCTATATATATATAAAAGGAGAAGCTGACTGACTGACTGACTGACATATTAACGCAGGGCCTAAACTATAAAGATTAGAAACTTGAAATTTTGCACAGGGGTTCCTTTTATAACGTAGGGGAGTACTAAGAAAGGATTTTTCAAAATGCCCGCGGGAAAGCGAGATATACGCAAACGAAGTTGCGAGGGATTTACTAGTTTCTTTAATAAATATTCTGAATAATCGAATAAAAACAAAGAGTTATTAGTTAAAATTGTGGGTATTTGGTTTTTGATTCAATAAATTAGCCCAGCTTTCCAAATTCTTTCAGTCAGCGTACACGCTCACTATGGTAAAGAAAGCCACTCAATGTTCGCTTGCTTGCTTGTTTTTTATTCAAATATGTCAAACTAATGATATCATGATATCATGAGCCTTTATGCATATAATATTTATAATTATAACATAATGAATATGCGAGGATTGCCAAAATATTTAGTTTTAATTAACCATCATTTATTTGCGTAAACAATAATAGATTTAACAAATAACGTGTAGGTTAAAGTCCTAAATGGCCTAATTTTGTGATAAATTAGCTCTATCAAGTAAATATTTAATAAGCAAAATATAGGTCGTAGTTTAAATGTAAATTTTATTTCCAAATTAAATGATAGAAAAATAAAAAAATTGTTAAAAAAGATATAGTTAAAGAAAGAAAGATAACACGTTTATTTAGGCGCTTACTTACTACTTACAATTTACAATTATTTAATTAACTAAGCCGTTAAAATAAAATTTACGCTTAGGCCGTATACAGAAAGAAAGCTGGCAGCCTATGCCGATCTACCAGCACTTGTAAGCGCTGGTTCATTCAGGTAACAGCTACATAAAGCAAGCAGATTGAAGCGTGTTGTCGTAGTTTTTCATTAATTTCAAATGGCGGTGCCAGCGCTGACCAGCGCGTGTCGAAGATTGTCGGAACTTGTCGGCGACGTTCGGCGCTTATATCGGTTCATAGCCACTCAACAGCTCAGGTGCAAAAAAAAAACCTGTACAGTTCAAGACTCCCAAATTTGAGCGACAGATGGCGTCCTACACCTCCCGAGACATAAAAAAATATATATCTCGTAAATTATTACGCTTATTCTAATAAGAATACTAGTACTGTTTAGCTAGATAAATTATCTTTCAATAAAAGAATATAACAACATACGAAAACTTATAAATAATTTTGCGCCACCTACCTGTTATTTTTCAATTTTTCAATTTTATTTCTCTACCTTAAGGTCGTCTGGAAGAGATTGCTTTAGCGATAAGACCGCCTGTTGTACTTTACCTACCTGTTTGTACTTTTAATTTGTTGTTATTTTTTTTTGGTGCAATAAAGAATATTGTATTGTATTGTATTGTATATTTTTAGCGTATAATTTCAACATGAGAGGTTTTTATTACGACTTTGAGATTTACGGGCCTATTATTCCACTTTCGTATTCTTATTAGAATTTTTGTTATTAGAATCTTATTGGAAATGTACTTACCTTTCTGGAAATATACGTATTGTATACTAATATCCAAATAGACTGCCTGCGCCGCCGGTTACCTGCGCGGATCGGCTCCTATAAGCGCTGGTAGATCGGTATAGGCTGCCAGCTTTCTTTTCTGTATACGGCCTTATGCCCAAAGAGGCCTCAGCATTTAGTCGTGGTGGCACAAGTACCACGACGCTGGTATTCTGTAGATACGTTTTACATTTTTTGGACAAAGGCGTCTGACGTCGTGTAAACTAAAATATTTAGTTGTAACCGTTTCTACTATTTCACAGTTCAATCTAGTCTAATACGCGTTAAACCCTAGGATTAACAGTGTATAGAATGCTAATTCATGCGTCAAAACGGCAATGTTTAAATCCACAGCAACAAATTCGATGCAGTAACCAAACCTCAATTCGCGTCGCATAAATCAATGTTACATTACCTACGTGATTGCGTTAACTCAAAATTAATTACTTACGTGTCAATAAAGCGTGCTATTTGTGAATAAAATTCAGTATTTCGGGCTTCACGAATATATTGTAATGATAAGCCTAAATTAGTGTTCAGTAGTGCTACAAGGAACCCTTATAGTTTCGCCGTGTCCGTATGTTTTTTATTTTTTATTTTTATTTTTTTTATTTATTTCCAAAATAGTTTAATACATTAGTTTATTTACCGCACGACTTAAGCCACGCAGGGCTTATCTTATCGACGGATGTCTGTCTGTCCGCGGTCTAGCGCCTGAAAGATGTAATGTGTATGTACACATATTAACAATGCTAACAAAGTGCTGGAACAAAGTTTTGAAAAAAAATTTTTTGGGGTTCCTCCCCTACATATAGTGCTTTTTTTTTGCGCCCACCACATTTTGAGGTATCGTTAGATAGATCTCTTATAAACATCGAGAGCGCGTGAAGATCATTTTTGGTGATGGTGGTCGGTTCGGTGGTGGTCCCTCATATAAATATATAAATGACTTAGAGAAATCGCCGTGCTATGTACACACTATGATTGAGACGCATAGCCAGTCGCATACGCAATCTGCCAATAATAAACTAATTAAACGTTTGAACTCTCGCCAATTTAAATATATTTGCACTTTAATCTCATTGGATTAGATTAGCTATGTCTAATTGATTAGATAATTAGAAATCAATGTACACACTTGACCTTTCCTTCTTCTACACGTGTTTTCCGCTATCTCATTGGAATTTGTGAAAATGTAGTCTTACCTCGTGTCTAAATCATAAAGAGAAACTTTGTGCAAATTTTCAATATTGCTTTGAAAGAGCTGCACATGATAGGCTACGTTACACGGTTTAAAATAAAACATTGGTTTGGAAATGAGCTTTAAAACAATTTATACATGTTGTTTAAGACTAAATTACGCTTGACCTTTAAACGCCCTTCGTTGTAGGGCATGCGTTTGATGGCAGCGGCTATACATACTGGAGGTTAGAGTTGGTTTTGAACCGTGAAGCCGGCAAAACGCAACTCGCTCTGACCTTACGTTTCAAACTGTGTAGCGCAAATTTTAGTCATCACATTTATTTTTATGCATGAAGTCAATATAAAAACTTTACTATAGTTTACTAACTAAATTCTAATTTCTTGTTTCAGGTATGTTGGTTTTGTTCTAACTGTGCAATTAATTTAATAAATCAAAAGTAAGTAAGCAAGAATCGGTAAGTAACGAATGAGCCGTATTATTTACGGAATTAGTTCCAGTCGATGTCCTCACACTAGGTACTCGTTATACCGCTCAGTTTCAGTCAGCAATGATTCAATCATCAGATTAAATCATCAAGAATCATCATGATTGAATCAAGTACGGTTTAAAGATACCAAATTTACCATACGTATCATATCCAGGACAATACACGATTGTTACAAGTGTAGACTTCATAATAATAAGCATGCATTTGCAGAGCTTTCTGTGTCCGACATCAAATTAACCTTTATTTGACTAACGTGAAAACCTTACGCAATTGTAATATGAAAATGCTTTTGTAAACAAAACATTTATATGAAAAGCTAAAATAAAAGGAATGGTCAACTGTACGTCTGTTATGAAAGGACGAATGTACCTCCTTTCATGCAGATGTACAGCGTTTCACAAAGAAAACATGAATCATTACTATTGTTGTGTATGCAGAACCCAACAAAAGTTCCCTTCACAGCGGGTTTGTTCTGCAGCCATTATTTAGCGCCTCTTATTGCGAAGGACATTGAAATAGTACGTTATATAATTTTCTTAAATTTCCAACGATAAAATACAACAAATAAAAACTGATTATGTTCTTGAAATTTGTCTTTACCAAGAAATATTTTACAGTTTCCGTTTGGTTACTTGAAAGTAGTGGCATCGTACTGTTTACTTCACATCTCATCATGATTGTTTTTGAAATGTTCATTTGGTAGTAGCCTTTAACTATAGCCACTTTTTTAAGACTTTTAAATACTCTTCAAAATGTATACATTTGTTAAATACAAAATTTCTGTATTCATTTCTTCTATTGTTTTCTCTAAAGTCAGATGAAATGTCCAAACACATTCATCAAATTAAGTACTCTATTATTTACACCATTTTTGAGTTCTTTATTGTTCTCCATTCTAACAATTTATACATTTATAAAGTTACATTCATCCATTGAATTCATTAACAATTTCTTTATATATATTTATTTATTTATTCTGAATACTATGAAAGCGTTAAACCCATAATAGTAATCAGTCATGGAACAATATGCTTAAATCTAAATTTTCATTAATTCATAATGGAAACAGAGATATACGAGGGAAGGCTTCCCCCAAAATGGAAGACAGCGACATCAGATGTCTGGAGCATTATAATTATTCAAGAATTCAAGAAGTTAAAAGCGTAAAATTTTAATAAGCCTCGATGCGAAAACATCGGTGGCAAAATGGGGGACCTGCCCGAAGTACCAGCCCTTCTGTGTGGGGCCATAACGTAAGTAGAAATTAATGATTCTGATGGCCGCGTGGCTGTAAGTAATAATTGCAGTGAGTTACAATGACGTTTTCCGCATCGACGACTAATTTTTATTGCAGATAGAAAGATTAATACAGCCATTGTGATTAATTACCACTTAGGAGTATGCAACAATGACTGCCCACAAAAATATTTTTTTTTACGTTGAAGTTAGGATGACATAAGGATGACATCAAAATGATGTGATTAAATTTCATACGGCTTTGTACATTCAATACTCTTCAATATTACAGTTTCTTCAATCGTGTTTTATATTACTTTAGTTTTAGTATCAAAATTCTGTCGGTTATTTTGTCCGCCAATTTTATTAGAAAGTTTTTTTCAGTTTTTCCAATAAATGTCTAAACTGTCAAAAATATTTGAGTAATTTACATAAATGTGCAATGAAAATGGAAACGAACTCTTTATGTCGATGCAATGGAGTATCCACAAACTAAAAATCCACATGCATAATGAAATAGTAAATTTTTTCAAGTTACGTGAATTACATAAGTTTAAGTTCCAATTATTTTAGAGCTGAATCAAAATATACCGCATATTGTTCTGTTTGTTCAGAACTTTTGGCTCGCAAAACTTTATTTCAATATTCCATTTTTATAAACGCAAACGTGGTTCCGTGGCCGTTTCTCACCTCAATTTCCATCTTTTATATGAACTCGATAACGCCTGGCAAGCATCCAGGCGTCTCCTGTACAACGTGATCTCTTATTCGGCCATTTTTTCATTTTTTTTTCATGCCATTGTTTCGCCTCCATAGTCCCCTTCTACTCGATCGAACACGAACCAGACAGATATATTTATTCCTCTTGATTTATGCGTTCTGTTAGAATAGTGCGTTGATATAAACTAGGTTTTTGTATGGACGTCGAGTTTTATTTATGGCAGTTTACCGTATTTCAAACGTTTATTCCTGCTGCAATATTTTTACATATGGACATTGTTCAATATTCTACTCCCACACCATTGATACCTAGTTTATTTTGTAATTCATCAAACCTGTCTTGTTCGTTTTCTGTTTATTACAAATTATATTTAAAAACACAGACTACATTCACTTGACACTGAGAAATTAGATTAGGTTTTTATTAACATTTGAGAGGATCAGTTTTAGTTTTCCCATTGAGTTGCTAAGTCCGATAGTCGTCGTCCCTTTTAAAAATCATTGCAATAACTTCATATATAAATTACGATTGCGGATCCCAGCCAAATAAAATGAATTAAGAACCTACTTATGCTCGATGCATCGATCGGTCGATACTGCATAATGATCATTCACTACTTGGTTAAGTTCCAGTTAACTTATTTGTTAGATAAGTATAGCATGCGGTAAAAGAGACCTTTAATATTCTAAAACTTGACTTTTAATTACTAAAACGTACTACTAATCTACTAGTACTTATACAAAAGGTACTTAGATGATTAAGAATAAACGTATAGTTTCAGCTTGGTTAGCAGAAAGCGCATCTCCCTAGCTAATATCATAATCTCCCAACCGCCTCTCTTGTTTAATGGCCGTAAACTTAATAAGTGAACTTTTTACAAAGCCAAGAACGTTTAATGCATACATATTCATGAACACTCTCTCGTTAGAAGACTCCCCTATTGAACAGTGTTTTATTCAATTAATTTGCAATATCAGTATGGATCTTGATCTAGAGGAACCACTCGGCGATCCCTACAAAGGGATTCTAGATTATGCATATTCCTTATTCTTTACTAGCGAAACCCGCGCAACTTCGTTTGCGTATATCTCGCTTTCCCGTGGAAATTTTGAAAATTCCTTTCTTAGTGCTCCCCTCTCAAGTTATAAAAGGAACCCCTGTGCAAAATTTCAAGTTTCTAACCCTTATAGTTGGAGCGTCCCCAAGGTGGCGGATAGGGGAATGGTCGGTAGTACAGCCTAGCTACACTAACCGGCTAAGTCCGATGGACTCGCTGACCAACGACGGGTGTGGTCCTCCAGCATTTCGGGGGTTGTGCGGCGGGTTGACACCTCGCCCACGTAAAACCAATGTTGCTGGTGAAGCGTATCCCGTTAGCGCTTCACTAGCTTGCACAACATCGTCAAGAAAGAAAAAACCCTTATAGTTTAGGCCCTGCCCTGCGTTGATAGTCAGTCAGTCAGTCAGCTTATCCTTTTATATTAGATAGTACTTACGAAGTCGAAAGCAGAATGTAAGAGTATTCTGCACCGAATGAGCGGTAGAAGTATCTATACTCATCGAAAGATAAAATAAGGAATTACCTACTTACTGATGATTTAATAGTAATTGAAATGATATTTACATTGTTGTTACATAATACCAAGTAAAATAAACGTACATTATATACATTAATATAAAATTAATATGATGCTGAGTTTGGTAAACAATAACGCTTGACTAATTATTTTCTATTACCGGACCTAATTACAACGCCAATTAATTAAGCTTTGTTCTTTGCCGGAAGATGCAATAACTATTAATTGCGAAAATTCTCTATCACAGTAAACACAGATTGAAGAATACAGTCATATAGTTTGTTTACTCTTAGAAAATCCTTCATGTTAGTCGCAATGTGTGGTGCGACAGTAGCGCTGCAGCTGCACTGCGGTGCTTATGCTGAATAACCGATTAAGTTTACCATCAGGATTACAGCGCTCTTTATGCGGCATCCTGTTAACATAAGAGTGTATGGATATCAGCATTCATGGCAAGTCTACTTGAAACAAAATTTTGATTCTACCGACTTGAGCAAGTTCGCAACGACACGTGGTCTTGATCTTTTATTACAATAAATTAGGCATAAGCTATAAGACATGTTATTACGAATAATTCTAGCTTGACACAAGGATGAACAAGAGCGCACAACCATATTTTTTCTCAAATTTCTATTTACATGGTTTTGTTTCAAACTCCTCACACTACAAAACGCGCAGTCTATAAAGTCCTTTAGTAGGAACATTGCGCGAAGTCATTCAATTGAATAGTGTAGCATGAAAATGGCGATAGAGAGGTGTGGCACGAGTGGCCACAGTTTGCCAATTAGGTACGTTTCTTATGCTGACACCACACGTTGGTCATCATTGGAACCAATGTAGGACATTGGAACCAATATGCCAATATGTTGGTCGATCATGTTAACTTTACTATGTTGCTTGCTGCTTGTTGGTGTTACTATCTTGGATACTGTATGAACTGGAACCTATCATCATGCAATGTCATATTATCTTAGATACTATATGTATTGAGCGCAATCATTATCCAATGTCTAGTGTTCAAAAATATATTGAAGCCGCAGTAGTTGGATCCAATATTGGCCACGTTTGTTTCGCTCAGTTGGGTCAAAAGTAAAAGCCAATGTGTGGCCGCGGAGTTACGTGAAATCGATGTCTTAACGATAGTATGGAATATGGGTGAGTGCACTCAAACGATTGGAAGTCTCGACGATAAAACCATTTAGATTCCGCTGCGGATCTCTAATTTAAATAAATGAAAAGGAGTTGGTGTAACGAGCTGACTGGACGGGTCGAAAAATACGAGGATTGTGGTGAAGTGAAATTTAATTCGTATTTTTCGTTGGAGTACATTTGTCTACTTTGGAAGTTTTTTTTTGGAATTTCTATATGTTTCTTGTCAGCGAAATATATGTATACAATTGAATCGCTATCGTTTTTGACATTTGTTATGAACTTGAACAATAACATAATGTTTAACTTATTGTTTAAGTCCATAATAAATGTCAAAAACTATTCCACTGATAAACTATCGGCATTCTTTTGAGACACGATTGAGACACTATTGAGAGTCCATTGGTGCATTTGTGTCACTAGAATCGGGCCGCTGGTATACATAACGTCTAGATAATCCAATTCGATTTTTTGAAAACATTATAGTTTTTGTCCACGTATCATTGACTGGTCTGCTCACTCTTGTCAGTACTGACTTTTTTTATTTTATTGTAGATTTATGACTTGTTCATTCCACATCATTGTGTATAACATTTCGCGTATTCTTCTTATAAATTTTAATGTACTTATACCTACATTGTAACCTAATGAGTGGAAAAAAGGGAGAGAAAAGTAAAAGTAGGTACAAAATGACAAAAAGGCCGTAACCGCTTTTCTTTCGCCATTTCTTTTTACCGGTTGCCATTTTGCTTGTGTCCGAAATGGTGGTAGTACCTATATAACGTAGTTTATTTTTTTTATTTAAACAAGTTGTAAATGACAAGAAAAAGTGCCTGTGAAGGTCTAATCTCTGAAATAAACGATTTCATTTCATTTCATTTCAGCCTTAGTGTATTTTACGACAATAGAGATGCGATATAAGTTAATGATTTTTTTTCTATATTTTTTTTTGAAAGTTTCGTCTTTTACTTCAATGTCGAGAATTAGGATTTTACTTTTTTCTACATTAGCAACCGGTGACGGCAGCACTACGGCGAAAAATCTGTGGCCAGCGAAAAAAACCGAAAGCCTACGATCTCTCCTGTCAATTGACACAATTTTGTCAAACATAACGCAACAATCACCTACAAGCAGACAAACATTTTTAAACTAGCATTATTTATTTTTTAACCGACTTCAAAAAAGGAGGAGGTTCTATGTTTCATTGTATGTATTTTTTATTAGTACCAATGTTACCTTTATAACACGTTATGCGGTCTGTCACCTTTGTTACTCAGCAATATCATAACAAAAAGATACTCAAGTCGGACGTAATATTTTTTTGTTGCCTGCACGGACACAATCACGTTTATGGACTGTCCCCTAATATCTTTCCGAGGTAAATGGACTACACAACAGCTATTACTTATCGTTAGGTTTGGGCACGCGATTTTTTTTGTTACATTCGCCTCGTATGTAATTAAAGTTATAAGTTTTTGTAAAGTACGTGTGTAAAATGTTGGATTATTTTTAACGTGGGCTGAATGTATGAAAATCATTTTTATTTTTGTTTTTATTGTTTGTTTAAAATAGTCCATATGAATACAGAGACTAAGGGTTTGGTTTGGGACATTGGCGGCGCGGCGCTGCGCGACACTTTAAATTGACAACGAAATATAGAACTTGTCTGTTCATAATATGGTACAATATAGAATGACCCTTATCCTTATCTATTACACACACATTGTACTCAGTACTCGTCCTGACTGTACAAATCGAATAAAATAAAACACTTATTACAATAAAAGATTACTCATAAAACTACGACTTACTTACTAAGTTGGTTGGAGGACCCAAAGTGCATCGTGGCAACAGACTCCTAGACAAGCTAGTCAGATCTGGATTGAGCCATTCCCTTCCAATACATAAATATAATGATTGTATATTAAAAGGGTGATCACAAGGTGGTAAAGAGTATGAGAAAAACAATGAGGATATTGAATTAACTTTACATTTCACAAAGAACACTAACAAAAGTTCAGCAATTATAAAGTTCTACATTCTCGTTTCAGCAAACTTGCTAGTAGAATTATAATACTAAGTAAACATTTTTCATCAATGTTCCTTTATTAGCTTCTCTTCAGAGAGGAAAATATTAATATATTAAAAAATATAGCAAGAAGTTGATTATACAGTATTAGCATTGCACAAAGTATTAATATCACTCACTTCCGACTTAATTACTTAAAATTATTGATTATTACAGTTACCATTCTTAGCTCTAAAGAGTTCTTAAGCTGTCCTTTCCGCTTAGATGACCGCAAGACTCACCAAAGCTTACGTGTAAACCAATGAGTTTATTTATCTTTTCTTTTTCTTTTTTATACCACAAAGGTGGCAAACAAGCATACGGCCCGCCTGTTGGTAAGCATCACCGTAGCCTATAGACGCTTGCAATACCGGGGGTATCACTTGCGCGTTGCCAACTCTCCCAACCCCCTCAAGTGGAGCTCTGGAGACCTTACTCACCGTAGGAACACAACATGGCCGAGACCAATGCTATTTGGCTACGATCTTCTGTAAGGTGGAGGTCCTTCCCAAGACGGGCTGCTCCGATTTGAGCGGTTTTATCCGCTGTGATACCTCTCTTTCTTGTCTTATCTACAATAATTTGAACATACGACGCTCTATCTTTTCGTTTTAGATTAATTACCGACCTTTTTAACAGCATTTCACTGTGAGCAGTACAGTACATACGGATTCCTTAAATTGTAATTACATACGATGTATTGTATATGTATGTATTGATAGTCAGGTAACTCAAGAGTGTAATATTTTTTTAATTTTATTGAAATATTTTAAGATTACATTTCGATGTCATCATTCTGACGTACATCTGAATCAGTTTAGCTATTTTCAAGATAGCTTTAATAAATAATATATCACACTCTATATTATTTCTCAGCATTACGAACTCCCGTGAGATAAACCTTAAACAATAAATTCATTAAAATAAAGCCACACATCGTGAGTTCAGAATTGGACCCAAGAGTCGCGGTCACAATATATTTATGAAGTGTTTTTATATGATAAGTTGAGTTTGGTTATTTTTATTACTTTTACCTATAAGGAGTAAGAGTACGTTGAAAAGGTTCAAGGTATTCTACCTTATTATTTGACAGACTTGGCAAAACAGGCAAATTAGAGAGAAGTGTGTAATACTTTGGCCAGTAATGAGACAAAATTACTGGATTGGAGACTCAGTACTGGTCGGCAAATAGTTGGTGAACTTACATGATGGACATGATGGATGAGGAAAGTTTGTTTGTTGACGAATTTTAATAACATTTCGTTTAAACAATTTACCAAAAAGCTTAAGTGAGCTCTTACCGCACACATGAAACGATTTCTTGCAACAAAAACTTATCAATTGCCATACAATATCTTGCTAGCGGGCCGGCACACTGCGCAACTTTTAATTGGAACGAAATCCCGCTTCGAAGGCGTTTTAATTAGGAAAATTTCCTATGAACAAGCGGCGATATAATTTCCATGCAAATTGCACGTTTAACTTCTCATAACACAGTGCCGCCGACAGTTACTACGGGAGACGAATCGAGAGGTTGATTTTAGATTAATATGCTGATAACGGATTTAATTTGCATTGTTATTAATAATACATTGAGCAGACTTTTTATATTTTTCAACATCATCATCATCTTCTGAATTTCAGAGCTGCGTTCTTGTTGGTGTGGCAGCCTCCAAATACCTCTGTCCTATGCCAACTTTTTCACCTCTCTTTAAGAGACGATGCCTGCGTTTTCCTTCACTTGATCTATCAACCACCATCACCTCTTTATTGAGATCTCTCCATTAAATCTAAATGGTTTTTAACCACTCTTTAAACGGCTCTGCGTTTGAGGCTTGGTGAAGGTTAGAATTTTCTAAACGCGTTTTTTTTTTAAATGTAATTCGCGTCACCTAATTTTGATTTTAGTATTATAATTATGCTACATATCGAAGCAAAATCGAGTTTGTAACATGACAAAGTTACAATCTTGTCAAAGCTTGTAGGTAAATAAATTAACGTGTCGAACTACGATGGAATTTCAGCTTAGGCGTCGCTAGGTTTTACAATAGAAAACTGCAAATGAAAATTGATTCCACGACCTCAGTGCTCAAGACTATGCCTAGATGATAATATTTCTGTCTGTTGAAAGTAATATTATCTTGTACAAATAACTTTAACTCAAACATCAAGCATCTGTCTAGTGTGAACTGAGCTACACATACAGGCTCTTTTTAACCCTTAAGTTACTAATTGTGGACATTCGCAGTCAAGTCAACATGGCGCTGCTTAATCAAGTTGGCAGAATCAAAAGAATGTAAATTTTTGCATCAAGTAGACTTGTCAAGCGTACCAACAGCGTCAATCGAATCGTCAAGTTTGCTATCAAGTGTGCTATAAACTTGTTGCTTAGCTTGGCCGTTTCTATCACAGTTTTACTTCTTACACTGTGGTCATTAATATTTAATTTTATCAGAAACGTCTTACCGCAAAGAAAAAAAGAATTTCCACGATTCTAAGATTCAATGCATATTCATTGTAAGGACTTATCCATTCGATTAATTAATTCGCGAGCGTCAGTTACAATAAATTTTATCGTCCAATTGAATATAAGATCTAGGAGCGATTAATTAAGTGTTAAATTGTAACTTAATAAGTCGCTCACCACTTTTATCTCAGTTATAATGAAGTGATCATTTGATTCAAATTTTCCAATACGAACGATTCGAAGGAATGTTTTAATATTTTTGTTTTTTGATTTGAATTTTCTTTTGACAGTAATTACGTTTTAATTTTCTTTGATAAATGTAATTTTAATCCTATGAAGGTGCTGTACAGCTTATACCTTTGTCCAGCATAAAGATCTGCATCTAAATATTCAGCTCACGATAATTTCATCTAAATTTTAGTTGGCTTTTAATCCAGTCCATAGGTATTCAAAGAACTTGGAAGATAGATACCGCCCGCAGAGCAATTAAAAAGTAATTAATCCTTTGTAGTGCTGTCGCAGCAAGAATTATGGTAGTTTCGATGCACTTGACTAATTTATAGTCAAAAGAATAGTTTGAATGTTATCCGATACCAATATTCATAGCTTTTGTGTTTTTTTTTTATTCAAAGACAGCAAACAAGCTTAATGATACTTTCTGTTGAATTTCATAAGTAAGAGTAATTACTTCAGTAACTTTAAAAGTAATAAACCGTTGCTGGCTTTTTAAAGAGTTCTCACTTTTAAGGGTTTACATTTTAAACCCATCAAGCTATTTATCTTGTGGTTAAAAAGCTTTTCGAAATGGCAGTAGTTTACAACCTTATATAGTTGTAGTAGTTATTTAATTTTTAAGCAATATTTAAATCGAAGTTATGAACTTCAAGTACAGGGTGTTCGGTGGCAGATTTAGTATTTAAAACATAATATCTTTCATTAAATTTATTTTAACTATAACGCCAAGTGGAGTAGAGCAGATTTTGTTTTCTAAATGTTATTTTTATCTAAATGGTCGCCATCTTGACAGAAACACTCTTGAAATCTGGCCTCAGTTTTCCGTGAGGCCAGATTTCATGATGTTTTCGGGATAGCAAAATCACAAGATTTTTTTATATTTATTTTAGTGCGGTAACTATTCATTGATTGGTTTTGTAAACTTTACTTTTGAGGTTTCCCTACAGAAAGAAATCAATACAAGTGTATGGTTTCATAGTATTTTTTTTATTGGAAATTAAAATCCTAAATCTGCCACCGTTTATGTGCACATAATGGTTAATAATTTAGTAATTAGTTATACAAACGTTGAACTGGAGGAAAATTTTAAAAAATACTCCTCGAAAATATGCGATTATGTCAACATTATCCGAAAAATATATCAGCGTCGAATAAATTTATGAGGCTACTTAAATCAATGTTAATATATTACAGAGCCAATGCTGTCTGAGAATTTTATAGAGCATGGAAATTGCATATACCAACGATTTAAGTTACCTACGGGCAATTTACCCCATACATTATTTGATAGATGCTACGCCGCGACGCGACGCGCCAGAACGATTTGCTTTTTGGTTTATGTGGCTTGGACTATTTTTATTTATCGTTAACTAACTAGTATAATAATGAATAGAAGTTCAATTTATAATACTAGCTTTTTTGCCCGCGACTTTGTCCGCGTGAAGTTTTGGACCCGTTCCGTGGGAACCACATTGAATTTCGGGAAAAGCTATAGCCTATGTCACTCCCTGATAGTGTAGCTTTCTACTGGTGAAAGAATTTGTGAAATCGGTCCAGTAGTTTCGGAGCCTATTCAATTCAAACAATCAATAAAACCTTTCCTCTTTGTAATATTAGTATGGATTCTCTTTCCCATGGGAATTTTAAAACGTTTTGTATAAAGACATAAACCTTTAAGTGAATACATATCCACAATGAAGTGAATTTCTTAAATATTATATCATCGAGCCTTTGACTAACTTCATCTACTGGAGCACCACTTCTATTCTGTAAAGAAATAATGATATTGAAAAATAATGACTTTAACAAATTTCGATAAAGCAAAATGACAATATATTACATATCATTTTTATGATAAGTCATTTTGTAAAAAAAAAAAATGTTTTTTTTTACGTAACCCACTGTCCATTCAAAGGTGAAAAGGGTATGGAAATTTATTGGGTATTTTATTTAAGGTTATCGTATTCAGACAGTCGTGTCGAGGGACCTTGTTTTATAATGATATAATAATGATTTATTTACTTCTATCTCTCATGTCTGGTGGTATTGATTTGTGGAGTCATTACGAAGCCTAAAAGTGCACGTTATGCTGTACGCGTTCCTGGTCTCTGGTCCCAGCTATTATCTTAATTATGATAGATATGAATTAAGCAGATTCGAAGATCAATCCGAAAAATCCAGACGCCCCAACTCGACCGGCACTCGTTCGAATTTCTTCTCTCAGTGTCGTCCTACGCCGAAGTGCGAGCCATCTGGATGCCTCTAAGCAAACACTGTAAATTAAGCGGTGAGAGCCATCCACTTCCGCAACTGCTCTATGCAGTAACATAAAATTGCAGCAATCTAGCTACAAAATAATGTTCATTTTAAAAAAACATCACGACTAGCATTTGTCGCGCTGCAGCCGCGCAATTTGTCTTCCGACTAATTGTAGGAACTTTTTGATCGAAACCTGACTCCAAGAGTGACAGGGCTGTGGGAACTGTTGATACTTCCACTTAAAGTACAAAGTTTCCCTATACAAAAGCGATCAACTCATGAAAATTCCAGTTTCGCTGGCCTCGTGTGAGCGTATGTCACACAGCCGGATTTATACGTCGTATTCCGACGAAAGTCTTGTAACACGTCGCCGATACTAATTAGATAAGGTTAGTTTACCGGTTACGGCCCGGAATGGGGTAATAAGTTTTGTCTCGCAGTTTGGAGCAAGCAATTTTCACGTCAATCTAACTTTTGATCCCGGGGTTGCTTCGAGTTTTTATTGGGATGCTGTTAGCGTTTGTGATTAATTGAGTTTGTTAGTTTCTTTTTTATGATTGACTAGCTGTTGCCCGTGGCTTTTTTCGCGTTAATATAACGCCTGGAACACTAACAAATAACGTGGTTTATTCTATTGGCAAAAAAATCGGCTCAATAGATCCAGACGATTACCTCTGACAATCTCACAAACTTTATCTGTTTATAATATTATCTATTTGTATAGAAATTACTTTATAATGATAATGCTAACAGTATTTCTCGTGATTTCTCTATCTTTAGACTGTTGTTAAATCAACTGTTGCTTTATATTATTATGTACTGACAGTGGTTTGGGTCTTTGTAGTGACAGGTTCTAAAGATTAATCGAAATAATTATACGAATTCTATTTTATGCATCAGGTAATTGAATAATTAAATTTAATATGAATTTGTTACTCGCAGCAAATGAAATAAACAAAATGTGGTTTCGTCATTTGGATATGAATAAATTATAAAATAATTAGGTATGTAATATCGAATAAACCTAAATACAGCATATCAGTGCGGAAAAGTTCTTGAACCTGTCCTAAGCTCATATTAATTATCCCAGAAAAACGATTAGACAACAGATGATCATAATAAACCTATACAATATTTTACTATGAATTTTTTGACAACACAAGAAATAAAACTAAGTTGACGACCTTGGTCACCGAAAAGTTTGGGAAATTTCTTGATGGCGCCTACAACCTATAACAGTAATGGCGAACTTAACACATCTACGTGCGACGTTTTACAAAAAGTTTTATGTGGGCATGACGTGCCAACAAGTAATCTGAATGCTTAATGGAAAACGAAATAGTACTTCAGCATTAATAATATATTTTGTTATGAGGAAAAACGAGCGGGTCACCTGATGGCAAGCAATCACCGTTTCTCGTGTGTAGTTACGTGCTATGATATGACATGCGCATTTAAATTTAGGTTTTACTACATTGGTGCTAATTCGGTGGTACATTTAACTAGACTAAACTAATTTTGACAGGACTAGAAGTGTTGCTATCCTTGTCACTAAATGTAAACCAAGGAAGGACAACAACGCCTTTGGTCCTGTCAAAATTAGTTTAGTCTGGTTAAATGTATAACAGAATTAGCACCATTATGTACTACAATAATATATTTTATTTCATTCAAGCCGCGTGAATTTAATATTTCTATTTTATTGAAACAAAAATAATTTAGAAAATGTAAGCCGGATTTTCTAAAGATTTATAAGTATTTAGGTCATAATTTAGTGTACAAATTTATTTTTAGATGCATTTTTTTTTCTATTGAGAAATTTACAAGTAATCGTGTTTTCAATTTTACAAAATTTCAGATCGCCAGATTCCTCAAAGAGAAAATCCTTAAATATCTTAATTAAAAATGCCATGGCTAAAGCTTTAGTACAAAAAGTACAGCCGGTGTTTAAAAAAAACCATTTTTAAGAGAGACTCTCTTAACAAAACCTTTTCTCTTAAACAATGTAACAAACTGTTGAGAGGGCAAGTATGCAATGAGGGAACGATTGGTGTCGACATGACCCTACCTCTGTCTTTACTAAATACTATAATTTCAAACTCATTACCGCTCCCATAATGGTTTCCCTTTAGGAATCCAAAAATTTTGACCCATGTAAACTGCTTCCAACAATGCTTTAGCGTTCTAAAGGGCGGCTACTTACAAAACCATTGTTCGGAAAGATTAATTTGTACCTTTCATTCTACGAAACTGAATGGCATAGCCTAATCATAAACAGATGTATTCTAATTTTAGACATAATTTTTTGTGTCTTAAAACATTAGTATTATTATAATATTGCTTAAAGTGGACAGACAGTGGAATTTTTTTTCGCGCCGTACCCATATTGTGTTGTGGAGTCTCGTCGATAGGTCTCTTAAAAACATTGCGGGTGTGGAAAGATCATTTTTCGATACAATGATCCGTTTCGGCATTATTTACATTTATCGTGTCAATTTTTGCGCGGTGGTCCCCCCCCCCCCCCCTCTATCTCCAAAAGTCTTGTGTTTAGAAATTTGAAAAAACTATTACGGTTAACTACGCTTTATTTACTAGTTTCCGAGTAATAGCAGACGAACTTATTATATAGTCATATTTATTTGATGAAAACGTACAAATGACATAGAATATGGCATTGTACTCATCTGCAAGCAAGCAATGCGTAGCCAATACGGAATCCTACATTGTGCGTGGCCCGACACGTACTTGCCCGGTTTATTCTGTTTAATTTTTACTAAAATTATTCAAGCCTCAAACCAAGCCGTAAGGTAAACCTATTTAATTAGAAGTAACTCCGCTGATATTGTATACGCTATGCCAAGTTTAGGTAAAAAGAAATGGAGGGGCGCGCTGTCATCTTTGTAATGTAGAGGGAATGCTCAGTTATTAAGCGGCCGAAGGACATGAAACGAGGGATTCTAGTGTCGTGTTCTTATTACTATTGTGTTGCGAAAAATATGGCACGAATTTATATGGATTAGAAAAATGGATGGTTTTATTTTCACAATATTCATTTTTATTCTACAATTCCCGTGGCGGCGGACGACGGAGTCAGATTCGTGGTTTTTCACTCACCGTTCCCAAAGGAATTTTTGGATAAGAAGAATATTGTGTAGTAGATCATGTTATTTACTTATTTGTTATTATTCAAAGCAAATGTTATTTTAAGTTTTGGTAACGTAAGATAAATAAGTCTTACTTTCGGAGGGCACGTTAACCCTTCGGTCTCAATTGTTGTCAACAGATAACAGTTGTTAAGCCAAGTCAGTGACTCTTAGGTGTCTTGAAGACACTAACACTAGTATCTCATCGAAAGATATACAAAAAATCAACTTTTAAAATAATAACGAAGTAAAATTATGTTTATGAAACTTTTCTCTTCTTTAATGAATAAAAAGTTAATAGCACTTTGTTTATCTTTTCAAGAAAACAATTTAATGAATTTCTTTGCGGAAAATCGTTTGTTATTGGAGAAGGAAAGTTAAATTTTCATTACGTATATTAACACAACTTCGTGATTGGCTTAATTTATTTAAGTAAGTTCATTAAATTATGAAACTCAATTTTTACCCTTATTTTTACTCATGAACTGAAATGGATTAGAAAAAAAACTTACATTATATTTATTTTAATACAAAGAGGTGGCCTTTTTCAGAAGTGGGCCCAAAAAAGGCTAAGAACTTGATTATTAATTATTTGTAATAAACTAATCTGTATCATCTAAACTAGCTGTTGTTCTATCACTTTCTTTGTTTAAAAGTTAATTAAGTAAATATTTATAAAAGTAAAGTTAAACATTATTATACAAAGGTTGTTTGGTTTGTTTAATTTTTTATTTCATTTAATATTCATTTTTGTACAAGTTATTACAAGTTTAATCTTTCTGAATATTTTTTCTATTTTTTGAAACATTTTTGCAAACGTTGTTTGAAACATTTGCAGTAGGTACAATTTTAGCTCTAAAGAGCCATTTCGCAAAAAAAATTTGAAAATTTGACTGCGCAGCAATTCAACTGAATTCAGATTGTCGATACACTCACAGTGTACTGAGAACATGAAAAACATAATAATTGTAATAAATATTAATATGTAATATCTATTAGAAATGGACAAAGTTAGGACGACACGAATACATAAAGAATTTAGTAAATGTATTTTGTTTTATTTTTAATTAAAATAAATAAATATTGTAAAAATATTTAAGGAATTACTTTCAATAACGAATAACGTTTAATAAAATGTAAATTTATTTTGGAAATATCTTTATTTAAATGGTAAAATTCAACGTAGAATTTGACACATTTTCTCGGATCTTACGTAAAATCTTTATTTATTTAAAAAATATTTCAGATACTCTATCAAAAAAGTAGTTCATTAACTGTCGATAAAAGTATATCTCTGGTACACATATTTTTTTGATTTATATATTTTTAATTTTAATGGAAGAATAAGGAATCCAAAAATCTTGCTCCGAGCGGTTTTTCGCAAACTTTACTGGGGAGATTAATAATTATACATTATTATAAAAATAAAAAAAATGAACTACATTAAATATCGACGAAAAGAACCGAGCTATCCAAACCATGTACTGTCTAATGTAAAAGTAATTCCTGACATAGAAATCTAGGAGCTCAAAAACACTCGTAAACGCGTAAAAACGTAAAATGCCTCTTAAGATATAGAACTTAAGAACGGTACAAAGTCTATAGTAGATTGATCGCGATTGCTAGTAGTAGTACCTGCTAGGTTACTCTGCATAGCAATCGCGATTTTAATTTCTTCAAATGCAAAATTAACAGCAAATCCTAATTCGTACCATTGAAATTTTATACTTTACTAATTATTTGGTTAGCATACAATCCTATTTCATTTAGTTTAGTATTTTAACTGTAAAGCCAGCTAGTTTAACTGTAAAGAGTATCTAAAATTAACAATCCAATGGCGATCGTGCGGAATTATCTTCAAAAGTAAGGGGGCTTGACTGTACATGTAACCTGTTGGTGTGTCTAAATAATATAAAGCAATTATTGATTTTTAACGCATTAAAAACACAAACGTTTTTTTCTCAACTCGTTATTTATCGAAAAAGCAACATTTGAAATGAAATGAAATGAAATCGTTTATTTCAGAAATTAGACCTTCACAGGCACTTTTTCTTGACATTTACAATTTGTATAAATGTATAAAGAAAATAACGTTATTTATTACCACCATTTCGGACACAAGCAAAATGGCCACCGGTAAAAGAAATGGCGAAAGAAACCCGGTTACGGCCTTTTTTGTCATTTAGCAATTTTTTTCTTTCACTCTTTTGTTACAATGTATAAGTACATTTATAAGAATAAATAAAATACAGATCCAGGTACATACAGAAATCAAGCTCTAAACGCGGGATGTCGATCCAAATAGCGCTATGGTCAAATCCTAAATATGTCGAATATGTAGATGTTAATAAAGCGAGCAGACCAGTCCCCCAAGATGACAACCACAACTGAGAGTTTGAAATGTTAACAAAGCGATATCAAACATTTCAAACTCTCAGTACATTGTAAATATACTTCATCGTCTATTCTAATGCGTAATAGAACATTATTTTACTTTTTCATCTATGTTTACCAGCTATCACTCTCGTTCAAATGGCGGCGCTAGTGGACGGAATGCGCGCTCTTAACTTATAAAGTTAAAGACATCTTAAATCTGACTTTGTCAAGGCAATAGATAAAAGTCAGTCTTCGAGATAGAGTCGCATCAAAAACTAAACATACATGTGTCAGTTTAGTTAGATTAATCCTACTAATATAATAAAGGCGAAAGTTATGTGTATGTTTGTTACTTCTGCACGGTCAAATGGCTGAGCCAATATTTATGATATTTGGTATGTAGGTAGCTGATACTTTGGATTACACAGGGTACTTTTTATCCCGAAAAATACGCGATTCCCGTAGTTTTTCACCAAAAGTCTGATATAGATGGACTACTGTGCATATAAATACAGTACGCAGATCTCAATTTTACTATCAATAAAAAATTAATATCAAGTGCTAATTATTATTGTAACTTTATACTTTAATATTTGGTTATCGTACAATACGATTTAATTAAGTTAATTAAGTTAATTAAGTTTAGTATTTAGTTTTCTTCTGATTAAAATTTGTTGTTAGCTCCATGTCAGGTGTAGTTTCTCCCCTGGAACGTTAATAAGCTTCAGTGGTTATTGTCAATCTGAGGTCACCGTTGTTGATCCTGGCTTTACAGGAGACACAGCGGTGGGAATGTGTGGTAGGCTTGTCCCGGTACTCGTGCCCGAACCGGTAATTTGGCGGGCATACACCAGCAGTTTTGCCTGCCAAGCACGTCGTCGTTCAGGCATATCCGTACATCTATGGATGTCTAATTTTATAGCAACATTATAATAATAATACTAGCTATATTATCTGGACGCTCCGCCATTCCCTTTGTTGTGTTTTAACCCGCTTAATGGAACTTTTGGAGGTTGAATATATCATCGATAAATCTATTGTTTGCACTAACAATGATTTTACAAATAGCCTATTCGAACTTATGATTAAAATTTCTAATTATAATGGATACAATAAATTGCTATTAATAAAGGTTACTATAACCATAATAGATTATTGTGTCTTTGAAATTGTAGCAATTATTAAGGTCACTTTCATTGGTTGCTGATAAATTATTGTTCGGCTATCTATTAGGTATCTATATTAAACTCATCCAAATACTGGTGATCCATCTACTGTTTGGATGAGTTTTCAATTTCTTGCGCTGCACGAGTTAAGTTAAATCTCTTGTTTCCCTTTTTTCAAGAGGATAAACTCAGAAAAAATTATCTATCTTCTCTCTCTCCTTCGATTTCCAGTTTCTAGGTCACAAGACAACAATAATCTATAATATAATAAAAGTGTAAAAAAAGTTTGTCTGTACATTGAATATATTTCCAAAAAAATTGTTTAGGGCGATGAAGAATAAGCAATAGAACAAGAATTTCGTAAAATTTTGTCCGTCTGTTTGTATGTTTGTATGTATGTATGTTTGGATGTTTGTATGTTTGTATGTATGTTTGTACACGCTAATCTCAGAAACGGCTGAACCGATTTGGATGCGGTTTTCACTAATATGTGGCGATTTGCTCAACTTAACATTTAGTGTATGTTTCTTTTCAAAATTCCCACGGGAATCCGAGATATACGCAAACGAAGTTGCGAGGGTATATCAACGCACAGCCCAAACCGCTGGGTCTAGAGATTCCAAATTTGGCATGTAGGTTACTTACGACGTCTAGGGATATACAAAGAAAGGATTTTTCAAAATTCCCACGGGAAAGCGAGATATACGCAAACGAAGTTGCAAGAGGACGCACAGACCAAACCGTTGGGTCTAGAGATGCCAAATTTGGCACGTAGGGTCCTTATATGGTCCGGACCGACCGGACCGGACCGGACCGGACCGGAACGGACCGGAATGGACCGGACCGGAACGGATCAGACCTGATCGGTCCGGAAGGAACCGCACCGTACCGAGTCCGTGCCGGACCGGACCGCACCGGACCGGACCGGTTTTTTTTTGTCCGTCTGTTTGTATGTTTATATGTTTGTATGTATGTTTGCATTTACACACAGATTAGCGTTAATCTCAGAAACGGCTGAACCGATTTGGATGCGGTTTTCACTAAAATGTGGCGATTTGCTCAACTTAACATTTAGTGTATGTTTCTTTTCAAAATTCCCACGGGAATCCGAGATATACGCAAACGAAGTTGCGAGGGTATATCAACGCACAGCCCAAACCGCTGGGTCTAGAGATTCCAAATTTGGCATGTAGGTTTCTTACGACGTCTTGGGATGTACTAAGAAAGGATTTTTCAAAATTCCCACGGGAAAGCGAGATATACGCAAACGAGGTTGCGAGAGGACGCACAGCCCAAACCGCTGGGTCTAGAGATGCCAAATTTGTCATGTAGGGTCCATATAAGGACCGGGCCGGACCGGAACGGATCAGACCTGATCGGTCCGGAAGGAACCGCACCGTACCGGGCCGTGCCGGACCGGACTGGTTTTTTTTTCTGTAGAAAAATATGCTAATTGGCACGTAGGTTCCATACAAGGACCGGACTGACCGGACCGACCGGACCGGATGGAACCGTACCGTACCGGGTCGTGCAGGACCGGAATTGGTTTCTGAAGAAAAATATGCTAATTGTTACTAGGCCACGCGGGCGAAGCCGCGGGCAGAAGCTAGTAATACATATAAAAATGAAGAAATAGTTTGTTTGTTTAGTGTTGTATGAAAGCGCTATCTAAGGTACTTATGGGATCAGGTTGAAAAAATATTTTAGTGTCTGATAAATTTACCAAGCCGCTATACTTGACTACATGATATCACGCTACGCAGACGAAGTCACGCGGGACAGCCAGTGAAATATAATAACAGAATACTTTGAGTTTAATCTTGTATATCCACTATTAATAAGTTCCAACATTACAATACAATGGGACCGTCCCGGCGAAGCGACACTTGCGTTATTAACTTGGGGTTGTGTACGTGACGGACCACTACGATTATGAAACTTACACGTGCCTATAGTACGCTTGCTCACTCGGACATGTGTTATTCTGAAATTAATTCTAACAGCCGGTTCATGGTGAGTTGCGTTAAGCCTGCGTTATACGATTTTAACAACATCTACTTTCTAAAGTTGAGTGTGTCTGTCTATAGACGATGCAGTCAGGCGCATGCTACGAAGGGCGTAAGATCAGTCGCGTAACTTGCCGTACCGTGCAACGACTTGAAGCACGAAAACAGAAGAATAGCATTTATACAATTAATAAGCTCGAACAAGTACCACAGAATATCGAAGTAAAGCAGCGAGGCATTTCGTTCACCGAGTGATCGATCCGGAAACCCAACTGTTTTCTCTTCTTTTCCGTATCGCTCTTCTCCTTATTCTCTTCCTTATAGCAGACAACGCATGGTAGCACCGCTGGTAATACTGATGTTGATATGCGGCGGTAACCATTTTCCATTAGGTGGCTCGCTACGATATATAAAAAAATATAAAAAGAAAACTTTAAAAATTCCAATATTTGAAACAAATTGTGCATACCGACCGTACAATACTAAAGCCGCATGAACAATGGGCCTTCAGATACACATCTATAAGGATTTAAGTTCAGTAATTGTGATACAAACTTTGACAATGGCGTAATTGATTTTGTTTCGCCGTGATTCATATTGCTATAATGCCACAGCGGTGAGGCAATAGGGTACGGTAACCTGGGGTAAGAGGAACCCCTCCCTACTTATTAGAAGTCTTACAGCTGTGACAATAGAGTGACAAAAATTAAATCAATTAATATTTATTTATTGGGTAGTCAGTTTGTAGTTTATGTTAATGGGCAGTATATTAATAAGTGTCTATTTAGATTTTATATAAAACAAATTATCGAAAACTCAGTTATGAAATACGCGAGTGAAAATTAATCATTTATTATAGTAGGCCTTCTTTACAGGTACGTTCTCTATTCATATTGTACATGTACATAATTATTATGTATTAAAATAAGCTACTTTATAAACTATGAACGTAGTGAATAGATATCTAAGTTGCAAATCTATTCCTACACGACTAATAATTTGTACGCATTTAGAAACGTCACATGCGTCGTTTCATTCACTTTAAAGATACCTATTTTATACTAACTTGTTCAAAATATTTAATTTCTCGTTCAAAATGTCATCTTATAAGTATTTAACACCGCACACGGCTCGTGAGTAAGCGGCTTACTGACTCATTTGGGAACCTAAAAATAACAGTCACAAAATTACGTACAGCCTTATACTAAATGAAGCTTCTTTATATCTTTCAGGACGTGCACACAAAGACTAAATAGTATTTAGTATAGACATTTTACTTGTGTAATAATATTTTAGTCTTTCTACCTACCTACCTACATTTAAAGTCAATGTTTTTTATATTTTGTATGCTAAAATTGTATTAGCCTAACATGCGCACAGTATTAACAATGTCACCATTATATACATTAACTTAAAAGTAACACCATGTTTTCAGCAAATAAATGATTTGAATTTGTTTTAGTGACATACGTAACCTTTTATTAGTATTGATAATAAATGTATTGTTCTTTAAATTTAAGAGACGTGCTCTTGTCATGTCTTGTGTTGTGTGGTGTATCAACCACCATTTCCCTCTCTCGTGTACCAGCTCCTTCACCTCTATAAGACACGACGCGACGCCTGCCTTTTCTTTTTTATTTCTTTTTTTCTTTTTTAAATCACACAGATTGAGCTAGTTAATAGTTCGTTTTTCCTCATGACCCGACCGGTATTCGAACCTCCTGGCGTCTCTCCCGGTCCGGCGTGGTAACCATTACGCCACGGTGGTCGTCTACTTCGTCTAGTCTTTACTTGATCCATGTAAGTTCTTTTCGGCCTTCCCCTTCTTCTACCCTCTATCTTTCTCTGTCATTATAGGTACCTAAGTACAAAATATTTAAAACTAGTTTAATTTGTCAATTTCTTCATTACTTTTATTGTATGTGTGGCTCTTGTCCGCACACTAGATTTCCTTGCATATTGGATAACCTTTCTTTCCCAAAAGATACCTACTCTTGGTCATCTTAAAATAATATTTGATCTGACCCGTCACGTTAACGTATCGGACTTCGTCCCTTTACATGTGAACGTACCTTTTACACTCGACTTAATTAGCGAGTGAACAGAGCACGCTTAAACGAGCCTCGGTGTACGAAGTATGGATTACGCCAGTGCTATCTTTGTAGCACTTCATACTATATTTTTTATTGTAGTGCAAGCATTATGCTCCGTGTAATTGAAATTGAAAAGAATATGTAGAATATTTATTTGTAATTTGGGCTCAGTAGTCTAGAAAACTTTCCTTATGCGTGTGTTAGAATAGAGGCAGGTCAAGAAATCTATACTAATATTATAAAGAGGAAAGATTTGATTGTTTGTTTGTATTGAATAGGCTCCGAAACTACTGGACCGATTTCAAAAATTATTTCACCAGTAGAAAGCTACATTATCAGGGAGTGACATAGGCATATCCCGAAATTCAATATGGTTCCCACGGGAACGGGTCAGGAACTTGAACGAAGTCGCGGGCAAAAAAGCTAGTATTACATAAAAACCAAAAGGTTATGAATAGGATGATAAAATTTTAAAGGAAGGAAGTAGGGTTTCCGGAATTCCAACTTTTCGAACAAAATGAGGATACTTTACATCAATATTTTGTGAGACCTCTACTCCCAATATTTTAGAAATAGCCTTTTTTTAACAAAATTATTGTATGAGTATGTATTATACATAATATTTATTTATATCATAAAGCTACCTCTTGAATCTATTAAAAAAAACGCACCAAAATCCGTTGCGAAGTTTCTTAGCACAAATCTGCCGTCTGAACTGGTGGTAGGGAAAAATTGTGACGATTCGAAAGAGCTTATATTAGGCCTATCTGAATAAAAATATTTTGAATTTGAATATAAAGATCTAAGCATACATGGGGACAGACGGACAGCGAAATCAACTTCATTTTATACTATAGATTTCTCACACACCACACCACACTCTTTCTAAATGTATTTCTATAATAACCCATTTTTAAAAGTATAGTGAAACCCGCGCAACTTCGTTTGCGTGTGTTTATTTAATAAATAAACAAATAAATATTCTTGGACGAATCACACAACGCCATCTAGTCCCAAACTAAGCAACTAAGCTTGTACTATGGGTGATAGATTGCTGATAAATATACTTAAATACTTTTTTTTGTAAATAAATACTTATTATACATAGAAAACACCCAGAACAAGGCAAACAGACATGTTCATGCACACAAATGTTTGCCTTGAGCAGGATGCGAAGCCGCGGCCCTCAAGATAAAGTGACCATTGCTAGCCACTCGACCACCAGGCCTGTCATTTATGCATAGCAACGCCATATATATCAGACTTTTGACCAAATCCTACGGGAATTGCGTAATTTTCGGGATAAAAAGTACCCTATGTGGTAATCCAAGGTAGCAGCTACATACATACCAAATATCATAAAAATTGACCCAGCCATTTGAGCGTGAAGAAATAACAAACATACACACAACTTTCGCCTTTATAATATTAAGTAGGATTATTATCCATATAATTACAAAGTTACATATGAACAAATCCGAGCGTAAATTAAAGCATATAGGCTGTGGGTATAAGATATATCAGTCATAAAAGTTAGGTGTCAATCGATCACGACCCTCGCAGGAACTTTTACAGAAATTCAGAAACATGGAAACCAATACGCGTCCCTACAAATTAAGGGAGGGAAGTGTGACAGCGGGGCGGCAGGGGTTGGAGGGCAATGCCCAGAGGTGATCTCTAAATGTACCGTCAGCAAAATAATATTGATAAAATCTTTTATTTTATTTTTTTAATGGACGACAAGTCTGCGTTAATTGGTCTACAGTCTATAGGTCGAGAGTAGATTCCTGAATGAAGCAAACTTTTTTTGTTCTTCGAGGTAAAAACGTCGTCACAAAGAACTGCGCTTTATATTGTTTTTATTTTAATTATCAGTTAGCGTATGCCTTCAGCTTTTTCTGTCTTTATTTTTCTTATCTTTTATGAATCGTAAAATAATAATCATTGTTAGATGTCACAAAAATAATTAAGTAAATACCTATTTCAAAAATAGTGACATCAAATTAAAGAAAAATTCACTTGAAACTTTTTACAGTTCGTTTTCATTAATTTCGTAGTTTATTGCAATAATTTCAAAATTGATAGAAAAACCGATTGAGAAAGAACAAAAAATATATGTTAATTCTATAAAATAACTTCAACTTTTTCAGCTTCGTGCGTGAACTTTTTTTGCTGACTATATTAATCTCGGCGAGAATAGTCCCTTATATTTTAAGGAAAGTCATGGTAGTAGAGTTTCTTTTGCTGTTTTCATAATTTATTATCAAATGACTAAAAGGACTTTTACATTATGGTATTAAGTAGGTAAGTGGATACTAAGTCGTATTAAAAATTTCGCATTAAAAAAAAAACTTTTAGGAAGGAGGACGAAATCAAATGTAAACATGTGCATATAAAAGACCTTACCACAAAGGCGCGCGTATTTTATTGTAAATTTTTAACACAATTCATCATAAAAATTATAACAAATGTGAAAAACGGACAAGATATCATAATTTCACATTCAGAGCTGGGCTGATCGCTGACTCAATGATGGTCTCTACTGTATTCTAATAAAATAAAATAGTACAAATACGAAATCAACTTCTTCCAGCGGTGATTCAAACAGCTAACTCAAGTTCTTGTCCACAAATGGTGAGTTTGCTGTTAATGCTAGATACTTGATTCTAATACAATTGCGTTTACTAGCATCGCGCGAAACCGCACTCTTTGTAGGAAACCTTCAATAGAACAATAAATATTTCTTAGGACAGCAACAGCTCAGTCCTCTAATGTCTCTGTGGTAGCGACGGTATTCGTATACCATCAGGTGAACCGTATATTTTTGTTTGCCAATATATTTCATAAATAGAATTTCAGAATAAAGTGTATTTTTTAATGTTTGCATATCAAATAAAATGCATATTCCGAAAAATACGCTTCAAAAATTGCACCTCCAAAAAATAAAGATCAGTGTGCAGTGAAAGCACGAACAAATAGACAAAAAAATATGAAACAAGGGTATGGAACGAAATTCTGAAAATCGCACCCCAATCAACACCGTTGATCCAATTCTATACGCCTCTTTGGTTACGTATTTGAAAGGAACATGTCATCGATGTTTCAAAACGTATGTAGCAAAAAATTGTATTCACACAGACATAGGTATTGGAAAGAACAATGGGGGTTTTTGAAAAACCGTGTAACGTAGGCTTAAATTATTTAAATTTAAGATTTGTACTGACATAGTTCCTATTTTCACTAAAAAAATTATGAGTTACGTAGTCTTGAATAATAAAAAATTATTCATTAGTGCAGCGCAGCGGTTTGCAGCACATTTAAAACGTTTTCATGTGTTTTTCTTCATCTCCAAAACAAGAACCATTCAAAACACACAAAAAAAACCTAATTATTTTGATCTTGTACGTCAAACCGGACCCGACATAAAACGGAAGGACAAATTGAAACATAGTCGAACCCACGACCCTACGCGTCTCCACCCAATAAAGGTACCGAATGTGTTTATCGCGATATGAGCCTCCTTGGCCCTTGTTGAAAGAAAATGGCCGATTTCGCCTTTTTTCAACGGCTTAAGTTGGCAGCCTCCCGAATGAACCCTTCGGGGGATTGTGGGTAACAGTTTGCCTTGACGGTTATAAAGAAAATTTGCTTGAAAGTTTATAATTTTTAGTTTTTAGCCGGCAGTGTCCAGGCATGATTTACATTTAGATGATTGCTTTACATCAGGTGAATTGCATGTTTGCCCACTACGACATAAAAAAAAATCAAAGGTTCGATCTGTGCACGAGGCTCGCTCGAATTTTAAAATCGTCACTTTTTTTCTACCTCAAGCTCAGACGGCAAAAACGTTTTTGAAAGATTTATGTAACTTTTTTTGTACTTATAAAAGTGTTAGTCATGAGTAACTTAATGTTAGTAAGTGACATCTGGAAATTTTATACTTTTAAAGATATTTTCACTGTAACATAGACAGACAGTTAGGACAAAGTTTTGAACTAAAAAAAAAATAGTAATTTGTAACATCGAATTTTACATTAAAACTTTTCAGACTAAATCCATTTCCGATTTCTCTGTGACTCTCATGACCGTCAACTCCGTTCTGATAATTCTTTCAAACTTTACACTCCTCTCTGTCATTCTGCTTTTATGTCTAATTCTTTCACTCTTCATGCTTCACGACTCTGGAATGCGCTACCCGACCCTATTAGATGCACCAAAAATGCTTTTATTTTTAAAAAGAATGTGCGTGCTCATTTTTTGGATTTGATTAAGGAATCGACATCATTTGTTTAATGTATCCGTCACCGTCATCTTTAAACGCGTAATTTTATTATTATTTTTCTCCCCCCTTTAATTGTTTATGTTGCATAGGAATCATCTATATGTATTATATATTTATTATATATGTATGTATGTATATATCTATTGTATCTATTATATTATGTATGTAGGTATATGTGTATATTATATTTATTTAATAATATTTAATTTTAACAAGCCGCTTTCGTGAATTTCTGCACTCCCAAGGGTTGACTGGTAGAGAATGCATTTAGCATTAAGTTCGCCTGTTGTATCAGTACTTTGTGTATTGTGGTCAATAAAGATAATTAAATAAATAAATACCGCAGTTACGAAATTAGAAATTTGTCTTTAAAAACTGTGCTGTACAAATTTTATCTTTACTAAAGTTCGCCTATGCCTTATCTCCTATCTAAAGCAGTGATAATGTAGAACTTTTTTCTTCATCTTTTTCGTTGTATCATTTAGGGTCAGCGTTGTGTGTTTTACCCGTAAAACTTCCGCGGAGTATAGCAAAAAAAAGTAAAAATATATTTTTTGTTCATATAATTTGCTAGACAATAACACATTATACTATTTATCATTGTACACATCACAATACAAAGTTGCTAAGTTTTCAGCAAACAAAGAAGCTAACATTAAGCTGAGTACACACTGTTGTTAATCCGCTTCGCTTGTAAGTTGTAATGCGCCCAACCGCGGCGGAAAGTTGAGCTATCCTCCCGCGCCCTCTTGATATTAAACCGGTTTAGAGCGGTTTATACCGGTTTATACTGGCTTTATTATATTAGCACGTCGCCGCTCCTCTCCAGTATTCGGCGGTTTAATTAGTAATGTTGAGTTATCAATGCTAGGTGCTACCAGATTTGCCGTACGTTTGGTGTTGAGAGATTTATTTTATGTGCAAATGTATTCTGTAATCTCGTGTTTGTCTGAGACTTAGTGGTTTCATGTTTGTTTGGAACGTGTAACAGATGACGTGCGTAACATTGTTGAAGGTGACTATGAATAAAGCAAGGGTCCGTCGCGCGCCATACTTACACCATTACTTATACTTGTTAGTTACTGCTTGCAAGCTGGGCTTCCATAACTCAGTCAACCCTCTTTGGGACTTCTCTCCATAAAATTTCTAATAAGCTAAACTATCTATACATCTATACATATAATATAATAAAACAGTAGACCCCGATATGTCTGTACATTGGACATATTTGGCAAAAATGGAGAGGGAACAGTTAGAGTAAGGTAATAAAAGCAAAAAAAAAAATTTTTGGATTTTTTTGTCTGTCTGTCTGTCTGCCTGTTTGAACGCGCACATCTTCTAAGTTACTGAACGGATTTTAATGCTGTTTTCACAGTAAAATAGTGCTCGGAATGGAGCAGAATATAGGCTTCGTTTCATTTAAATCGCATGTCAGGAAAAGGAGTTATCCTTATTTTAACATTTCACGCGGACGAAGTCGTAACAGCTCGTAATAAATAAATAAGATACAAAAATTGATGAAACAGATGATCATTGACTACATTTTCAGTAATCTATAAATTATGAAAGCCCAATTGATAAAGGTGGCTCTTTCTAGGGTTTTTCACTGGACGAACACGTGTCTTCTGAAAATAAACTCCTGCAACAGATCTGAATAATCATAAAATTAATTAAAAGTGTGATCTTAAATTTTTTTATACAGTATATTCTTTGTAATACTTGCTAAGACAAAACTTCATGCTGAGATAGCAATTTTTTAAAAGCGTTCGTTAAAAAGGGTCTGACTGAACCACGGGACCATCAAGAAAAGGTAACAATTTCACAAAAAGACGTCATTAAAAAAATTAAGGAGAGACCTCTTTGAAAAGGTTTCTGGGTAAATGTAAGGAACAATGTTCTTGAATATGACTTCAGTAATTTGAATGTTAAGTATAACGAAAGGTATCTTTTGATGTTCTCAAGAGTACGTGGTGTAGTCTATTCATGAAAGGCGGTTATTATAAAAAATTTCATGAAACATAATAGATTTTTCCGACTGTGTATTTCTGCCCGCATTTTATTTTAAAAGCCAGTTATTGCCATGACTAAACCAGTAAGTAACGTTTGTGTTTCGCGCTACTTCTTCTCCTGTAGAAAAGAGACGGCAAAAGGTATCCTGTGACAAATCAAATCCGTACTTAATGTTATAAAATGCGAAAGTGAATATGTTTACCTAACTTTTCACGCTAAGACAACTGAAACAATTTTAATGAAATTTGCTATGGAATTATGGTCGTAGTTGGATACCCAGAAAAGGGCATAAGACAGTACTATCCCAAAAACAACGACGGATAGAACCGGAACAAAATCACGGTTGTTCGCAGGTTGACTGCAATTTATTCATTTACCAAAATGTATAGTAGTTATAACAAGGACGTGTATAAAATACATTATGTAGTATAGCAACAAAGAGTGTTTGTTATAAAAAAGTATTCGTATCGACTCATAAACATAAAACTTGTTTGAATGTTGAACTGCTTTCATTTACCACTAAGTATTTAACGACTTTGTTTTCTTTCTTGTTCCAGGTAAATATACATCGTGGATCGTAAACTTCGATTTTATTGCTAACAAAATTAGCTCTATGTGCTAAGTGGAGGTATATAGCTTATAATTCTAAAGAGGTATTATACATATGTGGCATAGTATTCTTCCTAAATCGGAAAACTTAGACAGATTTTAAAACTTCATTTTAAAAATGTATTTGGTATTAAAAAAATAATAGCAAAAACCCCAGATAAACTGTAATATCGATTTTCTGCCCTTTCTTACGGTTAGCTGGCAGATAATGCAATTAACAATAATTTCGACAAATAAATTAGCTAGTTCGCTAATATTCTTTGAAATATGATAAATACGCCTTGCTTTTACCAAGTGCTACTAGCTAGTATTAGCTTCATCCGAATAAACCTAGTTTACAACCGGTTAAACCGTCGCACACAGTTGAAAAAGTAACATTAAGGAAGATCATGACTATATATTTTTATTACAAGCAAACATCTCACAAGTGGATTTACAAAAAGAACACCATGTTGCGGTGTTATTACGTACAGAAATAAAGCTTGCCGTTCCGCTGCCATCACGTAAATTATCCTGTTTGAGGCAATGGTCCCTAATGTTGGACATTACGGCAACTAATGTAAATGTGTTCGCGTGCCATTTGTTGTTGTGCTACACTTTATACGAGGCCTTCGTTGCAACTGTTTACATTTTGGGTCAGCTTGTATATTGGAAAATGATATGCCGGAATTTTCATAAGGATATTTAAAACAAGGACAAGTTTAAAGATCGGTGACTGTAGGTTCTCACACATGGTCATTAGTAAAAGGAATTTGTAACCAGTAAATAGGAACCAGCAATAGCTGACTGGTCTTTTGTTGAAATTCTGTTTTCTTTCAGGACTTATGACCATGTTTCTAATTATTATTAAAAAGCAACACAAGAAAACCCACACGTCTAAGAAACTTTTTCGAACGTGATATGTAGCAGAGCCTAAGAAAAGTCCAATATTTTTCCTCTGAAATGAGGAAGCTTAATTGTAGTCACTTTACGTATGAATAAAACGACACCCACGGAAGCAAAACCACAGGAACAGGAGATAGATAATAAAATTATGATAACAATAATTTCCTAAAGTTTTTCCCATTATGAAATAAACCACCGCGAATTTATTCCAACACTGTCCTTTACACCAGAAAAAAACTTGTCAACACTTGTTTATTCCGTTCTCGGTGGAAAGTTGCGCAAAAAAGCGAAGAATGATATAGGTAGGCTTTCCTCATATTTGTTAGGCTCAAGTTGGCTGTTTAACGTAAGGGGAAGTTTGGGTAACTTGAGACGAGAGGGGAACAAACTTTGCGCTTAACTTTATCAAAGTCAGGTAGAAAATCTAGAAATTTATTTACCACGGGACTAACGCACTTTGTCACTTTTCTGTGACCTTTCATGTGATTTCAGATCACTTCAAAGTCAAATGCCATTACAGGCTCTTTTAAATTATACTTTTCCTATCACCAGTTTAAAACTTAGATTTACTGATATTGCAACTACAATGTTATTCATAAAAGGTACCTCCAACATTTTTTTTAATACCTTAAGTTTTTTCGATTCAATTTCTTAACCGGCTTTATTTTTTCCATCCTTTTGAATATCATCATTATTATTATTTCAATCAGTTACATTGTCTTGAATTATTACATCTCCTATTGTGCAAACTATATAAAAATCCGTTCGTTTGGTAAGTTTGGAATCAGCAGATAGATGGTAATATTCGCAATCAAAACCAACAAGTAAATAAATAAATTTTAAAGATATGTTGTCCACCTTCAAAGAAATGCCACACTAAATATCAAAACAGACAGGCAAAGAAATTCGTAAAAACACACCAAGTGAATAAAATATCATCACTCCCCTTCTCGTGCCAAATACCTCTCGAAATAAATGTGGTCATATGTCACCGCTTCCGAGGTGAATAAATGAGTTTTAAATCCAAGTTCAGCTCGATATTTCACCTTTCCATCTTTTTTGTTCTTTTGGATTTGTGCCAAAAACAAGATTATATTTTACCGTCAGATTATACGGTTATCCAACACTAGCTTTTGCTCTTGCATCGTTTGCGTACTTTTGTCAGTAGGTAGGTACCCTAGTTTTAAGGGTTTTTTTTTAATCTGTTTAAATTTTAGTTAGATTCTTTGATGATGATGATGAAATGTGATGACGAGATGGCTTTTGATGAACCATCTCGATGAATTAGCTCATTTTACAAGCGAGACCAAATAAAACTATTAACAATGATGAAAGATATTTTATATAAAAAATTATTTCAGTAAAAGGCAATTTATGCTAAACAATAAATCATTAATTTTCTTTCTCCGCATTTTAATTATTACTGAAAAAGCAGAACTTCTAAGAACGTTACCAAGTATTCATATTATATCGCTCGTTCCACTAACCTCTTCCAGGTGCATGGGCGCCTGGTATTTCCCAGGCACTTTGCTTTGCTCCGCAGACAAAATGCCTCACCTTCCACCAAATATCGCTTGAGATAAATGCTCTCATATGTTACGCACCGCTTTGAGGTGCTCGTACACTCGGGTAGAAATCTCGATTCGCATACGGGATTTCCTCAACCGTACGCTACATTTGAATGCGGTGTATTAGTGAATGGTTAGATTTATCGTTGTCGGTACGACAGACGCACCGCAATTTATGGAAGGGTGTAACTGCTGAACGATTCAGAACCTTATTATGTAGAGTATAAATGCGTATAGACATAATTGAAAAATGTCACCTCCTTGGGTCATGGTGCCGATACGTTTTGTATGTTAACGAGAATGTTCGACGACATTATAATGTAAAATTGACGGTGTTCGAATACTACGTTGATATATAGCACAGGGAATACTACATACGATTTATCATTATTGAATGTCTACCATTTATTACTTGTACGAATATGAGAAAACGCCTCATTTGGTATTTAGGGCGAGATTACATTTGACTCGATTCGAGGTATATACTTCGTGAAAAGCGTAGCGTAGTGTTTCACTTGAAGTGTCATTCATATTTTGATTCAATGCAGAAAGAAAGTAACTGACATAGCTCAACGGATAAGCATACTGAAGTGACAGTAGGCACATCACCAGAACCGATGACCGTTGGGGATGGCAGATTCTGAAATTGCGACCACTTACCGGAAAGGATGGCTACAAGGTGGTCGAACAATAAAAGGCAAGTCGCAGGAAGCCGCTGCTAAATGCAAACCTCTTCCAACGTAAGAGGCGCAGTTTATTAGTAAAAAAAGAGAGACTTTGTACTTGATTGGAATATCGGTTTAATAAAATTATATTCTTAATACGTCGTAATACACGAGTAAAACGAAGAGTCATTTTTCGTGCTCCAAGACCTTAAAATCTCACTCGGTGTACAGAAGCGGTACATAAAGCGGGTTTTAGGTAGCATCAAGTAAGCTCAAAACACAACGTGACCGCCGCGGTCAGCTAAATTTATTAAAGTCACGCCGCCAATGCAAATTGGTCGTATAATATGCCTCTATTAGAACATAATACGCCGCAAAATATTCTAAACTGAAGGGTAAAACGGGCAAAAGCTAGACCGATTGCTTTGAAAATGATGGCCTTGTTTATTTTTGAAACTTGAATTATGACTAGGTCTTTGCGTAGCATGTAAAAGGAGCTTTCTGCTTTTTTGTAAAGAAAAAATCTTTTTACATCTTTTACTACTTTTTGCAAAGTTCAAGTGTAAGTTTGAGTTTGAGTTTGAAAAACATTTATCTCTTTCATCTTCTCTTCTCATCAATTATCATAATCGTTATGGCATATTGAAGTAAAGGTATAAGGAGTTGCTGTATCGATTTTATGTAGAACTATTAGTTAAAATATTTTACCAGATATCTAAAATTAGCTCACTTTTGGTTTCATTATCATAGTAACATTATAAATGAGAAAGTGACTTAGTTTGTTATTCCTTCACGGCTTGACTAATCAGCCGATCATTATGAAAATTTGTATACATATTCTCAGGGGTAAAAGACAGAGCCCAACATAGATTAATTTTTACGCGGGCGAAGCCGCGAGTATCTAGTAATTATCTAAACTAGACACCCGTAAATATCATAAAACATTTTCAATGCGCTCTATTTCTAAAGTCATTAAGTTAAAAATCGTCTGTGCAAGTCTTGCAAACATTAATGATGAAATACAATTTTACCATGTTTAAACTACGTTGAATTACGCAAAGCCCGTATTCAAACACAGCGCCACCACTTTCGTGAGCGGTGAAAATTGGAAACACAACATAATGATTTCAATTTATTGATTAACAATGAGTTGCCAAACTTTTTAATTTTTGAATGCCACAAAGGTGGCAAACAAGCATACCGCCCGCCTGATGGTAAGCATCACCGTAGCCTAAAGACGCTTGCAATACCGGGGATATCACTCACGCGTTGCCAACCCTTCCAAGCCCCCGAGTGGACCAAACCTTATTTAGACCAAACTTAGTTTAGTCTCAAAATGCCAATTCTATTCATAGGTACTTTAAAATTGGTTTTCGAAACGCTATCTCACGAACAACGACTTGGCATAATATCATGCATCTACATGAGACACAGCTTAACGTAACTACTAAAAAGCTCGAGATTTTTTCAAACCCATCCAAAAACTGCGGTCGTCATTCCTCACTTTCATTTGTTGCATGTTCGTTCAGTTTTGACATGACATGATGACTAAAAGTGCTAATAGACGAACGAACCAAGTCCGGTCGCACCACCGAACGCCGCCGTTCAGTAATGCGCCATATTCGTGCTGTGGTTCTTTTTTTTTTAACGTATGGCGCACCGTACGCTATTTGATCGACTATGATGCGGTACCGGGCGGCGTCCGTGGTGCAGACCGGACCATATTTGATCGTCTATAAGTACTTTAAAATGTTTTTCATGAATATGTTTGTTAGGAAATATCTACTTTGATTTTTTCTTACTATGCAAATTGTTCTGTCTAACTTTGCCGAAGAGAACTTAGTCTCGATTCAACGCAACTCCGAATATTTATTAAACGAAGATACATTTTGACAACTTTTCTTTGAAGCACCTGTTACGTTGTTGTTCTAACGAGGTTGTGGGTAACTTTCGAGTTTAAATTAAACGTTTTAGGCTGTAGGTAATTGAAGTTGGTTAATTTTGGCCTTTAGGAAAATTTCTTATTTATAATCACTATATTAGAAAATATGTTTGTTAAAGACTTGACAGGACCTAAATATTTAGTTTCGACCATAGACCTAGCATACGCGCTTGTTAGCTAATGTTTCAAATAGTACTGATAAATGATAATATGATGATATTGTGTATTAACTTAGATTGTTATTTGGCACTTCCGGTTCACAAGTAAATGTTAGCTAATGTTTCAAATAGTACTGATAAATGATAATATGATGATATTGTGTATTGACTTGGATTGTCAGTTGGCGCTTCCGGTTCACAAGTAAATGTTAGCTAATGTTTCAAATAGTACTGATAAATGATAATATGATGATATTGTGTATTGACTTGGATTGTCAGTTGGCACTTCCAGTTCACAAGTAAATGTTAGCTAATGTTTCAAATAGTACTGATAAATGATAATATGATGATATTGTGTATTGACTTGGATTGTCAGTTGGCACTTCCGGTTCACAAGTAAATGTTAGCTAATGTTTCAAATAGTACTGATAAATGATAATATGATGATATTGTGTATAGACTTGGATTGTCAGTTGGCACTTCCGGTTCACAAATAAATTAGTGTTTCAAGTGTTTAACTTGAATGTCACTTAGTCACAAATAAATTAGTACAAATGATAAATGCAAGTGATAATCTTTAATCATATTATTATTACTTATGATGTAATAAAATTAATAAATGATACTCTGCACTTCCGGTTCGACTTGTTAAATGTTACAAGTCGTACTTCCGTTCTGAAAATAACTTGGTTAACGATTTATTTATTTGTTTTAAATCCTTGTTAAATTTATGTTAAAATTGTTTTACGTTTATTATAAATTTATTTAATTTATAATTAGAAGTAAACTGAGTTGCTATTTTGACTTGTTGTAACGATTGGCGGGGAGCGAGGTTATATAAGGACATGGTAGAACGTTAGGCGGGAATTATTGTGAGGCCGCCGGACATTAAAGATAAGTTCCAATTGTTTTTATTATTATTGTAATTTTGTATTTGTATGAAAAAGATGTGTTAAAATACCTGATCGATAAAAAAGGCCATAACCGGTTTTCTTTCGCCATTTCTTTTACCGGTGGTCATTTTGGTTTATTTCCGAAATGGTGGTAGTTTATAAAGTAGTTAATTGATTTAATAAACATTTTGATTATCTGCCCAAGTTTTGGTTTTAATTGAAAATATATAATTTACTAATTACCTACTTTGTTTAATTTACTTTCTTGATACTTATTTCCTTCTAAAGATCTTAATAACCTGACATATTAGGGAAGTATCTAACATCAGAAGTGGGATAGATCTGCGTGTTAACATGGTATTAATATTTTGAAAAAAAAAATATTTCAGACATAGAACTATATGGATCTGGCTGTGCTTGGGAGTCTGCTCGCCGCGATTCAAATGCAGTGACAGAAAAACCGCATGAGATAGCGGCAGCACGACGAAGCTGCGGTCTGGTGCGACGGCACCGAGCAACTTGCTGGTGCAGCCTAGCTCAGATTGCAGAAGCAGGTAAACCCTTCAAGGGTTCTGCATTACCGTGATTCGAAATTTCATTTGCTGGGGCATAACAACTAGTCGAGTTTATTTTTACCTGTAAAGCTTTATTGCTAAAGTGCAATATACCGGTCAAGATCAAGAAGTAACAAAGTTAATAATAGATTTAGACTACACCACCGTCACCTATGTTATTTATTACCTACTTAGAAATACTAATATATAATATTATAATTTCTTTTAAATGTAGTAATAATTGTCTGTAGCTAAAGAATTTATTTAGACTAAGTTTTTGTTGCGATGATGTCGAACGGTTCATTCGTATTTTAAACCAACTAAGGTTTTTGAATTAATTTAATAAATTAATGTAATTGTTTAAAATAAAAAAAAACTTGATAAAAAAAAAAACCTCCAACAAATACTCTAAATTAAACAGTTTTAATATAATAAAATTGTGTTAGAATTTCAATACAAAGATAATTTAATAAAATTAGACTAAACTGTGACTTTACCAGATGTTATATCCATCTAATAGTTCCCGTGAGATTTGATAAATATTAACAATCGTCGCGTTAGAACCACGGAAGTCCTCGCGGGCTGAATATCAGGTTGGCCGAACGGGTTACATTGAATTAAATACGGTCGATTTCGATTTTTTTATGACAACTTTTACATAGTTTCAAATCGAACTCTTTTGAAAAACTTGTCTGTTTTTCCATGTAACTTCACCTTCACGTTTTTTTTCTCACGTCTGTACATTTTCTTATAAGTTTTCTTCATCCCTTCGTATTATAGTGAGCGATATGTTATGTAACATACAATATATGAAAATAATTTGCAAAATAAGCGTCATCGCGTCGCGATCTAAGATCCATAAATTCATTCGAATTCAATAACATAATAGGATAACCTGTAGAAACGCAGATATTAGGAAGATTCATATTTTGTCTAACAGTGTTTTGTTTAACTACAAATTTTCTTTATATTTAATTTGTGGATAAATTTAGATTTTTCCTATGCCAACAATTTAATCAAACTGCATATTGGCATCACAATTATTGATTATTAAAAATAAGACGATTGGAAATTTTAAATAACGACTAAATATGTTACATTAAAGTTTTAACTAAAATAGGTCACACTCTAAATTTAAAACTTAACGGTATATTGTTGAGACAAACCGCGATTTATTAAGAGTTTTTGTATACGAGAGTCTCCGCGCAGGGTCCTTAGAAACCCCAAGATTAAACGGCGTTTAATTTATATTATAATATAAATTTTGCATTATTTTAATAGTCCTAGTCAGATGTAATAATAAATAATATGATGATAATACATATCAGATGTAATAAGTATGAATTATTTTAAAACTGTTAATAATTATGAAAGATTTAAACTGACGAATGATTTAACTTGACTTGACTGATGAACTGCTGCGCAGCAGGTGTGGGGCTAGACTGTATAAAGCAAATGTAAATATAATGTTAAGCCTTGATGAACTGCTGAAGTCATTTTGCTTTGTTTCTTGCCTATCTCATGTGCAGCAGGTGTGGGGCTAGAATTTATGTGATTTTTAAAGCAAATGACCGTTGTTACTTGTTAGCTTAATGTGAAAAGCGAGACTTTAACAGTAACAATGCCAAATGTATATAATGTTAAGCCTTGATGAACTGCTGAAGTCATTTTGCTTTGTTTCTTGCCTATCTCATGTGCAGCAGGTGTGGGGCTAGAATTTATGTGATTTTTAAAGCAAATGACCGTTGTTACTTGTTAGCTTAATGTGAAAAGCGAGACTTTAACAGTAACAATGCCAAATGTATATAATGTTAAGCCTTGATGAACTGCTGAAGTCATTTTGCTTTGTTTCTTGCCTATCTCATGTGCAGCAGGTGTGGGGCTAGAATTTATGTGATTTTTAAAGCAAATGACCGTTGTTACTTGTTAGCTTAATGTGAAAAGCGAGACTTTAACAGTAACAATGCCAAATGTATATAATGTTAAGCCTTGATGAACTGCTGAAGTCATTTTGCTTTGTTTCTTGCCTATCTCATGTGCAGCAGGTGTGGGGCTAGAATTTATGTGATTTTTAAAGCAAATGACCGTTGTTACTTGTTAGCTTAATGTGAAAAGCAAGACTATAACAGTAACAATGCCAAATGTAATTTAATGTGAAAAGCGATAGTTGCACATAGTTTTCTTTTTTTCAAAAAAAATTTAACGTACATCGAGAACGCTGTACGGTCAGTATGGCCGTGTTAGCTAATGTTTCAAATAGTACTGATAAATGATAATATGATGATATTGTGTATTAACTTAGATTGTTATTTGGCACTTCCGGTTCACAAGTAAATGTTAGCTAATGTTTCAAATAGTACTGATAAATGATAATATGATGATATTGTGTATTGACTTGGATTGTCAGTTGGCGCTTCCGGTTCACAAGTAAATGTTAGCTAATGTTTCAAATAGTACTGATAAATGATAATATGATGATATTGTGTATTGACTTGGATTGTCAGTTGGCACTTCCAGTTCACAAGTAAATGTTAGCTAATGTTTCAAATAGTACTGATAAATGATAATATGATGATATTGTGTATTGACTTGGATTGTCAGTTGGCACTTCCGGTTCACAAGTAAATGTTAGCTAATGTTTCAAATAGTACTGATAAATGATAATATGATGATATTGTGTATAGACTTGGATTGTCAGTTGGCACTTCCGGTTCACAAATAAATTAGTGTTTCAAGTGTTTAACTTGAATGTCACTTAGTCACAAATAAATTAGTACAAATGATAAATGCAAGTGATAATCTTTAATCATATTATTATTACTTATGATGTAATAAAATTAATAAATGATACTCTGCACTTCCGGTTCGACTTGTTAAATGTTACAAGTCGTACTTCCGTTCTGAAAATAACTTGGTTAACGATTTATTTATTTGTTTTAAATCCTTGTTAAATTTATGTTAAAATTGTTTTACGTTTATTATAAATTTATTTAATTTATAATTAGAAGTAAACTGAGTTGCTATTTTGACTTGTTGTAACGATTGGCGGGGAGCGAGGTTATATAAGGACATGGTAGAACGTTAGGCGGGAATTATTGTGAGGCCGCCGGACATTAAAGATAAGTTCCAATTGTTTTTATTATTATTGTAATTTTGTATTTGTATGAAAAAGATGTGTTAAAATACCTGATCGATAAAAAAGGCCATAACCGGTTTTCTTTCGCCATTTCTTTTACCGGTGGTCATTTTGGTTTATTTCCGAAATGGTGGTAGTTTATAAAGTAGTTAATTGATTTAATAAACATTTTGATTATCTGCCCAAGTTTTGGTTTTAATTGAAAATATATAATTTACTAATTACCTACTTTGTTTAATTTACTTTCTTGATACTTATTTCCTTCTAAAGATCTTAATAACCTGACATATTAGGGAAGTATCTAACACGCTCTACCTTCAACAAACTACTATGTACTATGGTGTACGGTCCAACCGTGCATTCTGATAGCTCAGCAATTCAGTGCACTAAATTCATCGCGGATAATGTCAATTTAGCATTTTAATATATTTTTACTTTATTATAATTTTAAGCAATCAATTAGTACAGTTTTCGACATATATCACGGCGGCCGCGTACTCCCGCGTATCAATATCATTTACCTTGTATCATTTAAACTAAGTTCTCAGTGAATAAATTAGTTATATCAATTTTCTCTATCATTTATCAATCAATTAAAAGGTGTCCCGTACATCTTTTTGGTCCTTCGAGCTTACGAACAAGCGGGACCAGTTACACGCAGACTATATCGGTGTACGTGTAAGTGGCTCAGACAATTTGGATTGCAGTGCATTTTATATCAAGGATTATCAAGGATCACACAGCATATCAGCTAAGCACAACAGCTACAATCAACTGCTGTCCAGTTCATCAAACAAGTAAGATCTTTCCTTTTTCTACATCTACTCTACATATCAACTAGCATCATGGAAGATCTTCTTACTAATCAACAACAAGCCATGGAAGCTATGAATCAGCTTCTTACTAACTTTAAAAAGGATGGAGCCGACCGCAAAACCTCCACCTATATCAAGAAAAGGCTCGAAACACTCGACGCTTATTATCAGGAATTTAAATTGAATCATAGCAAGTTGGCGGAGTGTGAAGATCAATCACACGAATATTTTACCGGCAACTATTTTCACAAAACTTCGCAATTTTACATAGAAGCACGCACATACATACAAAATTATGAGTTGAAAAAACAGGAAAAACCCTTTTTAAAACCTGCAACTCTTAAATCGTTAGAAAATCCATCAGAACCCGCATCACCAATGGCTGTAGGACCAGCCGGCAGAGCAAGTCCAGCACAGGTCCAGCCAGAAAGCAAATCGTTTGAATTTTCGTTTCCGTCAACATCAAATAGCTCACACCCTCCGCAACAAGCATCCAGTGGCAACAGCCGCTTAGATGAAATGTTGCGCAAGCAAAAAAGTAATTTTAAGGCTTTCTCGTACACCGTTTCTAGCACCGATCTGGAAGTATTAACAGAAAGATGGGAGTTAGAAGATGCTTTAAAGTCAATCACTATCAGATGGTCAGCTATCGATAGCCTCCACTGGGAGATCGACAGCGAACTGTATCAGAACAACGCCGAGTATGATGAAGCCTACCGCAGATATGAGCAGAAATTCAAGACGATTAAAAACGAGATTAACAGCAAGATGTGGTCAGCATGTTACCGCGAAAAATCTACACCACAGATGGAGATTCCTATATTCAACGGTTCGTTCCATCAGTGGGTATCATTCAAAGATTTATTTTGTGAAACAATACACAACAATAGGTCCTTGTCGAATGCTCAGAAGATGCAATTCCTGAAAGGAAAACTTCGAGGCGAACCTGAAAAAATAATACAACATTTACTTATCTCGTCGGAAAATTATCAATCCTGTTGGGACCTTCTGGATAACAGATACAGTAATGAAAAGTTAATTTTTGAAGAACAAGCCAAAATAATTTTAAACTTGCCTTCTTTCCAACAGCAATCAGCTGCTAACATCAAGAAAATGCATGACAGCACAAGGGAAAGTTTAAATGCTATCAAGAATCTTGGCATAGACATAACAAGTTGGGATCCCTTGATAGTACTTATTTTAACTGAAAAATTAGACTGGCTAACCAACAAGGAGTATAATGATTCCGTGAAAAACAAGAAAAAATTACGAGTTTTGAGTGAATTCCTTGAGTTCCTAGAAAACAAATTCACATCCTTGGAATCATCAAGTCGCAAACAAGACATCTCCTCCAAACCTACATACCAAGAGACATCTCCTATCAAAAAACAAAATCACTTCAAATCATTTGGAAATAATCAATCTAATCAGATTTCAATGAAAAATACGCAAACAGGATGTCCATTATGCAAGAAACGACATGGAATATTTCATTGCGAGCGCTTTCTCGAATTACAGCCGAGCGAGCGACGAAATGTTATTGCAAAATTTAATTATTGTGTAAATTGTTTATACGACCATTTCGGAAAAAACTGCTTATCAGAAAAACGTTGCCGTGAGTGCAACGGCCGACATAATACGCTGATTCATGACGCATTTATCAAGACATCGGAACAGCGAAAAATCGTGACTCATGTATCTCAAAATAATCAAAATCATATCACAGAAACACTACTAGCAACAGCATTAGTGAAAATTCAAGCACAAGACGGATCATTCAAAACACTACGAGCTCTAATAGATCAAGGCTCCCAAACATCGCTTATTTCCGAAAACGCAGCTCAAATGTTAAAGTTACCTCGCCAAAAATGCAAAGGTATTATTTTCGGAGTAGGCGCCCGACAAAACAATTGTAAGGGCGTGATCAATATTAAATGTTCGTCAGCATTTAACAATTATCAATTTTCAACTGAAGTTATTGTCATGAATAGCCTAATAAACAACTTGCCGAATCATACGTTCAATAAACCAGAATGGTCGCTCTTAGATAACATACAATTGGCGGACCCAGACTTCAACGTCAGTCGCCCGGTGGACTTGCTGTTAGGTGCCGACGTCTATTCCTCGATCATCTTAAGCGGTACCATAATAGCAGATCAATCACTACCCGTAGCTCAACAAACACGTCTCGGCTGGATTCTTTGCGGTAACGTAAGATCTTATCAGTGCAACGTTGTAATCAATAACGTAGAAGACATTCAACGATTTTGGGAGACAGAAGATATACCAGAAGATCTCGATATATCTCACGAAGACTTTGAGTGTTTAGAGTACTTCAATAAAACTACCACCCGGCAGCCAGACGGAAAATACGTAGTCAGGTTACCACTATTACCTAATGCTGACAAGCTGTTAGGCAATTCCAAATCAATAGCAGTTGCGCAATTGAAACAATTAGAGAAACGATTCTCAAAAAACAAGAACATCAAAGAAGACTACACATCATTTATACAAGAGTATCTTCATCTCGATCACATGCGATTATCATATCAGAATCAAGAATTCGGGGTGTACCTACCACATCATTGCGTTCTACGTTCCGAATCATCTACCACAGCCCTCCGAGTCGTTTTCAATGCGTCGTCAAAAACGTCAACAGGCCTGAGTTTGAACGATGTTATGCGACGAGGTCCAAATCTTCAACAAGATTTGTTATCATTGGTTATAAGGTGGAGACAATATCGATATGCATACACTGCTGACATCGAAAAAATGTTTCGCCAAATTATCATAAATGAAGAAGATCAAGCTTATCAAAAAATCATATGGCGAAACGAACCAACAGACAGACTACAGGAATATCAATTGACAACAGTCACTTATGGCACTAAAGCAGCTCCCTTTCTTGCCATGATGGTATTAAAACAACTCGCGCTTGACGAGGGTCATAACTATCCTACCAGCCCGGCCAGTAAAGTTTTACAAGAGCAATTTTACATGGACGATCTTATCAGTGGATGCCATGACATTCAATCTGCTAAACAGTTGCAGATTGATTTAATCAATATGTTGAAATCAGCAGGCTTCAACCTCAGAAAGTGGTCTTCCAACACACCAAGTCTCTTGGAAAATGTCAGCGCAACACATCAGCAATATCAAACCTACGACTTCAAAAACGATGAATCAACAAAAACATTAGGCTTACGCTGGCATCCTCAAACAGACGAATTCACTTTCGATCTCAGAATCAACTTAAATTTGACAAACTACTCTAAGCGAATGTTATTATCAGAAATGTCGAAGTTATTCGATCCTCTAGGATGGCTCACTCCTGTTACAACAAAAATCAAGATTTTATTTCAAAAGCTTTGGCTACACAACATTGGATGGGACGATGAGCTTCCTAAAGAAATAAGCGAAGAGTGGATGAAAATCAGACAGGAAATCGATCGCATCACTCATATCAAGATTCCCCGATGGCTGCAATGTTCAGAAAATGATGTCATCGAGTTACACGGGTTTTCCGACGCTTCAGCAAGTACATACGCATGTGTAATTTATTGCCGAATCGTCAAAAAAGATCAGCATGAAAATCAAACTAGCTCAGTTACACTAGTGGCGGCTAAATCAAAACTTGTTTCGCCAAAGAAAAACATGACTATACCTCGTCTGGAACTCAGCGCAACCCTTCTTCTCGCAAAATTAATGCAAAAGGTAAAATCATGTCTGAAAGATCACAACATCAAGACGTTCGGTTGGTGTGACTCTACAGCAGCACTAGGCTGGCTTCAAGGAGACCCGGGACGCTGGAAAACCTTCGTAGCCAACAGAGTGAATCAAGTCACGGCCATACTGCCAGCTGAATGTTGGCGCTACGTCAAGTCTCAAGACAACCCATGCGACTGTGCAAGCCGTGGAATCACCATGGAACAGTTACTTAATCATCCTCTGTGGTGGCATGGGCCAGAATGGCTGTCTAAGTTCAACGAACATAACAAAAAGAAACTTCCAGTTTACGTCACGAACGAGGAGGTCAAATTATCAAAACAAACGAACGTAACAACCTGCGCGCCAGACGACAATGTAATCATACACCTGCTAAACAGACACAGCAACTTTACGCGCGTAACACGAGTACTAGCGTACGTATTGCGCATGAAACAAAAAATCAAGGAACCTTTTTTAACTACACATGAATTAAGAAAGGCTAGATTATTAATTATCAAGCAAATTCAGAACACTGAATTCGAAGAAGATATCAATAATTTACAGAAACATAATCAAACAAATTCAAAAAGCAAAATATTGTGCTTAAACCCGTTCATAGACTCGGAAGGCTTGCTGAGAGTAGGCGGCCGACTGAAAAACGCGTCCATCAACGAAGACATGAAACATCCGTTGATAATTCCACGCGATACTCACTTAACAAACATGCTTATAGATCAAGCACATAAAGCATGTTATCATGGCGGGCCCCGTAGTACTCAAGCACAGTTACGTAAACAATACTGGATAGTAGGTGGCAATCGACAGGTTAAAAAACGTTTGCGCGATTGCATCAAATGTAGGAGACATAATCCTACTAAGCACGATCAATTAATGGGGGATTTACCTCACGCTAGAACCAACAAATCAAGACCTTTTTATCATACTGGTGTTGATTTCACCGGGTACGTCGACATCAAAGCAAATAAAGGCAGGGGAGTGAAAACCTTCAAAGGATACGTATCAGTTTTCGTATGTATGGTCACCAAGGCGGTACATCTCGAGTTGGTATCTGATTTAACCTCTTCAGCCTTCTTAGCAGCACTCAGAAGGATGGCCGCAAGACGGGGTGCACCAGGTCACATCTACAGTGACAATGGAACCAACTTCGTCGGCGCCAATCGCACTCTTCTTCGCGAAAGCATAGAAATAAAACATTTTATCAACAAGGAGTTTTTATCAGATCTCAGTGAGATGGACATCACGTGGCATTTCAATGCTGCGACCTGGGCAAGCGCTGGAGGTCTCTGGGAAAGTGTAGTTAGACGACTCAAATACCATCTTCGCAGAGTAGTCGGCGAACAAAAACTTACCTTCGAGGAGTATTCGACCTTACTCACACAGCTGGAAGCGTGTTTAAACTCCAGACCGCTTTGTACTCTTACAGAGGACCCGGATGATATTAACTACCTCACACCATCACATTTTCTAGCCAGCGGTCCCATTCTGAGCATCATCGAAACAGAAAAGGATGAAAGGACACGTTGGCAACTCACCCAAAGAATATTTGACGACATCTGGAAACGCTGGAGAACAGAATATCTAACAACACTATCAGCCCGAAGCAAGTGGCAATCATCAAAATCAAACATGAAATTAGACGACGTTGTCATTATTCACGATACGAACCTACCTGCCGGCAAGTGGGCGTTAGGCAGAATCATCGATGTCCACCCTGGCAAGGATGGATACGTAAGGGTAGCAACCATCAAAACAAAAAGTGGAATTATCAAGAGACCCATAACAAAACTTACCGTGTTACCTGTCAACCCCCCAGCGGAAACAAGGCTTGAAGATAAAACTGAAACAGCAGAAGATCGACAAGACTTAAATCAACAGCCGCAGGAGGAATCATGCACCCGTAACAAAATCCGAAGATCTGGAAACAAGATATGCAACCTGATAAATCTGTCTTTGTTATTATTTATGATCATCATCCAATCAGTTAATGGAGCACACTCTGTAACAAACATCAACGAATCAAAAAGCCTCTATTTTGATAAAATTAGTGGCATGCGTTTAATTCGGGACGAATGGCATTTGATTATTTATTACAACATTGAGCCTTACAGACAAGGTTCACAATTGCTTAGCAAATATACGAATCACCTCGAAGACATGTGTTCCAAAATGCAAGATCGACAACAATGCGATATAGTACTATTACAACTACGTCACGGATATAGCGAGTTGAAATATTACGATCAGCTGCTAATGAGTCAGCGAGGCGCCACCTCGGAAACCCGAGTAAGGCGCGGGCTTATCAATGGAATAGGAAACGTCGCGCGAGCACTATTCGGCGTATTAGACGATCAGTTCGCAGAACAGTATGAAAAAGACATCGACCTTATCAGAACAAATCAACAACATCTTGTAAATTTATGGAAAAATCAAACATCGGTTATAGAAGCAGAATATAATTTCATGAAACGATTAGACACAACAATCAATCAACAACACAAATTATTTAATCAACATTTAAGGAACTGGGAAATGCAGACTTGGGCCTTAAATGCGGAGGTAGAGAGGGTTAAAGCTATCAATGAGTTTACTTTATCTTCTATCATAGCAAACAATATTTTGACCAACTTAAAAACTATTCAAACAACTCTTCTAGATGCTATCACAGATATCTATCACGGGAAATTTGACATACATATCATATGTCCCAATCAACTCAAAGCCGAATTGAATATCATCTCCGGCCATTTATCAAAGGATATATCCTTACCCCTGGATAACATTCAAAGTGATATAACAAAATTGTATCATTTGTTGAGAGTTAAGGTAAAGATAACAAAGAAAAATCTTTTATACGAAGTCAAGATACCGTTAATCACCAGAGAAAGTTATGACATTTACCACGTAATCCCTATTCCACTAACCAGAGAAAACAAAACTGTAAAAATCATTCCCATCAGTGAGTACATAGCAATGAACATTGAGCGAGACGCATACTTATCAATGAGCGAGAACGACGTGACTTCTTGCTTTCATCAAGAACCAGATATCAGGCTTTGTGAACTTCAAGGGCCAGTTTATCATATGCAGAACGCTCAAGAGTTATGTATAAAGGATCAATTGACTAACCAGTGTCAAACAAATATCATCAGATGTGAAAACACTTGGAATGCGCTATCTAGTCCAAACACTTATTTATATCATTGTTGCGAAAAATGTGCACTGAGATTTATGTGTGCCGGTCAAGTCACCGTTGAACAAGTGCGCAAATCCGGAATCCTATCAATAGGAGTCGACTGCGTGCTAAAGGGAGATTCATTCATGATCTTTTCGCATAATCGCCAACAAAGCGAAGTGCATACACAAGCCGACGTAGTACCGGTCAAGATTCCTCCGATAAATAAGATTATCAACCTCACTATATCTAATATCAACCTTGACCTAAATCAAACGGACGAAGAAATAAATAAGCGGCATTCAACTCTAGATGCAATTGGACAACAAATCAAGCAGATGAAGAACATCGATTTAGATCAGATATCAAAACATGACATCCACCAATATGTTGTCACTTATTTATTGGTAGCAGCAGCAATCGTTGTGATTGCTGTACTCGTATGGCGACGAGTACGGCGCTCACGGCGTCACTGGCGCGCCTGCGGGGCGCGGGAGCGTGCCACTGCAGAGGCACCGCCGCAGCCAGCACCGAGGACATCGCTTCGGGACATCCCCAGTGCATGTAGTGAAAGTGTGCCTAGTGTTAGTGGACAACGTGCGCGTAATACAAAAAAAGCAATCTCCGATAGCTTCACTACATTTCAAGTGGTTGAAGATAGAGATCATTAATCATACATAAGTCAAACACTAACACTTATTGGTATCACCTTGTAATTTAAACTTAAGCCATTATCATATCACATCATTAACACTCGCCTTTCGGCAATTCTCATCTCTCGCCCGGGAGCATGTACGGTCCAACCGTGCATTCTGATAGCTCAGCAATTCAGTGCACTAAATTCATCGCGGATAATGTCAATTTAGCATTTTAATATATTTTTACTTTATTATAATTTTAAGCAATCAATTAGTACAGTTTTCGACATATATCACGGCGGCCGCGTACTCCCGCGTATCAATATCATTTACCTTGTATCATTTAAACTAAGTTCTCAGTGAATAAATTAGTTATATCAATTTTCTCTATCATTTATCAATCAATTAAAAGGTGTCCCGTACAATGGAGTACGACATATAATATTTTAGTTCAAAATAGAAATTGGAAAATTGCACGTGAAAAGTGCGCTAGGAAAAATGTATGGTGTGGATTAATCTTTTAAAAAAAGTACTGCAGTAATTAGTATTGTGAATAGCGGGAAAAGTATTAGTGCCATTTTCGCTTCGTCCTCCATATCAGCCCGTGGGATTGATTTAAGCTCGCGTATTGTTTGATATCAACATCAAGAGATGAAAAAATATATATAGTAGCATTTAATTCCTGGAAAAGCCCTGACGACAAAAACAATGATAATAACAAATTGTACACAACACACAGTGCCATTTTATTTTATGAGTAACAAGCAGAAGTTTTCATTACAGCTGATATTGAGCCCTTAAGTCTAAGTAGAGACTTTTGCTCCTTTTGTGGATTCTAACAACTGTACAATGGGCTGTGTTCAGAGAAATTAATTTGAGATGTGATGACCTACCACAGCGCCGCTTGCTATCGACAGGAATCCATCCTCACACTCACCAACCGAACTGGTTCCGATGTGAGATGTTCTTCCGCGAATCCTAAGGCTGTGTAATGAATATTTTTGCTGACGTTTTTCCTAGCGTCTACAGCATGGTTCTTCAAAAAGGTGTAAAGACCTTCTTATAGGGTTGTGTATGCGTTAGTAATGCTCCTGGTATTGCAAACGTCTATAGGCTACGGTGACTGTTTAGGCATCTGGCGGACGTATGCTTTTTTTTAATTTCTTCTTGATCGTTTCCTCACTACTGAGGATCGATACTGCATGATTTTGTGGATAAATTGTTGCCATCGGTAGCGCTCAGACGCCTGATGTACTGCGGCGCTGACAGTCAGCTGGCTGAACATGTGATCTCACCAACGTGCCAGAGAAGATGTTTTACCACAGTACTGGTATTTTACTGAATTTGGCCACCTTTAGCAATAGCAAGCTTTAGCAATAAAACACACGGGATGAAATATGATAGGATTATGTAATTATTGTTTCGTTATCTATATTTACTTTTTCTTGTTTTCTTTTTCATAAACATTATCTATTTGTCCGTCTAGTTTTCAGTAAGTAGGTATATTGTGTCACCTACCTATTTACTATTGTCAGCATTATTTCTTTGGTTTGGTTTGGAGGTTGCCTGGAAGAAATTGCTTGGCAATAAGGTCGCCTATTGTACTTTTAATATTACTCGTAATTCTCTGTAATTATTGTAATTTTATTTGGTGCAATAAATAATTTTTGTAATGTGTTTTTGTTTTGTTTCACATGTTCACTAAATAAATGTTTTTTTTTTCTCGTAATTTCTCTTTATAATAAAATTATGATTGTAACAATACATAGCTAAAACAATGCAATTTCAAACGTCAATTAGAAGGAAACCGATCACAAATCATAGTGGATTTCAGTGTGACGAGGCGGCACATTAAGCGAGCAATTTAGTCCGTAGCCTTAAATTTCACTAACCACCAGTGCGGTCTCTTTGCGTAGCGTAACGGGTTTTGCTCCATTCGACATTGTTTTAATCAGATTTTCATTTTTAACCTCAAAAGCAAGAACATAATTTTAATGTTATATATTTGTATCAGTTTTGACTTGGTCATTTTAAAATTTGTTAATCGAGACTGCTCTTAGCTATATGGTTAAAGTTTTTTTACTCTAGTCTTTTTAGTTGTTTTTTCTTGTATTCTATTTTAAGTGAGCGGTAGTGGTCATCCTTAATTGTATGTTCTAGTAGTAGTAGAAGTCCGCAGCCGGACTTGTATCACTACTAGACCTGACAATCCAAAAACAATGTCGTCTGCATAGTCCCAGTTCTTATGAGAATTTTTAAATACTTTTTATCTATGTATATATATAAAAGGAGAAGCTGACTGACTGACTGACTGACTTTCAAGGCAGGGCCTAAACTATAAAAGAAACTTGTAATTTTGCACAGGGGTTCCTTTTATAACGTAGGGGAGCACTAAGAAAGGATTTCTCAAAATTCCTACGGGAAAGCGAGATATACGCAAACGAAGTTGCGCGGGTTTCGCTAGTTAATACATATAACTGAACAATTTGTTTGATTGAACAAGCTAAACATAGGAACTAGTAAACGTATTTCATAAATATTGTTTGTATTTTACAGCAATATTATTAAAGAACGCCTTTACATAGAAAATCAGTAGGTAACATTTTTCTCTCACGTTGCTAAGGAGCGAAGTCTTTTCAATCTCTCCCACTCCGTTTAAAATCTTTCTGATTAAATTTATTGTGAGCTCCAAGAGATTTGTTGTAAATTTTTCCTCCGGGTTCCCAATGAGTATTACTGCTTGTCGTACTGTAATATCCCGTGTAAATATTGGTTATACAGGAGACATAGTAGATCATGTCGTTAGCGAGCATCACATAACACTTTCGATAATAAAAAGAGTGATAAACCAAGAATTAACTAAAACCAGTTTTGTCACTGACATTCTTGAGGACAATCAAATGAATGTAGAAGTGAGGATAAAAGTTTAAGTTAATCTTGGCTGATCTTTTTAATAAGGGCGTAATAGCTATATATCAGCCGACGAGACATGAACCATAGTGGCACACATCAAATTTTATCTACCCACATAACAATAAAATAAATAATTCATAACTGTAAAGGTACTAAAAATACATGTAAGTCGGTTCTGATATCTCAAAATTCCGCACGCTATGGCGATATCTTTTATATTACGCGCTTACACGCACACTCTCAGTAAAATGAAAATAGATCTTCTGCTAATATTAGTAATTCGAAAATGACAGTCTCGGCTCTCTTTCACGCATGGATAGGCCCGAAATTATACAGACAAACAAAACCTTCACGCAACATTTTTTAAATGGTAGAGCCTAGCTATTACTATGAACTGGTTGTGGCTCCTTAATGGGCTGACTCGACCGGGGCAGTACAACTCTCTCACGGAATATAGTCGTGATTTTCTTTTTATGCCACAAAGCCGGCAAACAAGCGTACGGTCCGCCTGATGGTAAGCATCACCGTAGCTTATAGAGGTTTGTATTCCGCGGGGTATCACTCACGCGCTGCCAACCCTCCCAACCACCCCATGTGGAGTTCTGGAGACCATACTCAGCGTAGGAACACAACATGGCCGAGACCAATGCTGTTTGCCTACGATCTTCTGTAAGGTGGAGGTCCTTCCCCAGACGGGCTGCTCCGATTTGACCCGATTATCCGCTATGCCCTACCTCTCTTAAAATAGCGGTGATGTGCCGTTGTGTCTTGTACGATGAATGAGAGACCCGGAAGCTTGCTTTCTGTTTCCTTGCCCTTTCATCCTTTTTCATTTCTTATTCTGGTAGTCATGATTTCGTGAATCTTTGTCATAAAAATAAACTTTACTTATTTTTTTTTTTTTTTTTATTTATTTATTTATACGTTACATTTAGTTAAACAAAATGAATATCAGCGCAACAAAAACAATTTTGTTTTACTGTACGCTGTATTATAAAAATATTGAATTTAATGTGGGTACAACATGCAATGCACCTTACAATAAAATTAAATACGTAAAAAGTCACCTAAACAAAACTTACGATAGTAATGTCTAGTAGAATTTTTTAAATTTTCGTCTTGTCTATGCAAAAATTGTACTCTCTAGGTCTAAGAATTTGGGTTAGAATGATCAGTTGGTCAGGATTTTTTTTATATAGAACCAGCTGTGACTACTACTAACAGAATCTATAATATAATAAAAGTGTAAAAAAAGTTTGTCTGTACATTGAATATATTTCCAAAAAAATTGTTTAGGGCGATGAAGAATAAGCAATAGAACAAGAATTTCGTAAAATTTTGTCCGTCTGTTTGTATGTTTGTATGTATGTATGTTTGTATGTATGTTTGTACACGCTAATCTCAGAAACGGCTGAACCGATTTGGATGCGGTTTTCACTAATATGTGGCGATTTGCTCAACTTAACATTTAGTGTATGTTTCTTTTCAAAATTTCCACGGGAATCCGAGATATACTCAAACGAAGTTGCGAGGGTATATCAACGCACAGCCCAAACCGCTGGGTCTAGAGATTCCAAATTTGGCATGTAGGTTACTTACGACGTCTAGGGATATACAAAGAAAGGATTTTTCAAAATTCCCACGGGAAAGCGAGATATACGCAAACGAAGTTGCAAGAGCACGCACAGACCAAATCGTTGGGTCTAGAGATGCCAAATTTGGCATGTAGGGTCCTTATATGGTCCGGACCGACCGGACCGGACCAGACCGGACCGGACCGAAACGGACCGGACCGGAACGGACCGAACCGGACCGGAACGGATCAGACCTGATCGCTCCGGAAGGAACCGCACCGTACCGAGTCCGTGCCGGACCGGACCGAACCGGACCGGACCGTTTTTTTTTTGTCCGTCTGTTTGTATTTTTATATGTCTGTATGTATGTTTGCACACGCTAATCTCAGAAACGGCTGAACCGATTTGGATGCGGTTTTCATTAATATGTGGCGATTTGCTCAACTTAACATTTAGTGTATGTTTCTTTTCAAAATTCCCACGGGAATTTGAGATATACACAAACGAAGTTGCGAGGGTATATCAACGCACAGCCCAAACCGCTGGGTCTAGAGATTCCAAATTTGGCATGTAGGTTCCTTACGATGTCTAGGGATGTACTAAGAAAGGATTTTTCAAAATTCCCACGGGAAAGCGGGATATACGCAAACGAAGTTGCGAGAGGACGCACAGCCCAAACCGTTGGGTCTAGAGATCCAAATTTGGCATGTAGGGTCATTATAAGGTCCGGACCGACCGGACCGGACCGGATCGGACCGGACCGGACCGGACCGGAACGGATCAGACCTGATCGGTCCGGAAGGAACCGCACCGTACCGAGTCCGTGCCGGACCGGACCGAACCGGATCGGACCGGTTTTTTTTTCTGATGAAATATATGTTAATTGGTATGTAGGTACCTTATCAGGACCGGACCGACCGGACCGGAGCGGACCGACTGGACCTGATCGGACCGGACTATATATATAAAATTCAAAGTCCTGACTGACTTAACTAAACATATATCAACGCACAGCCCAAACCGGTGGGTCTAGAGATTCCAAATTTGGACTAGGTTCCTTACGACGGCGACGTCTAGGGGTGTACAAAGAAAGGATTTTTCGAAATTCCCACGGGAAACCGAGATATACGCAAACGAGGTTGCGAGGCTATATCAAATTTGGTATGTAGGTTCCTTACAACGTCTAGGGATGTACTAAGAAAGGATTTTTCAAAATCCCACGGGAAAGCGAGATATGCGCAAACGTAGTTGCGAGAGGACGCACAGCCCAAACCGCTGGGTCTAGAGATGCCAAATTTGTCATGTAGGGTCCATATAAGGACCGGACCGGACCAGAACGGTTCAGACCTGATCGGTCCGGAAGGAACCGCACCGTACCGGGCCGTGCCGGACCGGACCGGTTTTTTTTTCTGTAGAAAAATATGCTAATTGGCATGTAGGTTCCATATCAGGACCGGACCAACCGGACCGGACCGGATGGAACCGTACCGTACCGGGCCGTGCAGGACCGGAATTTGTTTCTGAAGAAAAATATGCTAATTGTTACTAGGCCACGCGGGCGAAGCCGCGGGCAGAAGCTAGTATTAGAATAAATACGAAACAAGATAAATTGCAACCTAAATAATGGTATTAATGTTGTATTTCAAACATCATCTCATCGACTAAACAACTGACCGTTATTAAACAACGGAGATCACTAAAACAACAGATCTGCTCACACAAAACCCAAATTACATCCGCGGCTGTAAAATAGTTACGCTATAAATCGGACCGAGGTCCACATTATTCGTGGTGGCTCTCTGAAACTTTCCTAAATTGTAATAAACTTCGCAAGAGTTCCCTAATTAAATTTATATTCAGCAAGTGTAAGAATATTCCTTTGTTTCATTAGGCGTTTTGTTTGCAATTTGAAACAGGGACCCGAGGTACCTCTACACAGACAGGTACAAATTTTGTACTTGTTTATTTGGTTGAGCAATAAACTTTTTGGAATGCATTATATTTTGCTTTATAACTTATAATAACTCGAGCAATTTGAAGGGTTTCGTTCAGTTGAACTTTTCATGGTTTCTTTTCATCGTCGTCAACCGTCGTCGGTTTATTTTAATTTGACAAAACAAGTCCACGTGACTTGTACACTGCTCCAAAGCTATGTCAGTGTACCTAGCTGTTATTTTTTTAGTAGCTTTTGTGTTCCATTGCAGGGCAGATCCTGCCCTCGACTCTGACTCTCTTTGAATTTAGTCAGTATTGGCCAGTCTATTGAAAAAGTATTTCAAGATTTTAATGTTTTTTTGGTCCTAAAAGTTCGATAAAGCAGTCTTCTCACCAAATTGATATAAATTAGAATGTATGAATATTTATTTTGTATAAAAACTACCATAATTGTAAACCCATAAAAGTGCCTAAAAACCGAAATGATTTTCGTACTTTGTTAATGTCATAAAAGGTTTCACTCGCATTTCTATTTGGTATCGGCCATCCGAGGTCGAACCCATAAAAGTAAATATAAAGATTGCACGTGCACTGATTCGTAAATATTTTCGTTTTAGATGGCCGTTATACTCAGAAGGCAATAAAGAAAAAATAAAAATGGCAAACAGTCAAATCTAAACACCCATATTTCTACGGCGACCCGTGCCAAATAGAATAAGTACATACGACCTTTCACGGCTATTTCTACAAAGGCATTATTGCTTAGATTTTATTACATTGCCGTTCTGAACGGATACAGCTCCACAGGCGGTCTATTTGTGAAGGAATGGATTGCTCAGACACAAAGAGTCGCGACGGACGAAAGCTTGGAGGTACAAATACTGATCGGGTCCCGCGTTGCTTGAAATTCTATAGATATCTTTCAAACGAGATTTTAGCTATATTTATTGGAAAAAATATATTCTATAAGGAAATGGCGAGCCTATTGAATACTAACTTCTCTAAATGTTACTTTTAGTAGAACCCACATTGTAACGATAAGTTGAAAGAGGAATTACGATGGTGTTGTGCCTAGCAATGTCTAATTCATACCAAGGGTCGCGGGTTGAAATCGTGCACAATACAACTTGTATGCATTTCCGTGATTATTTGTCTTAGTTTATATGACTGTAGTCTCTGTGAATAGTACAAGCATAAATCTAAAAGGAAAGAGAACAGACGATAATCCGATATACTTGTCGCATTGTCGTTGTCCCTCAGGCTAAGAACGACATCTTCCTAAAACGACAGCTTCCTTATACAAATTGACACATTAATATGGTCAGATGATGATTGGCCTATCATTTATTTATATCCATAGTACAATACCGTCGTCAGGTAAAGCTTTGGTGATTTTGTATTCCCGACATTAAATAATGCACGTCAAAAGAGGATTTCAAGTGACATCGTCAATCTTACCTTCATCAATTTAGCAAAGTTATGCGCAAATGTCACTGGATATTTTTATACTGAATGCGAGAAAATAAATGGTAAACCGGGAACCATTATGAAATTTCGCGTTTAAAAGAATATCTAGTTAGTCAACTGTTTAAAGTATGTTGTCGCTTCAGTAACTTGTCGTTAAAATATTTATCTATTTTAACTAAAAAGTCTTCATTATTTAAAATGATACTGTTATATATTGAAGTCTCCATAGATACTATGTTTTTGATGATTTATGGCATTATAAATATGGCATTTGTGTTTGTTCTCGAGGTTAAGAGAAGTAGGGCATAGTGGATAATCCGCTCAAATCGGAGCAGCCCGTCTGGGGAAGGACCTCCACCTTACAGAAGATCGTAGCCAAATAGCATTGGTCTCGGCCATGTTGTGTTCCTACGGTGAGTAAGGTCTCCAGACCTCCACTTGGGGGGGGGGGGGGGACAACGCGCGAGTGATGCCCACGGTATTGCAAGCGTCTATAGGCTACGGTGATGCTTACCATCAGGCGGACCGTATGCTTGTTTGCCAAGTATAAAAAGGCATATTATATCTACAATAGTATATCCGTTATCTGGTACCCAGTTAAGCCTAACTTACTTTGAGACCAGGCGCTGTGTGAGTTGTGTCTTTGTAAAATTTATGAGCCGCGCTCTTTTCGGTGTAGCAGCATCCATTTCACTCTGTCTTGTACGCCGCTCCATCACCTCTTTTTCTTCTTCTTCACGACACCTGATTTTTCCTTTGCTTGATCCATGTAAGTTCTTCTCGGTCTACGCCTTTCTCGTCTTCCCTCTAGTTGTGTAGAATTTATTGTAATTTATTAATAGAATATTTTCGAAATATTTATATTAATATCTAGTTTTCATAGATACGCCCGGGGTCACTCCTGGGATCTCGCATTCGCGCCCGTAAATAATTCGCGTCAGTAGCGGATTTAGCAACGTCACTGTGACAAAGGAAAATGCGCCTCGAGTTATGACCCACTGGGCTCTCTTTTGTTTAGCTAATGTCCTCGTTTTATATTTATTTTTTATTTTTTCCCCCTATCATTTTGTATTTTTTTGCACGGTGAAAAGGACCAGGTGTCGAGTTCTGTGACGGGCCCGCTTTGTTTACGCGTTTGAGGCATCGGTCTTAATTTCGTCTCTCGTTCTGAGTTGTAGGTATTTTTGGAATGGCAATATCCGTTCATTTGTTTCGCAATAATATCGTTTTGTTAAATTGTGATTAAGTTGGCATTAATGGGTTTTGTTTTCTATTATAAGTTGGTACTAAAATGAAATAGGCCTGTCTGACGCTTGAAATGACGTCTCATGCAATGAGACCAAAATTCGATGGAGGTTTTGTTAAGTTTTTAAGTTAAGTTAGTTATAATATCCAGTACCTATACAAGTTTTTATTGAATTTATAATATAACTATTAATGTTGTATATCCGCATAGCAATTTTAAGAATGTTTTCTCGTAAGCAGTGTTTCATAAAACATTCTCATTATTCATAGGGATTGCAGCGCAAAATTTTCATAAAACAATATAAACAGAAACCACCGGAGCATTTGTACCGATAAATAATAATAATAATAAGGGAATGCCACGGGCGCGGAATTTAATTATTTTGAACAAGACGCCCGCCGCCGCCGGGCTGCCCGTGGATTGAGCAAAATAAATTTCACAAAGTCCCCTCACTAAACACTGTAATTTACCGGCAGGCATCGAACAATGTCGACTAATAGCGAACGTCTCTAGCAAGCTTTAAATGTCAAATTTACTGTACAATTTCTGAAAGATACTGTGCATTTTGTTGCTCGGCTTCTACGCTGGAATTCGCTCTATGGAGTACCTATAGACCTTACTCTTAGAGCCACAGCACACGGCGTATTTTAAACGCGCAGATGACGCGCGTATCATTATTCAAGTCGGAGTTGCAATCATTTTATCGTAAGGTGAAACGCGAGACCTCATTAGCACGAAACGCGCGACTAGTCGCCAGTGCGTAATGGCTCTTATTCCCAGCTTCGTTTATCATAGTAGTTTGTTGAACAATTAGATTTGGACTTGATTAATGAATATTGGTTTCTGGTGAATCAAACTACTAATAGAATTAAAAGAAACTAAAGTTACATTCTCAACAATTTTTTTTATAAGAATAGATTTAATTAAGTCAAAGTAAAAAATATTTTATTCTGTAGGCTCTCGCGGGTAATGCGATTACGTCTTAGACGCGTCATTTCCAATGAGTGGGCATTCACAGGCTCATTCTCTCGTCAAGTAGTACAACATCATCATTCAGTATTAAATATTTTTATATTATTATTATTTTTTTTAATTTTTTTTTTTTTTTTTTTTTTTATTTTTTAATTTTAAAAAATAAATAAGCTACTCTTTATACGACCAAATCTGAATTGAACTATAACTTTGTTTCTCATAAAATATTACACCTAAAATCGACATCGTTATATGGATTACATTGATAATGTTCCAAGAAATGCTTACAATACACGAGACTCGTCAAATACTTGAACAATAGTCGTGGAGTGCCATTAAGTAACTATTTTAGAATGAAGCAACAATATATTTTATTAACGATGTCTAAAGTCATTGTGAATGTGCGAGAAACTAGATTTTACAATGTAGAACTAATTTATTGAGATATCTTCCATTCCACTGCGTCTATGAAGTGGAGACATGAAATGAAATCGTTTATTCAGATGGAGAGAGCGAGATAGAGAAAGTAGGCCTTCACAGTGCTGGTCTTGAATATTATATGACGCAAGTGGATTCAATAGTTAATTTCTTCATAATAATACTTTTGTTTTCAAATTGCTGGAAGAAAATTCTAGTTCAACTTTACTTTAACGGTGTGCAAATGAGACAGAGAAAGCCAAATTTAAACCAAAGTCTCGAATTTAACTCCAAAATCGTAAATTAACGAACTATTGGAATAGAAGAAGCAAAAGTAATTAGATACAAAAGTTTACTAAAATAATATTATTTTTCATTGAAATGAGTATTTGAAATAAACCATTATTTATTAATATTAGCTTTCATCCTTTCACCATACTAATAACAATATTTTATCAAAAGTGAAAATAAAATGTTGTGAAATTTAATTTGATGTCTTAGATAAACCATTCAAATGGAGTAAACACCCACACTATTCTCTTAACAAATTTTTTTTATACCACTACGGTGGCAAACAAACACCTACCAACCTATGGATGCTTGCAATATACCAGGGATATCACTCGCGTTGCCGGCCCTGTAAAAAGTGGAGCTCTGGAGACCTTGCTCACCGTAGGAACACAACATGGACGAGACCAATGCTATTTTTCTACGATCTTCTGTAAGGTAGATGTTCCCTAGACGGGCTGCTACGATTTGAGCAGATTAGTCTGTTGAAATCATACTGGCAACAACATCGTATTGGTGGCAACACACGATTAAGTTTGTCGTCAAGTTGCAGTTGCAGCGTACTTGACATCCAGTACACGGTGTATATAGCTTCTGCAAAAAAAAAAACATTCAAATTTAGATTTTTCCGATTTATTTAAGATCAAGAGTACTTTAAACTTTACTTACTTTCAAGAACTATTTTAGTGTCGCTTCCCGGCCGTCCTGTTAGCAAATGTATTCTGGTAGATTCATGCAAATCTTGGTCATAATTTGATGACACAGATAATGTCAAAGGGGCAGACCAAGTACTGGTTTCTCCGAAATGCTCAATACTCTTTCACTATGCTTTTAAATCTATTCGTAAATCGGCTTTAAGCGCTTTAATGGAAGCACTAGAGGAGATTTTAAAAGGAATTATTTTTGCTGTAAATTGTTTTAATTCACTGCTGAGCTTGAATTCTGCTGTAAATCAAGTTGTAAAATTATTTTATAGAATATAGATATTTTATGTATTTTTTAATAACCCGTTTGAATTCGTATAACGCATTAAATAGGTACTATATCTGAGCATGCATTTTGGGCTTGTCATTTTTAGAAGAACCCATGGATAAAAAGTAACTTCGGTCTCTTCAAAACCCGTTGCGAAACAAGCAAATTCGATTGTAGGTATGTCAGACAGATTACTTCCAGTGACCACGGCGTAACAACAGCTACACCTGATGGCCTTAAGGATTTATAATAGGCTTAGCGACGATTTTAAGTCTCTATCTTTAAATTAATTTATACAAATTATACACGTATAGCTGGCTAGTTCAAAAGTGTTTCTAGTCAATTGACGAATACCATAAAGAATAATATGTAGGTATCATTTTTGTTTTTAATGACATTATGTAAGAAGGTAGCGAATGCCCAGAATATAAATATATTAAAACTAAATTTATATATTTTTATGTGAATTTTGAATGCTATTATGGATTATGGCTAAATAGGAGCGCTTAATTTGTATTTCTTACTACGACCGTATGTAAACCCTATTTACAGCAAATAAATAATTTGGTTTGATAAAATTTCACCGTCGCAAACGCTTACTAATCATTGAAAACGATACATGGATAATAAATTAACTTAATTTTCTGTTTGATCTATGTTTATATCTTTTAACTTTTTTGACATTTAACATTTTACAAGTGATTTTGGAATACTTAAGTATTGATACAATAAGCGGACTTAATCATTATCATCATCAGACAAATCATCGGACAATCATTTTCATCACATTGTCTACAAATTAACTTCTTGATATCGTTTTTAAACTTTGCTTCGTTAATTCGCATCAATCTTAATTACGTACCAAAGCGTAAGTAAGAGAGGTAGGGCACAGCGGATAATCCGCTCAAATCGGAGCAGCCCGCCTGGGGAAGGACCTCCACCTTACAGAAGATCGTAGCCACATCGTAGCCAAATAACATTGGTCTAGGCCGTGTTGTATTCGTACGGTGAGTAAAGTCTCCAGAGCTCCACTTGGGGGGTTGAGAGGGTTGGCAACGCGTGAGTGATACCTCCGGTATTGCAAGCGACTACAGGCTACGGTGACGGCTTACCATCAGGCCGGCCGTATGCTTGTTTTCCACCTTTGTGGTGATTTTATTTACGTACATAAAATAAAAATTAAATACACATTATAAACTTTTTTTAAACTTTAGCAACTTTTTATACTTATAGCCTATACAGCGGTGCATAATAAAACCTCGTAATATCTCATTAAAACTCGCTTCTCGTAAAAAAAGAACTTGCGCCATTATTTATAATATTCTTTCAGGTGGCTAAATAGAGCCTCGGACGGAGGCCCCTTCAAAAAATTTATTATGATCTATTGATTCTGAAATATTCCCCCTGTATTATAAAACTTGCATTCCACTGAGTAAATGAAGCAAGCTAAAGTTCGAATGATATTAACTTCATAAATAAAGTCGTTTAGGGTCGGATGTATGATAAATGGTCGATTATTATTCATAAGGCTCTGATGGGTGGGTATTTTTTTGGTGAATGGACATTTGTAGCTAGATAGCTTCGGTGTCTACGCTACCTTACCGGGCAATTGCGGGAGCGGAAGGCATTCGCCGCTTATACAATTAATAATTCGTCCATTCAGACATTTCGTTCCGAGCAATTATAAAATTCTTCACTCTACATCGTTATATTGCAGACATCGCGGAAAAGCATCAATTAATGTCAATTTTCGCCAACTGTTTATTTTGGGTATGTATATAAGACACAATATGTTTGGTGGAGCGTCGCCCCTCGCTAATTAAAACTAATGTGGCTATCACCGAATAAATGGACGATACGAAGCCCTGCTCCGCTATCAGTGGAGTGCTGGCTTAAGGTCGAACGTTCTGACTCAAGCAAACTTTGGTAACTCCCCAAAATTATGTCACAAGTTGGCTTCGCTCTCGCAAAAGTTATTTTACTATACCACTAAGACTTTAAGTAAGGGCATAAGGGTGGGGGATAATAAAAAAAAGAAGTTCACCCAAATAAAAAGTGTGATCTCAGTTAATGTACTTCAAGAAATTGTCGGGAGAAAGTTGGGTTGTGCCGCTCTTGAGAATACTTATTTTTTTGTACTCTTTTATTTTTTTCCCACTGTCCCCATCGGGTATTTTTTCTCGTGACTGCTTTCCTTGATACTGTTAGGGTAAACAGAGTTATTTACGGGTTAAGCGCTGCTATAAAACTTGTGTCGCCACAGTGACTTGTTGGTTGTGTATTGCGAAATTTATATTTTTTGCCGAACATTGTAAATATTTTTCGTAAATGTTACGTCTTTTGTTTCAACAATCCTGCTATAATAATAAAGCTTCGATATTTTTTGTTCTAATGAAATAAGTACCTACCTACCTACCATCTTTACTCTAAGGTTGCTTTGAAAATATTGCTTTCAGAAATAAGGCCGCCTTGTTGTAATTACACAAGTTTGTAAATTTGTATATTTTCATGGTATTTTTTCACATTCCATCTATCTTGTTTTTGTTCATAGTCAGGAAAACGCATTATTGCATGTTCCACCACCTAAAGATTTAATCGGGCTCTCCTCTCCTAAAGCCACTTGAAAAACCCAGCTGACTATCACCTTGTCTGCCTAATTGTAGCGGACTTGCGAGAACTGTGTTACTTTCATACAAAAAAATTGCATCTACTTTTAAATTGTTATATCTAATGTTGCTAAGAATAAAAGTAATTTCATTCAACCTTTGTGATTAAATTCTTTGGAAGTTCCAATATTAGTTATTTATCTGGGATTTAGGGAATTAGTTTCATTGACAGTCTCTCGTTATGACAGACTCGCGTAATGCCAGATTCGCATAATGACAATCTCTTTTAAATAAAAAATTACGAATAACGATTTATTTAACTAAATAGCAATTGGTTAGCAAAGAAGGTTGGCAATTTTGTTGATAGGTAATGGTGTAATGGAAAATTTGTTAATTAATTTATACTTACTAGTCTTCTATGTGTTTCGGGAATATATTTTAAAATGTATTTTTATATTCTGCACCCAGCGAACTCTCATATAGTTTTATGTATGACATAAAACATCCGCTATAACATCCTTTATGCTATATGTGCATATATTTCACCTTGCTCTGGTTTTATTTTATTTTCAGACAAGAATTTACTACTGTTTTTATTTTATTAGCAATGATTAAAAATAAAAGTTTCCTGTTGTTTTATTTTAGCCTGTTAGACTTCTGTTTTCATTATTTCCTTCTAAGTATGTCTCTTACAAGATGTAAACTCGTGTCTTAAAAGGTGTCCTACCAATTTTCTCTTCTAGTATCTATTTCTTTCTTTACTAATTAAATTTCTTCTTTCATTTAATCTCCGCATTGCATAGTTTGCGAAAATAAAATCGTAACATCTCTTAGTATTACCACGGAACATTACCCAGATTTATATAGTTCCACAATTTCTGTGAACACATACTGCCTACAGAGGGTTATTCTCATATAGTTTTATACGTGACATAAAACGAAACTATTAACACCAACACCTCGGTTTATGGTAAGTGCGTATATATTTTCACGAGGCCTACTTATGCCACCTTATTTTTCAGAATATGGCATTCTTTGCTCGTGAAATAAATGGAATAGACCACTTTTACCTGACTTTTGTTTTTTATATACGAGTAAGCAATAACTATTTTTTAGTTTCGCCAAATCTTAATTGCTTTAGAGTATCGCCTAATATTACAAGTAGTCTGTACTACGACGTAATGTTTTCTCAAGACAACATATTTTTACTCAGTCACGTCGAATGTCCAGGTTTATCCAATATATAGTAAAGCGCAGACCACACTGCAAACGGGCTCTATTCTCCAGCTTCGTGTTAAAAACGTTGTACAACGTTACACTTATATGTCAATGTGAATGAAGCTTTATATTCAAATCAGTCCGAATTACTAATAATAGAACTTATACCGCAGAACTTCGATCAAATCACCTCCAATATTTTAACATCAACTAATTTATGCTGTAATAAAAAAAAGTTTATTTCAACACGTAGAAATTTTTACTGGTAACGGTAATCGTTTAGGGGTCTCAAACTTTACGATTTTACGCCGCAACAAATCCAAATTAAAGGTTCCCCAGCTTTTTGTTACTTTTTATATTAGAGTTTAAACGGTGGGGCCAATTTGGATGGCTTTGTGTTCACATTCGCGGAGTTTTACACTGTAATTAGGCAAGGGATTAATTCTCTTAGTACAGTTATATTCAAGTAATTGGCTCTATACTCTTGTGAATTTGAGCGAGAATGTGAACGGGCTCTTCGTTCTACTTCGTCCTTACTTTTCCTTTGACTTCTGACTTCGTCTCTAACCCCACTTTGGTCAACTTCACGAGAGTATAGAGCCTGCAAAAGCCCTAAATTTTTTTTTACTGAATGTAAAATAACCAGACTATACAGATATCATACTACAAATTTTAAATTAACACTGCCGGTCGCACAATCTAGTTCTTCCCGTTTCTATGCCCGAAGTAACTTCCTAAGTAAATATGTGTGATGAAAATACTATATCTTAACCTGGGCCTTAAGCTATATCCGTACAAAATTTCATTGAAATCTACTTTACAATACATCGAATTATATTAAAATTGTAAGGATATGATCATAAGAGAGAAATTTAAAAAGAAATTTAAATTTACTGACCTTACACTTGTAATGTTCCCACAAATCTTTCTGATAGTGAGTTACGATCGCCGTTTTAGCACTTACCCTCTATTCCCGAGGGTTAGGAGAGGGGGTTGGGGGGTTGAACAGGTGGGATAGGGAGAATGGCCAGTTGAATTATATTGTTATTTCAGTTGGATCGAGAATCGATCGAGCGTTCTAGTGCTATTGGTTATAATATAGATCAACGGTAAAGACATTTTATATAAATGTTTCAAAGTTTTGGTATTTTTATGATTGAGTGTGCATGGTTGGTCAATCTCCAAAGTAAGACATACATAATACTTGAAGAGATCTAGGGAGTGATTTTAATAAAATGAAACAAAATCATTAGACTTAAATATCCATTTAATTTCTTTCTGATTAAACTCGTTGTGAGTTCCAAGACAGATGAAGTTTTGTCAATCTGAAGTTGCCGTTGTTGATCCAAGGTCTACTGAAGACAACGGTGGGAATATGTGGTGGTCTTGTTCCGATTCTGAGAAAATAATTCTTCTAGCTAGTTTTGAAACAAGACTATTATTTAAAAAATAGTATAGTGTTTCTTACAAGAACCTAATTTTTTGACCAAAGATTCTTGGAATTTATGCATTTTACTTGACTTAATTCACTTTATTGTAAATATTCATCATCATCAGTCAACACAAGCCATTACGCAGCAATCGTTATATCATTATGACAGGAATTAATGAATTATTTATTAATGATAAGTCACCGCGTTTCCGGTTAGGGTTTAATTTTCATTTGATTGTTTGCACTCTGAACGGACGGGTCGTGGCCTGAACAAATAAAAATGTTGGCGGTCAATATTATTATAAATATTTAAAGGGTGTAATTTTATGTTACGCAAAGTTACGGTTCATTTGATTGCTGAAAAACCTATTAATAGATAGACAATGCCCATCTAATAGCTTGTCTACTGAGCCCAACTGACTGACGAGTTACTTATCATAAACTGAGTGATGAGTCATCGATTGCCATGAGAAGGTCCTCCCGAGAGAAGACATGCTCATAAAGGTGTTGACGTTGCCATGTACTGGTCAAACCTGGGTTAATCTGTGAGAGTCATTGACTCTAAAAGAAGACGAGCTAGCAATTTAGAGATTGCTAGAGATGATTGCTAGACAATAATCCAGCCATTTCTTTGTTGTTACAAATCGTGGGCGGTGATGGCTCACCATCGTGACCCGCAGAATCCTTTGGCACTTCTGTGAGACGATATTTTGTTAAACGGAACGGATCGAGGGCTAGGCTAAGGCTATTTCATAGATATTCTACAAGTAAAAAATTACATGAGACATCTTTCAATTATATGTAAAGAAACATTTCATGTATTTTCTGAAGTTAAACGTACACATGAATATTATTGATTATTTTTTATTTTTTATTACATTAACGGCCTGCTTACCTCTTTCATTGGTTTACTGTACTAATAATAATATTCTTATCACGTTATAATTTTTATACTAGTCGCCAACACGGCTGAGTCGCGCAGACGTAACACAAAGTTCAAAACGATTTTCAATTGTTCTATAAACTGGGTCCAAATTTTGGCGCATATCATTGGAGACATAGCTTTAGCATTAAGTTCGCCTTTTATATACACATTATGTATTGAGTGCAATAAAGTTTAAATAAATAAATCATTAATTTTAATATCTTTTGTTTCAGGTGGATGTCACAATCGGTTTTGAGTGAGAGCACCCAATCATGTGATAAGTACGAAATTGAAGTTTTTTTACTCTATTTTTAATACCATTTATACAACAAAAATAGGCCAATGACAAAAGAAACTAGCTACTAGGACAGTGGTGGTAACAGACAACTTCGTCAGCTATTAGAAATTTTGAACATTGTGATGAAAAGGGAAGGAATTAAGATTATTGTAAATCACAAAATCGCATCCTATAAATAGTTCTTTTAACATCCAAAAGAAAATGAAGTGTACCACCACTGGTGAGACACACGACTCACTCACCCACGACTACTGCTCAATATATAATAGTAAATAATATAGAACAATAATTATTATGAATGACATTCCGTCGCAAATCTTCCTCGGCAGAAATTACGTTAATTGTAGTACATAAGCCAGAGTTTCACCATTTAAAGTGCGGTGTGTCGTGTAGCGATACATCACTCCGCACTACACTTTAACTATTGCTTTATTGTGAAAAAATACTGCACTTCATTGAATATTTGAAACCCGAAGACTTTCAAAGAGTTTGACTACGAAGGTTATTGACCTTCGTAGTATGATATTGATCTAGTATGTTATTACATAAAAATTGTTTGACCAAAGTATTCTGTTTTAAAAACAAATTGATGTAACTCTTGTAGGTATTATATATTTTTTTACATTCCCATTTTAGGGTCATACCTCATAGGTTATTTCCCTCATTACAATTATTACAGTTATTACTATTTGTAAGTATTTTGGTCGAGAAATGCAAAAAGAAAAACCGGGCAAGTACGTGTCGGGCCACGCACAATGTAGGGTTCCGATTGGCTATGCATTTCTTGCTTGCAAATGAGTACAATGCCATATTCTATGACATTTGTACATTTTCATCAAAGAAATTTTACTTCGTAAGTTCGTCGGCTAATACTCGGTAACTAGTAGTGCCTACATAACCGTTATAGTTTTCCTTGTAGGTTCATATATATGGACTACTACCATGATTTTTTTCAAATTTCTAAACTCAAGACTTTCGGAGATAGAGGGGGGGGGGGACCACCGTGCGAAACGAAAATTGACACGTTAAATGTAAATAATTCGCAAACGGATCATTGTATCGGAAAATGATCTTCCCACATCCTCGATCATCGACATCGATGTTTTTAAGAGACCTATCTAACGATACGCCAAAAGATGGGGTCGGTGCGAAAAAAAAATTTCATTCCCACTTTACCTGTCACCTACAGGAGAAGTGGGAATGAAATTTTTTTTTCGGCACCCTGGCACCCGAAAAAATATTTTTTTCAAAATTTTGTTCTATCACTTGGTTAGCATTGTTAATATGAGCATACATACCAAATTACAGCTTTCTAACATTAGGCGTCTAGGCCCTAGACCGCGGTCGGACAGACGGACAGACGGACATGGCGAAACTATAAGCAATGAACTATAAGAAATGGCAATTAAGAATTTGTGAAAACCTCCGTAGTAAACTACAAGGAACCCTAAAAACGATTTTGTAAAATATAAATTCGTACAAACGCGTTCTTGATGGGTCGTTTTCACAAATTCTTAATTGCCATTTAATTGCGATCGTTTTGACCAGAAACACATTAAATGAAAGAGGGTACTATAAATTACAACGGAATAGGGTACCTAAATCGTACACAAAATCTAGATTTTAATGATTTTCATTTTCAACAAAAAATATTACATGAAAGTTAAACTTTGGAATATATATACGTATTGTCAATCATAGATACAGATAGGTATTCTATTTCGCGAATAGTATTCGGCTTATGTATGGCGTGAATATGCACATTATATTAGTATGCGTGACCGATTTTACGAGCCTTTCCGAGGTTACGCACTCAAACATTATGTGTAAGTTACTACATTCATAGCTCTTCGTGAAATAGAACATCATCTGTTCCATGCCGTACAGCCGCACGTTCCGTCTGTTACAGCTTGTCTACGGGACAAGCCCACCACACATTCCCACCGATATGATGTGTCTCCTGTTACCGGTTGTCTGTAGCTATTAAGATAACACAGAGCTATATTAATAAGCTATCTAAGCATACTGCATCAACCCGTACCCACTTCAATCGTGATAGTGTCCGCAAATGTACCAATTATAGCCCACGGATCCCCTGGCGCAACGCGGTGTTACATTACGCGGGGGGACGCCGAAACCAACAAATTATTCCCTACGGAACCCGCCGACATAATTACTGTAATTCGTTCGCTGTTCACTGTGTACCGTGCTCGGATTAGGGTAAGGTTTCCACGATTTATAATTTAATAGCGGTGTGATTAAAAAAGTTGCTACCTTGTTTTTTGGACTGCCGCCCGTTTGGCACGTATTTATTGGGGGTGGTTTTGTAATTTTTAAAATTGATATAACAGAAGTTTGGACAGTTTTTGATTTAATAAATTGCCAGTTATCTGTTGCGAAATGTCAAAGTTTGTACCGACAGAAACTGTCTCAATTAGTAAATAATACCCTCTATTATTTAATCTATGTATTATAAACTGTATTGTAAAATAAACAAACAAAAAATCTCCTGATTAAATAACAACATCGAAACATTATCATCTGTCATTTTATTATAAATTAAAATTTCATACAAAAGCTGTCTACAGAAACTGGATATTTATCTGTCAAGTTGTTTTTTTTTTTTAAAGTACGTAGCTTTTGATCTACAATAAAAACACTCTTATCCAATTCTAGAAGAGTACCTGAAAGTTAAAAAGTTTCTTGGAACTAAACTCTGAAACATAAGGGTCTCCTTAGTGAGTCTTCATAATTTAATTGAGCCCTGACTGTGCATTTACAAAGCAAGTATTCTTTTATGAAAATAAGTTAGCAACTAAAAGTGTCCAAATAACAAGTGGCTATAAGATTTTCGTCGTGACCTTTACCAATAAATCTAGTGTTATAAATACGAAAGCGTTTTTTATTATACAGATGACCACGGTTTTATCAGCCAAATCACGCTTTTCCCGGACTGATATCCTGATATCCGGGATACAAATTATCATTTGTGTTAATCCAGGTTATAAACTAACCATGTATCAAATTTTGCTGCGAGAAAAAGTTATATCAATACATCCATACTAATAATAATTAGGATTTTTGGCTTTACTATTCATATGATTGTTATGAAATCTTAAGGTGCGTACAGACTATGTAACATATTATATAACTTGTGTTTTATAACACGTCCACATTATGTAACCTTGTTATTCAACAATGCAACATAAAACAATATTGTACACATTAGAATAACAATGCAATATAACCATTGTCGTTTGAGTAGTTAGTTATACATATAACATTGTTGCACATATCAATAACTAGTTATAAAAATTTATTATAACATGTTATATAACAGTCAGTGTTCACATTATCTGAAACATGTTATAAAGCAATGTTGTATAACATGTTAAATACAACGTATATTCAGTCAGGGGTACTAAAAATAAATAAACAACGCGTGAGTGATACCCCCGGTATTGCAAGCGTCTATAGGCTACGGTGATGCTTACCATCAGGCGAGCCGTATGCTTGTTTGCCAATTTTGCGGTATAAAAATAAACAAAAATACGTGTAGCACTCGGGGACTGCCGCGGTAAAGCTATTGCATAGCATTTTTTATCAACTTATGCAATTATAATTATTAAAATTGTTAAATATAACACTGGTTAACAGAGTCCTCTATGATAGCGGTATTGTCTCGTTAAAATTTGCGTATTGATTTTTAAAATATAACACTTGTTAACAGAGTCTCTATGAGAGACTCTATGAGGGAAGAGTGGTAAATTTTTCGATTATATTTTGTATGCATTAAATTGCGTATTGAATTTTGAGTCTTATTTCGTTGGATTAAGGTTGAATTCTGTTTATTAATTTTATCGGTGTTATGTTAGGTTTATTTTCGTTACGGAATTTCTTGATAAGGTCGCCGCGCTCAAAGCCCGCGATAAAAGCTATGCAATAGCTTAATAACACAACATCCAAAATAAACTATTAATAGCTAAGTATGATTGTGTCAGAAAGTTAGACACAACGAAGTTAACGAATGATTTTAGCAAAGAAAAGGAAATTCATTAAACAATTTTCGTATATTTTCTCCTGATTTTCACAATACTATGTAGGTAACAATATCCTTTAGAACAAAATGAAACGAACTCATTGGCTTCGTGCGAGCAACGTGTAAAATAGACGGCGCTATAGGGAATAATCCCATCTGGTTGCCAAGCGAATTCCTTGAGATGCGCTATCGTGTGCCGTGTAATGCTTACGGACATACTAATACAAAAGTTTAGAACAGCAAGCAACTCTCAAATAATTGTCAAGTCCTGTATTAGTGCGAGTACAAGTGATTAGTACGTAACTAAGAGTAATTTACCCTCAATTATTACGAAGCAAAAGAAACTCGCACTAATCAAAATGAATTCAGGCATTAAGTTAAGTTCTTGTCCGGAAAGAGCTAATTCGCCGCGTGGTTCATCATCCATTGCGGAGTTGTAATCATTTCATCGTGAGGTTTAACCACCGACCACACAGCCCAATAGACACCTAATGTTTGATATTCCGTATTGAATGCATTTCTGGCAACTAAATTCAAGGCTACAGTGAAAGATCGACACGTCGATTGGTCGACACTGATTGACGCGTGATGCGCGGACGCGTCGATTGGTCGACAGACGTTTATATCGGAATTATAAGTCAGATGTGTTGTCAGAACTTTTCGCCTGTTATTAGGCGTCTATTGGGCTGTGTGGTCGGTGGGTTTAACATACATAGAGCTCAATATAGCACGAAACGTCGTGTCTTTCTCTTTAATTTTTCAATTGACTCTTTCGGAAATTAAAGGGAAACAAACCGGCCAATTGGTTGTCACCGTGTAGTCGTGTTGGTATACACTTCGTGTTAGAAAAATTGTGATCAAACAATTTTATTAAATTTACGTACTGTTTCGTTACTAGTGAGTGCATAAGCTTCGGATTTCTTACATCATTAAATCGACATTATGTTATGCTCTAACGAGGTTTTGCTATGGTTTGGTATTTTTTTTAGTTACTTTAGGTAGGTATACAATGTTAACGGGAGTTTTCTAATAATAATAATAGCTGGGCAACACATACAAGATTCTTGTAGTCGTAGATATCCATGAGCAGAGATGATTACTTACCATCAAGTAATCTGCTAGCTGAATAAAATTCATCTCCTCTGTCATAAAAATCAAATTATTTCTCTGCTTATGCTTATAACCGTATACTATCAACAACTAAATGAAAGACAGTAAACGAAAAAATAAGATGTAAGAATTTCATTTATATTCCGTGCCACTATAACTGGCACAAAATTTCCAAACAATGGTCTATTTCATAATATAAATCAATATGAAATCCACATGAATGGATCACACATCACTTCGTCTCTATCACGCAAATATAGCATATAATTTTTTACAGGGTCGGCAACGCGCGATTGATGCTCCCCGTGTTCCAACCGTCCATAGGCTACGGTGATCGCTTACCATCAGGCGGGCCGTAAGCTTGTTTGCCACCTTAGTGGTATAAAAAAAGCAATTAAAGCACACAACATTATATTGCCACAATAAATAAGAATATCTAGTAGAACAGAATATACAAAATACAAGATGATAATATAATGTAAGACGTAACAAAAATAAAAATCTTCTCTATAAAGGTCCGCCCACATAATCGTACGCAAAATGTCACATTCACGTTGAGTTTCAAAAGAAATGTGATTAATGATATTATCCTTGTACAAATATAAATGTAGCGATATATCATGGCAATAAACGCACTGTCAGAATAGGAATTACTAGGTAGGTATATTTATTTATTTTGAAAAAATTTTTTTGAAGTCAGGTTTTTCGTCGATTCATTGGCTAGAGAGAGGTGAGCCCGACAAACCCCAGTTGCTTCCCCAAGTGGCGGGACATGCAGTTATGCATTTTCCTGACCATAAACAAAACAAAAAAGTAGAGCCTAGTTAACCGTTATAGTTTTCATTTAAGGTTCAGCATAATAATATGGACTACTATCATGATTTTTTTCAATTTTTTAAACACAAGACTTTCGGAGATTGGGTGGGGGGGACCACCGCGCAAAACGAAAATTGACACGATAAATGTAAATATTTCCGAAACGGAACATTGTATCGAAAAACAATCTTTTCAAACCCTCGAAGACACCTATCTAACGATACCGCACAACATGGACGTGGGCGCGAAAAAAAAATTAATTTCTACTTTACATGTAGGTAATGGAGTTTCACTTTGTTAGCATTGTTAATATGTGTATACATACCAAATTACAGCTTTCTAGCAATAAGCGTCTAGGCGCTAGACCGCTGACAGATACACAGACAGACGGACATGGCTAAAATATATGTATTCCTTGTAGTTTACTACGGAACCCTAAAAAACTGATTCTAATATACAAAGGTAAGCTTATCTCTTTTATTCGTACATATATATACTCTCAAAAAGTTGTTAATTTATCCTACAGTGTGTCGTAACCCTAAAATACACGTTTGGTATGAAAAGGAATTTAAATTGATCTTTTCCACCCTTAACTCAATACCTGCGCTATCCGTATACAAGTAAATGTCTATCGGAGTCTCAGATGTGTCCCGAAACAATATTTCTAAATAAAATACTTCCGTGAGGGACTTGGAGCAAAATGTGGTACAATTTATAAACTGATATACGAATATTAAAGAAGAAAATTCTGAAGGTCTGTGGTATTATAATACTTGTTCATACATTTTCTTTTAAACCTACATTTTAATGTTATTATACATTTATCGATTTTTTTTTAAAGTTAAAATGTGTGTCATGTTGTGAAAAATGTAATTTCGTGTATGTTTCTCAGTAAATGAATTTGTGATTCTTTTGAGAAATCAAAATTTTCTGGTTTTAGTAAATTTGTAAAATGTAAGCCTATTTAGCTGTAAGTTCATCTGTCTATCTCTAATGAAACGACATCACGTAACATAGTAACGTACGAGTATTTCAGTTACAAAACTAAAAATGACAGAAAATTATACAGTTTTCAACTCAATGCATTACTTCTAAAAGTTTTTTTTAAACTCTGGTCATCGAACTCGAAGTTGAAGAATGCTTTAGACTTGAAAGTAAAACGCTCTGTGGCGCTTAAATCCATTCTGCAAACATTTTGCTTAAATCCGCTTATGCTTATGACTTGAACGTCACATCCAGAGGAATAAAAACATCCTATCGCTCGCGCGGTATCACCCGCATTATATTTAAGTGGGTAGTTTGTGAGAAAAACAGCGTATTGTTGTCGGAATTGAAAATAAACTTGCGCCCTATTCACGATATATATGGCACCCACTGTATAATATTAGATGCAATAGCTTTTATTTATACTTTGATGTGTGCTCCCCAATCATGAGGGGTATTAGCCACGAATGAATTCTTTCAATGTTATTTTTTTTCTTTTATTGACACTCTGTATTATGGTCGCTTACGCCCTTTCAGTTTTACGCGCGACATTTTATGAACAATTTTGCTCATGAGGAATCAATTGATTCACAGAGCCACAGCACACGGCCTATTTTAAACGCGCAGATGACGTGTGTGTCATTATCCAAAGCGGAGTTGCAATCATTTCATCGTGACGTCAACGGACAAAGAGCTGATTGTAGCACGGAACGCGCGTCCTCTGCGCGTTTAAAATACGCCGTGTGCTCTTTCTCTTAGACCGCTTGCAGACGTACGTTTTTTTCTCACCTTAATAACGGACCGTCAAGAAAGGGATATTTTTTTGGATGGACTGAAACATGCATTTTAAACAATACACTACCGCGAATGCGGTAAATAACAGGGTCAGTTATTCGGTGAAAAGAATGGACTTCTACAAGCGCTCTTACGTTACGTTTCGTTAAATGAATGTAGCACGAAAACAAGGAACAAACCAGGCTTGTTGCATAGTCAACTGGCAATGTTGCCAACGATGTTGCGCGCCGAATATAGCCTGAATAAAAGGCTATGAAGTCTTTTGTTGTTTGAGTAATTTAAAAATGCATAGCTAACCACATCATAGTTAAATTTGTGGGTTAATCACGCTGATTGATTACATTTTGAGGCCATTTTGCGTCTGCTTAATTTGTCAACTCATCTTGTCTCAAATCAGCGTAGTCCTAATAGCACTTTTTTGCTGACATACCCAACTAATAGAATGTTATACCCTGAAAGCAAACTATTGACGACCTCCGTGGCGTAATGGTTACCACGCCAGACCGCCACCCAGGAGGTCCCGGGTTCGATCCCCGGTCGGGTCATGATGAAAAACGATCTTTTTCTGATTGGCCTCGGGTCTTGGATGTTTATCTATATATGTATTTGTTATAAAATATAATATCGTTGAGTTAGTATCCCATAACACAAGTTTCGAACTTACTTTGGGGCTAGCTCAATCTGTATGAATTGTCCCTATATATTTATTTATTTATTATTTATTATTCGCACCACATTAAAAGAGAATATAAACCGACCAATCAAGGCATTCGACTCGCCTATTTCCTTATTCTCGTAGAATAATACGTTGAAAGCGTACACAGAACATCAATCCGGAATAAACAGCGCAGTGGCATCTAACTGAAATCTCTCATTACTAATATTCGTCGATACGCCGCGTTGTACGGAGCAGAGAGCTTCACTCAATCTGTCAATTAACGTGTGTACGAGACGTGGGGAGGCAGCTTTTACGATACCGCCTCTTATTTTATTTATATCTGTGATGTTTTTACCACGCTCTTTAAATGTCAGTATAGAATTTCATACTATTTCTATATTATTATGAATGTCATTATTCTAAATAAAAATAATATTAATATTCGCTGAAATTTTATTACACAGCGCTTTTTGTTACAAAGAAATAAAAAGAATTGTATTTAATTTCAAAATAAGTGGAATTTAGACAAAATATAAATAAATAAATTGATTCTATTTATAGTAATATAAAATTAAACCACCCTTAATTTTGTAAAGAAAAAATTAACTAAAAAGTTTAATTGCTTTTACGAAAGAAATCTCCGTATAATAAGAACGAAACACAGACAAGAATCAAATCAGAATAAGGGGCGCTCCCTTTTGTTTAAAGCCGCGTACGCGTCTAGAATTTAGTATGAGCACGAAGGCACGAAGCCCTTCGAGGATTAATGCCCAAGAAAAAGGCTCATTAGCAAAGAGGCTGGCTTCCAATGAGATCGCCTTCCGACGTTACATTAAAAATGGTACTTAAATGGACAGCCTGTCTGGCTACAATGTCAAAGGTTTTTTAAATGGAAGACGAAGCCTCTCAGAGATTCAATTTAGGGGTTGCTTTTATACATTTTCATAACCATTTAGTGTTCAATTTAATTTTTTTTTTACTAAAAAGGGCTAAGAATTTATCATAATTTTATAATTACTCGCGTAACAGGAATATATTTTTAATAAGTATTGATATGGGGCTTTATTACTTAGTCTAAGAATGATAAGAGCATGATCAGACCCAGTTGTCCTGTTTAGTTCGAAGTGCTGGACCACAAAGGTGACAGATTTAGCGGAGATGAGAATATTTGAATGGATGTGTGTCGTGGTCGTGACTAAAAGGAATAGAAGCGCGTGTACATGGCAGAAAAGGAGGAACATAACAGAGCCGTTCCTCGTCACAATCCGTCCTGATTTTTCTGCTTCTACCAAACATAATTTAGGTTTTTTATTCTAATTATTGGCAGAATTACGTTTGCCACCTTATAACCATCCGCGGATTAATAGCTATCCACAAGCGCGTTCATAAATTACTGTAGCCGGTGCTAAACGAATAATTGATGGTACAAATGGAAGCAGACCCATGGTTGCTAAGCAAATTAATTACCCACGTGCCCGGGTAACCGGCCGGGCAGTTTATATAAATAACCGACAAATTATTCTGAAGCGCCGGCGATCTTGTGTGAATTGAATTTAGTTGGACATTCTGTTGGTGTTACATATCCATCAATTAATTTATTTTTTGTCGTCATTCTTTGAAATGTTATGGAATGGTGCTCACATGTCGTTGTTACATAACGTTATTGAACAAATTGTAACATTCAGTGTGGGAACAAAAATAATATGTTTTAAAATGTTAGGTAATGTTACAATTTGTTCAATAACGTTATATAACAACAACATGTGAGCACCATTCCATAACATTTCAAAGAATTACGTTCTAATATTATTTTATAACACTGGTGTTGGGAGCACCTTTATGGTGTCACAAGTGTCTAACATAGGATTTATGAACTGAGTACTTTTTTTCAGACCTGGTATTAGTAAAGTAAGATTATTCTTTGATGGAAATAAATTTTTGTAATGTAGACTCTTAAAGCGGGACCAGATATTTTGTAATAACACATGCTTTGTGCTGTCTATGTAACTCTGAACTGAAGTGATTTAGATGCGATTTCCAACATTTAGGTAGTATAAAAAGTAAGCAAGGCTAGATTAATTTTCAAAATTCCCATGTAAGTGGGTGGGTAGTATTACAGCGTACGTCGATTATTTCTGAACTATTTAATTTATCAAATTTAACGTGGTCAGTTTAGCCCCTCATGAATTATTGTATTTGACCATTTTGTGGCAGCAATTTATAGGTTAGTTCCGGACGCAGTCGGCTGTGACGTCCTGATAACATGCCACCTAAATTAGACATTACAGCGGATAGAATGGCCAAAGCTTTCCAGCAATATAAGGGTCGGGTTACGCAGACTAGTTTGATAAAATATTCACGAATTTGACAAACCGTCTGGCTGAGTCTTGATTGCTTGGATCAGTGGTTAGATTGATCCGCTTAAAAAAAGATTTATCTACCAACTGTCGCCATGTTTATGTCTGTAAAGGTTTCCACCAAAGCGTAGAGCAGAGGAGTTGTCTAATTTTTTTTTATTGAATCTTGTGCCACACGCGAGCTAACGGGGTGCGGCCGAGCGGAGATGTGTGTAGCCGGGCGGCATGTCTCATCTCCTCTCCGCTTTGGTAGAACCGAGCTTGACTTTGCTACAAGAAAATGCCGACAGCATTGTACCACAGCAACTTTGAAATGTTATTAAGTCGATGTAGTAAGATCATAAATTGAATGCACAATGTACACATTTTATTGCACTTGTATGTAGTACAGTGCAAAAATGAGATAAGTAACGATTTTTGCACTGTAGGTAAGTGCAAAAATGGTACATGGAAAAAAAGTACAAAAATGGTACGCGTGATGAAGGACTCGGAATCCCTGTCCAGAGCTGTCACGGACTAGTCTCTGTTAAAGGTTTATCATTTCACATCGGTGACCGAAAATTTTTCGAATTAAGTTACGACTATTTATTTAAGTGGCAGACCGTGTCCTAGTCACGCCAACTGAATAATGCCAAACGAAATGCCATTGCCATTGAAAAGGTTAAATAGATCTTGATTGAAATATTATACAGAAATATTCACATTATTCTTAAAATGCAGACTCATTTATTTTTTCTTGGCATTTTTATTGAAAGCGAACAGAAGTTGTGAAATTTATTGAAATTACCCAAAGATATATGAATAAATGTTAATGTTAATGGACGATAAAAATAACCGTGGAGCTTATAAATCTTCCGTTCCATTATAAAAAGGCCGTTAAGTGATATTTTGTCTTTTAAAATATACTTGGTTGGAAAAAGGTTTCTTTTCATACTTAAAAAAAAGGTCGTTACAAAATGACACTTAGCAGGCTTTTAACAATGGGACGATGAAAGTCCATTTTTATTTTAAATTTTTATTTATTTTTATTGATTTATAATATGACACCATAACAAAAACATGAATAAATAATATTGTATTTAGTAAACGCTAACCAGGTGGCTCTGCGGCTCGTACCAAGGTAATTTTTTTATGTATTATCTATTTGTTATGTACTTATTTTGACAGAACAAAAATAATATATATGATGCACAAGATATTATTATCTATTGGCCTTCATTATGATTAACCACTGCACATATCACAGCTGGGATACAATGTCCTTCTACTGGCATACTTCCTCGCACTGCTCCATTGCAAAAAAAAAACAAGATGCCAGATGTTTGACCTTGACACCAACCTCTCGGGTCACCATCAAACTCATTAGTATATTGCAATTACGAAAACAGCCCGCGGGCGATAAAACGGTTACCTACGGTTAATTATTCATTTATCGTAGCCCCGTAGGCGCGCGGTATATTTTATGAGCGAGACGGACCGTACGTAGTATCTCGTAGCTACGTAGTCTACGGCGTAGCAATCTGCTACGCTGATAAAAGTATTGGGTTTCAGATTTTGTTCGTGAATATTTTTTTATTGGGAATGATTATTGTATTTCTTTTGATTAATGTGACGGTACATTTTTTTGGTTAAAATAGAGTACTTTTGCTAGTTAGCCCTGTTCACAGAGGAGCAAAAACTCGTTAGGATATTTTTAGGACAGTGGGTCACCTAGTACAACCAGTTGGACGCGATCTGCATCCAGAGGCTTTCGTCTGACTATCAACATAAAACCAATTACTAGAATACATTTTTTTTAATTAAATTATAATTATTAATATTATCAGTCCACTTTTACCAACAACGGATATGGCCCTCCTATTTTTCAAGCCGCTCCCAGCACTCGGTCAGCTGTGCCAGTCTCATCCCGCTTTCAGCACAATGTCCTCTGACCAACGGAATATTGGATTATAACAAAAAACAAAAAGATATTATTAACCTTTATGGGCGGAGCACACCGCATGCAGCAAAACAACGCGCTGTGCTGCGCTGCGCTGTGCTGCTTGCAGTGTGCTCGGCCTTTATTATTACATCTCAGTTTGTTTTTCTTTTTGTTGCACATTATCCGCTATCTTTAAACGTTAACTTAATTTTATTGACACTAGATTGGATAGCTAGTAAAAATCTATAACACTTAAATTTTAAAAATAATACTTATATTCAAAATCAGTTACTATTCGTTTCAAACCTTGGTTACCCAGCTGACCAGTAAACTAAACTCGGCATACAACTGAATACCCTTCTGTCGCAGAGTTCATTCACCCCGAATCGTCCTCACCGGGTATGGGTACGTGTACGGCACTAATTTGTTCCCGATCACGTTTCGACTGACCGTCGCCTATTTGCTCGTGTAAAGTGCGCCCCACATGGTAAAGATGACGTCATATGTCACCTACATTTGTAAAATCTAAGCATACCTTGTTTCAAATGTCTGTCTCCCACCCATTCGATGTGACTTCCAACTTCCAAGACAGCTGTATTTATTTCCCCGATGAGTCAAAGCATAACAGCCAGTACATGGTCTATCTGTCAGGCCCGGTGATCGAGTGGCTAGCAATGGTCACTTTACCCAAGGGCCGCGGGTTCGAATCCTGCGCATGGCAAACATTTGTGTGCATGAACACGTCTGTTTGCCTTGGTCTGGGTATTTTCTATGTATAATAAGTATTTATTTTAAAAAAACATAAGTATATTTATCAGCAATCTAGTACCCTTAGTACAAGCTTAGTTGCTTAGTTTGGGACTAGATGGCGTTGTGTGTTTCGTCCAAGAATATTTATTTTTGACCGAGATCCGTTGTGTAAATAGTATACACATTTAATCTGTAAATAATAAATAAAATTATAATGATTGTTTGTTATATTAAGATAGGTGTGCGTACGGTACAAAAAAGCTATTTTCCTTTTGTCCGCCTATCTGTTACAAACTGATCTTTAGACAAGTCTTGAAGAGACTTTTACCAGCAGTTAACAATTTATACGAGTACTTGAAAGTAGTTTTTAGAAGCTATAATAGATCCGAGAATGTAGATTGACCACACAAACCCGGTTTCATTGCCTAGTTATTATTAAATATCTCTACGGCGACGAAACACGAAATGAACTAACAAAATTCACCGAGAAATATCATTTAAATCATACCTACTACGTTACATGGACGGGTGATATGTTGTTTTCATGCATTTAAAAGGGCTTATGACACACAAACCGGTTGTAAAAAAAAACACCTGTCGCTTTAATGGTGAGTTAATGTACGTGCCACTTGATTTGTGGGCACGCGAACTTTATTAACTATTTAAAAATTAGATTATGGAATATCACGGTTGAGTGTTCATGTATTAATTTAAAAGACTATCACATTTTGTGATGTGAAGAGTCATCTTCTTTACTCTTTTGTTTTCTCACATTTTATTAAAAATGCAGCAAAACAAAGCGTAAAGAACAACATTGAAGATAAAGATATTATGCAATGATCAAAAATCATTATTTTTGTGTGAATAGATCAACTCAAATTTCAAAATTAGCAACATAGCGCACGACGACCCGACACGATCGAAAAGTGGGACACTCAAACTTAAAATGTAAAGACAATTTTTAAAAAGGCCTATTACAAGCTCTTTTGAATCATCATAACATTTTCCTACCACCAGTTTATTTTATATAGTTTATTTGCAATACACGTACAAAAAGAAAGTAATAATATATTTGACACGGAAGCTTACATATAAGTGTATTAGCAATAAGGCCGCCTTATTGTTTAAAGCTATCTTAGGGTAAAATAATTAAAAAAGTAAGAATTGGGCAGCTTTTTAGATTGAACAAAATAATGAAATCGCATTTTATTTAAAAATACAAATGTTCCAAGTAAATTATCACGGTTTTGGTTTACACAAATGACAAAAATATGAACAACAAATTATTATAAAACATCAACAACAATAAATTACCGATGCGGCCCCCGTGGACCTCGGAGGCTGCAAAACGCAATGCACCAACAGTAATAGCAGAATAACAAACTGCCTGTCGTTAGTTCCACTGCAATATTAATTGTTGTTTCGACTAGTTTAACCCATTATTTGCAATTTTAAACTATAGGCAAACTGACTTGTAAAAAAACTACTGGGCGTGCTGACTCGTTGGGTAAATAAGTACTGAAAAATAAATTTACACAAAATGCATTTTAGGTCAGAATTTCTTTGTTATTAGCTCTACGTATATCATTAAACTATTCTCGTGGTATATGTGAAATCATTTACCTTATGTAGCGTATCCAATATACCAGCTGTGTTTATACAAAGAACTAGCTTCTGCCTACGGGCATGAAATCATGAAGAATTATTAAAATAATTAAAAATATGATAGATTTTTTTTTAAATTAATTATTTACTAACAGTATTTGTATATATCAGCCTAAGCTCTGCCACTACGCCCTTTCCATGAGTTCTTTATATTCATGGATACTTACTAATGTTTATACAAAAAAATCTCTTTATAATGTAAGTTTGGACGCAATACAAATGCAATCACGCAATCCGCTTAAGCTGAAATCTTGTACTTAATCTATATGTCAAATTACGTAACCTATAAATACATAGTCTATAAAATGTTCTCATCAAGTGGAAAAATCAATACTCAAACGTGAGAAAATAAATCTCCTTGGCTAAAAGTAAAGACAAATAAGGTGCGTATTAGAATCAATTTGCTTGTTGATCGCCTCCCCTGTCTGTAGTTGAGCGTCCAATCTGCATTGTTCAACGTTTTTCAGTAATACCTTTCAGTTCACCCCTCGAAGAGCGGGTGTTAACGACTGATCGAAGTGCTTCAGTCTGCAATTGTTGCTTTCAGATAATAAGCTGGGATTAGATTAGTTACTTTTGCCTTTAAGGGGTTTTTTTTATCAAATCTTTTTTTTTTGTATCTGCTGAGATACCACTCGAAAACATAATAGGGTAATTCTTTGAGGATGCGCACATTAGCCTAATAAAAGAGATTGATAAATTTTGTTCGAAGAACGATTCTTTAGAGTGTTAGTCGCGTTCTTTGGTGTGAGTTATATACATTTTTTTGAACCGGACCCAGAAAAGTCTTTTAGTATTAAAGATATGAGCCATTCTTTTTTTATGCAAACGGTAATGAGTAATTTACACAAATGGTAAAGAGGTTCACAAACAGTAAAGAGAAGAATTTGAAATGGTGAGTAGATAACAGAGAAAAATAAAAGAAATAATTAAAAATCAACGTTTATTAACTTCACACTTTCGCACTTATCTGTCAATCAACGACAACTCGACATAATAACACAATTTAAAAGTTTCTAACATGTTAAGACTATAATTATTTTCTTTACCAAACTGACCCAATGTTAGTTTCTTAAACATTTAAATATAAAAAATATATACTTAGTTATTAATTTCTTTCATAAACACTAATAACAATCATAGTTTGAACTTTATAAAACACTGCATGTGATTTCACAAACAACAAAAAACAAATGCTTTAAATAATCGATCCTTGAGGGACACCGGCATTAAAAGCCTTTCGTTTAGACGAGCAGCCATCAATGACTACCCGAATAGATCAATCCCCCAAAAAGTCAGAAATCCACGCACAGAAATTAGAGGTCAGGCCGTAAAAAGGACGCTTGCTAATAAGACTACCGTGCCATACCGTCAAATGCTTTGGAAATATCGAGGGAAACCGCAAGCTTCCAACCGCGGGCTTCTCCGAATTCCTCAATAGCCTCATTCCAGACGTGGGTGGCGTACACTAGAAGATCCCCAGTGGACCGATTCTGGCGAAAGCCATATTGTCGGTCACTGAGGAGATCATTCGATTCTAGGTACGCTAGGAGCCTGCGGTTCAAAAACACGTTCCATATTCTTACAGAGTATGGACGTGATCGAAATGGGCCTGTAGTTGGGAGGGTCGGCACGGCTGCCCTTTTTGGGCACGTTAGCGAGCTTCCAGGAACTCGGTTCTTTCCCAGACTTTAGACAGAGCCTAAAGAGGCGGGTCAATACAGGTGTCAACTCGGGTGCACATGTCCTCTGTACAATAGCGGATACCGTCTCGATCACTGGCCTTGTTCACGTCAAGATTGCGCAGCGTTTTGCGAACCTCAGCCTGGCGCCACCGGATTTCTGGCATTACCACCGTGCTGCCAGGTAAACTGGAGGTATCGCGCTATCAGCATCAAGACGTGAAAACTCCGCGAACAGAGACGCCAACAAGTTTGCTTTCTCTTCAGCGGTGTGAGTAAGTGATCCGTCAGGTTTCTGCAGTGGAGAGGGGGGCAGCAGAAGTTCGATTCGACCGCATTGGCTAGATTCCAAAGCGCTTACTTCCCGCTGGGAAAGAAGCCAATTTGTTCCCTATTCGGCCAATATGATCAAATCGAGCCTTCTGTAAAACCATCTTGCAGGACTTGGCAGCCTTGTTAAAGGCCTTCTTCTTTTCGCGAACATCAGACGCCTTGTGCTGTCGAGCTGCAACCCAGTCCAGGTATGCCTGATGCTTATGCGCCTCGGCACGGCTGCACTCAGGCCCAAACCATGGGCGAGCTTTACCAGTAGATGGCACGTTAGAGAAGGAAATGAAGTATTCCATCCCTTGACGAAGCACATCAGTAACGGCATCTTCACAGACGCTGGGGTCACTAGAAGAGAAGCAGACAGACTGCCAAGGGAAGGATGCATAGAAAGACCGCATCTCATCCCAGTCTGCTGACCTGTATCGCCATAACCGCCGCCTGGGAACGGGCGGGTGGTAGGCTGATACCAATTTCACCAGACAGTGATCAGAGCGCCCCAATGGCGAAGAAATTGTCACCGAGTACCTATCTGGATCTGTTGTCAGCAAGAGGTCCACGCAATAGGCTGTATAGGAGTCCCCTACTACCTGCGGTCGGCCAGCGGTAAACCGTGCCTCGGATCCCGCTACCCTCCGCGACTAGTCACCCGATGCCGTACTCGTTGCACTTCATATTCGGAATGGTAAAAACTGGTAATTAGAAAAATGGTAATTAGAAATTCATAGTTTTATTCATTTTGAACAATTTTCATATCATTTACCATTTTGAAACAAGTAAATACTTAAAATAAGCCCTTTTATGAAGATCATAAGACCTTAAATGATTAAATATCACACGTCTACTTACCATTAAATACAAAAACTGTATGGAGAACTTTGACGAAACAAAAACCGTTCGGAGCACTAAATACCGATATTTCCGTAGAAAAAATACTCGCTCGCTACGTGTCCTCCGTGCAACGGACGAGCGACGACTGAACTGTCCCGCACAGTTAAGGCGAACGCACAAGGCCAACTAGGAGCAAAGATATTAAGGCGACAATACTCTCGAACGGTAATGAGGGTGTAGCGCCGGAACATTTGTTGATTCACTTTTTTAACATTGTAAAATAGTCTTTTAAGTATTTATATTGTATTATAAACTAATAACAACATTCTATTTATGGAATTTATTGCTTATATTACGTTCTTCTTAGTACAAGTCGAGAAATAAAATATTTTGTGTTAAAATCTGGGGAGAGGGACACGAATGGTAATGTGAATTTCGACACAAGATTGAATTCATATCAGATTGTATTGAATTTAACATTAATCTGATAACTGCTCCTGTTAGAACAGATACTGGTCCATCTCCATACTGGTCAAAAGTTAAAAAAATATGTAATGTAAAAAGTTCTTTTTAACTGGAACAGCGATTTGCACATTTTCAAAGAAATACCCGATAGATCAAGACATAAAATCTGATTATGGCTGAATAGACGACGGCCTAAAAAAACTTTTAAAAAAAATTATGACTAAGGACATTTTTTTTATAGAAGCGTGATTTGCACACTAAATATTACAATCTAGCTTATGGGCTAATAAGTAATTTAACGTAAACTTCTAAAATGTTTTAGTCTAAGAATAATGTCCATTGACTTTTCTTAGTGTCTGTTAAGGCGAAACACTTTGTTCTTGTGTTTTAAGTTAATACACTAATAGCGGTTCGCTAAATAAGGACAACAAGATCATCGTACGAAACACATCATATCGCCGCTATTTCTCGTCGATATTCTGTGATTGCTACTGCCCCGGTCAAGCAAAAACCTAACGTATTTTTGTTATAATCATTTTGATTCCTTGAACTCTTCCGAAAAACTTGAGCTCCTATATGGATGCAGGTCGCTGCCAACCGGTAATACTGGAAGCATTTGTCGGTGACCAATGTTCAGCAGTGGACATCTCGTGTCTGACATGATGATAATGATGAAATTCTCCGTACTATAAAGCCCATGGTTAAACTGTCGACCCTAACTATTGTCAATAGTAGACAATTGTGTGGATTATATAAATGTGATTATTAATCTTTTTCTCCTTCGTCCTATGTACGCAACTTATCCCTGAAAAGGCATATAAGTTTCTCTCACTTTACCCTATCATTCGTCATCTCGACGTAACACATAATATCGATCTTAACACAATTCAATCCACTCTCTCTTTGGCCTTTCCCTATTTTATATAGTAAAGTTCAAAGAGCAGTGAACTCAGTCCAGGTTCTAATAAAGGTGTGACAATAAAATACTTGTAGGCCGAATCTTTTAAACAACCGTTTTCTATTAGTTGTTTTTTTTATAATATGCGGTAAAGTATTAAGTAGTAGATAACAAATTGGTCCATTTAAAGTAATGGACCCGTTTTTGACACTTTCTTGTCGCTGCTGTTAACCCTGGATATAAAAGAGACATAGAACTAAGAATGTGTCGTATACTTTTTGCGATTACCGACATTTTTAGACCTAGACTCGGGAGAAACACAAAATGTAATCCCAAAAATGTTTTCTCTGTTTGAGGACAAAACCTGCGCCTTCTAGTGCCGCAGATAGGGTCACTAACTAGCTACTGCTTCGCCGGGCTTTCATTAAATTCTTATATGCCTAAAGGTAGAGATTAAACTTCTCAGATTAACAAAAAAATCTAATATGATATACACCACAGGCGAAACAATAAAATGACAAAACAAAAGAAAGTCTGTTTTTTTAAATTAAGGTTAAAAGCGTTTACCTTATTAACATTTATAGTGAATAATATAATAATAAAATCTCGGATCTGACCCCGCCTTTACGGAATAAGAATGAGTTTGCAAGAAAGTCAGACAGACTCTGTAGCAACCGTCCGTTTCTTGCCGATTTCACGCCAAAAGGAGACATTGTGTCTGCTTTCATTTATTTTTTTCTTTTCTGAGAAACTGTTTATTAGCTATTTTCAAATGATGAGGCTTTATTTACCTATTTATATACTTCAGAAGAGATTTACGTACGAAATAATTAAATTTCTTGGTGTGAAACAAAGTGATTACAAAAATCACTCTGGCTATGTTATCTGATTGAATTATAAATTGTACACAATTTACACAACAGCGCCACCTAGTCCGAAATTAAGCTAGGCTTAATCTACTTGTGTTAAAGGTATCTGGATATTAAATATTATGGAGTGGTAGAGTAATTATTACGAAATGGGCTGGCTCGACCGGGGAAGTACCACCCTCTCACAGAATATCGACGTGAAGCAGCAATGCGTTTCGTTCGGTGAATGAGAGATCCGGAAGCCCAACTCCTTCCCTATCCCCTCTTTCCCTCTCCTTCTTTCCCTTCCCTTCCTCCTTCCTTTCCTCCAACTTCCTTGGTGAACAACGCATTGGTAGCGCCCCTGGCGCTAATACTAATGTCCATAGGCGGCGGTGACCGCTTTCCATCAGGTGGCCCGCTTGCTTGTTTGTCTACTGTTTGACATAAAAAAAAAAGGTATTTTATGATATCACAAACGGTCAAGATACGATAATATACAGTCTGGCCAAGTGGGGCTTCATTGATCCATCCCACATTAACTGCGACTGTGGAGCCCCAGTCCAAGATATGGCACATTTAATAGTTTGCCAAATGTGCCCGGCTGAGTGTACTCGGGTGGATCTTCTCATGGCAACTGACAAGGGTGTAGCCGTTACCAGGTATTGGCCAATCTGATTCTTTTAGAATGAATGAATGATGAAAAAATTATTTTAGAATCAATACTCTAAAAGAAGATGATAAAATACTTGCTCAAATCATTTTACACGATATTCTAATGCTAACATCAAATCTCTGATGGCAAGCGATATGTATTAAGATAAAATATTAATAAAATCTTCGACGTTTGTGTTGTGATGCCCTTAGGTATTCAAAACCCACAATCAAAGTTCACAGTAACTAGGCTTATGTAATATGAAGTTACTTCTGTGCTACAAAAGGACCCCGTATTGGGTTATTGACTGTCATTCAGACGCGCTTCACAGTGTAGGGTACTCCAAATGTGAGATGTAGGCGAGAGCCCTACACTAGTAAGCCATGTCATGCAATACCTTCAAACTTGTTACCTCTACAGACTTAAATCCATATCATTTTTATATAGATACCGCTACATCCGCTTCTATTCCCTGTTCGATTAGCTCGTTGACGTTGTGCGTATCCAAGTGGAATGATCACCCAAGTTACGCAAAGACAACCCCAGATAATACTTGGATGAGTTTGAGAAATCTCAAGCTTCTCCGTACTTTGGAATATGTTTTAAGCTGTCGATAGATAACAGTCGTTCAGCCAAGTCCGTTAGGTGGCTTGAAAATACTGTCGCCAGCTACTCTCAGTTTACACTAATTGCGGAAATCACACGAAAAGACGAAGAAAAATCCGATTCCATGCTATGTTGAGATTGTAGAGCAATGTTGCCGGTGAGCAAAAGATTTTACGAGTAATCACATATTTTTTATTAGCATTTGCGTGATCTATTTGAATTTACGTCTGGTTGAGATGTAAGTAAGAGCTCTACACTACTAAGCCATGTCATGTAATACCGTACAACTTGTTTAACTCTGACTACACGCTATCGAAGTGTCACTCCCCAGATATATTAGAAACCATATTGCTGTACAATTCCCATTATTCATTATCTCCTCTGAAAACTGGTATAGTATCTGTGATCTGTATTAGGAGATAATAATACAGAAAATGTAGAAAATTTTTAAATTCCTACTTGATTTTATTTTAGAAATTTGTATTTTTGAATATAAATTCTTCAGTGCTAGGACAAGTCGCCACGTATTACTATTCTCACAGCGATTACTTTCAATTTGAAAAAGCACAAAACTGTCAATTGTCAATTCATTATTTTTTTGAGTAATGTCTTTGACGTGAAGAAAGTTAAGTGATCAAGAAAAAAATTAAACCTTTACCTAGTTACCTGGTTTAAAAAAAAATTATGCAATAATTTTTAGAGTTTTATTATTATTAAAGAAAATCAAAATAGAAAAAGTAACTTTTCAAACTTATAACAAACTCAATAACCTACTCGACCAGTTGCCGATAATTGCAATTAGACATTTATTCAAGTTTACGATCGTCAGCACTTGCGAATAGCCCCGACCTTCTGCGTAGAACAAAGAAGCCATATCATACAGAAGGTGAAATAGTTGTAATTAGACAAAAGGGAACTAATATTTGTGTTCGCATATAGCAGTTGTAGTTGTCAAGTATAAGATGGCTATCTTCATTATGTTCGTATAGCTATTACACAGTCAATCCAGATCGACATCCGTAATCGGGCTTGATCCAGATTGACAGTGACGTGTTGACGTGTTCGTATGTTCGTCAATCTGTCAATCCAACAAGTTACACAGATCAAGATCACGATTACGGAGCACAATCTAGATTTGCCGCGTAATGGCTGCATTATAGCTACTGAATGACAACTTCTCGGATATACTATAACAAACATATCCACAAAGAGAGAATTTATGGGAAATTCTTTAGCACGAACCTACACACAATTATAGTATTGATATAACACTTAGCAGGTAATTAATAAAAGCTCATTAGTATTTAAATAACGAAAATTTTATACAGTGCCTATTCAGACCACAGTGCTTGCGAAGGTACAATAGAAAATGTCAATCAAAAGATACGACCGTCTGTATAATATTTATTATTTGGGTCCGAAATAAAGCGAAGAACTTTCAAGAAGTAAGAACTCTCAGTTGACGCGAGCAATAACATCCAATCTCGACTGGTAGTCGTTTTCGACAAATTGTCGAGAGTCGACAGTCGTTCCGAGCGGTCGGTACAGAATACTACCGTTAAAACGGCCAACTTTTCCCATAACCATTATCACTGTCCCGCCCTTTGGATGGCGATTGGTGCAAGCATTAGTTTGCATTCTTTTTCGTGAGTTGTGCATACACCGCGTGAAATCTAGTTTTATTGTGTATTTCCTTCGGACTATGACATGGGACTATTATTTAAGAGGTACATTAGAAGTTTCGTCAGAGGTGAGCAACGCATTGGTAGCGCCCATGGTGTTGCTGATGTCCATAAGCGGCGGTGACCACTTTTAGGTGGCTCGCTTACCTGTTTGTTTGCCGTATAACATTTAAAAAAATGTATCACTTTGTCATGTAACAGTGCTTTCACTTAATTGTCTTTAAAAAAAAACATTTTCATTTTCCAAGTATTTCATGCAATGTTCTGTGTTTCTTTTGGTTTGATGGTTTAATTTGTGAATTAGTTTTGAACGAATATCGTATTTTTGATAGACAAAGGAAAAGACGAAGTATTTTGTGGGCAAAAATTTTTTATGAAAAAAAAATTTTTTTCAACGAACCTCGCCAAAAGATCTTTAAAAATACCGAGCCACAACACGCTCGTGTGTGAAATTACACATGTTCAGTTATTTATGTACACATCTCTTTACACGCAAAAGCCTACATCTTGTACCGTTTTTATTCGACTCCATTGCCCCAGGCGAAGATTTTTATACGACGTCCCAGTCCGTTTATTGCTTAAAAAAGTAATTCGGGGGGACGAATCTGCATAATGCGAGGAGAAAAAAAAAACAAGTTGTTTTTCTTTTCCCACCTCCTTTCTTGTAGGCATGAAGGATCAAGTTTGCAATGTAAACACTTGGTTTGAGAATAAAATGTGGACTACCTTAGCTTTCATATATCTCGAATGAAAAATATCAACTGAATTTTTCATGAAATACTTTCTTTTGGTAATGCTAAAAGCATCTTGCCATTATTTCATAAAATTCTCAGAGATTTTGTCGCGACTAAAATAATTATAGAGTTCAAACAGTAACTGAATTTTAATAATTTGACTATCGTTATAATATTTTGACTTGTACATCAAAGCATAAAAGCGAAAGATTAGTGTTTTTTTAACTAAATATAATTCCTCTAATAAATTGCCAGTTTTTTGATAGCTATTTGGGACTTTACTTTAAGGCACAGTTAGTAAAATTGGCACTTAATCTCAAAACCGAATAATAAAATTGTTTTCTGTCTTAATATTTTACCCCCAGATAAGCCTACTATGCTTCATATTTCTTCTTTAAAACCGTGTAGTGTTGGATATACAGAATATATTATTAAATACAAGTTATTGTACCCTCAAATAGACTGATCTTATTTATCACTCGTTAGTATGATAGCAGTATTAATTGCTGGACGTACTCTATCCGGCGTGAGATTAACGACCTCCTCTCAAAGATATCGGAAGGTATCTATTGTTTGTTGTTTGTAAAAGTGGGTCATCTGATATCGAGCTTGAAATAGTTGTCGTTTGTTGTACTGAAAAATAAAAGTGTCTTTTCAAAGAGAACTGAGAGATCTCAAGATTACACACAGGTATCTAATAACAAGAGTTTAAAAAATTGTTTCTGATAAATACGCAGGAGGTCAGCAGAGATCTTGACTCTTATTTGCTATTTGGACATTATGGATACTAGGTAATGTGATAGTCTGGATTTTTCAAAACACTGGACATTGTGAGACTGGGATTTATATTAACTAAACTATTGTGGAATGTAGACATTTTTAGACACTCAGCCTGTAGGATAATCTGGAATAGAAAATCCCGAAAAATCGGTATTGTTTTTTTTTATAAAGTGTGTAAGGATCGTAACATTTCTCCCAGTTTTTGAAAATACATATTATTTACAGATATATTATTTTTATCTCTCAAGCGAATATCTTTCAATCGTTAATTGTACATGAAAAGAAAGGGTAAACGTTGCCAAAGAATTAAATGGTTAAAAAGAGAGAAAAAAATACATTTCGAACCCCGGACGGTCGGGGCCAGCCTTTTGCTCCTTAATTAAGGACAGTCTAATTAAAATTCCATTCATTTGACCGGAAAAAAACTCGTCTTATAGTCGAATATCTCTGCCATCTTGTACAGTTTCAGTCCGAAATGGAAGTTTTTTGGGTTAAAAAATTGCTGAAAATATTTTAAGGGTTGAAATTTTATCTGTTGGCATCTCTAGTACCTATCGTTTCTTTTGTAATTATTTTTAATGTATTGAGATTACAGTAACTTGTTTTGAAATCATTTTTAAATTATTACTATCGATAGTAGTTAGATACTAATAAATTTGTAAATAATATGATTTTTTTCTACGTAAATTCGAACTTTACTTTTTTTTTCAAATAGGCATATTACATTTTTTCGAATGGTCACAATTTTTCCTACTACTAGTTCAGACGGAAGATACGTCATCTCAAAGAAAACCTATGTGTTGCGTAATTTCTATTATTTGTTCGTCTTACTATGTAAGTAACTTCTGCTGTGTGCTTATAGCTTAATCTGAAAATTCAAATTTTATGTTATATGAAAATTACATGCCTTTTTGGCTCGTTCGAAATAAATTAACCCCTTTTTATCCAAATGTCATAATATAATTTAAGGGTATCTCCTAAAAGATCTTAAGAAGTCTCATTAAGCGTTTAAATTAAGAGTGTCGTCACCAAGTATGATTGATGTCGAAAATGCGTATCTTTACGATAATCTTGTTAAGATTTTGATGTTCATCCATTTTGAACACAAGTATCATAAAGTCATCCAGGGCAACTTAATACACTGTTGCGTCATTATAACCTAAAATCTCGTGCAAAAATCACACTATATTCCACTTCACTAGTTCTCTATATTTGACTGTCCTTCTTTCCAGTCCACCTTTTTTAAATCTATTATTAAACGTTGGAATCTTTTACCTTATGATTTGACGAATATTTTAACATTAGAGCCATTCCTCTGAAACGTCGGGTTTAAAAACAAGTAAGTTTATGTTTGCGTTCAAGCTCCGTTGATAGTGTTACTAGCTTCTGTCTGCGGTGTTACTTGCGTTTAATTTTATGCACAGCAGTCTATATCAGATTTTTGACCGAACACTACGGGAATCGCGTACTTTTCGGGATGAAAGTATCTTATGTGTTAATCCAATGTATCAGCTACCTACATACCAAATATCATAAAAATTGGGCCAGCTATTTAAGCGTGAAGAAGTAACAAACATATTACAAACTTTCGCCTTTATAATATTAGTAGAAAGTAGGATAAGAGCCATAGCTGTCCTTCCTTGTAGGGGGTAATCTTTGAATGCACAAAAACGATTTAGATTTTTTTTACTATATAAAATCACGTTATTTGTGAGTATCATAGGCTATATAAAAATCCTACAACAGCTATTATATAAAAGTAACATTATTATTGTAATACTAGCGAAACCCGCGCAACTTCGTTTGCGTGTATCCCGCTTTCCCGTGGGAATTTTGAAATTTTTCTCTCCGTAAGAACCATCCTCGTACTTCAAGGAATATTCTAAAAAAAAAATCAGCCAAATCGGTCAAGCCGTTTTCATGTGATGTCGTGACAACGGAAAACGGGTTTCATTTTTATATATATAGATATTAACTGAAGTCGCGTGCATCGGACCCCACAAAACACTTTTTTAATAAACTTAACCAAAGTAATCTCATCCTTTAACCCGCATTAAGGAAACGACATAAGCCATTATTATCATCACTAAGACATTAGGGGTCGGCAGGGAAAGAAAATATCAGTCCCTATAAAAAATGTATTATAATAAAAAAAAACTGAATAGGTTATTGTTTGGTAACTAATAGAATCCGAATGAATTGTCTAGACTAGATGATTCAAATGGCTAACATAATTATGAAACTTTACTCTATATATAAACAATATAGCATTAAAATCCGTTCCAATATACTTGGCACAACTTTTCCAGTGACATTTATTGATAATGTTTGAAGTAGTTTGTCATTATTATGGTAACATAATATTGTGTGTTTAATCGTAATAAAGTCATTTGTGATCGATTCATGTTTATGATTCTATTTCATATTCAAACAAAAATCTAAATATTTTTTTTCAAATAGGCCTAATATAAGCTCTTTCGAATCGTCACATTTTTTTTTATTTTTATATATATCAATGCATATTATTTTAAATTAGATAATTGGTTTTATATCAGAATATTTTAGCTTCATGTTTATACCTAGAGAATCTGAATTACGAACTTTACAGCTAAGAATGGGGTAAGCATTTTACATGCCATGTTACTCAATTGCAAGTTAGCAAAATAAGTGAAAATCCGTTGACTTTTCTTAATAATTGGTTTTGCTGATGTCTGTGTAATATAAGAAACGATGAATTAAAAACAAAACTGCCGATGGTTTTTAAATTTAATTACGGCCATTGGTACTTGCCGCTCCTATCCGATCATCACAAATTTAATCAAAAACAAGATTGGTAAAATGGTTTCCTCACTTGAAAGGAAGATGAATTTTATGTCCACTGAGACGTACCAATGGGGTATTACTTTTATTAGGGCCTTTTGACGTCGAAAATTTTATAATCCCTCCGATAACGCTTTCAATGCCAAATTGCTTCCTTACCTTCAAATATTTTTGTTACTTACCGGAATTAATTCTTTTCAGCCTTGTTTTATTAGTATTGGAAATTCGATTTTTGTTATGTCGAGTTTACAAGAACGGTAATGGCCAAATGGATAATGAGCCTGGTTGTTAACCAAATGGTTCTTGGTTAAAATCCTTGTGGGCATGAAATATATTTTTTCTGATTTTTGTGCATATTTCTAATGATTATCACTTGATCGGAAAACACCGTGATGAAAACCACATTCAAGAGATTATATATATTTATAAACGTGTTAAAAACGTATGGTATGATGTTACGTAAGGCAGACCCGTATCCGTGCAGTGGAATGATTATGGGTTGATATGATGATGATGACGTGACCTAAGATAAATCTGGTTTTCCCTCTGACTTATGGACGTCTGATGGCAGTTGCACCAGGATTCCTACTCTGTTTTTGCGAGAAAGAGTGATGGTCAATGTTCACTCCAGCCATCCCCAGTCTTCCAGGAAGTTCGCCATTTATGTCACATCGCTGAAGGTTTCCCAGAGACTGCTCGGGTTTCCCAGGTCTAACTCTGTGGTGGTTACCACTTTTCTGCACTCCATCAGTACTTGAGCGGCATCATTTCTACTCACATTTAGAACGGATAGTACATATAAAATGGTTATTTATTTATATATTGTACAGAAGAACCCTACAAACCTGGCCATTGTTTTAAGTGGCGGCCGAACGGGTAGATTTATCCGTTATTGCAGCTCGTTAGTTAAATGGGAGTATTAATTACAAGTATTGTCCGTGGGTTCGAGTCCGGATTAATGGTCGGCTGTATACTCTAGGGACATGCGATAAATACCACTTTCTCCTGGTTTCACCTGTAGAATTATTAGTAGGTGTATTAAGAAAGATAAAGCTGTCATTTTGTCATTTAATTTATCAAAGATTTTGGGCAGGTTTGTTACTTCTAAGGAGATGACAAAAGATGTAACGTTGTGAGAAAAAAATATGTTAAACTTCTGCGGTCTCGTGTATGGATAGAGGAGACCTGTTTGCCATGTTACAAGATTTAAAAATCTTACAACAAAAATACCTCCGTTATTTTATAAACGTATTATAGTATTTTGCCTTTCAAAATTACGATCATTAATTTCTTAAAGTGGATTCTCTAAATTTATTGGTATTCGAAGAGTAATATTTATTCTTACTAATTTAATTAGAAGTTAATGTTTGTATCGGAAAATTCGTTGTTGCGTACTAATTTTGACTTTGTACAAAGTTGTTGTGTTTGTTCTCATTATAATATTATGTACTTACTTGTAATTGTCGACTATTTTGAGCGACTCCCACTCAAAGACGCATCTGATGTTAACATACGACACGACAGCCGGAATCTATTAAAAATATTATATGTTCCAAATTCCCATTTCTGCTCTTATTTATTTAATAACATTAGTTGATTTTTTTAAATCGGATAGGTACTCAATTGATTATTTTCAAATAATAAATATTTAGTTGATGTTTAATGAAATGAATTACCCTTCAGTACTATGTGGTCCACTCTATCATAATGTCCACCGTATCGATGATGTACCTTTAGTTTGATATAAAAAACATAACAAATAATTATATTATGTAATAAAATTAGATGAAATTTCCAAATTAATATTTCACAGCGTTCTAAACTAAAGTGTTGAGTTGAAACTATACGCAAGTACAAAATTAACCCGGCAGTTGCCGAAACTTCGTGCCGGGATTCCGGGCAGCGTCCCGGACACTGGGTCCGCTCTGTCCCGGAACTGGGAATAAAAGTTAAACAAACGGACGATGTCCAAGTTTTAATAAGATTCCTGTCCCGCACTAGTCCGAGTCGACTGGTCTTGCCACTTGCGTAATCCAACAATTTAATTGCGATATAATGTAGGCAAGATGTTCATCAGTGGATTACTTGTGGCCGAGATGATGATAATGTAGGAATGAATACACCAAATGTATTAATAGGTATTGTTGTTAATGGACGCTTTATGCGACTGTACTGACAGTATTTAAAAAAAGTCATTTCATCAGTGGATCGTTGGGACGCAGCCGATTTTGGCTATACGGTCGAACGTCCCATGGCCCGTTCAATTTGGCCCGTTCGAACTAAAAACCCAAAATATCAAATTGTAGATGAGTTAAGGCACATCACGAAACAAAAATCAGCTGTTCCATACATTTTGTCGTGTAGGTATGGATATTTTCTATGGAACAGCTGTTTTTTTTTGTGATTTCGAAATTGGTCTCATAGTAAATATTGTTCGTATTGAAGAGTAGAATCACCCCCTAAGGGGTCTTCAATGTTTTAAAAATAACCCTGTATAGGTTACGTTGTAAAGTGTTTTCTATGTAACTTAATGCGATCACTTTTAAAGGAATTATCGGTGCCGACAAACTTAATACAAGTTAGCCCTGGCGCCTGAAACCAGCTGCTCTATGTAAAGAACCCTTATATATAAAAAAATCCTATACAATCGTCCACACTACTACTTTTCATTTCGGTATAAAATCAATTCTATGTCCTTTCTCAGATGGTAAAATCTCAAAATTTCATCTCATTTCCGTTTAGCCATTCTAAGAACAGACAGACAGTGTTAGTTACTTTCCAATTTATATTATTACGTATCTTTATCAGACAATTAAAAATCTCAAAGGAAACAAAATATCGTCTAATTATTTGGTACGTATACAAAGGGAATCACCAATCCGCTTGTGATAACGTTATCGCTCCCTAATTCTCCTAACTATTGGCAAGTTTTTGTCACTCGGCTCGCGTCAGCAAATCCTGAGGATCTCCCACTTAATCCTGAGGGGAGGTTAAAACACGTTTTCATTACACCACGGTCATGTTATTTGATTTACAACTGAATAGTTTTGTGTTGCAGAAGTCAAGACAATAAATTTGGCAATAGGCATAATTATTTTAAAAAAAATTGATTTTAATTAAAATTATAATAACACGCTTATAACAACTTACCAATATTTAAATCATTAACTCAAATACCTGAATGATCTCTCACATTTTGTCATTTTATACAAAAGAGAGAAAGAAAATGGTTCATTTATTGTCATACTAAATTACATGCAATAATTAATGTAAAATAAAAAATGTAGTTCAGACAACAAAATAGCCATCTACTCGTAATCCGTGGCGTCTGACTCCATGGCAAGTGTAAAAGTATACGCACGCAACGTACCTAAGTATACAATTTTTAAAAATTCTTAGGGGACAGGAATAATTATTAATTTATTTAATTATCTTTATTGACCACAATACACAAAGTACTGATACAACAGGCGAACTTAATGCTAAATGCATTCTCTACAGTCAACCCTTGGGAGTGCAGAAATTCACGAAAGAAATTCAGAAATTCAGAAAATTATTATACCTGAGTTACCGCGAACGTAGCCTACGCTACGCAGCCCGGCGAAATTGACGGTAGACAATGAACACGTCACCTCAATAGGTGGGGAGATGTGAACTTTTCCTGCCACTTCGATCTGTGAACAATGTCTGATGAGGTGACCGGTTTATAAGGGAGCTAGCTTTATTTTACCGGGATGTGAGGTTTCTCAATTCAGTTAACCCTGTTGCAAAGGTGAATGTCTAAATATATATTTTTTTATTGAAATTCTTGGACGAATCACTGTCTCGCTCATTTAAAGTTCGTATGAGCGAGATGGTGCTTGAGATCGAAACTTGACTTTAGAAAATAGACCCGCTGATGCTAATCGCGTTCTATAACCATTCTGACAGCTCATATTTACATTCATCGTAAAGTGTTTTTGCTCTGAACAATACATGAATGGAACTTTAATATTCTTTTCATAATAAGTTACGTAGATAACATAAAATGGAGATTCTTATACAACTTCAACACTAAAAGCACTAAGATTCTAGACACACAGTCTCAGACTAAGTTTAACTTGGGACCTCAGTTTAACGGCACAATAGTGTATCGCTAAATCGCCACACCGTATCATATACTTGAATGCTACTTGAGATGAAAAATACGGTTAAGTTTAATGAAATTCACCGCCGCATATATTAGACACTTTTGTTTTTATTAGATAGTACTATAATTTAACTGGTTTCCTTACCTTAAGAACAAAAACGTAATACTCGAAAAACACAGACATTTTTTTTTTATAAAATACGCATTTCTAAGAAATTAATTTAAAACAAATATCTTTCTTTTTTCAAACTAATTATATCTTATTAATTAAACTTTGCTGAGTTAGACTTCTCGGTGGATTTTACCAAATAAATTAATTACAGACGTAATGACATTTTATGTTCATTTCTCTGATACAAAATTACATAGCACAAAATGTTATATGACGTAATAGAAATACCATGCACAAATTCTATTTCCGCATTTCCGTTTCATAAAACCAAGACAACGTATTCAACAGTCTAACGTTAACATTATCACGTTTCACGACCGTCCACACGATACGCCCTCAGAGGCGTTAACGAACAAAAACCACAAGATATACGTCGACCGCAGCGTGCCCGCCCGTAATATACGACCGTGTGCTCCCAGCGCGGCAGCCTTCCAAGCCGCAATATAGCCTGCAGGTGCGCCCGTTGAAATTGTTTCTCTGTCTAATGTAAATATTAGTTAATTAAGTGTAAACCAAGAGTTTACTTGCCCAGCACCTAGACTGTTTGACTTGAGATCGAGTTTAAAAAGCAGAACCTACCTTCCACCCGCTTCCCACCCTTAAAAATAAGGTGTTAGTCTCGTTGGTATATAAGCGGAGTAAGGTTGCATTTATATCTTAAAAAAATTGCAACGAGAATTTGCCAACAGCTCTATCTCATCTAACCCCAACTTGTGAATGCTAACAAGAATAGTAAGTTGTAAACTAAAAATCTTAAAAATCTAAATACCACATTGCCTCAAGCCATCTCTGTTATCTCCTTTAGTTTGACCGAGACAATTTTAACGTGCAATTAAATTTTAAATGTGTGTTGTGCAAACACACCATAAAACAACGGAAAAGCTCCGTTACATTAAAACATTCCGCTTTAATACGATTCGGATGACAAACCTCCGTTGTTCCGTATCCCAAATTTGTGTTAAATTATATTTTATGATGCTGTGTCATTCTGTAATTTCAAAATGTACTTCAGTGTATTTAACTGTCTAGTTTATTACAATTAATTGATCATAAATCTCTTGTTATTATCCTGCTTCTGTTTTAGCGTGCTCTGTTTAAAGATGTTACGGGAGGGAGTCGTATTCTTGACCTTCATACTATAGACCAAATTATTATTAACCAGTGGCCCGCCCCGACTTCGTATGGGTTTTAATACTAGTCTCAATTTTTTTAAATATATAATTAGCCTTTGTCACCCTGAGATGCATATACGGCCTATGTACACTTCTTAACGGTAAAATATTTTTTTAAATCGCCCCTGTAGTTTTGGAGCCTATTCAATGCAAACAAACAGTCAAATCTTTCCTCATGAAAATAGGTATTTCATGAGGTGTCCCGCTTGCTTGTCTGTCTTGTCAGTATAACATAAAAAAACAAATCGTTTTCATCATAAGAGTTTCTCTAAAAAGTAAAAGTATCCTTTTATATAAAGGCGTTGAATCAGTGTTAATTGACTACGATTTCAATTGATTGGAAACGATTTTAATTTCCATAAAACATTTTTGAATTGATCTTTCGACTCGGGCCTCACCTTCCGAAAGGCTTTACTTTCACGACTGACAATTCGTCCCGGCAATAAAATTGAAACGATTTTAGCAAACATACCTTCTATCTGAATTTTCAATTGTGTTTTATATGGCTTTAGTATCGTATTGAGATGGGTTTAACTCGATGTGACATGTGAAACGTATGAAATGTTATCTAATAATCATAATAAATGAATATTTTTGGACGAATCACACAACGCTACCTATACTGAACGCCAAAGCTCCTGGCTCACAGTTTATAAAACAATAAAAAATCGATTGTCGTTATGCACTGAGTACTAAGTATCTTATGATTGTATGCGCCAGGAGAATTGGCGTTCAGTATAGTCCAAAACTAAGCTAAGTTTGTACAGTAAACCAATGAAGGAGGTGACCAGGTTAGAAAACTAAGAACAAAGACTTGCTTACTTGCTTTTTTTTATACCACAAAGGTGGCGAACAAGCATACGGCCGGCCTGGTGGTAAGCCAGTGGACTATAGACGCTTGCAATACCGGGGGTATCACTCACGCGTTGCCAACCTTCTCAACCCCCCAAGTAGAGCTCTGAAGACCTTAGTCACCGTCGGAACACAACATGGCCGAGACCAATGCTATTTGGCTACGATCTTCTGTAAGGTGGAGGTCCTTCCTTGCCCATACCAAATGGCCGATTCCAATGCTATTGGCTACGATCTTCTGTAAGGTGGGAGGTCCTTTCTTGTTCATACCAAATGGCCGATTCCAATGCTATTGGCTACGATCTTCTGTAAGGTGGAGGTCCTTCCTTGCTCATACCAAATATAAGAAGAGTGAAATAGCGCTCGAGATTGAGACTAGATTTAAACAGTTTTTTTTATTACGAAAATATAAATCCCGTTACTTGGTTTGTAAAGTCGTTTCTTGTATCACCAAAAATAATTTCGATTGATCCAATCCTTGGTCGAAATCCGATCAAAAATCAATCAGATCCAGTTACTGATTGTACAAATCTCAACGAACTAAAAGATTGGGTATAAAATAAAAGTGTAATGTAATAATGTGACAATATATAGGAGATAGGAAAATAACACCTAGACACCAAATTATTGTTAAGAGACATTTGATACATGCTCGACTCTGAGCAATTTTTGCGAGGTAATTGGCTTGCGGATTGTCAATGCGTGAAATAATACGTCTTGGAAAGGTTCGCGGGGTGACAACACAGATGTTTAAAGGAATCTCTACGCGAGTTTTTTAAAGCCACCAATATCCTCACGGTGGCATCACAGTGCATTTTTGACAGCATCATGTTTGTTCGTAAAAACATTCATGATTATAACCAGGTGTGCGATGTTCATAGTTTTAATACGCGTAATAAGAACAAATTAGCTGTTCCTAAATTTAGGCTGAGAAAAGCGGGAAAGTCTTTTATTATTCAAGGCTTGCGTATGTATAATAAAATTCCCGATTACATTAAAAACCTCTCCAATAATAGCTTCAAATTAAATGTTAAAAAATTCTTAATCAGTAAAGCCTATTACACTATTAATGAGTATTTAAATGAAAAGTCTCCATGGCCCCTATGCGAAAATGAAATGCTCAAACTTGTCATTAAAAGCCAGTCAATGTTCGATAAACTCCATAAATAATAAATGTTCGTTATCATATTTTTTCTCATAATATCAATGGACACACGTCGTGATGTCATCTAAATAGTGCTGCATTTTCATTATAGTACTTTTAATTCTTTTTGACGGGGTTGTTTTTGTGAATGGGCTCTTCCGGGATTACGGTCGCATCGGGAGTCGGGTCGCTGTGTTCCCTCCAATATTGTTCATAATATTGTTGATGGTGAGCTCAGTGATGGAGGCTGGCGGGCCGACTCTCAGTTGTGGTTGTCATCTTGGGGGACTGGTCTGCTCGCTTTATTAACATCTACATATTCGACATATTTAGGATTTGACCATAGCGCTATTTGGATCGACATCCCGCGTTTTTAGCTTGATTTCTGTATGTACCTGGATCTGTATTTTATTTATTCTTATAAATGTACTTATACATTGTAACAAAAGAGTGAAAGGAAAAAAAAATTGCTAAATGACAAAAAAGGCCGTAACCGGGTTTCTTTCGCCATTTCTTTTACCGGTTGCCATTTTGCTTGTGTCCGAAATGGTGGTAGTATATAACTTAGTATATTCTCTTTATACATATATACAAATTGTAAATGACAAGAAAAAGTGCCTGTGAAGGTCTAATTTCTGAAATAAACGATTTCATTTCATTTCATTTCATTTCATTTCATTTCATTTCATTTCATTTCATTTCGAATTGATTTGAAATATACAAGTGGTATAGATTTTCTGCTTTGTAATTATGGCGGTTGTCTTTGACGTACGAAAAAGCGAGATTGACTGACGTTTTACTGCAAAACCGAAATTGATAATTTATTTTGCACAAATAATATTTTATGAAACATTTGCACTGGATTTTTTTAAATACTCAGAGATTGGGACTGCGCGGATGTCATCATAGATTTAGTGGGTCACATAAAATATTTGAAATAGTATTTTCTTATATGTTCCAAAAAATATTCCCTACCTATTGCAGTGAGTTACATAGTCATATTATAAAATTTATTTTTTTATAGAAGATTTTATTGTGTACGCAACGTACTTGTAACAGCCTAATCGGCTTCTTTTAAAGGCGTGTACGCACGACCGAACACGAACATGGTGAACATCGAATACGAACACTTTGTTCGCACATGCGTACCACTAACGAACATCAAACAATTTGTTCGTCAAAAGTGTTCGTGTCGATCCAATTTGGTTGTTCTGTGTGGACGATGTTCTCAGCACCACCGAACAAAAACATTGTTAACACGAACATCGAACCAAAAGAGTAAGGCTTGCTAGCCTCTTTTGTTCGACACCATGTTCTTGTTTGGTCGTGAGTGGTTGCGCGCGAACACAAGTAGAACTATGTTTATAGGTGTTCATGTTCGCTTTGCTAATTTACGTCCACACGTGCGAACCACATGTTCGGTGTTCGTGTTCGATGTTCACCATGTTCGTGTTCGGTCGTGCGTACACGCCTTAACATGTCATACTGGAACAATTAAATCTAAAGCTTGTAATAACAAAATATTATTTATACATTACAAACAGAGCCTTTTAATTCTTTTGTACAGACGTTAACACATCCAGTACTTCTATATAAACAATCATCGCTATATCCTTTGCAAGCCGGAGGAGCGCCGGCGGCAGGAAAACATTGGGTAGGAAATTGCGTTTCCTCTGAGGGCGTGGGGGGGTCGTCAGAGGGCCTAATTTGTTGAATAACGCCAAGGCGACAAGGTTTAGTACAGTCAAGTGAAAGTGACGACACAGCCATGTGTTCTAACAAAGCGGAGATGTACCAAGCGGAGAGTGATGTTTCACAAATTAATAGAAGACGGCTTACCATCAGGCCGACGGTATGCTTGTTTGCCACCTGTGTAGTATAAAAAAAAACTTTATTTTCAAAAAATGTCTTTGACTTAGACGAAACTTCTCTCTGCTAACTAGTAAACTATTTAATTTAGTAATATGTGCTGCTATGAGCTTCTTGCTTCTTTCGGGTCTTATATTCGAACTTATATTGTTCAATAAAAAAAAACTAATGAATAAAGCTTGATGTGTACTTGACTGTACGAGTATAATCAGTTGGAGGGTTTGTTGCGCTTCTAAAATCAAAATAATTTGACATAAGTTAAATCTAATTTTGTGAGGGATGTTCTGTTTGTATTTCTGATATTATAATATTTTATTTATTCTTTATAGAGACTAGAAGATCGGTATACAGGGTTATTAGTACCTAACTCAAACCGCTTAAGCCACCCAAGCCAAGCTTAGGTATACATGAAAACGAACAATATTTTACTATGGGACCAACTACGAAATCACGAAAAAAAAAATCAACTGTTCCATAGAAAATATCCATACCTACTCGACAAAATGTATATGTCCCATAGTAAATACTGTTCGTTTTCATGTACCTAAGCTGCCTTTAAGAGGTTTTGCGTTAGTTACCAATAACCCTGTATATAAAGTTAAAAGATAAAATATTATTATTAAACGAGCCCGATAGCAACGTTGCTAGTATTTAATTGTTGAAAGGGCAAGTTGAGTAAAGACGAACCCAGTCAGTACATGGATGGGTTTAAAAATTTCGAGCTTCGTGTTTCGATGGAATATTATTATTAGGTGTCAGTCGTTATGCCAAGTTAGTTTCCGTCAGGTGACTTGGAAACATTGACAGTAGCTAACCCGTAAGCCACCAATTACGACAAGCACACGAAATCAATTATTAAATCAAAAATTTTGTAAGTACACAAAACCGCATTGTACATTAAAAATTCAACGCCATCTAGCGGTGACAATATAAGAAATAATTCAATAAAGATGGCGCTAGTTTTCATGCACCTACACAGTAGGAAAACATTGCAGGAGGAAATTGCGTTTCCGCAAAGGGCGTGCGGTGTTTGGCCGACAGCCTAATTTGTTGAATAATTGCCGAGCTTTTGAGGTACGTATAAAATGGAGAGAGGCGTGATAAAGCATGTTATATTATATGTATGACAACATTTTATATACAAAAGGTCTGACCTCTGCAATTAGGTTTAAAGGTGCATATGAATGTGTGAGTTTTGCAAATTTCGATTAGAATTAACACTAAATTATTTTTCAACGAAGTAAAAATTAATAAAATTGTTTGTTTTATCTTTACATCTACACTAATATTATAATGAGTATTAAATATTTATAGAGATTTGTATTATTGTGTGTATGTTTGTAATGAAATAAACTCGAAAACTACTGGACTGATTTCAAACTGGAAACAAACTTTCAAACTGGGATTTTTACTGGTGGTAGTAAATAACGTAGTTTATTTTCTTTATTTAAACAAGTTGTAAATGACAAGAAAAAGTGTCTGTGAAGGTCTAATTTCTGAAATAAACAATTTCATTTCATTTCATTTCAAAAAACTTTTCACCGTTGGGATGGGAAAATACATTACACCCGAGTAACATAGGCTATATTATGTATATATATAACATATATATCTATACTGTAACTCATAGCAGTAAGTTTTCCGAACGAATAAAATAAAAAATAAATAAAATATTAGGTTTACAAAAAAAATTGAGATCCTTAGTAAAACCCGTAATCTATACTTCTATACTAATATTATAAAGAAGTAAAGTTTGTGTGTTTGTATATTTGTTAAATTGTAAGGGGTAATCTCGGGATCTACTGAACCGATTTTAAAAATTCTTTCACCAATAGAAAGCCACATTATTGCTGAGTGTCATAGGTTATATAAAAAACCGAAAAATAAAAAGGCTTTTACGTGGTAGTCGGTTTTGCAAAGTGAATCGGAGAAAAAACGGTCGAATGAAAGCGTTTCTTACGAACGCCTGTACTAAAAAAGGATTATTAACATTACTAGCTTTTCCCCGCGGCTTCGCTCGCGTTAATTTTATGACATAGATCTCGTTTGACAACAAAACAACCTGCCACGCGACTTGTGGCGCCATCTGTTGGTCGATACAGCGCCCTCTATAGTAGAAAAAATATTTTCCCATTGGAACGACATACTTTCACGGGATAAAAAGTAGCCTATACTAGGGCTCTGTACCCCTAACAATATGTATGCAAATTTTCATAATGATCGGCTGCTTAGTCAAGTCGTGAAGGAATAACAAACAAACAAACAAACAAACTCACTTTCTCATTTATAGTATGAAGTATGAAGTATGATGCCCAACGAAGTGGGCACGGGTCAGCTAGTCTATATATATAAAAATGAAACCCGTTTTCCGTTGTCACAACATAACATGAAAACGGCTTGACCGATTTGGCTGATTTTTTTTTTTAATATTCCTTGAAGTACGCGGATGGTTCTTACGAAGAGAAAAATTTCAAAATTCCCACGGGAAAGCGGGATACACGCAAACAAAGTTGCGCAGGTTTCGCTAGTAGTATATAAAATGAAGACGATTCCCGCTGTCTGTCTGTCTGTCCCTACGTATGCTTAAATCTTTAAAACTACGCAACGGATTTTGATGTGGTTTTTTAATAAATAGAGTGATTCAAGAGAAAGGTTTATTATGCATAATACATTCCGAAATTCCCACGGGAAAGCGGGATACACGCAAACGAAGTTGCGCGGGTTTGGCTAGTTGATTATAAGCAAATATATCCACACATACCCAATCACAAAAAACCACGCAGGGTTTAAATTCTACCTTATAGTAGATCGTAGCCAATAGCATTAGTCTCGGCCATGCTGTGTTCCTACGGTGAGGTCTCCAGAGCTCCACTTGGGGGGGTTGGGAGGGTTGGCAACGCGCGAATGATACCCCCGGTATTGCAAGCGTCTATAGGCTACGGTGATGCTTACCATCAGGCGCGCCGTATGCTTGTTTGCCAATTTTGTGGTATAAAAAAAAACTTAAACTTGCAATGTGGCTGAAGCTTAGAGATAGGAACATATGTTGTGTAATATGGATAGTCCTGAAGCGTATATTTATAAACCACGAGACGTCATTAAACATAACTAATGCCACTGTCAAAATGCATCGATGCGTATATAGTTGGACTCAACTAGCGAAAAGGGAACCGTTCCGAAACTACAAAATCAGGATACCAGTTTGGAGAGCCGAATTCGAAAACAAAATAAGTTTCACAAGCTGCCGCATTGAAATTAATGAAATTCCTGCAGCACAGAAGTCTATTTATAAAGGGTTTACGCTACATACATACACAGTGTGAGTGAAATAATAGTCAATCATATATGAATGTAATATCGTGTTAACTTTCATTCACAGTGAAAACAATCCTGAAACTATCCCATCCAAAAAAAAACATCTGAGAACCAAACCAAATCCATTTCAAAACTATCTTAAAACTATCCCAAAACCATCTGAAAACCAATTTTGGTATATGAAAGTGGAAACAGCGAAAAAAAATTCTTCTTTTGTAACTGGTTATAAAACTGTTTTTATGAAAATGGAATGAGGAGAATAATAATGATTACAATGGTTACGAAAAATACTTCTTACGTTGGAAAAAAATCTCTTTCATAACTGTTATGTTACTTTGGAAATGAAAGTGGAAAAAGGGACGTTGTCGCGATCACGACAGTGCGTTGTCTGTCATGTCTGTGATGGCATTATCGATAGTATCGATACATGCAATTATTTTAATATTTCAAAATAATAATTACAGTATTCCAATTTTGCAACGCGCAATTTATGTTCTCATTGAAATGTATTAAATTAATATTATTTGCCGATAAATATTTTATTATAGTTACGGAATGTTTGGGCTGTGGTATTAAACAGTTCGGTATTTCAATAATTTTCTCATTTTGAATGGGCGTTTTAACTATGAGTATGTTCAAAAAAAGGAATTTGCATTACTTTATAAGTAAAGTTAAAACATTACCTATATTTGTAATGATATAGTATGAGATTATAAAACCCCATCTAGTCCCATACAAAGCAAAGCTTCTACCAAATCACCGAGAAGCGTATGATAAATTTTAATATACTCGACACAAGAGCTCTGAGCAATCGTCTGATTTTTAAAATATAAATCGATATGAAATAAGCACGAATCATGCACAAATCACTTTGTTGTAATAAAGTACAACACAACATTATGCTACCACAATAAGGTACGATTATTATGATCAAAATTACAAACACTATCATTGAATTTCTCTGCCAAGTAAAATAAAATTGGATTTAGATAATTTTTTTTTTTTATAAACAAAATTCGTGAAAAACATTCGGACCAAGACAATTATGTGCGTTCGTGCACACAAAACAATTGTCTTGTGGAGATGCGAACATGCGACCTTATTAATGAATTATATTAATTTTTACACATAATATCGATATCTATAAAATTCGATACAACTTTCAATCCCTAAATTTGGTCTATTGTAGTGTCTTGGCAATTTCAAATTCTAGACATCCGACAATCCGCTGGTATGGATTCATGCGTAAAGACAAGTGACAGAATAATTTGCATAGTGGAGTATACAATTTACACAAGCCATCGTTTGTCTCACACAACTATACTGCTACAGATGTTCTATTTCACGAAGAGCATTTGATTATGAATGTCGTAAGGCGTGTACCATGCACATTGTATATGTGCGCGTGAGCGATTTTACGAGCGTTTCCGAGGTTACGCACACATTAACGATGTGCATGTGAACGTAACAACATTCATAGTCAAATGCTCTTCGTGAAATAGAATATGTGTAACAAAGACTCGTGTCAGACTGTGCAATTAAACATAATAACGAGACAGCGCATATCATGTTCTCTCTCGCACTTACACGTGTTGGCAACGCGTGAGTGATGCCCCCGGTATTGCATAGGTTACGGTGATGCTTACCATCAGGCGGGCCGTATGCTTGTTTGCCAACTTTGTGGTATAAAAAAAACACAGTTTATGGGTGACATCACAATGATATGCATGTTGTTTGGTTTCGTGCGTTTATCGATAACAAGTATGGTATTTTAAATGAGACATGACATTTAGTAATAACATTTTATCGACAGTCGACTAAATTTGCGCGTGCGCATCTCTATTGAAAAAATGCTTTATAGCACCGTTTGCCACGAGTCTTTGATAATAGTATAGTGCCTCTTTCGGAGCGATGATCTCGAAACACAACTGCTAATTATCGGCGTAAGACATAAAACGAATAAATAATGCTTGTAAAATTATTTTAATGATAAAAATTTGAGGTCATATAATTTCCTCCTGTGCACTCTTACTTCCATCATCATCATTATCATCTTAGCCATCAGATATAAGGCCTCCCCAAAACGTATCCAGCGCGACCGGTTGGCAGCGATCTGCAGCGGTCTTCCATAATCAACCTATAATTATGCCACTGCAGGGATACGGGGCACCCTTCAATCGAAGATGATTAGAGCGTACTTTAACACGTTTCGTGCATTTAGTGAAAGAAGAAGATTAAGAGAGGTAGAGTACAGCGGATAATCCGCTCATATCTGAGCAGCCCGTCTGGGGAAGGACCTCCACTTTATAGAAGATCGTAGCCAAATAGCATTGGTCTCGGCCATGTTGTGTTCCTACGGTGAGTAAGCTCTCCAGAGCTCCACTTGGGAGGGTTAGGAGAGTTGGCAACGCGTGAGTGATACCCCCGGTATTGCAAGCGTCTATAGGCTACGGTGACGGCTTACCATCAGGCCGACCGTATGCTGGTTTGCCACCTTTGTGGTATAAAAAAAAAGATCCGAATCTCAAATTCTTTTCTGTGTCCCTTCTTTTTCTATTCTCTTCCGTGTAACAGGCAACGGCTCTGGTATTACTAATGTTCTTAGGTGGCGGTAACCACTTTCCCTCAAGGGATCTGTTTGCTTGTTTGCCTGCGGTATGACATAAAAGAAAGATTATTTAAACCCTTAAAATAAAAATAAGTAGGATTACACAAAAGGTTTTACAGCTAACTATTAATACAAACCTTAACGGCGTACCACTTGGCACTGCCAACTTCGTCCCGTCTCGAAAATAGTCAAGAGTGGTTTGAATCGTAAACCTCGTTATTTTCTATATTGGTATTAAAGGAATTTGCATAGCATAATAGAGGATAGTCAACACTAAATGCAAGAGACCAGAAGACCTTTATAGAGTTTTTTTCGAAATGATTGAATACCATAAAGTCAAGTTAGTCCAACAACTTATGATACTGTCTGCCCCACAGTTTTAATTCCTTTTGACGGGGTTGTTTTTGTGAATGGGCTCGTCCGGGATTACGGTCGCATCGGGAGTCGGGTCGCTGTGTTCCCTCCAATATTGTTCATAATATTGTTGATGGTGAGCTCAGTGATGGAGGCTGGCGGGCCGACTCTCAGTTGTGGTTGTCATCTTGGAGGACTGGTCTGCTCGCTTTATTAACATCTACATATTCGACATATTTAGGATTTGACCATAGCGCTATTTGGATCGACTTCCCGCGTTTAGTGCTTGATTTCTGTATGTACCTGGATCTGTATTTTATTTATTCTTTTAAATGTACTCATACATTGTAACAAACGAGTGATAGAAAAAAATTGCTAAATGACAAAAAAACCGTAACCGGGTTTCTTTCGCCGTTTCTTTTACCGATGGCCATTTTGCTTGTGTCCGAAATGGTAGTAGTATATAACGTAGTTTATTTTCTTTATTATATACAAATTGTAAATGACAAAAAAAAGTGCCAGTGAAGGTCTAATTTCTGAAATAAACGATTTCATTTCATTATTATTGTACAATTGAATATAGTAAATCTGTTATGAGTAAAAAACATATCGGACAACGAATGATACTTATTTAGTGACCCTGCCACCAGTTGTAAAAGGCCGGTTAGATATCTGCACGAAACAAAAAAAATTAAATTGATCTGATGTAGTTTGATCATATATTTTTTTATTCTCGTGTGGAAATCAAACTTATTTATCACTGGTGGTAAGGTCAGTACCGACTATGCCACCAGGCTATTCAAATGTTTATTTTGCTACTCTAGAATGGGTATTTTCAACGGGATCTCTCATAAAAAGAGCAACTAATTCGAAGTTATAAAACTACGCCTTGCGGTATACTGCTTACGAAAACAATTTAATTCGTAAACAAAATTTACGGCATAGTAGTTGCCGCTAACTTTATTTTTACGAAAAAATCTTGACTTTTTTTCCTTTTTTTTTTTGCTCTCTGGCGATAAAAGTTCTCATTTGACTTTAGTGAGGTTGCAAATTTTCGAGAGCTTTTTATGGTTCCTTAATAAACAAGGAGCCGTATAGTTTCGCCATGTCCGTCTGTCCACCCACGGTCTAGCTCCAAAACTCTTATTACTTAAAATATGTTAGGCATGTTTTTTAACTAATAATTTATGCACGTTTTTTTTCATGCTCACACCATGGTCTCATACATCGAAAAATGATTTTCTCACTGGATGATCATTTGTCAATACAATGATCCGTTTGGGAATTATTTGTATTTATTAATCTACTGAATATTGTTGGGCAGAGTGGTCATAATTAGCATAATCTTAGTCCACTATTAGTTTTTAGAATAAATAAAATTAAACCTGAGTGCACTTGCATGTTTCAATGAATAACGTAAATTTTGCATTGCGATAACAATTATAGTGCAGTTCTTAAAAGCTTTAGAAATATAACTGCATTTCAACGTTCATATTATACCGTTGCCACGTCTTCCCGACTCCGTTTTTCGTACCAATTATGCTTTTATGTGTGACTTTGATAATCGTGTTCGCAATTCATGTCATTGTCATCTCAGCCACAAGAAGTCCACTGCTGGACCTCCAAATGTTTGCAGTATGACCAGTAGCAAGCTGCATCCTGCCACTTTCCTTTCGCAAATCGTCTGATAAACATATTTTTTTGCAGAGTGAACCTTTTTTTTTTGTTTAAATGCATTACTGCATGTCCCGCCACTTACGACGGGGGTCTGTCGGAGGCTCACCTCTCTAGCCAATGAGGGATACCGACTAAAAACCTGACTGTCTGCCACCTTCTCCGCCTTCGCAGTGGCGGGGTCGCGGGCACTGGTGATACTTCCGCAGCCCCGCTGAAAAGCAGAGTTAAGAGGTCAAGCAAGACACTTATTACTTATGCTATTTTAAATATAATAATTTCTTAGAACTGAAATTCATCAGTTAATTCAAAATATTCTACCTATATTCAATGGAAAACGAAGTTTGGATGTCGGTCTATAGTTTCATGTTTTATTTTATATTTATCGTGACAACATTATGCACGAATAGTCTCGACTGTAACCAAAAGTTTGCCTCTTGTATAGGTTTTATTTGTTTCTTGAAATCTGGCATCGTAAATAGTTATGTATTTAAACAGAAATACGATTTTGTTATATATTATTTTACTACGTTTTGCATACAATCGGACTATTATCGAGTTTTACACTATGGCACATTTATTCTGACAGACTTAGAGCCAGCTGCAGAATGGCATTTTAATCCTAATATCACATTCTTATACTATCATCGGTGGGAATAGCGTGTACCATTTTGTTATGTATTTCTAACATTTCTAACCATATACTAGTCGCCATCAAGGCTGACCCGTGCTGACGTTTATCGAAGTTCGAAACTGACACTTATTACTTAGTGAACAACAAGATCGATTTTTTATTTTATTGTTGAGAGTGTGGTTGTTGGCGCATACTATAAATATATGAAACCGATATTCATCTGTCATGCATGAGTCATGACACAACGTCTCTTAACTGGTATTAACTCTAACATTGAGTATAAACAGCTTCTCAATATCTAACTTCTAAAAAAATGAAAGAGAAAACACTGTATTATTTGATGATGTAACATAAGTTCCTCCCCAGAGTATAATGGCCATCAAATTTTTGTTATCGTTTCTTCCAGTAAGTACTCCGTTCTACGATCTTTCGATCACGCTAATGCAACCTTTTAGTATTATGATTTTAACATTTTTAATATTTCATTCACTAAAACTACTCAATCGCAAACATAAATAATTAGATTGTTACATTATTCTGCAATTAATTATTACACTGATTCATAAGGAATTATGGTTTTAAAAGTTTTTAGCAGAATAACAGCATTTCTCCACGAGCGGAAGTCCTTAACACGTTCGCGGACGCACCGGCTATTGCAGTCGATTTGAGTCGATAGTAACTTTCGCAGAATGACGCGCCGGTTATAGCATTCGATGTTCTTCTTCGCAATAGAGACGCAACTGCATTAGTAGATGAATTTTCACACTGCTACAGTAAAATTCAGTATTCAGTGCCCCCATTTGGAATTCTTCAAATTTCCTGGTGTCACATAACATGTATTTTCATACCTTTGAACAAGTGACTACACTCTGGCCAATCCCTTGATATAAGTGCGCACTCATACTGACGCACCTGCAATAGCAGCGCTGATTGTATGGCGATTTGTTCAGTCACGCAGCAAGTGCGCCGCTGAGTGGAAACGTAGTAACAGTCTTGCGTGTGCGACTTGTGATCAACGTAAGTAGAAAAAAAAATACATTTTCCTGAGTAAATATGATGTAAATTTTATTAATTTTAAGATCAAAGTAGAACATAGTGCTTTTGAATCGATTTGTGAACATAATAACGTCTATAATTACCTTATAATTTCGTTTTTATGTCGGTTTTCACGTAGGATATATCTAATATTATGCTACATAGTAATGTTCTAGTAAAGTCTAGTTAAATTATGGTCACTTACAGGAAGAGACGCATTTATTACGATACCACGATTACCAAAGACGCACGTAGAGGTCTTGACATTACGGGTATTGACATTGCACAGAGGCGTCAGACAGGGAGATGTCATATCTCCGAAACTGTTCACGACGGCTCTGGAAGATGCCTTCAAGCTTCTGGATTGGAAAGTATTAGGCATCAACGTCAACGGCGAGTATATCACTCACCGTTGATTTGCCGACGATATCGTGGTCATGGCGGAGTCGCTGGAGGGTCTTAGATGCTCGAAGGCCTCAATCGAGTTTCCCAACAGGTGGGTCTAGAAATGAACATGGACAATACGAAAATCATGTCCAATGTCCATGTCGCACCCGCCCCGGTCTCAGATGGGAGCTCGATCCTCGAAGTTGTTGACGAGTACGTATACCTTGGACAAACCATCCAATTAGGTAGGTCCAACTTCGAGAAAGAGGTCAATCGACGAATCCGACTCGTCTGGGCAGCTTTCGGAAAATTACGGCATATCTTCTCGTCCAAAATTCCTCAGTGCTTGAAACGAAGAAATTTCGAGCAATATGTGTTGACCTATGGATCCGAGACGTGGTCCCTCACTATGGGCCTCATAAGAAGGCTGACGGTCACTCAGCGAGCCATGGAGAGAGCTATGCTTCTCTACGAGATCGAATCAGAAATGAGGAGATCCGTAGCAAAGTAACCGACATAGCCAAACGGATCAGCAAGCTGAAATGGCAGTGGGCAGGGCACATAGCGCGCAGAACTGATGGCCGATGGGGCAAAAGGGTTCTGGAATGGCGACCACGTACCGGAAAGCGCAGCGTAGGACGCCCGCCTGCAAGTTGGTCAGACGACCTAAGAAAAGTTGCAGAAAGCCGCTGGATGCAGGCCGCTGTCAGCAGGTCGCATTGGAGGCGTTTGGGGGAGGCCTATGTCCAGCAGTGGACTTCTTGTGGCTGAGATGATGCTGATGATGATAGACGTAAACATTACTAATATGTTACTTCTGCTGTGGTTCAAAGAACAAAAAATTTTCTTTACTAGATGTAAGGATCTAACTGTTTTAGTCACAGAGTTTTAGTATTAGTAGTTTTAAAAGTGCAATTTTGATTGAGAGAATTATTAATAGAAGAAAATGTTAAAGCTGTGATTAGAATGGCTTTTTTGTTGAATAATTAATATAGGAAAACAATTTATTTTCATGTCATTCATTAAAATTAATAAAACTTATAATGTTTGCGTATTATTATTAGTAGTCACCCGAATAAGCGAACATAAGTCCTTGTTATTGTTCTCGTTTGTTCAGATTTTGATAAGCTCTTATGGGACTTCTTCAGTAAGGCGAAACCTAAATAACGAATTTCGAAGGTTAGCCATCAGACATTCGTTATTTAGATTATTATTTGAGTACCTGATACCTGCCACAAGTAAAATACCGACTAAAAACATGATAGTTATAGCCGGCGTGTCCTATTTATAAAGATTAATCACTGTTATCGGCGACAGAACGTCTACAGCCGGCGAAGGCTGTAGCCGGTGCATCCTTTTTATGTAATAAATGTCTATTAACAGCGACGGGACGTCTATAGAAGGCGAAGGGTATAGACGGCGCGTTCTATTTATGTACAAAAATTACTATTATCAGCGACGGAACGTCTATAGCAGGCGATGGCTATAGACGGCGCGTCTAATTTATGTACAAAATTGATTATTATCAGCGACGGACCGTCTATAGCAGGCGAATGCTATAGACGGCGCGTCCTATTTATGTACATCAATTACTATTGTCAGCAACAGAACGTCTATAGCAGGCGAAAGCTATAGACGGTGCGTTCATTTTTAAATACATAATAACTATTAAAAATCGACGGAACGGCTCAAGCATTTCATACAAAAATGAGGTGTCAAAGTAGGGTTACAAAATCAGACCAAGCGTCCGCGAACGTGTTAATATTGTCCATTTTTAATATAAAATTTTTGGTTTAATCAGTATTGGCTGTTTTGCATTACACTTCAAAAACTAGATGGATGTTAACGTTACAAGATTCATAGCCAAATGCTCTTCGTAAAATGGAATATCTGTATCTAATTCAATAAGATGAAGAAGACCACTTCGATAAACCAATTCATAATTCAATTATCAATTTCAGTTTGATTATTGACCACTTAGCGGCCATCTAATATTAATATCGTTAATGTGTCACCTACTAAGTAGTGTAATAATTCATAGCAAATAGGGTTATTAGTAGGCAAGACCGAGAAGAAAAGCGAACAGAATTAGCATTAAAAAAGAGTGTAATTTTCTTGAATATAATATTCATAAGAAAGGGAATTCTCATGAAAATAAAAGCACGTCCGGTAATTTTTTATTGTTGTGTGTGTATTTTAGAAAAAGATAAACAGGCTATTCGGTATAATTATTTTATTATTACTACTAGAGAAACCCGCGCAACTTCGTGTGCGTTTATCCTTTCCCGTGGGAATTTCAAAAAATCCTTTCATATCGGTTGGTCACACCCGAAAAATTGTCATATGTATAGATTTTTTTTCTATTTTTATACTTCTCATTACAATCTTTGGAGTGGGAGTTTATGAAATAGGCTAGCCCGACCAGTGAAGAGCCACCCTTTTACAGAATATTGACGTGAAGCAGCAATGCGTTTCGTTCGGGGAGTGAAATATCCGAAATTCTTGTTTGTCACCTTTGTGGGATAGAAAAAAATCTAACTCATTCCTTATACTATTTCTCGCTATATCCTGTTTTTTCCTGTTATAGGTCGGCAACGGGTTAGGGACCCTAGAATCTATGTGCTCCATAGTCGACGGCAATCACCTAATATCAAATGATCCATATTCCTGAGCTTGTTTTCCAACCACTTCCGTAAAAAAAAAATAAGTATATCGGTAATTCAATACCTACAACCTCAGCCTACAACAACACTACGAAATAATAGAGCGAGTCGACGTAATGAGATTTCCTATAAGTGAGAAAGAGACAATATCAAAATGAATGCGATTTAACCATTGACCAATTTAACTTGAACCCTGTCAAATATTATAAAATTTAATATTTAATTACTTACTATTTATTATCGATGAATATGATTCAGTCCGCTTTATACATAGTTAGAATTTTAGCTGTTTTTCCGATATCACAAACAGAATAAATAGACGACATTATGATTGAATATTCACAATTTATAATTACATGACAGATGATACACTTCACGGATGTGTCAAAATGAAATGTAATTGAAATCAAAAGCACTAAGGAGTATGAGTATTGATATCAACTCGAAGAAAATTACCCACAAAATACATTTTTTTCAAGAATTTCAATAAAATAAGAATCACATCTTCCATCAATTCTCTTAAACAATTTTTATGCAAAATTTGAAGTAGATTGGACCAAGGAATCAAGTTGTCCCATAGTAACTTTACCCCTCTTTTTAACCCCCTTAGAGTTCGAATTTCGAAAAATCCTTTCTTATCGGACGCCTACGTCTTATAATAGTTCTACCTGCCAAATTTCAGATATTTACGATGAGCGGTTTAGGCTGTGCGTTGATTCTCAGTCAGTCAGTCAGTCAGTCAGGACAAAGCATTTTATATATATAGATAACAATAGTTCCTAAGGCTCTCCATCTCCGAGCTCCGGCTCTGAGTTCCGAGTTCTGCCTTCCGTCTTACTTTGACCACCGCCGCGGTCCGAATGCTTTTGGTGTTTAAAAAAATATATTTAAAAGTAAAGCCTTCTACGCACCATCCTTCCACGCTGGACGTCCGTGCACGAGGCACGACGCAAAACGACCATGCGTGTTGGACGACGAATTTGACATCCCGTCCAGCAAGTCTACGCATAGTCGTGCATCGTGCACGGACGTACGTCAAGATGGATGTGCGTAGAGGGCTTAAGATTCTAAGCCACCATATAGGTTACAATGAACGCGGAACGCAGAACTCGGAACTCGAAAATTAATAGTAACAAAAATATGGTAATATAATAATAACAATATAATATTGTTAGATTAATCGCGGGTAGCAACAGTACTACCCCCGCCACAAGCCTATATAAGAGCGAGGTGAACCGTTTGCGATACATTGGCCTGCTGTCATCCGAACGGTGCACATCGCTCTCGGCGCGTTGTCGGTATCGTTTGCATTTATTATTTGTTAAGGTCATTTGTACTTGATTGTTATATTTCCGTTAATTAAATAGTCGTATTTTCGTTAATTTGATAAAACCAGTGTTTAGTAAATTATAGATGTAAGATTGGCGTTTTTGTAATAAATTCGATTATTAAATTGTTAATTTTAGGTTTGTTTAAAAATTGTTTTTTTTAATAAAATTCTACTTCTGATTCTAATAATATATTAATATTGACAGACACGTTAAATGATGGTTGTCACTGTCAAACCAAAGAAGATCAAACGAGATAGCTTGAGATTCAAAATGGAATTAAGATTAAAATGAGAGTAACTGACTGACGGTCAGTCAAAATGTATACATATAATAAATCAGTAGACCCCGGTATGTCTCTAGGTAAAAAGTAATAAAAGCGAAAAAAAAATTTTGCTTGTCTTTCTGTCTGTTTGTACGCGTACATCTTCGTACTTACTGCACAGATTTTATTACTGTTTAGGCACAGGAAGATAGAGCTTGAATTGGAGCAAAATATAGGTTTTATTTCATTAAAATCGGATATCAAGAAAAAAAGCTATCTTCATTTGCGTGAACAAAGTGGCCCGACGTAATGAAAACTATCTTCAAATCTTTATTAGAATTTATCCGTCGATACTCTTTTAATCACAAATCCAATTCCACGCGAGCGAAGCCGTGGGCACATCTAGTTAATATAATAAATCTACAATTTACAACTTGTGAACGAGGAAAAGTCGCAACATTTCAATGTTGACTATCACAATTTTGTAGGCGTACGGGTATTCACGGTTTACGAGAAACTAATACCCAATGGAAACTAGTATGGGTGGTAAAATTAGTTGCTTTTACCCAGTATCCCTTACTCGGCAAACTGGCCAGTTGCAATCAACTTTGATTGTATGGCGATAGTAACAAGTAGGTTTTATAGGTGTTGTAATGTTGATAAAATAATGCTGACGTGTACATTCGAGCAGGAAATAGCTTTAATATGAATGTGAGAATATTAGTTTTTTGGTTATTACTATAAGGCTTCAATATGCAGCCGATAAGTTATGAAAAATTGTATAGGTACATATTGTTATGAAATGAAATGAAATCGTTTATTTCAGAAATTAGACTTTCACAGGCACTTTTTCTTGTCATTTACAACTTGTTTAAATATTTTTTTTTTTTTTTTTTTATTAATTGAAAAGTTCAGTTCAGGTGTACTAACACCCTCTTCTGAGACACCGGACTGTTGCGGGAGCGTAGGGCTCTCACCGCCAAAAATTTACAGTGTCTGCCTAGGGGCGCCCCAGAGGGGGGCTCGAACCTCGGCCTATGGCGACACTGGGGGAAGGCGAACGGATTGGAGAGAAGCGGCCGGGCACGTGCCGGTACCGCGAAAACCGAGTCCCTACAGGAAGGTGGCGCGACGCGCGGCCCCGCCGGCGGGGCCGATATGACGGACGTGTGTGTCTAGTTTGTGTCGCGGAATCTAATTGTTTATACGCCTCGATGGCGACTGTAATGGAGTCGTCCGGGTCGTTGAGGACGTGCCGCGGACGACGTTTGGACCTGCTGGTGCCAGCCGGAGCGGAATAATCCCCTGCGGCTTTCACCAACGGATTTGGGTGATGATTGAGCGAGTCGAAGTATTTGACAGAGCATTGCTTTAGGTGGTGCGAGATGGTCGGCACACCTAAGTCAATGTGGAGGTTTTTGTTCCTAACGAACCAAAGCCCACCGATGGCTTTGCGCAAAAACCTATTCTGAATGGTTTGCAGCCTGTGGATATGAGAGGGCGCGGCGTGAGCGAAAACTGGACTTGCGTATGTCATTATCGGCCTAATGCACGTTGTGTAAACTCTCACCTTATTTCTAAGAGAGAGTTTACTGCGCCCATTAAGCAGACAATGTAAGCGGCCTAGCGCGAAAGCAGCGCGGTCGCGGACAATCTTTATATGATGTTCGAAGGTGAGTCCCCTATCGAGTGTGACACCTAAATAACGTACTTTCTTTTCCCAAGGGATCGGTTGTCCAAACATCTTGACTTTAGTGGAGGGATTTGGCGTAGTACCTCTGGAGAAGAGGATAGCGGCGCTTTTATCTGGATTAACTTCTATGCGCCATTTCCTAAACCAGTCGCCAAGGGAGTTGGCGGCGGCTTGGAGGGACTTTACTATGGCGGGTGTACTAGAAGCCGAACAATAGATGGCTGTATCATCTGCGAAAAGGGCAGTATGAGTCACAAGTGGACTGGGTCTAAATTGAGGGAAGTCGCTTGTGTAAAGCGTGTATAGGAGGGGGGAGAGCACGGATCCTTGTGGTACTCCGGCTCTAATGGTGTGAGGGGGGGGATAGTGCCCCATCCACCCTATAGCGAAAAGAGCGATTCGACAAGTAGTCTCGTATGATGAGCACGAGACGGTTTGGCACATTAAGTTTGTAGAGCTTATAGATAAGCCCGTTGTGCCATACTTTGTCGAACGCCTTTGCCACGTCGAAAAAGAGAGCGCCCGTTTTGTGCGGGCGGGATCTGTTTGCACTTGTTTAAATAAAGAAAATAAACTACGTTATATACTACCACCATTTCGGACACAAGCAAAATGGCAACCGGTAAAAAGAAATGGCGAAAGAAAACCGGTTACGGCCTTTTTTGTCATTTTCAAACTTTTTTTTTCCTTTTTTTTCCACTCATTAGTTACAATGTAGGTTTAAAGTACATTAAAATTTATAAGACGAATACGCGAAATGTTATAGGTACACAATGGTGTGGAATGAACAAGTCTTAAAAGTACAATAAAATAAAAAAAGTCAGTACTGACAAGAGAGTGGAAAATGAGTATGGAAAAGCTCCAGGTATCGAAATCCATCCTGGGTTTCGTTACCTCGAACTTTTCAGGGCTTCGGAGGGCGCGTTAATGTTGTCGCTGGATGACAATCGTTAAACCAAGTCAATGACCTTTCGGCGGCATGAAAACACGGACCTCCGCCAAGCAGCATTGGAGCACCGTGGCAGAGTACACTCCAATCCCCTTCAATTAAATAAATAAATAAATATATAGGGACAATTCATACAGATTGAGCTAGCCCCAAAGTAAGTTCGAAACTTGTGTTATGGGATACTAACTCAACGATATTATATTTTATAACAAATACATATATAGATAAACATCCAAGACCCGAGGCCAATCAGAAAAAGTTCGTTTTTCATCATGACCCGACCGGGGATCGAACCCGGGACCTCCTGGGTGGCGGTCTGGCGTGGTAACCATTACGCCACGGAGGTATTGACGGAAGACCCGTATCCCTACAGTGCTATGATTATGGGTTGCTATAATGATACAAAAGTAAAGTTAAAGGCTCATAAAAAGGTCTTGGCTGGTCCAATTTCTTTTGATACACATTTCGAACTCGAACCAATAAATCAAACTAAATTCAAAATATGCACATACTAATTTCGATACCCGACATCTCGTTTAGATTTGTTCCGCTACAGCCCCCGATATTAATTCCATTATCATAATTCAGCGCTTAATACTTTCCATTGAGGGCTGATTCCGTGCCAAGCTCTGCGCCGTAGTTTGTGCCAAGTATTTTACGTGTTTATTTGTATTCATTATGCTTTCATTTCGCCGTAACTACAGTGTTTTTTTCTTGGTACAAGAGTTTTGAGACGTTTCTTTGAATTTTTATTCAATGTCGGCTTTTAGACGTGGCATTAGCGCTACTGTTGTGGATTATTTTGTAACTCGTTATTTATTTGTATGGTAGTAAGTATTGTAAATCACAAATTTTGTTAAAACTTATTAAAAATGGACACCAAATAATTTTAATATTATAAATGCGTACTCTGCCACGCTGCTCCAATGCGGATTGGAGTCTAGTCCCCTTCGATTGAAGGGAGACCCGTATCCCTGCAGTGGGATGATTATGGGTTGATATGATGATGATGATTATAAATACGAAAGTATGGATGTTGATTATTTTGCCAGACCGCCACCCAGGAGGTCCCGGGTTCGATCCATGATGAAAAACGAACTTTTTCTGATTGGCCTCGAGTCTTGGATGTTTATCTGTATATGTATTTGTTTTAAAATATAATATCGTTGAGTAAGTATCCCATAACACAAGTTTCGAACTTACTTTGGGGCTGGCTCAATCTGTATGAATTGTCCCTATTTATTTATTTTATTTTATTACTCTTTCACGCAAAAACGGTTCAATAGTTTTACTTGAAATTTAGTACACGGGTATTTTATAAACTGAATTATCACAATGTATAGTTTCTATCCTGGATAGAAACGGGAACATGAATAACGGCAGTTCGCAGGTAAAACCACGGGTAACTGCTAGTTCATAATGAGCAGTAAATCTAATTGATGTCCCATGGGAAGAACTACAATGTTCAAATATGCTCTATTGCCCTGAGGACAGAAAAGGATTAGGCCGTTAGGGTGTGGGGTTACAATTGGTTATGCTTGTTCATAGAAAACTTCAACAACCCGACTAAATTTAATAGGGACAGATGCGTGAGACTGTAACAGAATTTACCATAATGTAGAATCAATAGAAATCTCCATAATTATATTGTAAACAAATTGACTCTATGGAAATCGGTTCGCAGAATATAACCTTGGTAAATTAAAACGATAGTTTTTTTTTATGAAAACAGAAACGAGCATATACTTTAGCGGGTAACATCGCAAATTATCCGCATTGGCCCATTACGTGAACATAAATTGACAGATTTTTATTGGGCACGGAAAATCGGAGAAGTCACGAAACCCGAATATGTGATGGGATAGTGTCGTTCACAATAAATATTTGAATTTTAACTCAAAATTATTTATTATATTAAGACTGGTATTTAGGCACCTTCTCATTTACAACTTGTGCCATAAAATGAATAAACTTTGAATACTTGCGTACTTAATTTAATTTATTAAAAACAATTTTTATAATTTTCGATTCGTGGGGATGTCTCTCTGAATGTTTATTTCGCGTGTAAAACGATAAGACACATTTTTTTAAATGGAACGTGATCGACTTGCTAACAAGAAAATTATCTATGTAAAGTAAGTAAGAGTACAATATTAAATTGAAGTCTATATTATGTCTTCTTATATTTAAAATTTTCTACACAAGTAGAAATAACATTTCTTAATCCAGGATATCGATAAAAGATAAAAATAAGCTTCATCCCAACACTATTACAACATGGACTGCCTGTTCAAATGTCAAGTGAAAAGTAGAAGTTAAAATATTGTAGACCGATTTATATCCCTCAATTTTGTTTTACAAAAATACCAAGTTTCTCGTAGCTACGATCCCATTGTCTACAAATATTACCATTGAAAAGCCTACCAAAATATCGCTCACAGCTTATAAAACAATTGAAAATCGTTATGTACCTACCTACTGATTCATGAGTATAAGTTTCGAACTTCGTTTTACGTCTGCGCGAGCCAGCCGTGTTGGCGACTAGTATAATATTATGAACAAGTTGTGCCCGTTGCTTTGCTCGCTGTAGATGTAGGTAGTCATTTCCAGGACTAAAAAGCTCAACCGTCATCGTCAGCTCGAATTTCTGTAATTAAGTAACTGGTTCTCATTCGCTCATCTTGGTGCGATAACTCACTATAATAATATGTCTGCTGTCTATGTTTCCGCTCACTCATTTTAGGGGTTTAACCGCCTGTTTGACTTCTTAATTTCATTAAAAAAACTTATTTATATTTATACACATACCAATTAGGTAACGCATAGTATTCTTGTCACTCCCAACACAATCAAAACCTTAGTGTTGTGTATACCCTCAAAGCGCGCCATTGAACCAGATCTTCGGCTCTCCAAGCCGCTTTTAATGGAATAAATTAGATTAGCACATCAAAGCCTCAGAAATAAACAAAACTATGGGAAAAGCAATGCTATATTCATTGTGTTAGAGTTATAATTCGAAAATGTGTCGTAATAATATGAATATGCCGCTGAGATGAAAGAAAATGTCTTTGTTTACACTGTTAAATCATTCCTCTGATGGTTTATGATCATTGGCCTTGTAATGGACGATGGGCCAATAATATTTGTCATCATAATGTTCTGCCATATAATGTGAACTTGTCACTTTTTCGTAAAATATCGCAGTGAAAGTAGCTTATTAAATATTTTTTTGTTATCTTCTAATATCCACTTCTTTGTCGTTGTCGTAGCAGAAACACATTTTAATTTTACACATATTTTAAAGACACATTATCTTTATCTCTGATGCTGTCATTGTCTGTTTTCTTCTTCTTCTTCTTCTTCTTTCTTAATTAATGGCGTTTCTGTCGTGTCTTAACGACACATAGACAATTTCGCCAATGTCGAGTATTTTAAATGAACACTCTTTAACAAAAAAGTACACTTTAAAAGGGCAACGTGGTACGGTGAGGATCCGAGGTCGCCATCTTGACGACCTTCGTTGACAAGGCGGCGGTCTCGTCTGTCTTGTCTGTCTTTAAAGGAAAAAAAATTCCCCGCTGACGCTCATCGTCAACGTCTCGAAAACAATGTTGTAGGGACCATATTTTTACTGAAATGAGTCCCGCGTCACGTACAAGTTGCGCGCCGTTGCAGGACTCACTGTTGCGCGTCATGTTGGGGAACATTTTGTACTCTAGTGTAATCTGAGGATATAAATCCACAGGAGCAGAGTCATAAAAGTAGAACAGGTCTAGGTCACTTTAGAAATTGAATTTACCAATTTCACTTAACCTGAAACCCGAATTACTTAGTCATTCCCGTTTACCTGGTACGGGTTATAAATCCTCTATTTTTATTTTAAAGTGTTAAATTCCCTAATCACTTATTCATCGAGGTTAATTCGGTTCCTCACGAAATATAAACGCCTGACCGTACGAATAATATTTCTCTTTATTTTAATACGCTCGATTGTGTTTTGTTGCTATAATTTTTTTATCAGGCGTCATTAATAAAGTTTATCGTGAAACTTAACTATAAAACCCACTTGAGTATATTAAATGGGACGTTGATTACATTAATATTATTTATAAACCTCTTGCTTTTTGTTAAGTGAGTATTATTCTCTTGGGACAGAGATTTTATTGATTTCTGACCCAACCAATCTAGGTAGATATCTACTGCCTCCTTTTGGGCAATGTATCTGTATACATTGACACATTGATGATAGGAGTAGATATAGGCTTTCTAACACGCATATTTATTATATAGATAAAAATTATTGATTGTCATACGGAAGGATGCTTGGGTGGGCCAAAAAAAGTTTAGATAGAAGGAGGATAAATTTTATTCATAACATTTATTTGACTAATGATCTTACTCAATGATGATGTGACACTGACTGTTAATTACATACGTATAGAAATATCGCAACGACCATCTAAAAATCTAATCTTAAACAGTGAAAATCTAAGTGCAATAAACGAACTTTGTGTAATAGAAAAATATTTTTATGAAGTGATGAAAAAATGCCCAAATCGGACAGGACGCTGACCCTATAAACAATATTAGAAAATCAACATTATACATGAGTGTGTACGTGCGTGACACTGTCAGGTGGCGATGAGGCGGGGGGCGTGTGTGCCCCCTCGCCTCTTATCAGGAGATAAGGCACCGTGGCTCGGAGCACCGACGGTATCAAACGTCGTCGGCACACCACTCTGACCAGAACGGCTGGTTACCGGCCGCCGCCCGCCATGCTTCATTCTCTAAACGCTCTTGCCGGCAAAATATCGCCGGGCGGCGGCCTAGACAACAATGCGAACAGGCACTCGCAACCAAACAAGAACCACAAGCCGTCGTCGCCCTCGTCACCATACTCCAAGCCCAAGTAAGTGCACTCATAAATCCAACGACACACCTGCCGACAGTATAACGAGTTTGGCTCATTACGCCTACAGCTGTATCAGCCGAAATTACGCCGCGTAATGTCAAATGCGATTCAAAAATGCCAAACTTTCGAGGTAGCTGTCCGTAGGTGTGTCGTTACATTTTTATACAACTTTCTGTCTACATTATGTGCATGCATAGTTGGTCTCTGGTTACACTTAGGCTCGTCTGGGATGAGTTTGTCTATAGACCACGGTAATCTTTCTTGTTCCAATACTATTCATTCTAAGAGTAAAAGAAAATTTAGGGTTTTCTCAATGGGTTTTCTAGATTTAATATTAAATTCTAATAATGTCGTTGTAAATTGGAAAAGTAAAAAAGGTAGTCTACAATGTAAAGAAAAAGTTCAGGCTGTGGACTGTTTTAATCATGTTAAAATAACAGTTAACCATATCAATTATAATCTAGAATATTCTAGAATAAGTTTTGAGTAAATAACAAACAAAGACAAGATGTTTAGACGTTCTGCAATCTGTTGTAATCTCTAACCTAATCTAGAGACTTATAGGTTTCATATCTATGTGAAGTATAAACAAAAATTTAAGTTCCACGTGTTTTTTGTGTGAAGTCATAAGGATCGATTGGTATTATGTTAGATGCTACAGAAGTTGTCATTACTCTCACCATTTTCGATCTGGCATCCATGTTGCCTGAGATTTTGATTCTATTGAACAAATTTACCATTCGCGTAAATTGACTATCATTATGGTTGAGATTAAGTTATACAATACAATTATAGAAATCGTATTTTAGGAAGAAAGAAAAAAACGGTTAATGCAGAAATCATCTTTCATTAGCCGCTTTCACAATTTTCCAATTAGTCTTCAAGTCTTCAGTTTAGACAAAAATTGTACTTTCTAAATTGTAAGTATGAAAAATTTAGAATATTAAGTTAGGTCTTGCGGTAAGTAATCTACGCTTCAGTATATAGATCAATTACTTAGATTTGAGCACTTTAACTGCATTGTTACTACAGAGCTAACTAGGCTAATTTAATTACTATCTCCAATGTAGGCTCTATTACGTAGTAGGATATGCTTTATTTATAATACAGAGATTAAAAATTTATAGAATTAAAGATAGATGGAAATAAGACAAAAGACATAGATATTTTTACAGGCTAACCCGCAGGCAAAGCGAGCGAGCAAGCCACCTGATGGAAAATGGTTACCTACGCCTATTATAAAATTCAAAGTCCTGTCTGACTGACTGACTGACTTAATTATATATCAAGGCACAGCCCAAACCACTGGGTCTAGAGACTCCAAATTTGGAATGTAGGTTCCTTACGACGTCTAGGGGTGTACCAAGAAAGGATTTTTCAAGATTCCCACGGGAAAGCGAGATATACGCAAACGAAGTTGCGAGGGTTTTGCTAGTCAGTGATAGAATACCAGAGGTGCTAGCAATGCGTTGCCTGCTACAAGTAAGGGAATAAGGAGAGAAAGAAAAGAGTAGGGAAAGGCTAGTGTATTTACAGTAGGTAAGACTATATTTCTAAAAGCAATCTTATCAAGGCAATTGTTGATGGTAGGAACTTAGAAGGAAAGCAAGGTATATGGAAGAAATCAAGTATAATAAGGTAAAAGTTAGGAGCCAGTGGAAAAAAGTGAAAAAAGGACAATGTGAAATCTTATCAATATTATAAAGGCGAATGTTTGTGTGTATGTTTGTTGCTTACTTACTATTAAACTTAAATTTACCATATTAAGTAATGTTTATAATATAATATTAATCTTACATTAAATCTTACATTATACTACGTTTTACATCTTATTAAATCTTTCTCTTGTACTTTTCCTTCGTTTTGGTTTTGTGCTGATGTAGTAGTCACCTCAGCGGCGTAGGCCTCCCCTAAATTCTTCCATAACTCCCTCTCCCTTGCCTTTGTCATCCAATGTGGTCCACAACTCTCAGTAAATATGTCCCTCCACCTTTTTTTTCCGGTCTTCCTTGCTTTCTCTTGTTTTCCCTTGGTATCCACTCGGTTACTATTTTTGTCCATCTCTCATTATTCAGTCTACAGATATGTCCTGCCCAATTCCATTTCAATAGTCTTATTGTTTTCTTTACGTCTACTATTTTTGTTTTCTCTCTTATTATTTTGTTACTTATTTTATCTGATTTTTTGATGTTCAAAATGCTTCTTTCCATTTTGCGTTGACATAATATAGCAATTTTTTCTTCATTCTCTCTTCGAAGTGACCATGTTTGACAACCGTACACGAGGCAAGGTAATATAGCTGTCTCATAAACTTTTCTTTTCAAATGTAGTTTTAATCCTTTATTTTTCATTATTTCTCTCAGACTCCAGACAAAAAGTATTATAAAAATATAAAGATTTATAAAAGGCTTCTGTTTGTCACAGCATCTTTAGGACATTGAAGTTTAGTATTAGGCAAGGCTATCCACATAGACAGACATAGTCGAAAATCATCTAGATAAGCCTTTATCTATATTTCGTATTGATGTCTATTTTATCAAAGGTGAGATTGGAAATGCAGAGAGGCGTTTCCCTTTGACTGTATCAATGTCTATTCATGCTACTCGTAGTGATGTAGTCATTAGTGTCTAGCTAGCGTTAGTGATACAGCCAGCAGATTCATATACGATCAATAGCAATAACGTAGCGTAAATGTCCATTCAGATTTAAACTTTGATACAGTCGTCAAAAGCATTTTAAATGTTTATTACTCATCGGTACATTTTAGGGTAGACCCAGATTTAATTATGTTTTAATTTTTTTTTAAACTGACTAGTTACCATATAAATTTTTAAGACCATGGGGCAGGTTTTATAAATCCGGATCAATTGTCCAAAAAATTATACGAAAACATTAATTAATCTAAAATATTATAGAAACCACATTGTGAATTAAAAAAATGAGCAACGCCATCTGTTAGTAATTACATTAGTTATTAGAATTTGGAGATTGTAACGCCATGCAGCGCCGTCGCGAAAATATGTATTTATTTTAGTTTTTCCGTTTAATGAGATAAGATTTGATGAGATAGAAAGCAGCCTATTATCCTACTCTGTGTCAATACCATCCTAATTATCAATTTAGGTATACTAAAACAATTTTTTCTTTTTTGATTGTTGAAATTTTTAGGCCCATCCGAAACAGAACTTTTTCTTTTCTCAATGTTGTTTCCTCATCATGAATTAGATTATATTTAAAATTAATTGAATAAAGCCATAATATAATAATCTAATCTACATAATATTATACAGGTATGTAGGGTAAATAATAAAATAGGTAGTAATTAAATTGTATAACCAGAAGTGAGGTGGAATTTACATGATAACATCCTTCGCTTATCATAATACGTCTCTTTTGCACTGTCTCATAATACGTAATATAATTTTTATGTAAGATTTTTGAAGTGAAAACTTCTTTGCACTTTTTTTAGATGGGTAAAAAATGTTAAACTCGCGTCAGATACGTAGAATCGATCTGACTGAGTGTATAGTTATCGAAAAAGCGTAAGATTTCCTAACCATTCCAAAATATAAAAAAATGCACAACATTGATGTTAAGTTTTCACTTCTGCCGACACACCCGGAGTGCAACCCGTTCTTTTTTATTTTATTACTAACTATTCTAGCTAGCCCATGTTTTCACCGGCATGGTCTTTTCGGATTAATGACATAGTCAAAGACACTCGCAAACAACTTGACTATACGGATCCTTACATTTTGCGTGGCCTGACAGGCACTCATAAGGATTTTTCCCATACAATTCTATCAATATTAAAGGTAGATGACATTCAAGTGATTTTTATAAAGATAAGCCACTCCTTTGGCAAATATTTGAGTACTTAAAGGATTTTGTAACTATGGACGATGACATGACGTCAATTAAGACTAATCGGTGACGTATACATTTTCAGTTAGCTTTTTTTTTATTTCATACCGCAAACAAGCGCACAACCTGATGGAAAGCATTTAGCGCCGCCTTAGTAACAGTGCTACTAAATTCGTTTGTTTGCTACAAGGAAGAGAATAGCTAGGTTGTCTGCTTTTCTTGTATGTGGGATTAACACGTACATAGACTGAATATAGATAAAATGAATAGGAAACACTCGAGGTTGATTTTAATATACGAAATAGTTCAGCCCCAAAAATGACAATGCTCTAATAATTTCTGTGTGGAAATATCGATCAATAGATAATATACATAGATAATAATGTTATTAGTGCCCACGACATGAATCACTGATACACTGACGAGCAATAAAAACGACACATTTATTAGGTGTTTCTCGGTGCAAAACCATTTTTATGTTTTAATCGTACTAATCCGCGAAAGTTTCTGTGTTTGTTACTTCTTCACGGTCGAATGGCTGGACCAATTTTTATGATATTTAGTATGTAGATAGCTGATACCTTGGATTAACACACAGGGTACTTTTTATCCCGAAAAGTACGCGATTCCTGTAGGATTTGGTAAATAATCTGATGTAAATGGCGCTGCTGTGCATAAAGTTAAGCGTGGGTACACCGCGGGCAGCAGCTAGTGACACATAATGCACAAACGGGCTGAGATTATGATGAGACATTATATTATGTCTGTCACTGTCAAACTAAGGAAGAAAAAAAGAGATAACGGGAGACTTAATGTAGGATTAAAATACAATTCAGGATTTAGTTGCAATGGTAATTAATTAACATAGCAATGTGTTGTCTATTAATATCATAAACAAATTAAATATAAAGTGTTTTTATTCTAAACAAATAAAAATACATACATTAATAGTAGCACAGTAAGCACATTGTTTAATTTTATCTTAAAATGAATGGCTAAAATTAACATGAGTAAACAGCAAAAATTAAAAACTAGACCAATTTACGTCATCGTTAAACTATTTTTAAATGTAAATAGTGATTCATGAAATAGAATAGATCGTAGTGTATGTCATAAGGTAAATATGGTCTTAAGCCACTTGAAAGTTGCAAATGACCCTAATATATTGTTCACAAGTGTATTATGTTTTGTGGGTGGGTTGAACACCCCATTTTTCTGATAAATCGTTATATTTAGGTAGATAAAAGGTAGGTAGATACATTTTGTGTTGTGTCATTATTTACCATCATATATTGTTCGGTTATTATGTTTTTATAAATCACTAGCTGCCCGGCCCGGCTTCGCCCGGGTACTGTTTCGTTTTTTTTTTCAATCTTTCTGAGAGATTTTCTTAATATTTTTTTCCGTAAGAACCTTGTACAGAGTATTAGAAAACTACAAAAAAAAATCAGCCAAATCGGTCAAGCCGTTTTCATGTTATGTCGTGACAACGGAAAACGGGTTTCATTTTTATATATATAGATTATGAACGAACGTCGTACTCACATTACAACACTCAGAAAAAATAATTTCTTCACAATTCACACAGCGACTACTTTATAACAGACAGTTGTCCAATTACTACTAAAAAGAAAGAAAATGGTTTATTTATTGTCTAACTTACATTTAAGAACTTAAAAAAAATAACTAACAACAATAAAATAATATTTTTCTCAGCATAAACCGTGGGGTCGTCCGACTCCATGGCGCTGGTCTTCCGCAGATGCCTGTTTGCAATATAACACTACTGTGCGCAAACGTGCGTAATAATTAAACATGTTTTAAACTAAATAGAACAATATGAGGTAGGAGGAAATTATACTTATGTATTTTACATATTACAATTATATTGTGTTTTAATATAATGATATAAAATTAGGTAGGTACTTAAAGGTAGACGAACTACTACTACTAGATACAACTAACTTTAAAGCACCATTTAATAACTATGTGTTACCGGCTTTATAATAATTATGAGTACATAAAATAGAAACTAATTTATAAAACTAAATAGGTAACCCAGTTTATTATATTATATAGTAAAACATAACAGGCCCGGTGATCGGGTGGGTAGCAATGGTTACGTGTTCTCAAGGTTCGAAAAGCCACAAGGCAAAATTTATATGGATGAATATGGCTGTTTGTCTGGAGATTTTCTATGTACATTGTATTTATTCACGAGTTAGAAAACTAAGACAATTAAGATTTTTATGCTAATAAAGTAAGCATCGTTTTGAAACTTTTTACATAGACATACTTAGTAAAATGTGAATACTAATTGATAAATAAAATTTCGAGTAAACCCTTTCATGCAATATTTAACTTGAATCATTTTTCCGGCCCTGGGGGGTTACCACGACGTGTTTTAAATGTCGAGTAAATGAGATGTCGCCTTACATGATGTATTGAATTATCTCTTTCTTATTCTTCCTTAATTAATGGCGTTTCTGTCGTGTCTTAACGACACGTATGACAATTTTGCTAATGTCGAGTATTTTAAATGTACACTTTTTAACCAAAAAGTACACTTTAAAAAGGCAACGTGGTACGGTGAGGATCCGAGGTCGCCATCTTGACGACCTTCGTTGACAAGGCGGCGATCTCGAATCTTGACTTATCTCGCTTACTCACTCGTCTTTGGACTGCTATAAGACGTCATTGTAAGGAGGCAGCTCACCTCTTTCACTGGCCGCAAAAGATTTGCTCAATTTGACACTAGATGACGTTGTGTAACTCGTTCAGGAATATTTATTAAAAACAAGCCAATCATAAAAATTCAAATTGAGGTATTTAGCAAAATTATATTTGAACGTTTACCCTCATGTTGTAATCGTAATTCTCGCAGTCAGTACGTATACTCGTAGTCGACCGTTCTGTTGATCAACTTGATAAGTGATAAGGGGCCGTAATCGAGCGATGTATAGCCTTATCAGTGATAACGTCATGGCAAACAAGTGCACCGTCTACACTGCGTGGAGAGACAAGTACTATAGAACAATAAGGTACAATATTAACCTATATTTTGTAATGTTAGGTTATGTTTTCCTGGTCGTCATGTTTGATTTCGAAATACTATTGGTAATATTTTATCAAATTCTAGTCTATTTAGCGATAACAATTTAGCAGTTTCCATGGAAAGTATTAAGAATATCTCGCGATTTCGCGGTGTCAGCGTTAAAAACCGTAGCTATAAATTAGCAATTTGATTATACGATTGACATGTCAACGCTAGTTAAAAATGTGTGCGTGACTAAGTTTTGAACCAAGATTCACATTCAAGAGGAACATTCCACAATTATTTTTAGGAGGCAATATTTTTGAGTACGCTCTAATCCCCTTCGATTGAAGGGAGACCCATATCCCTAAAGTGAGTGGGATGATTATGGGTTGATAAGATATGATATGATGAGCAATATTTTTGGTTGGTATTATAAGTTTTTGGATGCAGGCCGCTGCCAGCCGGTCATACTGTAAGCGTTTGGGGGAGGCGTATGTCCAGCATTGGACTTCTTGTGGCCGATGAATATTTTAACTTAGTTGCTTGATTACCAGTCTCAGGGTGACAAATCTACAACGAGCTATGCTGCGCTGTACTGCGCTGTGCTGTGTTTCTTAAGCTACGTTTTTTTAACAAGTTTTGACAGCGCTGTCAAGATTGACATCAAGCTGTGCTGCGCTTTGTGCTTAGCTCAGTATTAAAAGTAACCAGCAGCTCGTGTAGTTGTTTATCTCGTCAAAAATGACTTTATTTTCAAAAAAACGTAAACATTACGACATAGTTGAATCCGATGAAGATGAAAGTGAAGAAGAAGTTTTGACAGACAGTTGTATTGTGACAGTAGACCTAGCACAGTTCGACACAGCGCAGCATGGCAGAGCTCCATAAAAAACATAGCACAGTTCGGCACAGCGCGGCTCAGCTAGCGCGCCTCGCTCGAGACTGTTGCGTTTTTAAACAGAGCGTAGCCTCACACAGCGCAGCACAGCATGGTTTGTTTGTATTAAAATATTAGATGAGCGAGTTGACCAAACATAGCACAGCGCAGTACAGCGCAGCATAGCTCGATGTAGATTTGTCACTCTCATCATCAAAGTTCAATGCCACGGGGTTAAAGAATAGGATGTTCAAAATCGTTTTCGTGGTAATCTGTCCGTTGAAGTTATATCAACAAGTTATGACATTATGATATTCCTAATATTAATAAAAATGGCCATATTATAGTTATATAACATAGATAGTTTCCAACTATCGGTGAGTTGCAGAAATACATTTAAATATTAAAGACAGACTACAGACTTAATTTATTGTCTCTAATGTCATATCATTACAAAGATGAAACAAATGACAATCGCTGCCTATATTCTCAAAAGAATCAGCTCGGTTTGAAATGGTACTAATATTAATCTACCTTTGTAGCTGGCTGCATGTGTCAATATTTCTTAATATCGTAAAAATAATAACAAATACAAAAAGTACAGTAATATTTCGTTTAGGGTAAGACTTGGGAAAGTCGAGTAGGCATGTTTACGGAGCACATAGGCCCTCGGTTCGGAAATTTCAAATTTCGCGGAAGCCCTTTGGGCCCGTTGAGAATAAAAGGATTTTACGAACAAACCCTTCTAAGTTTGACCATACACAAAGGAATTGGTGAAAACATATTTTAAACTAACTTGTGTTGGCAGCTTCGTTTATATTATTATTTATTTTCTATTTAGACAGGCCCGGTGGTCGAGTGTCACTTTATCCCAAGGGCCGCGGGTTCGAATCCTGCGCACGGCAAACATTTTGTGTGCATGAACATGTCTGTTTGCCTTGGTCTGGATCTTTTCTATGTATAATAAGTATTTATTTACAAAAAAAAAGTATTTAAGTAATTTATCAGCAATCAAGTACCCATAGTACAAGCTTAGTTGCTTAGTTTGGGACTAGATGGCGTTGTGCGATTCGTCCAGTTTCTCTAATCATTACTTCATCGTTAACTAAAACAAATAATTAATAAAAAACGTTCAATAGTGAAAATCTTCATCAAATTCTATTACATATATGAAATAATTTTATTGTACTGTGCGGTATTCGAATCTTTGCCCTTCGACTGGCCTCGACATACTTTATGGTCACTCAGCCATTGGACTTATTTTAAACTTTCAAAATTTATAGACATTTTCACATTAACGTGTACTAAATTGTCATTCAAAGATTAAACTTTGAAATTGTCATTTCAACGTTTAATCTTTGAGGTAAAACGACCACAAGTGAATCTTATTACCTGTTACGTAACAGGACTAACAGGCAACAAAGGGATTAGCTGTCAAAGTAAACATACTGTACCTGACCGATCTAAGAAGGTATATGTGTAGGATTGTAATACTACTATGTACTTGTCTTTACATACATTGTCATACATTTAGTCGATAGATAGATAGAATACTCTTTAATTGCATTACACACAGGAAAAAGTACAAAAAACAATCTTACAAACTAGTCTAAATACAACAAGGCGGCCTTATTGCTAAAAAGCAATCTTTTCAAGGCAACCTTAAGGTAACGAATTTCTGTATGGAGTGGGCAGGGCTAGCAAGACAAGAAAATAAATACTAAACAATATAGTACCAAAATTTTTAAATTATTTGTCTAACTGTTCGTTCAGTCTAGTTTGCGAAACGGCTGAACATGTTTTGACGGAACTTTTTGATGTTATGAAGAGATCTTAGATGAATAGACAATATGGGTTGGAACGCACAAAGCCACTTCTTATATATCTGATTACATGACCGACTGATTTCTTAGAGTAAAAGCTGAAATCTGAAAATAGGCTTGTAATAAATTTTTCAAAATATTCCTATGGGAACTGAAATTGTTGATCTACACGAGGTTCCACAAGTATTTAAAGATGAACTTACAGCCAGTTTCGGAAGCGCAATTTAATTCCATGTTAATTCACAAGCCGTCTCTTTTATTCTTCTTTAAATGACAGTGACACCTATAATTTAAATGTGTCATCTTACTAATATTAAAAATGAGAAAGTGAGTTTGTTTGTTTGTTATTCCTTCACGGCTTCACTAAGCAGCCGATCATTATGAAAATTTGTATACATATTTTTTCTACTATAGAGGGCGCTTTATGGGATGGCCTATCGGCCAACAGATGGCGCCACAAGTCGCGCTATGGGTTGTTTTGTTGTCAAACGAGATCTGTATCATTAAATTAAACGCGAGCGAAGCTGCGGGGTAAAGCTAGTTAACTATAAAATAGTGTTCCAGAAACTGGCTGCTATAATACTAAATTTATGAAAATATACCGCTCAAACAAGACGAAGTGGTATTTGAATTATAATTAATGTTTTCGTATATTTCATTAATTAATTTTCCAATATTTAATAAGCATTTATGAATAACCATTAATTTTGTTGTTTCAGTGGGATGAACATGAACATAAACAACAATAACAACACAAGTATTAACAACAATAACAACAATGAAGAGAAGCCGGATATGCCCGACCCGGATTACATAAAGGTGTGTATTGCTTGCTTCAAATTTAATAATGTATGGTTATGGCAAGATTTTAACTTTTAAACAATAGTTTTTTTAATAAGTTGTACACAACTCACACAGCGCCAGCTGGTCCCAAAGTAAGCTAGGCTAAATGCTTGTAATGAGGACATACATACATAGAAAAAGCGCTGGCCTATTCTTGGCTGATGATACACAGAAAACGCCTCTTGCCAGTCCTTTTTACGGATTAGAATTTTTTTAGGATTTCCATTTCATTAGAATCATAGTTAATTAAAATAATTTCTTACTATTATTATAAAGGTGAAAGTTTGTATGTTTGACATGTTTAGATGTTTGTTTCACGGCAAAACGGCTGAGCCGATTTGGCTGAAAGTTGGAACGGTGATAGCTTATACCTTGAATTAGGATATAGGCTACATTTTATTCGGAAATCTCAACGCGGGCGACGAAGCCGCGACCAAAAACAAGTTAATATTATAAAGTCGAATCTAATTCTAAATAATAAGATATTTACTGTAGTTTCTTTAAATGCACACCTGATCACACTAGTGATAGCCAATTTGGGAGAATTGCAATAAACCGAACTAATATCCAAGATGCCTTCATAACTCGCCCAAGTCGGCAACTAGATTCGAGAACAAAGAACTAGGTCGGCAAAGATAACTCCCCAAGAAGTTAATATTTACTAGCAAATATATTTAACGGCTCGCGCTAGATCCAAATAAGTTTTAACAGGACTTGTTAAATATAATGTATACTAGCTTTTCCCCGCGGCTTCGCTCGCGTTAATTTTATGTCATAGATCTCGTTTGACAACAAAACAACCCATAGCGCGGCTTGTGGCGCCATCTGTTGGCTGATAGCCCATGCCATACAGCGCCCTCTATAGTAGAAAAAATATTTTCCCATTGGAATGACATACTTTCACGGGATAAAAAGTAGCCTATGTTGGGCTCCGTACCTCTGATAATATGTATGCAAATTTTCATAATGATCAGCTGCTTAATCAAGCCGTGAAGGAATAACAAACAAACAAACTCACTTTCTCATTTATAATATTAGTATGATGATGGCCTATTTTAATCTTTAGGCCTAAAAACATGTCAATTATTTTTGTGTGATTCCTACTATTGGTCGGATCCTACCTGATCGACGGAGAATTTGCGTTTTTAGTGCCCTTGCTGTACTGTTATTAGTTTCGTTATTATTAAACTTAATAATGAAATTCTTATCTAGATGTTTAAGTTGTTACTCTAAGCGCTAGCTTTCGAAAACACGATACCTTTCGAATACAGGATTTATCCTAGCTGAAGGCTCCAGTCCATCTACTTCTGTGTACACCTTCTGTTGTCGCCTGTTTAATGTTCAAGTTAAATTACTATTTGTAGTGTTGGAAAATGAATATAAAAAATATATTTACGTTAATTGTCTAAGTTTTGAATTCGACAATGGACAAAATTGAGACCAAATAAATACAATTACAAAATATTTTAATTTTGATAGGCTTATTATTACTTACAAGCCCTTTCGAATCGACTTTTCTTATCCTACTACCAGTTTAGACGGCAGATTTGTAAGAACTGGTAAATAGCTTAGTACTTGCTCTTGTAAAAATGGTACTTGTACATCACTATCATTTTTGAAAAAGGAACCGATTCCGAAGGTTCGATAACGATTTTTGTTGAAATTAGATCAAACACTATTATTTAGATTATTATTTCCCCTTTACCATAATAATATCTTCCAAATCCTGCACTATCGCATTTAATCGGCTCGCTATATTAATATGGACACTTGCCAAGTGAGCTTCGCAAGTGCATTGTAAAGTTCAGTATATCTATAACATTTATTTTGCTATTTTAGAGAAATATTGCCAAAGTATTAGTTTGTTTTTTATGACGAAAAGCGGTTACCGCCGTTTATGAACACGAAAAAAAATACATAATATATAAATATAAATCCTTCTTAAACCAAATTAAAAGGCGCCAATTTTTTTGCCATAGAATTACAAGTTTTGGTTTGGCTGCGAAGGTGTGTTTAGAAGGCATTAGATGATAGAAGTTTAAATACAGAAGTTAAAAAATAATAATTCAATACGAATAAACACATATTAGAGAATCGATTACCACTTCAGTAAATCTTTTTGTGAGCAGCAAAAAATGTAACCCAGTAGAACACAATAATAACATTATCATCTCCGTCTCAACCACAAGAAGTCCACTCCACATAGGCTTCCCCCAAACGCCTCCAGCGCGACCGCTTTTTCAGGTCAATCACCTTGTAGGTTACCATTATGTTTAATTTAAATGTTTTTAATTTATCGAGTTTTAACCATGAAATATATATCCTAAACAAACATGCCGTTAACCCACACGACCTAAATCCAGTTAGGTGTTTGATAACGATAATCACGGGTACATAATATCCCCATGATCGTAATGCCACAAAACACACAGTACACTCGAGTGTTCTTGAAATAAAACGAACTTTTATTTTTGTTTGGATAAAAACATTTTATGTTTGTACACCCCTCGTGTTTGAATCCCGAAAGGGATAAATATTTGTGGGATGTTCCGTTTGTTCATTGTTTTTTTTTTTATATTTTATATTTTTATTTACCCTCAGGCTATTTTTTGTGCCTCTTCGTTCTTTACGAAGTCAACATTTTAATGACACTGATCACTTTTAATTTCAATTTGCCTTTGGTAATTCCTAGCATTGTCGCCGTGTATCGTCCGGGAGCCGATATGAGACTTGTGATATGTCCGAGTTTTGAGTATATACTGAGTCTAACATACTTTAATACATTGGTTAGTTGATAATAGTTCTTACTACTTAGTAGTGTACGTAACTACAAAAGTGACCATTGCTAAAGAGAACTATGTAAGAATTGATACATGTCCTAAGAAAAAGCCGAGTCAATGAGCAAGTTTGTCCGCAGTCCGCACGCAGCACTGAAGTAGCGTTACATGGAAAGAATTCGCACATTTCAATACACATTTTTTTTATAAATCGAAGCCCTGAGGAGTATATTTTTAAATATTATTGCAGAAGACACAAATAGAATTTTCAGACCGTATCAGATAGTAGGTCGCACCCACAGGGAACTTGGTATCGTCAAATCTCTCATGCATTTTGAATAAGGCTTTTTGGCCAATTCGCATGATTTTATATTTACTATGTGTAGTGTAGAATGTTCTAGAATTTATATACCCGCTAACTTATTGAAAGTCTGGCGATAAGCGAGACAATGTACCTACAATTTATGTAAGCTGTGGCTTCCTATCATTGCTATTGGTTGGTCACTGACATCACTCGCTGTAGCCGTATCGTAAGCAGGTTCTAGTTTTGCTTAACTTAAGATCTGGTAGGTTACTCTGCATAGCAATCGCGATTTTCATTTCATTTCTGTATAATTTCAAATGCAAAATTAACAGTAGATCCTAATTCGTACCATTGAAATTTTATACTTTACTAACTATTTGGTTAGCATACAATCTGATTTCATTTAGTTTAGTATTTAGTTAGCGCTAGTTTAGCTGTACCTAAAATTAACAATCCAATGGCGATCATGCCGAATTATCTTCAAGAGTAAGAGGGCTGGTGACTGTCCAATAATATAAAAATATACAATTTAATTACGGACTCACTGCTTTACTTGATAGATTTCCTATATTTTCTGTTAATGGTTTTCCCACAGGAACTACAGTATTTAGCGAGATAAAACGTATTTTATGTATTAATCTGTGTGGTTATATCCTGTGTAGCAAATTTCAGCAACATCCGTTGAACTGTTTTTGTGTGAATATTTTATTTTAATTATATTTACAAACTTCAATTTTAATTAGTTTAAATATAATTACAACTTTTACATTAATAATATTAATAGAGTTAATTGTATTATATTACAGATGTTCGTCGGTCAAGTGCCAAGGAGTATGGACGAGAACGACCTTAGGCTTATGTTTGAGGAGTTTGGCAGGGTGCACCAAATCAACGTGCTCCGAGATAAGATCACTGGCGCGAGTAAAGGTACGTAGTCATGATTACTGTGTAAATAGAAATTTAAAGTGGCAAAATGATTATGAGTATTTCGCCAAGGAAAGATTTGTCATAGATGTGATCGGTACACCATGCTAGGCTGTGTGATCGCTGTGAGCAGTGTCTTTTACTCGTTTACTTAATGCACCTCGACATAGCAGTGTGCTATATGCCTAACGTTCTAACTATAGGGTAATGGGCACGGTTGTTGGAAGAAACACTGGGTAGCCCAGAAGTCCAGAACCCTTGCCAAGAATCCGAATCATAAAACTAATTTTCTTGACTTTTCGACATTTTATAAATCTGTATTTTTTTATCGCGAGACAAAATGCTATATTTTCCATGGAAACTCATAGCTTTGGCTACATAGCATTTCAAGTTTGAAGATTCGGTAACAGTTTCCAAATTGTGTCAGATCTCTTCGTCAAGATGCCGCTACATGGCATATACCAAGGAATATGTGGAGGACCGGACCACTCCACATATGATGCTATCTGTAGACTTTGTCTACCTATCCGGAGACCCAGCTCTGATAAGAGCTAATCGTGCTAAACGACTTGGATGCTCCCTCGGTCACTTGTTTTGCGTCTATTACGCGTGTGGACTGTATACTAGGTGTGATTGAAGAATATGTGACTCTACGTTAAGTTACTTCCAAATAAAACTGATTCTAAACTTAATAAAAAACTGACTCTAAACTTCTAGGTAAAATAAAACTTTTTCTTTGTTCTTGGTAAGAGCGCTTGTGCTTCGGGCGGGATACTTGTTCCTTATCGGTGGCTATTCGGCGACTGACTACCGTATCAAATTTGGCCTCCTATTTATACTATTTTCGCCCGAAGCACGAAAACACAAAATTCATTTATTCTTAATAAAATTACGTTCACAACAGAGTTCTATAGTCTACGTGTATAGAACAACAAACATTTTCCTTATATTTTTAGTAGAAGTACCTTTTTTGACCTCTTGAAGTTGGCACGTGTAAGGAACCGGTTCAAACCGGTTTTTTCCTACACGTGCCATATAAATACAAATTTATTTTAGCTTTTATTGAACATTCTTATTGGAAATGGACACCTTACTTCCCAACCATTACGTATCACGCAATTAATGTTCAATTCAATAGCGAATTATCGGAAAAAACGTGTATTTACTTTTGGTTCGCACGGGCCCAGCCAGTCGCAGCGCTGCCAGGCGCGTGCGAGCGAGACAACCTATCGATATACTCGATTCACAACTTATTTTTAATATTTACATAATAGGCCGTTACGTTTACATAGTGCTTATGTACTAAGCCGTCGTGTACATTCTCCCGCCGTCGCTTCGCGATCTCCTGTTGGCAACACGACGATCTTCTTGGTCGGGCGGCGCAACACGTTGCCGTTGCTGGTGGTGACGTCGACGACTCGTACCTCGCCGTCTGCACCGGGGAAGAGCCGCGTCACTCGTCCGCGCGGCCATGTCCCACGGGGCAAGTTGTTGTCGCAAATGATCACGACGTCGCCCTCCTTCGGTGTTGTCCCGCGGGTGTGCGTCTCCCGCCGGTGTTGGAGCAGCGGAAGGTACTCGCGCAGCCACCGGCGCCAGAATTCGTCGGCCAGGTACTGCGCGCGCCGCCAGTGTTGGCGCGCCGTTAGGTCGCCGGCATCAAAGACGCCAGGCGATGGTGAGTGCGAGTTCGCGCCCAACAGGATGTGGTTGGGCGTGATGGCCTCAGCGTCGTCGGGTCCCACCGCGACATGTGTCAGCGGGCGGGAGTTCACGGTGTGCTCAGCCTCGGCGAGCAGGGTGGCGAGCGTCTCGTCGCTCGGGTACTTCACGTGCAGGGTGTGGCGCAGTGCTGTCTTCACCGTGCGCACCAGCCTCTCCCACACGCCGCACATGAACGGGGCGGCGGGGGGCTGAAAGCGCCACGTGATGCGTCGTGCTGTTGCTGCCTCGCGGAGCGCGGCCACCGCTTGCATTGCGGCGGCCGCTGCCTCGCTGAGCTCCTTGTTGGCAGCCTTGAAGCACGTCGCGTTGTCGCTCCAGATTTCAGTCGGGTGGCCGCGGCGCGCAAAGAAGCGGCGCAGGGCGGCCACAGCTGAGTCTGCGCTGAGCGATGCGACGACCTCCAGATGTACGGCGCGTGATGTCATGCAGGTGAAGAGCGCGACGTACCTCTTCTCTCGACGTCGCCCCACGGTGACTTCAAATGGCCCGAAATAATCAAGGCCGGTGAATGTGAACGGGCGCGCATGGTGAGCCAGGCGCGCGTGAGGTAGGTCACCCGTGAGAGGTGTTGCGGGTTTCGCCTTCAACAGGCGACAGCGCGGGCAGCTCTTGATGACGTTCTTCACCGCGGGCCGCACTCGCAGAATCCACAGCCGCTGTCGCAGCTCGTTGACGACGATCTCGGTGCCGCCGTGGTGTAGCTCTTCGTGCACGTGTTGTATGTACAGCTTGCTATACGGGTGGTCCCCGCACAACAACATTGGGCTTGCTGCATCCTCGGTGATGTCGGCGGCGGCGCTCACTCTGGACTTCACTCGCACTATTCCGCTTCCGTCGCGGAATGTGGTGAGGGCCGCCAGCCGGCTCGGGTCAGCCAAGCTGTCGCGCTGTACAGCGCACACCCACAGCTGCTCGGCGCGGAGAAGGTGTCGCGCCTCTAGTGGCACGTGGCTCCGCGCAGCAGGTTGGATGTCTCGGGGTGTTGCTGCGGCGTCGGCGCGGGATCGCGCCGCTGTCCATGTGGGGTCACTCGCTGCATTGGCTCGCGTTCGCTTGCGGCGGGTCGCGGCCACTGTTGCAACATGTGATCTGCAAAGTTCGATGAACTGTAGTACTCGCGCAGTGGCGCGCAACAGGCGCGGCCAACGCGAAAAGCGTCGGACATCTGGCAAGTGTCCTCCAGGCGGCGTCGCGACGGCGGCGCAGCTTAACTCCTTCTCTTCTCCAGTGTTGATGCGGGCGGCGGGCTTCTCTCGCTCGGCGGGCCACTCTTCTTCCGGCCGGCGTAGAAACGCGGGCCCATGGAACCACCGATGCCCGGCGCCGAAGTCCGCTGGTGTTGCACGGGTGGCGTCGTCGGCTACGTTGTCGGCTGAGGGTAGCCAACGCCACTCGCTTTTCCTTGTGATGTCTTCTATCTCGGCGAGCCGGTGGGCCACGAACGTTTTGAACGTCCGGGGCTCGGCGCGTATCCACGCTAGCGCCGTGCTCGAGTCGCTCCAGTAGACCCGACGCTCCGCCGTGAAGTCGTGCTCGTCAGTGACCGAGCGCGCCAGCCGCGCGCCCAACAGGGCGGCCTGCAGCTCGAGGCGCGGGATCGATGTCGGCTTCAGGGGGGTCACGCGGCTTTTCCCAGCTGCCAGCGCGACCCGCACCGACCCGTCGGCGCGCCGCATTCGCCAGTATACGGCGGCGGCGTAAGCTTCCTCGCTCGCGTCGACGAAGGTGTGTAGCTCGTAGCTCTCTGCGGGCTCGATGTCGTAGCACCGCGGTATGCGCAGCTGTTGATGCTGCCGCAGCACAGCCAGCCAGCTGAGCCAGCTCGCCTGCAGTGTTGGTGGTAGTGGCTCGTCCCACCCGGTGCCGTGTCGCCATGTGTCCTGCAACAACCTCTTTGCCGGTGTGGTGATCGGAGCTACTAGCCCGAGCGGGTCGTATAAAGACATTACGACGCTCAGGGCCTCCCTCTTAGTCGGCGTCCGGGTGCCTGCCAGCACTTCCGGCGTCGCACGCTGTCCGTAGTTGTAGCTCAGCGTGTCCTCTTGCGTGTTCCAGAGCAAGCCGAGTGTTTTCTCAAGCTCGCTCCCGCCGATGGCGATGGTGATATCGGCGCGGCTGGCTGCCAAGGGGGCCACGGCGTCCGAGACATTGGACGCCCACCCGCGCAGCTCGAAGCCCGCGCGCCGATGCACTGTGTCGACTGCTTGCGTTACCTGTTGCGCTGTTGTCACATCGGCGTAGCTTGCGATGTAGTCGTCCATGTAGTGGTTGCGGACGATGGCGGACGCGGCCTCAGGGTACTCCTCACTGTGTTCAGCTGCGTTGCGGTCCTTGATGTAGAGCGCAGTGCATGGTGATGAAGTCGCGCCGAAGATTAGCGACGTCATGCGGAACTCTTCCGGTGGGGCGTCGCCTCGTTTGTCGCCTCGCCACAGGAAGCGCAGCGCGTCGCGGTCCTCTTTTCGCACTTTCACTTGCATGAACATTTCTGCTATATCCGCTGAGATCGCTACACTGTGTTGTCGGAATCTCATCACGACGCCCGGCAGCGATTGCAAGCGGTCGGGGCCCGGCAGCAACATGTCGTTGAGGCTGCGGCCGTGGCTGCTCGCTGCGGCATCGTGCACAACACGTATCTTGGGCTTCGCTGGGTTGACAACGGCAAAGTGCGGCAGGTACCAAGTCCTCTTCGGCGTGGGCGCGGCGGTGACTCGCTCAGCGTACCCGGCCGCCAGCAGATGGTCGATCCTCTCTGTGTACTTCCCATTGAAGTTCCCGTCCCGATCCAGTTTCCTCTCTAAGTTGCGAAGCCGTGATAATGCGTTCGCATAGTTGTTCGGGATGACTTCTTCTTCTTGCTTCCACAGGAGTCCTGTTTCAAAGCGGCCATCTGGAAGGCGGCGGCTCGTCGCATCTAGCACTGCGAGGGCGCGCTGCTCTGGATCACTTCTTGTTTTCCTCGCCGTAATCCCGATGGAATCTAGACTGAAATACTGCTTAATTATTTCGTCCATCGGCTCCGTAATGTACCCACAAAAGGCGACGGGGTGGCAGCGCGAACTTCGGCATCCGTGTATAACCCATCCTAGGTGGGTCAGTGAGGCGACCGGCTGGTCGCGCCGGCCCGCGCGCACCTCGCGGCTGACTATGAGGTCCCAGTTGTCCTGACCGATGAGCAGCTTTGGCGAGGCCTCTCCATAGGTGAGCGGCGGCAGGTGGTCTAAGTGGCAACAGTCCTCTAGCTCATCCTGGAAAATAGATTGTGTTGTGAATGACAACTTGTCCACTGTGCGCGCGTTTGCGAGTGTGTACTCGCGGTCACTGTGCGCGCCCCGTATCTTCACATTCACAATCCTGCTGTTGGTGTGTTGCGTTTCCTCGCCGCCGACTCCCTGCACGCGCATTGCCTCTATAGGCCCGTCCAGCGCGAGCGCGTCCGCTATGCCGCCGTCTAGTATGGTCACGGTGCTGCCTTCATCCATCAGCGCGTAGACCTCCGCTGTCGTTCCGTTGTCGCCGGTGAGCACGACAGGCGCTATCTTCAGGTAAGCGCGCCGTCTTCGTTGCGTTGTCCCGGCGGCGTTGGTCTGCTCCACTGCCGGCTGTTCTGTAGCGGCAGGCTTATCCTCGTGCAGCAAACGATGGTGCGGCTGGCGGCACCCGCGCAGCCCGCAGGGCGCGGCTCGGCACCGGAAACGTCGGTGTGTGCTTGCTAAACATCTGAAACACACGTTGTGCTTGCGCGCCAGCTCCCATCGCTGTTGTGTCGTTGCCTTGATCACATTCCTGCAAGTGTAAAACTTGTGATCCGCCTTGCAGAGTGGGCACGACTCCTTCTCCGCCTCTGTGTCGCGCGCCGCATACGCCCGCTCCGTGCGGCGTCTCGCTGCTGGCTGCGCTATGTTGATGTCTCCGGCGCGCTCCGGTGGTGCGTATTCCGTCCGCTTGTCGGCCTCTACTCCCAGGAAGAGGGCCATCCTCTTCATGTCGGGGATGCCATCTTCTTTGACCGCTGCGTAGTCATACCACTTCTCCCGAAGCGCCGGAGTTAACTTCTCCAATATCGTGCGCACCATCGCAGTGTCGTGCAAATGGTGTATGCTCTTCATAGCTTCCATCGTCGCTACGATATTGGTCACCTGCGATGCGAAGATGCAGATGTCCCTCGGTGAGTCTGCTAGTCGTGGCAGCCTTCTGATCTTCTCAGCTTCCAACTCTATGAGGGCACCTGGTCTTCCAAATCGCCTTTCGAGCGCAGTCAGTACTTCCTCGGGTTCGGGTCGACGAATCAACAACCCGCTGACTGCCTCTGCTGCGACGCCCTTCAAGCTGCGTCGGAGTCTCACCACGTTCTCTGATGCGGAGAAGCTTGATGACGTATCCTCGAAGATGGCTCTCCATTCCAACCAATTTCCACTGTTCCCGTTGAAGATAGGTAGGTCCTGGCAGTGGGTAGGCATCCTTGTGGCCCCCTGCTTCATTCCCATGGTGATGGCCTTCGCTAGTTCCCCGAAGTCGAAGGCGCCCTCACCCCTGGCAGGCTTGGCACTGCTGCTACATTCTTCCTTTGTGGTGGCTGGTGGTGGCTGCGTTGCGTCGCCCGGTGGCTGTTGCTGAAGCCACCTGTTCACCTTAGCGACGGACGCGCCGCCGTCGTCCTCTTCATCCGTGTCATCCTCGCTCTCGGCTACGGCCTGGGCGCGCGCCAGTTGTGCCTCAGCCAGCATTACCGCTGCCTGTGACTCCGCTAGGCGCCGCTGAGCCAGCTGCTCCTTCGCCTCCAACTCCGCACGGATCTGTGTGCGTTTGGCTCGGGAACAGCGTGACCGAGCGGCAGCTGTCGCGGGCCTGCTAGGTGCGCGGTCAACGTCGACCGCGGTCCCGCTGGTTTGCGCCGTCTCTGCCGTCGTCGTGGTGTCCGTGGTCGTCGTAGCCATCGTCCCTGTAGACGTTGTCGGTGTGGTCGTCTCTTCCGACGTCTCGTCTGCGCCTCCCCTGTTGCTCCTCGTCACTGGCATTCTTCAACCTTCAAAATTCGGCTCGCGAAGGACAATATAATGTGGAGGACCGGACCACTCCACATATGATGCTAACTGTAGACTTGATGCCTACCTATCCGGAGACCCAGCTCTGATAAGAGCTAATCGTGCTAAACGACTTGGATGCTCCCTCGGTCACTTGTTTTGCGTCTATTACGCGTGTGGACTGTATACTAGGTGTGATTGAAGAATATGTGACTCTACGTTAAGTTACTTCCAAATAAAACTGATTCTAAACTTAATAAAAAACTGACTCTAAACTTCTAGGTAAAATAAAACTTTTTCTTTGTTCTTGGTAAGAGCGCTTGTGCTTCGGGCGGGATACTTGTTCCTTATCGGTGGCTATTCGGCGACTGACTACCGTATCAAATTTGGCCTCCTATTTATACTATTTTCGCCCGAAGCACGAAAACACAAAATTCATTTATTCTTAATAAAATTACGTTCACAACAGAGTTCTATAGTCTACGTGTATAGAACAACAAACATTTTCCTTATATTTTTAGTAGAAGTACCTTTTTTGACCTCTTGAAGTTGGCACGTGTAAGGAACCGGTTCAAACCGGTTTTTTCCTACACGTGCCATATAAATACAAATTTATTTTAGCTTTTATTGAACATTCTTATTGGAAATGGACACCTTACTTCCCAACCATTACGTATCACGCAATTAATGTTCAATTCAATAGCGAATTATCGGAAAAAACGTGTATTTACTTTTGGTTCGCACGGGCCCAGCCAGTCGCAGCGCTGCCAGGCGCGTGCGAGCGAGACAACCTATCGATATACTCGATTCACAACTTATTTTTAATATTTACATAATAGGCCGTTACGTTTACATAGTGCTTATGTACTAAGCCGTCGTGTACAGAATATAGGAAATTGATTATTTATTAAAATTCACGACATAAAATATTGAAAATGTGTGAAAAGGGGCGAAAATCTTCAACTCTTTATAAGAAATACTTATTCGTAACTGTGAATAATCTAAGTTAGTTCCGAAGTGCCCTCGGGCGATTGGCTCGTGTAATTTTATGTAGAAAGTATTTTGAACTTTGAAAGTACAATTTGTGAACTTCTAGTTATAACAGAAGGCATATTATTGTTTCACTGACTCGAACGCACAAAATGGAGTTCTGAGTCGTAGTTAATTTAATTAGGAAGAAAAGTTAGAAGGAGAAATAAATTAAAATCAAAATATTAAAGAAGTACAAAAGTAAATTAAGTATATGAATTTACTGAGCATTGCGTGGGTAATTTCAAAACTGTTGTAAATATTATTTGCGAAGTGAAATAATTTTATGTTGTGTAATATATAACAAACAAGATATTTTATCCAATTATGTTTCTGCACCAAATTATTTGCCTTTCCTGGTTTATTTGATTAGGTAGGTTAGGTATAGATGTAATTATTTACTCATATTGTTATTTTGTTTCAAAGATTTATTATAGGTGTCTATCTAATAACTATTTATGTATACCATATATACATAATTGAATACGAAGCTAAGCCGCCTTAAACAAGTGAATTTATACACATCATTTTTATTAAGTTTTGAAGAAATGAAGTTATTCTGCATTACACCATGTATTTTGTATGTCCATTAAATTTTATATCGTCATCAAATAACCAACTGTATATGACTGTATAGTAATGGTTAAAGTCTCACAGTGTGTGCGTTTAAACCTTGTCCAGACAGGGCGAATTCACCACGTGTTTTTGACGCCTTTCGTAATCCATAGCGGAGTATCAATCACTTCCTCGTGAGGTCTAACATACAAAGTGCTCAATGTAGCACGTAAACTGACGCCAACGCATGTACATGTGTACAGGGTTTCAGCGACACACTGCGACAACGCAACGTTTGACGTGACGTCGCCATTGAAGGCTCTTAAGAGGGCGCACACAGGCGTTAGCTCAGTTTAGCGAAAACTGAACTTTTCGAAGCTCTTAATATCTATAAAAAACTTTTCTAACAGACTTATGAATTACACAAAATGTTAGACAATATTGTTGCCTAAATAGTTAGTAGAAAACATTTTGTCATGTAATGGAATATTTATGAATGCTATCGTGATAACCGAACAGTGTTTTCTCGATTTCACGTTCAGTGCCAACTTCGGATGTCAAAATATCCCCGTAATGCTGCCAATTGTAAGAAATAAATTATAAAATCTAACGGCAAATATACTTAAGCATATAGTTAGTAGAACATTTTTGTAATTTTTTGTTACATAAATAAGATATTAACATCCAAACTAAGTGAAATTACGAAGAAAGTCAAGTCGTTGTTATGTTTGTTTTCACCATTAAATCTTAGTTATTTTATGTCAATATTATCATCATCTAAGAGATAAAGGTATTCCCTAAAATCTAGGCTCCAAAATTTATGATAAATGTTTACCATTATTTTTCTACCAATTTTTTAATATAGCCATAAAACCACTATAAAACCGCGCGCGTCTTTTATTACGACTCAGTCCAGCCGCCGGCTCTGCGGAGAGAGGTCACGTCGCTCCGGCGCAGGATTGACCTCACGTAATTTTTGTGCCCATACGCAGTGCAAACCGTGTAGCGCGACCGACAATCTAGATACTTTGGTAAGTAAAATATGACTTTTTGATGATATGACGACGAACTATTTACTTTTTTAGTGACAACAACATAATATGTTTCAGAGTATGGGGAACAAAAATAAGCAGTTTTTATCTAAAAAAAGAAAAAGACGAAATGTTGAAAATTTAAATAAAGCAAGGGCTAAAAGGCCTTTAATTAATATAATGGTTATAAATTATAATATATGACAAGTTCTACTAAGGAGGTCGATTATTGCGAAATCGAAAAAAAAATTGCTGTTTCATATGTTTCAGTCCGTATGATGAAGGAGGACACGAAGAGGAAGAAAAACAAGAGCCCGTACTTTTCATCTTCTTCAAAATGAAAACCATCCTGGTGATGGAATTGAATCCTAATCCCAACCAAAGAATCATTTCTCTTTATAACCCATTTGTTAATTTTTTCGTTTTTTTGAGATTGTGGGTGAACCGTTAGTCTCACAAACTTCGCTATGAGGTCTAATAAAAGCTAGTTAAATCTACTACAAAGTATTTTCAGTGACGGTTCTTCGTAGGTTACGTGGTTTTTTCCAATATTTCGCGAAGTACGTAAAACTTGAAAATTTCAATGTTTGGTAAAATTAGGTTATATATGAAGAGCCACAGCTTGGCTCCTATGGTATCAATAGAGCTGCGATTGGTCTCATATTGTAGGTAATGTATGTAATTTAATACATATAGGTGTAGAAAACATTGTGAAAAATGCATAGTTTTAGTCCTGGAGCAAAAATTTCTAAAATTTCGCAATTTTTTCAAAAACTGCTACCTGCTGATGCTTTTAATTATGGCTTTTTTTCTGCAATGGAGTAACTTAGAGCAATTATTTTTCCTTTTTTGGATAGAAAACAATTGTAGATCTTACTCAAATGAAGTATTTACGAAATTAGCAAGGCCTTTTTAAAATATTTTAATTGAATTTTTGTTGAAAATTTCACAAAATCAAAATTTGTTTTCTAAAATTTTTGCTTTTATTTCCGTATGGATAAAAATAACACGATTTTGTACTGTGCATTACAGACCAATATCATAACTCTCCAAATATGGCAAAAAAAATCGAATTGCAAGGTTTTTTTGGGCCCCAATTTCGTCTGAAGACTGCCAGAATTAAAAGAGATGACGAATTTTTGTCATCAAAGATGGAATCGAAATTGGTGAAATTTTACAAGAAATGTATTTTACCAGAATTGGTAGATAGATGGTAGAGTCTATGTATGCCAATTAGAAACTAATACAAATAATTATATGTACCTATATCTATTATGAGTACTTTATTGTTATACTTCTCCATAATCCATAGGCATTAATACACGAGTAAAGATACATTATTTGTATTTATTTCCAAACGAGACATGAAGAATGTCGAAAAAAAATTTCAATTACATAATAACAATACTTATGTTCTACATAGAAATAGGTCTGTAGCTAAAATCACATGAACTTCGATATTAAATAGTGAAGTCTTATCATAAAAGTATCAAAATCATTTGTCTTCGCCGGCGCACGCTCATGTTCGTGGCTCAGTAGTTTCGTAAAATAACACGCTTCGATTTTGAGTTGCGTTGATTTGGGTGCGCCCTCTTAATTAAAGTTGTTCAATGCAAAAGCGTCAATGCTGCATTATTATTATATATCGACATTTCACAAAATTTATGAATGTAAGTTTCAGCAAAAGTGTCCAATATATTAATTTATTATTTGTGAACGCTTTATAAAGAGACCGTTTATCATCTATAAAGCTTGTTCAGCGTAACATTGAACCCTGAAGGTTTTATCAAATAATGGATATTAAAATGTCATACAACATTTTCGTGAACGACATTTTCCATACAGTCTTTATGTGTAAAGAGTAAATGACCAATTCAGAAATTTTCATTTAATTAACATGCTGTGGGCAATGAAATTAATTTTATTGAATTAATCAAATTTGCCTGGACATTCTTGTTATGAATTAGACATGTAAGATGATTGTACAGAAAATAGGATTAATTTGTGATTGTCAATTTAATCACTTTGCCCATAGGTTGCGGTGACTGTTTACCATCAGGCGGCTGTATGCTTGTCTGCCACTTTAGTCGTAAAAAAAATCTATAATTATTTCATTCTAAAATTATTTGACATGGACAACGATTAACAACAGCTTCAGATTGACAAACAATGAAGCTCATAATATGGCACCGGAAAATAACTACAACTCTGTGGAACTGACACTGAATTTAATCAGAAAGATATTAAACAGAGTTGGAAAGATTGAATACTACTCGACAAGTTTTCTATTTCATCCATGAAATAAAAATGTACCTAATATAATAGGATTAGTGATCTCACTATACTGCAGACTACCACCGACGATGTGCAGGATTAGAGGCAGCAATTGATACAGAAGTCCATTAAAATTCTGTCTAAAAAGGTACATCTATTTTGAAATGAGAACTTGGTTCGTTTCTATTTAGATGGTAAACTGTGTGTACGATTTATTTTTATTCCTAAAATTTTGTCTACAAACTTTTGTTCCGTATTTTCTATTTGAAGATTTTTTTTATTTTAAACAAAATATTATAGCTATATAGTTTTTAATAATTGTATAATAACATAATATTCGCCATTTTTTCATGATCAACATGATTATAATGTCGTAAAAACACTTACTTTATTAATAAAGAAGGTTAAACCAAGGATTACCTAAGACCTGTTTTGTCACTGTCATTCTTGGAGCCAGGCATCCAAAAAGTCTGACCTAAAATAATATTAGAACCAGTAGACAAACGAGTTGAACTAAAAACCTAATTATAAACATAAAGCGTGATTTAAAACTAGATACTTGTCTAACCATTTTTTTTTTGTCAGCAAGCGTTCCTGTTTTATTGTCGCAATTTTCGCTATGTGTCCATGTCGCTTGCGAAAAGCCCTTGTTATTTCGTCGCATACAGTAACAAAACACGGGATGTAGTTTTTTTTATATGTTAACGTTGTATTGTAAATGTTGCGTACGTTTTACTGCTAGATTCCGAAAAATTCTCTAAAAAGGCGCTACAATCTGTCATCTTCAATCAGTGGAATGAAACTAATTTTAAGTTATTGAGTTTATGAAATAGCGACACCAGAACTGAGAATATTTACATGCTTCGCATGAACTTGCGATATTGTAAAGATCGCACTTTTTTGCGAGATTTTAGTTACACCAACTTGTAAAATTTCACAAGATTTATTACATAAAGAAATAAATTCCAACGTAGGTAATATTCGAAGCAAACTTTTCCATGTAAAACGAGGTTTAAAACAAGAGGCTATATACCAATTGTGGCCTTCAAACGCTCTTTGGTTCTGGTTTAAAACCATGTAGCGCAGACAACATTAAATCTGAAACGCATTTTTGTGCGTTTGCAACATCGCAGGTTTGTGCGTTAGTTTAATATTGATCCCCCTATGCTATTGTCTGTCATGTGAATGTCATGTTTTGTATAGTGTGCGCTTCTGTTACAGGGTGCTGTTTTGTGACGTTTTTCACGCGCAAAGCAGCGTTGAAAGCGCAAGACGCTTTACACAATATCAAAACGTTGAGTGGGGTAAGTGCGTTTACATGTTAACATTTTCAAACATTTGTTGCGAATGCTACGTAAGTTGTATTGCGGTTTTCTTGTATCCACCTGTATACAAGCCCACCATACATGCCCATAGTTGAGTCCCCTGTAGATCCAGAATCAACAACGGCGACCTCAGATTGAAAGATTTATTGATTGAAGCTTATTGATGTCCCGTGGAGAAGCTACAGCCTGTCTTGGAACTCACAACGAATTTAATCAGTACCCAACCTGTCTGTCTGCTTTGTTTTATACAAAAAAAAAAACCTTTGACTGCCTTCGCAACAACTGTTCCTTTTTTCAACTCTTTATGCCACCAAAAATAATTTTAATATACCTACAACAAATATAAAATTTATTTTAAATTTTTAATCAGAAAGAAACGTAATATTATTAATCAGAAAGAAAACAGATTTCTACTTAGTTTAATTTTGAAGTTGTTTTTGGTGGTTCTTTGTTATAGTGCATGTTAGTATTTATGTTGATTTTAAAATGTTGAAAACCCAATAACATACAGATATATTACTTTTGTTTGTGTTTTAAAAAATATGTGTTGTGGAATATGATCCCCGCCGATGTCTTTTCTTTAGACTATAATATGGGGTTCTTCAAAATGGGCATTAAAAGATTTTTACAGGGTCGGCAACGCGAGAGTGATACCCCCCGGTGTTGCAAACGTCCATAGGCTACGGTGACCGCTTAACATCAGACGGGCCGTAAGCTTGTTTGCCACCGTAGTGGTATAAAAAATGTGGTAGGTTGATGCCACCGTTAACATAACAGTTATTTACGAGAAATAATGTCGAGTCTCATTATCCACCAAAGTAATAACCCACAGTTTGCCAATCCGAAATACTTAATCCGTGGGCTAACACGTAGCAATCATCGACCCCACCGAAGAACACCGCACACAATGCATCCAATCAACAAATATTTTCGTACAATATCCAGGAACAACCTCATTCCACCTGCCACTTCCAAGAGAATCGAGAATCAATCGTAAGAAAAAAACCCCGATAATATAATAGAATTGAATTATCGCCGAGATGAAGACGAAATAGGGAAGAGAAAGGCGAGTGCCATTGAGCTACTAACTATAGACAAAATTCGAAAATTATTATTCAGATGCGGCTTACACTTTCACGCACAGTCTTATAGTCATTCTCTACAAAAAGTGAACAATAGTTTTTGCATTAAGTACTTACGTTAGGTACATAAAAATTTTGTATAAAGGAGACTGGGCCTTTTTTGTAAGGAAAGTGATCTATGAACCAGTAGCGATATGGGTATACAATTTAGGGATACTTCTTCTGGACACTAATGCTCTCGGCATCTAAATCTCTTTTTCTATCCTTTGTTTTAGGCGTAAATTGGCGCTAATTTTATACAATCCATGTGCATGTTTCCTTCTTACGTGCTTCATAATAGACAATGTAACGATGCATGGAATCTTAAAGTCTACTTAGATAGTCAACCTATGGCCGGCTCGCTGACTCGATGGAAGGAGTCGGTAATTCGATTGCGCTCCATAACAATCGAGACGCGGTATCGAATGGGATGTTTGTCCTCCCGCGTCCTCGGTAATGCAATAAAAGTAAATTCTTATAGATATCTCGATTCGTGCAACAGGTTTGATCATCGCGATTATTCTAACGATGACACGGCTTTATGGTCAGTGTTTTGTTTTTAAGTTGTTAACTTCACAATCCAATATAAAATGAACAAAATAAATCAAATCGTTCATTCAGTGAGTGCTGATCGTACATAGACCTGAAACTTGGAGGATGTGTTTTTTGTATATAATATATTATTTATTTATTTCTCTTACAAAATAGCAGTTTACACAACAGTTTTACAAGTAGATTCAGCTAACAATTAAAATGATAAATGAAATAAAACGTATGACGTAGACTCTCTCAGAATATAGGCGTAAAGCAGCAATGCGTTTCGGTCCGGTTCGGTTGGTTAAATTAACTTCCACCGTCCGTTCTGTCTAATGACGGAAGCCTAACTCTTTCCCTTCTCCTTTTCCTCGTCCTTTCTCTGGTTATTATTCCCTTGCAACTTTCTTGTCAGCTTACTTTTTAGCGCCTCTAGTATAACTGATGTTCGTTGTCGGCGGTAATTACTTTCATCAAATTAGTATTAGATAAATATAACATAATATATTATCTTATAAGTAACTATACACTTCCAAAAGACATTATAAGTTACATATTCACCAGAGCCATTTGGCTATGTTAAAATTTTAATATATTATTGGCTCACAGCCCGCTTAGAGGCCTGAATAATTAATACTTGTAACCGAAAGAAGCCATTAGTGTACACAACGCACACACATTTAAGTTTATTATTTAGAGATTTAGAAAACTTTATTAAATACTTTTCTATATATTTGATAGACCCGGTGATCAAGTGGCTAGCAATAGCCAGTTTACCTCAAGGAAACGGATTCTAATTCGATTGTGTGCTTGAATACAGCCTTTTGTCTTAGTCTCGATGTTTTCCATATGTAATAAAATGTATTATTTTTTTAACAAAAAAAGGATTTATTTATATTAGTCAGCTATCAAGTACCCAAAGTATGTCTAGCTCTAGTTAGTTGGCACTAAATGGCGTTGTATGGTATGGCTTAGCTACCCGCCAATGGATTACATACTTAGGTATACATACTACATACTTTTTTGTCAATATTTATATTGATAATGTAAAATACGATACATAGAATGTCCATATTAAATTTTTGGACCTGTGGTGTGGATTGAACGCCCTACCCTTCGGTTGAGGTAACTGTTTTGTGTACTAATCGTAAATTAAATCAGAAAAGGGTTTTAGGAATATTTGAAGTAATACAATGCCTGTATTAAGATTTCTCGAATAGTTTTAAACTCGACCCCTCAATACCGAATAGACCCTAATAGACAATCATTTAAAACTTGTATTTCGTAGCAATAATACATTCTTTGACAGCCCGGTGGTGCGGTAGTGCAATTACTTTCGGCACGTTAGGGCGCGGGCTCGATTCCGGGCAACATATTTTTTGATGGTTTTTGTCTTTGTTCTCGAGTCTGGGTGTTTTCTATGTATTGTCGATTATTGCGCGCGCAACCAAAATATAGGTTAAAATTTTAAAATACAGTACCAACGTAAAGAAGTACCAAAGTAGTTTAAGAGAGGTAGGGCATAGCGGATAATCCGCTCAAATCGGAGCAGCCCGTCTGGGGAAGGACCTCCACCTACGGTGTTCCTACGGTGAGTAAGGTCTCCAGAGCTCCACTTGGGGGGGTTGGGAGGGTTGGCAACGCGTGAGTGATACCCACGGTACTGCAAGCGTCTATAGGCTACGGTGATGCTTACCATCAGGCGGGCCGTATGTATGTATGCGAACTTTGTGGTATAAAAAAAACAACACATTTGGACAAAGCCAATGGACTTGAAGGTGTCTCTATTCAAAAGGACTGCGTACTCGCTGTATTATAAGTATGTTTTTACAACAATGTATTCGTTGTCTGGTAACCATACTATGGGCAGGTTAAGGCCAGGGGGCCAGGTGAAGCTGTGTGACATGTGTAGAATATATTATTTATTTATCGTTGTTCTTGGGAAACCATAGTTGTATTTGATTGTTGCATATAAATATCAGTCGTCTCCAGAGTCAAACACGTGTAGGAGTTAAGACTCCTTTGAATATCAATGTTATTTTTGTAGAATTTATTCCTTAGAAGTCGTCCTGGTATTATCAACAGCTTAGACATAATTTTAGTATATTCACAGTAACAAAATTAAATCACTTTTGTAGGCGGGATTTGATTTTTCTTTTGGCTCTGTAAAATACAATTTTAGACACAAGAATCAAGTACGTACTACATTAATTTAATCTATAAGTGTATACTAACTTTAAATAATTATTGATACAAAAATGAAGCTTTGCCCACTGTCTATAGCTCACGAGGGGAATTCCACGAATCCTTAAATTCATTTCAACCGTATTCTACTAATGAACTAAAGATTTCAAATTATTTGTATCATTCATAAGTTAACTTCTGGTCCATAATACATGTACTCTTTTATAATAATTTAAAGAAAAACTCGGTAAATTTCCCCGGCTTCGCACGGGTTTCAGTAAATATTCCATTTGAAAAAAAAAATTATAATATAGCCTATCTATGTCACCCTGGTAAATTGTAGCTTCCAAACGGTGAAAGAATTTTTTCAAATTAGCCTATTCAAACAAACAATCAAATCTTTCCTCTATTATAATAAATACATAAATATTCTTGGACGAATCACACAACGCCATCTAGTTCCAAACTAAGCAACTAAACTTGTACTATGGATTGCTGATAAATACACTGAAATACTTTTTTTTGTAAGTAAATACTTAATATACATAGAAAACACCCAGACCAAGGCAAACAGACATGTTCATGCACATAAATTTTTGCCTTGCGCACCCGCGGCCCTTGGGATAAAGTGACCATTGCTAGCCACTCGACCACCTGGCCTGTCAATAATGTTAGTTTGGACTATTAAGGTATTCTTGTTTTACTTGAACTTATACAACCTTTCATTGTTTCATCTAAACCTCACATAATAATAGTAGTCAAGTCTGCCAATATTCAAGTTACTGTTCAAAATTTTTCTATCAACGACGAAATAACAAAATGTAATTTATTACGGTCATAATTCACAAAACCTCTATTTCGGTAACCTTGCGAAACTCCATTACAGTATTATGACATTTATCAAACTAAAATCAGACTCTAGCAAAATATCCATTTTCAAGAGCAGTCCCAATAAAAGGGACCGTAATAAATAGCTCGAAATGGAAATAAAGACCAGACTCCAGGAATAATAGGGAGACCAATAATATTACGGATTTTACGAACTGGTCTTAGGGGGGCGCAGTAAAATGATATGGGAAACGGACGGTCAGATCTCTTGATCAGCTCAATTTGTGCCAGGTTTCCATTAAACTTAAAGCTTAGTTTCGCCAGACGCAATCGGAAAACCTGCGATTTAACTGGTTTGTTTCCGAGTTGTGGAGGTCTGGGGTTAATCTGGTTTGTCTCTGGATTGTGGAAGTCTTGGATTAAGGCTACGATAAAGAATTAACGTAGTATAATTTGAATATAACGCACAAAAATCTTTTAAAGATAAACGGAATAAAAGTGTCCATTTCAAAATTATAGTTATAAATTTTAATTCAATGTAGGTTTAAGGAATAAGATAAAGTCTCTGGAGTGACTTCTGCGAATCTCATGCGCCATCTTGCTTATACAAAACATTAAAACAAAACAAATTGAGACTAGATTTTAATTGTTTTAATTTCGAGAATATGCCCTCAAATATACACAAGTTTAACAATAGGGAAGCAAACCACACCGCCTATATCGAGCAACAAAAAAATCTTGGACGTAGAAGACGTAACTTATGAACCCAGAGCTAACATACTTAAAATCAACGCCAAACTTTACAGTTCTGGCACATTGACGTCTCTCAGCAAAAGTTTAATGAAAGACGGAACATAAATTGCGTTTGAGCAATGGTTCAAGTTTAAACTATGTTCCGTGTCCGAGATTAATTTTGGCCCAGCGCCCCATAAGATCTCGTTCGAATTTTCCGAATAGTTCGCTGTAACTGAGAATTTGGACCGTAAGATCGCTAATGGTCAGTCACGCGTGAAAAAACTCCGACCTTTTAATTATTTTGTTAAGGCATACCCTACTTTTAATTACACAACGTTTTTTTTTATTGAATACCATCTGCCTTAATAGGAATTTTAATTAAAACTACCAGTGAATTTTTTCAGCTTTTTTCACTAGTTTTATACAGAGATTTTAAAAGCATAAAAGCAAAATATTTCACTTTGATATGGACAAATAAAATTGACATTTCAAAAGTGTATATATGTTTGTGGTAAAGACAGAAATGTCGCATAAAAAATAAATTGTAAAAATAAGTATATTCATTTTACTGTTTGCTGTACACACGCAAAGTAAATTCATCTTGTTCTTGTTTTTTTTTTTATATATATAAGAAATCGCGCTCATAATCCTTAACTTATTCATACTCTATTTCAATATACTTGGCACAACATTTGCAGTGAAATTAATTGATGATGTTTCAACTGGTTTGTCACACTTTATTATGGTAACATTATGTGGTTTTCTTTGTCGCAAAAAATAAAAAAGGATTAAACATGGACCTAGAAAAAAAGGCGGACGGAATCTTGCTAAGAAAGAATTGAAGCACCCTAATGGCGGCGGCGTAACTATGTGTGAGTGTGAAATGGCTGACCGGCACGCACACATTCACACCATAGTAAGCCGGCCGGTTCGTTCGTATACACGAGGTGGCTTACTATGGGTGCTTCACTTTTTAGTTTCAGTGACGGTGTCTGCCTTTTTTTCTAGGTTCATGAGATTAAATTCATGTTTATTTCGTATCGATTTATATTTTTATTTCAGACGATTAATTGAAACTTTCGTGTCAAAATATATAGTGCAACGGAATATAATATGTTCTTCTTGTTTATTTACGTTCCACTCGATGGAGGCTCTTATAACAATTGACAAAGCCTCCAAGTCCAATTTACATGGTGGAAACTGACCAATACGCTGTGCAAAAATGTATAAATCAATCAAGTGTACCACTACTCAGCAAAATAGAAAAGCCATATATCGCGGAACATAGAAGTACAAAATGTTTCGGATGAATCGTGTGTATGTAGAACTAGCTTGTTGAACGTGTAACTTATTGGATGGTTTTGTTTTCACAAGCTCTTTTAAAACAGTATAATACAAGTTACGTGTTTTTAATAACACTAAAACAAATAAATACAATTTTATTATCTAAGTATAAAGTTACAACGACAATATTTAGCATTTTGTTATATAGAATAGATAGAATATACTTTATTTGCAATTCACAATAGTTAGGACACAGTATACATAAACACAACATACACACTATTGAAATCGCAACAAGGCGGCCTTATTGCTAAAAAGCAATCTTTTCAAGGCAACCTTAGGGTAACGAATTATTTTATGGACTGGGCAGGGCTAGTAAGATAAGTACTCATGAATAGGAATTATAATATAAAATATGACATAAAAATAACGAATATCATAATAACAATAAATATACATAAATGCGTACACATATATTTAATAGTATAATATATAGGTATATATAATACATAAATATAATATACATAAATATACATAATCATATACGAATATGAGAAACATAGGTACTAGGTATATAAAGTCAAAGAGCCAGGAAATGACATTTCACTTGCCTTTTGAATATGTCAATGGATTTCGCTTTCCTAATGGTGACTGGTAAACTATTCCAAAGTCTGATAGCCTGAATGGTGAAAGATTGATCTAAGAATTTGGAAGAATGAATAGGCATGAGAAGAGTGAGATTATCAGAAGAGCGGAGAGATAGGCCATGGGCAGAAGAGGAAAAATTAAAGCATTCTTTTAGATAGGAGGGGGTTCGAGGATTAAAGAGTATAGAGTAGAGAAGGGAGAGAATATGCATATCTCTACGCTGACGAATGGGAAGCCATTTTAATTGTGCACGGTAATCGGAGACATGGTCAAATTTACGTAGACCGTATATAAATCTGATGCAAAAATTTTGTAGGCGATCGAGCTTATTAATCAGAACAACGTTAAGGTCAGAGTACGAAGTATCTGCATAATCTAGGATAGGAAGAAGAAGGGATTGTGCAAGAGCAACTTTGGTGGCAGTGGGTAAGAAATTTTTAAGTCTGCGAAGACACCCAGAAGCAGCAAACATCTTCCTGCTTACCTCAGCCACCTGATCTTTCCAAGAGAGTGTGGAATCCAATATTATGCCGAGGTTTTTAACCTTGTCACTGTAAGGGATGCAGATTCCATCAAACATCACCGGAGGTATACGAGATTTCTCCAGTCTCGAAATATACGCTTGGCTACCTATTATAATGGATTGCGACTTGGCAGGGTTAACTTTTAAGCCAAAACGTTTACCAAAAGAAGAAATTCGGTTAAGATTAACGTTGGTTTCTGCAACAGCTAAGGCAATATTGGTCAAAGATGCCTGGCAATAAATTTGCAAATCATCTGCATAAAGGTGGTAGGAGGAAGAAAGTGAATTAGTGATAGGAGAAATGAAAATAGCAAATAGAAGAGGAGACAGCACACCACCCTGCGGCACGCCGGCAGTCGTATCACACCAAGTAGACTTTCGGTGATCAATTTTGACACGTTGCCGACGCCCGTACAGGTAATTACGAAACCAATCACACACTGTAGGAGATATATTAAGAGAAGAGAGAACTGCTAACATAATATCAAAATCAACAGCATTAAAAGCATTGCTGAAGTCAAGTAAAGTTAATAAAGTGAGCTGTTGATTTTCCATGCCACGCCTAATGTCGTCAGTAATCTTAACTAGAGCAGTAGTCGTACTATGACCAGGACGGAAACCGGATTGGAAAGGGTTATGAATGTTATTGGAATTCAGAAAATTATTAAGTTGCCAGTGTACTAACCGTTCCAAAACTTTGGATAGGAATGGAAGTATGGAGATGGGACGGTAGTCACTGAAAACGGAAGGATGGGATTTTTTGGGTAACGGGATGATGTGCGCCTCTTTCCAGCACTCGGGAAAGGATCCAGTGGAAATAGAAAAGTTGAGGATTTTAGTCAGAATGGGAACAAGGAGATCAATTAAAGGAATAATCATATTACGACTAATACAATCACCTCCAACGGCATTAGACGTGATGGACAATATACTTCTCTTAACATCACAGTCAGTGAATGATTTGAAAGTAAATGGTGAGTGATTGGGAGATGGTGTTGAAGAAAGTTGGTTTATAGTGTCTAATTTGACTTTTTTGTCAAGAAATGAGCAAGAAGAGAAATGACTATTTAATGAGTCAAGATCAATATCTGAAGAACAGGAATTTCGCGATTTACCAACTCCCATTGATCTAAGAAATTTCCAAACTTTTGCTTGGTCTTCATTGTCTACAGATTGGTGAATGTGGCGTCGCTGTGCGTCCCTACACACCTTATTGCAGAGATTCCTTGCCTTGTGATATTTGTCCCGCTTGTTGATGTTTGATGGGTCCGCTTTATGGCGAGCTTTCGCTCGATTCTTTTTTTCCCGAAGTAACTTAATGTCGTCAGTTAGCCAAGGAGCAGGAAGATGTTTGATTTTCACCGGACGAATGGGAGCATGTGTATCATACAGATGTATTAAAAGAGAATTGAACAACGATACTTTCTCGTCAATGGTATCCACAAGGTCAATACACGACCAATCTATTTCCCCAGCATCACGACGAAGTGAATCAATATTCATTCCACCAAAGTTGCGTTGCATCAAAATTTTGGGTTTAAATTTAGGAGGACGGATTTTATAGGAAAGGTATACTAGGTCATGATAGGAAAAGGCATCTGCGGTGAATTGTCCATGCTTTGCAACATGATCGAGGGAGCTGACCATAATAAGGTCGAGAAGAGAGGGGGCACAATTAGGAAAATAATGCGTAGCATTTAGCGGAAGTATATTTAAATTTGTAGAACTAACAAGAGTTCGGAGACGGCACGCACGGGAATCATCTTTTAAAAGACAAGTATTGAAGTCGCCCATGATAATGGAGTGATTATAAGACACAGTAAGGTCTTCAAGAAGTGTTTCAAAGTCGGAAAAATAATTAATAGACTTATTCGGGCTATAATAAACACCGAGAAGGGTTTTAGTACCGGAGAGAAGTATTTCTAAGAAGAGATACTCAGGCGTATCTGGGGGTGGTGGCTGCGGAGATTTACTAATAATAGTGAAGGCAATATGACTACGAAGGTAGATAGCAACACCACCGTGGGAGGAAGTTGTTCGATCGTTGCGAATAAGCTGGAAACCTGGAAGCGAGTAGGTAGTGGACGGCAAGGATGGATGCAAGAAGGATTCGGAAACCAGGATGGCATGAATATTACTACAGTTACCAAACGTCAGCAACAAGTCTACGTAGTGTGCAGGAATACTCTGGGCATTTATATGCACAACATTAAAATTTTTTGGGAAATTAGCGAAAGTAGAGAGAAGAGAATCAGAGAGAGTAGGCGTATCAAGACTATGGAAGCTATCCTCACTTAAAGACAAGTAATCACTTCCAGACTCACTGTCATCTAAACCTGACATAATACAAATTAATTATAATACAAAACAAAAAAAAAAATAATATGATATATAAAATACAAATATATACTATATAGAACGATAACTGCTATCACCAAATCACATAAAACGTTACCTGCCAGCAGCATCTACTTTGCAACAAAAGAGTAACAAAAACAAATATGTTCCCAACAAGCATTATTCAAAATAATATTAACACAACCCGATTGAAAAAAAAAAACTTATTAATAATATACACTTAAATATCGTACACTTACTAAACGATTGAATTAAATTATAAAATGAATAAAATAAAAAAAAAAAATAAAAAAAATGTGTAAACGAAAACAACAGAAGATAATTATAAAACAATTATGGTTGCCAACAAAAAAAAGAAGAAGAAGATTGACTTTTGCAGAGGATGACAGTTAGTTATGTTGACACTTGACATTTGGCATTAGAAGAAACAAAATTGAATTGAATGTTTTACAATTTACAAATTTTAATTTTTTTAAAAGTGATTGTACGACAAACCTACCTTCAAGCTAGTAAACAAAATTAGCATAAACGCGGGTGTGCGTGAACTATACTAACGCTTTTACAAAAGTTACTGTGCTGCGGGAACACTATAAAAAAATAAAAATAAAATACAATCACATTTCACAAACACAACTATAACATTAGAGTACACAACGAACAAACAAAGCGCTACTTTTTAGCGGGTGCCGGGGCAACGCGCCGGCTGCGGCCCGCAGGCTGCGAGGGCGCAGGCTGCGAGGCCGCAGGCTGCGCAGCAGTCTTCGTCGGCGGTTTCTCTGCACCCACTCCGGAGCTGCCCGCTGCACTGGGGCCAGCCAGGGCGTCCAGTTGGACAGCGGACGATATACGCTGCCGTTTGCCTTCCGCGTCGACGCAATAAATGTCCCCATCCCGTGTCCAACAGCGAGACACACCAAGCTTGGCACGCGCAGCCATGAACAGCCGATGCCGTCGTGCAGTTAAGAACTCAGAGACAGTCTTACCAGTAGTCTTCAGCTTTTTCTTACCGAACCACACTTTATCCCGAATGGTCGCTTCTCGGAATTTAACAAGCAGAGGCCGAGGCTTCTCACCACCAGTACGACCCATGCGCTGACATCTGCTTATATCCGCCACAGCAATTCCGGATTCGGGTGTACAGTCCGCTAAAACTGACACAGCTGCAGCAGCGGAAACCTCATCCTTCTGTTCCGGCACACCATGAAGGAGCAGTATCTTCCGACGGCTCCGCATCTCCATCCTATCAACATCCTGGACTAGGAGAGACACCACTGTATGCAGGCTGCTGAAGATTAAAGCCGTGTCAGCTTTAAAAGATTTAAAGTCTGCGTATAGGGCGTCCAGAGTCCGAGTGTTCCCGGGGGAGACACGTGCAGCTGCCAGCTCAGCATCAAATCTTGACATGCGAGCGTTCAAGTCTTCCGCGACATCCTCAATCCTCTGAACAGCAGCATCCATTGTATGTGTTGTATCCAGATAAAGTGACTTGCAGATTATGTGTAACTAAAGTGAGTTGCACTAAAGATGTGATGTGAAATCAGGAAATTTTTACAGGAAATGCTAGCTGGTAGGCAACTTTAATTTATAATGTCATGTAATGTAAAAATTATTACTAATATTAATTTATTACAATAAATATTCTTATAAGAACCAATAACACGTGTTGTCGTTGTGCCTACCCGAAAGAAAAAAAGTTTGTTTAAGTTGCAATTAATATATTATTTAAAAAATAACATAAAAAAATTGTTTTGTAATTTTGTGAGTAATTTTGAAATATTTAATTTGTTTTTTTTAAGTAATTTTGAAACAATTCGTATCAATCATTAGCTATCAGTAATTAATGAAACGGGCCCTTAATAAAGTCTAAAAATTATTATAAACTAGCTTTTCCCCGCGGCTTCGCTCGCGTTAACTTGATGACGTTTGACAACAAAACAACCCATAACGCGACTTGTGGCGTCATCTATTGGCCGATACAGCGCCCTCTATAGTAGAATAGTTATTTGTTATGCAAGGCTGCAAAGTTGGTTTTTTGGCGCGAGTACTCGAATATAGAATCCTGAGCGTAGCGAGGGTTTCAAAGGTACGAGACGCAGAATAACTTTGCTGCCGAGCGAAACACAAAATTTTTCACCTCACTACAGCGAGGAAAATCCTAGGTGCAAGAAAAACGCAAATAATATATATTAAATAAGTGTTTATTTTTTTCATGCGGTGTCGTGCTGGCCAGTTCGATTATTCTAAAAATAAGGTTGGCGCACTGGCATGAAATAAGTATTAATACATTTTCAGAGGACTGGCGGTATAAAAAATTAAAGAATAGAAAGGTTCGAATTTTAAAAATACTTTTCACGCTAGGGCACAAAATGCACTTTTGCGCTTAGATTTCGAATGACAAACAGATTCTTTCCGACCTTGTGAGGTGAAAAAAATATTTTCCTATTGGAACGACATACTTTCATGGGATAAAAAGTAGCCTATGTTGGGCTCTGTACCCCTAAAACAATATGTATGCAAATTTTCATAATGATCGGCTGCTTAGTCAAGCCGTGAAGGAATAACAAACAAACAAACAAGCAAACAAACTCACTTTATCATTTATAATATTAGTAAGGTTATGGATAGGATAACACTATAAAGCATTATATGAAATTCTGACGCCATTTCTATTTCACGGCGGGCTGTTTTCTTAGTTCCGTGGCGCGGATCCGGCCGGCGATCGGCGACCGAACTTTGATCGATGGACCGGATTTATGATAGAGTTCCCCCGGTCTTAAGTAATTGACTGGCTCCATTAGTTGGGTGCAGGTTTCGGGGTACCGTAATGGTTTTATTTGTGATAAATTGACGTTTTTTGTTATATTTTTATTGAATTAGTCATAGATTTATAACGAGCATCCATTTCTTATGCTTTTTATGGCCATTGCACTCGGTAATAAATTACAGCTATAAGGAAAAATATTATTGCGGTGTCGCATTTGTACAAATATTATATTTTTTAGATATAACTATAGAACTTCACGTCTATGTACATCACACAAAATGTCCATAGCTAAGTACACATTTATAACAATTTGTACAAGGCCTACGAAACTTGTAATCATTGAAGCTACGCTACATCGCTACATCGTAGCAGGTAGGCGGTTCCGTAGCTTCGTAGCTGCATGGTGCTACGCGTTTTGTTCGTAGGCTTTTACGCTTTTGTTTTTTTCACAGAAGGTTTAAAATACAGATACTTTTTAATACTTACTTTCCATGAATATAATATAAAAAATAACCATTATTTATCCTAATTAAATATTTTCATTATTTTAATATATTTAACATGTGATGTGGTAGCCCTTGGCAGTGTACTAACAGAACCAAACTAAAGTTGATTTCTGATTCCTATCTTCACCCCAAAACCCGATCATATAAAGTACAGATAGCAAATCGATGGGCTTCCAAAGGTTACCCATAATTCCCGTCGCCGGTCGCGGTCGGTCGCCAACATGGGAAGTGATGGCTCAATACATGAAAATACATTTAGTACGGGATACGTTTATGGAATGATATACACCAATGAGCTTATGAAGTTACTGTTAAGTATAATGCAATGGTAATGAAAAGGATTTTTATATTTTGCTTTAAATTAAGCATTTTTTTAATTTCGTAAAATAGTTAGTGTCAAAATTCACTCGTGTAAAATCGCTTCATATACTTATGTGTCAGTGCGTCCAGATTATGTAACGTGTTGTTTAACTTGTTATATAACACGAGCTGCTGCCCGCGGTGTTACCCGCGTTCAATTTTATGCAGCGCCATCTATATCAGAATTTTGACCAAATCCTACGGTAATCGTGTATTTCTCGGGATAAAGAGTACCCTATGTGTTAATCCAAGGTATCAGCTACCTATATACCAAATATCATAAATATTGGCCCAGTCAAAACCGTGAAGTGATAACAAACGTACACACAAACTTTTTCCTTTATATTACTAGGGTGTCCACTTAGTATGGAAATATCGGGATTACACGCAAACCAAATTGCGCGGGTTTCGCTAGTTGATATTATGAAACACTAGCTTTTGCGCGCGGCTTCGCTCGCGGTTAATTTTATGACACAGATCTCGTTTGACAACAAAACAACCCATGGCGCGATTTGTGGCGCCATCTGTTGGCCGATACAGCGCCCTCTATAGTAGAAAAAACATTTTCCCATTGGAACGACATACTTTCACGGGATAAAAAGTTATAGCCTATGTTGGGCTCTGTACCCCTGACAATATATGGACAAATTTTCATAATGATCGGCTGATTAGTCAAGCCGTGAAGGAATAACATACAAACAAACAAACAAACTCACTTTCTCATTTATAATATTAGTTAAGATAAACCTTCTCGTTGGAAATGTTACAGTACCAAAAACAAGTCAGTACGCACCTTAAAGAACAAAGTGGAAATAAATCGCATGGCGTTTGTCGATACTAGGCACGTGCCAGAGATGGATGCGTAGTACGGACTCGAATCCTATATGCAAACATTGGCTCAAATGTTGGCGGCACAGTATTTTTTGAATATATTTAAAACGTATGTTTGGCGTCCTATAGTTCGAGACTAGATGGCGCAGTATAATAAAACTTCAACTGGATATAATTTTTCCTGTACAAAACGTTGTCGATTGTCGTCCTGCAAAAATGTGTTTCATAAATCGATATGTGCTTTTCTACTAAAACACATGTTTGTAAATCTTCAAAAAACTACACTTAAACACTAAAAAACATATATTTACATTCATTTATACTAATATTAAATAGTAAGAGATTCTTACAGGGTCAACTACGCGTTAGTAATACTCCTGGTATTGCAAACGTCCATAGGCTGTGGCTGACTGCTTACCATCAGTCGGCTGTATGCTTGTCGGCCATCTTAGTAGTATAAAAAAAGGAAAGATTTGTATTTTTGTTGAATAAACTCTGAAACTACTTTCAAAAAAGTCTATCGCCATTGCGAAGGTACTGTACCTCCGAGTAACATAGATTTTATGTATTAAGTATATTTACAAAAAAAAATGGATCATTACCGTAACCCGTGCGAAGCCAGGGAGGTCTACTTGTGGTAAATAATTTACACGCTATTTGCAAACAATTCGCTGTTCTAATTTATTTACTATTAAATTCATATACATTTACCCACGGATGACGTTACACTTTAGGCAACTTACCCCGTTGTTCTGCAAACCTTATGGCCTCCCTTTAATTATGTCTATACGAGAAATTATATAGGTGTACATAACTCAATTAGTCAATTAGTAGGCGTCGCACGTGTGCGGTTACCTTTATGCGGCGGTTGAGTGACCTCCAACCATTGTGGTAGAAATTCAGTAAATTCTCGTTTTGTTCCGTGATGGGGTCATTCCTTTTATTCAAAGATTGGGTGCCCTTTGTGTCAGTCCGAGTACTTTTTGGTACGCGCTCGAAAAGAACGGGAATGATATACCGTAAGTTGACAACGGATTGTCATTTAAAATATTAAATTGCATTTAAAGCCTGCGCTACACGGTATAAAACATTGATTTGAAATGAGCTTTAAAACAGGTAGGTTTAAAAGAGGTAATAACAGCGGATAATCCGCTCTAATCGAAGCAGCCCTGGAAAAGGACCTCCACCTTACAGAGGATCATAGTCAAATAGCATTGGTGTCGGCCATGTTGTGTTCCTACGGTAAGGTCTTCAGAGCTCTACTTGGGGGGGTTGGGAGGGTTGGCAACGCCTGAGTGATACCCCCGGTATTGCAAGCCGTTATAAGCTACAGTGATGATTACCATCGGGCGGGCCGTATGCTTGTTTGCCACCTTTGTGGCGAAAAAAACTATTTAGACAGAGGTTTCACACCAATTAGGCTTGGTCTTCAAACGCCATCGGTAGCAGCGTATGCGTTTTACGTAGCGTCTATACATACTGAAGTTGGGAGTTGGTTTTAAAACATGTAGCGGGCAATGTGCAACTCGTTGTGACCTTTGTTTCAAACTGGATTTAAAACTGTGTAGGCTTAAAAAGACCACCCTGGGTTAGCGGTTTTGTTTTTTATTAGACAAACGGCTCTGTCTTGTCTAAAAGAAAAAAAAATAACGGATTCTAATCAGAGATTTTTGTTCTAACCCTACTACGCACTTTCCCGATTTTATTTATATCTCATAGTTTCCTTTATCAATTCAATGGTATTCTACTAAAACAAGTGTTTAATTGATAAACAATAGTCCAATGGAAGCATCTAAATGCGTTCACGAGGCGCGTTAACAGGCGGGAAGTTTTCGCCTCAACGCCCGAGCAATCCTATCAGTCTTACTCAATTTCACAAGTTAAATTTAATGAGAGAATTGAGTAGACAACTGTACTTGAGCATAAACTAATTATAATGGTTGTTTTATGAACTAACTGCTGGTGAGGTTTGTAAAATTAAATGTATTATTTGGAGAAATAAAAGATACATAGATAGGTTACAGATTGCGATAGCTTACAGCTTACAATTTGCGACAAGGCGGCATTTATAGCAAAATTTCTTTTTAGTAGATAAAGTGCCGTGAAGGCCAAGTCTCAGAAAAAAATTAAATAATTGGAATAAAATTTACAAGGTCGCAACCGTGTGTATTACGAAGAAAAAATGCTATTTTGATGCTGTCCGCTCTCTTAAAGTGCTGTTAGACGAATTTAATCCGGCCCGCACCACCGAACCAAGGTGTCGAACGGTCAGGTCAACACGCCACATTACTGCACCGCACAACTGACCGTAGAAAAACGGTTCGTCCGAACCAGTAATAATAATAATGTGCGGCGAGCCGTGCTGTGTTACACGAACGAATGTGACGCGGTACCGGAGGATTCGGTGGTGCGGTACCTAACCAAATTCGATCGTCTAACGGTACTTTAATTTTTCGCCTTGTATGAAACTTATTCAAAACTTTTCTATGTTATTATCGCCATTATTTCCTCCGCTCATTATTTCAATCTGCCCTTCTCGTATCATAACACACGTGCCAATTTAACAACATCGAACAATCAAACCGGTTAACAATTGAAGTGGAAAACGTAACATGGGTATCACAATTACGTTGCCTAGCAACGATACCAATTATTTGCATGAAGCTATAGTGTGTCGGTCGTCCAGTAGTAATGAGAGGGATGAGAAGTATACAAAGTAGGTGAGAATAGCTTGGCTGAGAATGGCACAAAAGAATAGAGTACAAAAAGAAGGCCGTAAAAGGGGTGAAATGATGATGAAAACGATGATGATGTTTACGTCGGTGAGAATGGCGTAACTGAAAAAATGATACATTAGAATAGAGGACAAAAAGAAGACCAGGATCAGCCGTAGGCCGTAAAAGGGCTGAGATGATAATGATGGTTTTGATGATGAATATTATGGTGTATACATGGTCATAAAAGAAAACTCTAAGCTGCTGTTACGTAAAATATACGTACAAAAGATTTTCAGTTTATCACAAAATTTTCCGTTGAATATTGAAATTCCTAAAAATTCTTAGGGTATCCACTACAAATTAATAATATTTTTATTTTTAAACCAAATTTCAGCATTCTAGACTTAACAATTTCTGTGATTTAATAACCAGTCAGGATAACGACCTTATAAAAATAGATGAATTATTATGTAGGTATGTCTTCATCGCCGTAACCGTGAATTTGTACACTCCCAATGATTGACTGGTAGAGAATGCACTTAGCATTACGTTCGCTTTATGTACACTTTGTGCATTGTCGTCGACAAAGTTTACAAATTAAATTCGCATGGCATAAACTCCCCTCGAGTTAAAAAATATTGAAGAAAATTTCCAAAAAATACATAAAAACTGGATTTATGTTAGATAAAACTTTTCTAATTTTACGAAACAGGTGATATCGAATTTGTAACTCCATTGTCGGTGGAAATGAGCAATTTTGTCGGAGTCAGCTAGAGATTAGCGAGCGGACCCCGTAATCCGAGTATCGGGCCCTGCCCGAGATGTGGCCCTCATATTTCATAATATCCCCCTGTACCACCGCGTTTCTACCCCCTGTCATAGAGCAATAGAGGGCTCAATGTATAAGAATGTTTAGATATAAGTTAGCTCTTAACAAAATTTCAAATTCCTTTTCGAACTTGTCTAATGATAGCTTCGTGTACTCATGAAATTGTTATTATGTTATAAGTACATAATACAAAACTGTATTACTTTTTTTATTTTTTTATTACATCGATACTTTACTTTTCGTATGCTCGTTTTATTATTACTATCAACTGTGGATAAGCTAATGTTATGCCATCTGTTGGTCACAATTTTTTCTTGGAGGAGCTCGAAATTTGACTCATCCAAATAATACATTGCTCCAAACTATTAAAAGTACTCTGATGTATTGATATACGCTTGCAGTACCATAGGGTAACTCATTGCATTATGAAACCCGCCTTAATGAATACTGCAGTAGTGCAGTTTGAAAAACAAAATATCAATAAAAAAAATGAGGTGTTAAATGTACCCTCTGAATCTAAATAATCAATCGCCCTCGCGCCCACTGTCTTTCGCTGTAATTTCGAACAGTGTGGGTTGATGGGGGGCCATAACCCCAAAAGGTCTCACATGCTCGATTCTTGATATGTTTATTAAGCCCCCGACTTGATTATGTTTATGTGTAGAGTTCGGGACTTTGCATAGTTGAGCATGATTTGTGAAAGTCCTGTTCGAGACAGTTTTGATTTCTACACAACTTCGGTGCCAGTTTATTGGGGGGGAGAGGCAATTAGTTGAGAACTTGGTGTTATAAATAACTAGGGAACAGTTAGACACTTTTCGGCACTTTATTTGACTACACACTTACACGAAATAATGTTACTTAGTATATTCATCCAGAATAATACGAGTATTAACTTTATTGTTTGGTTTTGTGTAAGCGACAGGATAAAATTAATTAAAGCGGTAAGAAATAATTGCTAACGCTAGGAGGCGTTGGTGAAAATGGGCATAATACTTTAAAAAAATATTCACACGATCATGCGATGATTTATCTGTATCTATTACATCGCACGATGAACCTATATCTCATCATCGCAAATGCGATGACAATTAACGCTAAGCCTTAAAAAGTATAGTCTATGCTTTAAGTTAGTTAGTTACAATGGTTGGAAGTAAAACAGAAGATTTAAGGAAATAAAAAAATATATATTAAAAGTACCATACTGAAAGAGGGAGTTATTGGCTATCGTTGTCCTATCTTGGGTGGACCGAACGAAATGATTTATGTACGGATAAGACAATGTAGCGGAAAGGTGCACCCGAGTCTACAGCCGGCCGACCTTTCAATTTCCTTGATTGCCCCCGCCCGGGATATCGTCTATATACGTTTTGGCGATTATTTCTCATGTCCTGTCATATTAGTTATAAATGTATGGTATATTATCTTCTCTGAAGGCAACCTGAATAGAACAGAAAAACATTTTATTTGTCTCTGTCTGAATATTCGAACTTCAGCATAGGTACAAAAGGTATTCAAAATAGGTACACAAAATTAGTTTAAATTTCAATGTTATTATTAGTTTAATCATTGTAATCTTACCCAATAAATTTATTTTCAGATAATTTTATTAACAGACACGCATAAAAACATAGTAATAATATGTTAAAATAAGTATTCAAGTAGGGATAAATATTCGATGTTGATGATAAAATTGTTCACGATTATCATTAACAACTATCTATAACTGAACGACTGACTTAGTAACTGAGAGTCAACGCACAACCCAAACCGCTGAACGCAGTGACCCGAAACTTGGAGGGTCCGATAAGCGTAGGCGTCCGATAAGGAAGGATTTTCCTAAATTCCCATGGGAAAGCGAAAACGAAGTTGCGCAGGTTTCACTAGTAAGAATATAAGCCCGAAATAGAGAGTAAAAACAAATAGGCCGAAATAGTTCAGCTATGTTCAGTAAACGCTAACAATGTACCCATTATACTGCCTTCATTATTCCGTGCCATGGCTCTGTTAACTTCGGACCGGACTATCCGTTCCGGGTCGCGTCATGGCCATTCCTTCCGGAACATTGTCTTATCCGGACCATAGCTCAGTAATCAATCATAGACCCGTTTTGCCCGGCCGAACAAATACTTGTATGCTTTTAAGCACTACCTATGTTGATGAAAGCTGGTGTTTTTATATTAACGCAAAATTAAATGTTGTATTAGGATTTAATTCATATGAATATTGATTTGAAGGTTATGAATTTTGGAAAGGGATGATTAGAGAAATAGAGACACTGAGGGAGTTTTTCCCAGCAGTGGGACCTAGATTAGCAAAATAAAAAAAGTTATATGATTAATATCTCACTATTCACAGTCTACTGATAATATTATGTTACAGTTATACTGTTTAAAAAAATATTGAGAATAAATATAATATTTTTTATAAAAATGTTTGTGCATATAAATATAAATAAATTGAAGAAAATTACTAAATGCGGTCATTGCATTTTTTTTTATATTATAAGAGGAGATACTAGTCGATCATTTTGCTTTACATTTTTATGAAGAAGTTGTCAATAAATGAAATGGATTGTCTATTTCAGTGTAGGTGTATTGTATACCCGGATCACTGGTTCCCCATCAATCATAAATTGCGCCGCACCCGGTCAATCCAATAAAGTTATAACATATACATACATTATACTTATACATTTTATAGCTTAATATGACAAGGCTAACATACCTGTATTTTTTAAGTATTTATATTCTATTTTTAAGTAAGAGACAGGCCCGGTGGTCGAGTGGCTAGCGGTCACTTTATCCCACACTTAATCCCAAGGGCCGCGGGTTCGAATCCTGCTCAAGGTAAACATTTGTGTGCATAAACATGTCTGTTTGCCTTGGTCTGGGTGTTTTCTATGTATAATAAGTATTTATTTACAAAAAAAGGTATTTAAGTATATTTATCAGCAATCTTAGTACCCATAGTACAAGCTTAGTTGCTTAGTTTGGGACTAGATAGCGTTGTGTGATTCGTCCGAGAATATTTATTTATTTTTAAGATAAACCTGCTTCCCGCAATTACTTTCAACTTCAACTGACATGACAGTAGCGCTATCAGTGATTTCAAGTCACCTTACAGTAGGCCTAGCCTTACAACTATTATCTATCGACAAAAATCGGTCAACGACAGCTTAATGTGCCCTCCGAAGCACGGAGAAGCTCGTGATAACGAAGCCCATCCAAATACTGGCTGGGGTCGACGTTGCTTAATTTGTGTGTTCGTTTTAGAGTGTTCACTCACAGTTCCGCCATAGAGCTCCTCAAAAAATGAGTATTTTAAAAATAACCCTGATGCAATATCAGCCGCATACCGGTACATAAATATACAGACACAATACAGTGTGTTCCATAGAGACAAAAGCACTCAATATTGATGTGTAGAGTGACAGGTTTTCATTCCATCTTGTCTCCCTGCATATTACAGATCCATCCATCAAAAGTATATATAGAGTGATTTTCGTTACTTTTGTGATGGAGTTTACAAAATATTGAGTGTTAATAAGAAACACTGGCTTTATTTTTCATGTATTTATTAAATTACTAGCTTTTTTGCTCGCGACTTCGTCCGCGCGAAGTTCCCGACCCGTTCCTGTGGGAACCACATCGAATTTCGGGAAAAGCTATAGCCTATGTCTTTCCCTGATAATATAGCTTTCTACTGGTGAAAGAATTTTTGAAATCGGTCTAGTAGTTTTTAAATTAATTCGTTACAGACAAAAATACAAATTTTTCCTCATTAATAATATGATGCCTAATGCCAATGTCTAGCTGTGGACTTCTTGCTAAATTTTTATCCGAGTATAGTTTTATTCCAATCTATTCTATTCTTTTGGCTGAAATGATAATTTTTATAATATTTGACAGGGTTCAAGTTAAATTGGTCAATGGTTAAATGGCATATTGATATTGTGTCTTTCTCACTTATAGGAAATCTTATTACGTCGACTCGCTCTAATATTTCGTAGTGTTGTTGTAGGCTGAGGTTGTAGGTATTGAAATACCGATATACTCATACATTTTTTTTACGGAAGTGGATGGAAAACAAGCTCAGGAATATGGATCATTTGATATTAGGTGATTACCGTCGACTATGGAGCACATAGATTTTAGGGTTCCTGACCCGTTGCCGACCTATAACAGAAAAAACAGGATATAGTGAGAAATAGTATAAAGACGGAATTAGATTTTTTTTATACCACAAAGGTGGCAAACAAGAATTTCGGATATTTCACTCTCCGAACGAAACGCATTGCTGCTTCATGTCAATATTCTGTAAAAGGGTGGCACTTCACCGGTCGGGCTAGCCTATTTCATAAACGCCCACTCCAAAGATTGTAATGAGAGGTACCTATATAAATAGAAAAATAATCATGTATAATATGAAAATGTTTTGTCTTGACCGTAGAGACCTGAAACTTGGGTGAGTTCTGAAAAGTGTGGTGTATGATGTAGGCAACCGATAAGAAAGGATTTTTTGAAATTCCCACGGGAAAGCGGGATAAACGCAAACGAAGTTGCGCGGGTTTCTCTAGTATCATAAATTATTATAAAAAATATACACAATAAATATTTTTAAATTAGTGAAAATAAGACATCTTTACTAGCCCACGCGGGCTAAGCCTCGGGCAACAGCTAGTAAATAATAATTCAAATAAAATGCCTAAATGTTTTGTAAGTTTCTTTTTCATTTTGCGTATTGTTTGTACAAGTTGTCAAGACGTATATTCTTCCCCGTGATATGTAATTTGTTGATATAATAAATTGTCTTCCTAATAAATAGATTATAGCCTAATCGAAGTGGATGCGTATAGGATATTGTGATTTGTTTTTCCCGGACCCATTAAGATCATTCTTTGGTTATATTTTCCGTATTAGTTAGCTATTTATTATTATAAATAAATATATAGGGATAAATTATATATAGGGACAATTCATACAGATCGAGCTAGCCCCAAAGGAAGTTCGAAACTTGTGTTATGGGAAACTTACTCAACGATATTATATTTTATAACAAATACATTAATAAATAAACATCCAAGACCCGAGGCCAATCAGAAAAAGTTCATTTTTCATCATGAACCGACCGGGGATCGAACCCGGGACCTCCTGGGTGGGTGGCGGTCTGGCGTGGTAACCATTACGCCACGGAGCTCGTCATTACAATGTTTTTAATATTTTTGAGACTCGCAAAGTTGAATGAAAATGAGCGTGGATCGTCTCATCGTCCTACTTTATCTTCTAACTTTATCACTTCGGTCAATTTAGGAGAGTGTAGAGCTCACAAGACTCTAATAAATAATAAAAAACAAAAACCTGTAGAATTAAAATACTTAGTTATAACAACCAATTAAAAAAAACTATTAATGAAAAAAACTGCCAGTATCAATACAAGCCAATAAGATTGTTTTTGTTAAAAATTTGAATTAAAAAGTAAATTAAAAAAATAATTATAATTACCAGCCAGGTACAACACAATTTATAAACAAGAAGCTTAACTGTATATTGTACAACGTAATTTCTATAAGCCCGCAGGTCTCAAACTAATTGTAATTCATGACTAAACTTCCACGTGTATATTATTCTATACCCACAATTATTATGTCACATATACGAATAGCGGAAACTTGGAAAGCACAAGAGAATAACCATAAATCCTTAATATCGATTTCATTCAAATCAACTCGATTAGCATCGGAACATCATATTACCCATAGTTTCCGAAGTTATCGAACTTATGTAGTAACATCTATTCTAATGAGCCAACTCCAAGGAACTACGGTAGATAGAGCCTTGGAACTTTATTCAGCTTCAAAGCAAGTTCAGTCGAACACTACTGATATTATCCTAACAAGAGTTAGAGCGTTACCTTCCCGGGCCAGCGTAGAAAGAACCCCAGAAATTATAAAGGTACAATCGGGGCATAAAATTTGTTTAACCTTACTAAAAATGTAAATGCAAAAGTAACTCTGTGTGTCGCATCACGCCAATTTTTAATGCGACAAAAGGGCTGTAATGTGTTGAAATGTGGAATGAAAATTTGCATGGAAATTACGTCATTTTCAAAGGTAGAATCTATAAACTTATTTTTTAGGCTTTTAATTAATTTAAAAACGAATTTAAAAAAACTGCTGAAAGTCACTAATCGACACGGGCGAAGCAGAGGGCAACAGCTAGTCAGTCTAAAAGTTACGTTCTAGATTCATTAAAATCAATCAAAGGGAAACCTCGTGACGTAAAACCATAGAATTAAGAACCTTTGATAGTTGTATATTCAGTCGTCGACTGTACAAGTATATTGGAAACATGTAAGGAAACCATCGCGTATAGAGCTCACGGTATGTTGGCCGATAAATATAATAGAAGTAGGTATATAGATGTGGCATCCAATTGCAGTCTGTTCACGTATCTGCGGATTGAAATCGCGTTATGTATCGGTTTACAACGAGTCTCAATATGGCTACGTGTATTGGCATTCGCGATAATACATTTTGAAATATTGAAATTTCTTATCTGTTTTCGGCTGTATTTTGTTTTCTAATTGCCACGACATCAGATGAGCTATTCTCGTAATACAAACACTTAAAATTTAGTTTTAATCTCAAGCGTCGTCGTCTTGTTCGTTTTATATCTCGAGCAAGATTACGCTTGAGATTGAAATTAGATTTTTTACTGATTTTGTTACAATAATAGACTCGCATGTATTGGGCTATGGTCTAGTTTGTACGGCGTTCGAAGTAGACCACGTCCTTGGGTCGATTTCACAGGTAATTGTCAGATTTTTTTTTCGAAATCTCATGCAAACGTATCAGTCAAAAATGTTTTCCCTCTAAAAATATCGTAATGATTCCACTAATATTATAAAGGCAAAAGCTTGTAAGTATGTTTGTTACTTCTTCACGCTCAAATGGCTGGGCCAATTTTTATGATATTTGGTGTGTAGGTAGCTGATACCTTGGATTAACATTATAGGGTACATTTTATCCCGAAAACTACGCGATTTCCGTGGGATTTGGTCTAAAGTGTGACAGTCAATGACGTTGTATAAAGTAGGTGGCGCTACTGTGCATAAAATTAAAATAGGGTAACACCGCGGGCAGTAGCTAGTATGTTTATATCTCTAAAAATTGAGACGTCTTATTGAAACCAATAAACGTATATGTAATGTCTATGCTATTATATTTTCTGGATACAAGCATTTCGTTCATATTGAGTAAAACTGGGTTACTACAAACGTAGCAACTTTCAGACGAAATTAATTCTCTATTACAAGTTTCCCTATCTGTACTTTATTGTAGTGTAAGCATTTCAAATTGTAATAAACCATAATCTGTACAATTTATTCGTTTCTATTCAGAAATGCGATAATTGCCAAACTTACCGCGCCGGCATACTGAGGTGTCGTGTTTTTTTTTAATACTACTAAGTGGTAAACAATCATACGCCCCGCCTGATGGTAAGCAGTTACCGTAGCCTATAAACGCTTGCGATACCGAGGGTATCACTTGCGCTCTGCCGACTCTGTAAAAAGTGGAGCTCTGGAGACCTTACCGTAGGACCACAACATGGCTGCGACCAATGCTTTTGACTACAATCTTCTGTAAGGTGGAGGTCCTTCCCCAGACGGGCTGCTGATTATCCGCTGTGCCCTACCTCACTTTAAAATGGTGTATGCAAAGAACCTAATTTTATTTAAAAAAATATTCAAAAAATGTACGCGGTTTTCCCGAACTCTAGTAAAATACGGATATGATAAGTTGCCACGTCTGCGCACAGCTTTAAGTCTGTCGCAAAGGATTTACGCAAACATAGCCTCAACTTTTATAGCCCCTTTTGTACGGATATCCAGCTGGCATGTCCCTTGAAGGCTGACTGGCAAACAGTCTGGAATCTAATATCTTGACCTTGCAAAAAAATCGTTTCTGTTCGTAATGTTTCAATTATTATAATCTAGTTTTTATCTTAACCGGTTTCGCGGTTTCAACGGAAAAATAAATGATAATAAATAAATATATATGGACAAATCACACAGATTGAGCTAGCCCCAAAGTAAGTTCGAGACATGTGTTATGGGACAATAACTCAACGATACTATATTTCATAACAAATACATATTTAGATAAACATCCAAGACCCGAGGCCAATCAGAAAAAGTTAGTTTTTCATTATGACCCGACCGGGATTCGAACCCGTGACCTCCTCCGGCGTGGTAACCATTACGCCACGAAGTAGGTTACAAACAAACAGTAACTTTCACATTTTAGCGAAACCCGCGCAACTTCCTTGTGTATACCGCGTTCTCGTGGGAATTTCGAAAAATCTAATCTGATGACTACATTATACGAAGAACACCCTGCAAGTTTCAGGTCTTTCAGCTTTCAGGTTTCAGCGGTTTAGTCTGTAGGTTGGTCAGTCATTTAGGACAAACAAATAAATAAATTTCTTTGTTTCAAACAGTCAATAAATTGCACGGGTTCATATTACATATACCTTAAAGACTAACATAAATATTTCATGTATATAACTTAGAACTATTGACACGTAATGACGGCGACGGTTTATTAATTTGTATGTACAAAGCATTTTATATCTATACATTTATTCATTAGTGAATGAAGGAGAGCTTGCGACCCGATGGCCGTGAAATAAGTTAGGTTCACGTATGTAGTAAGTAAATTGCAAAAAAAAAACAAAGTTATTATTTGAATGTGCCGCCTTATGGGAAACGTGCTCAGTTTACGAACGGCAAATAATAAACCGAATATAACGATTTAAGCGTTATTTCAACTGTTCGCCCACACATATGCCCCTTATTTTTGCCGGGGGTAAGCAGGGATCATACTAAGATAATCCTGGACATTTAAATATATTTTTTTCAAAATTTTGTTTTACCACTTTGTTAGCATAGTTAATACCTATGTGTAAACATACCAAAAAGCTTTCTAATACTAATCATCTCGTAGCTAGATCGCGGACAGACTGACAGACGCACGACGACGACGTGGCGACACTTTAAAGGGTTATTACTAAAGAATCCTAAAAATGTTGGCATAAATCTAAGCTAGTTAAAGCATACTATTCAAGAATAACATTGTTGGAAGCCATTATCAGAATTACCCCCAGTGAAACCACTATCAATTGTCCATTAGAGAATTTCAATTATTTATAATAGAAAGCTATTGACCTACTTTAGTTTGTAATGGAAATAACGAGTAAGGTTTAAATGGAATGACTTGAATTTTCAATTATCCTGAAATTTTAAATAACCATTACATTAAAAAAAATTGTATGAGGTTTCCAATTTATACTAGACGAATTGCTATTAGAAAAGTAATCGAGATAGTTAGGGATAAATTGTACATAATTCACCGAATACCTGCGGGTCTATTCTATAATAAAAACAGTTAAAATCTAATCTCAATCACAAACGTCATTTTGTATGAACAAAATAGAGAATAGGTTCACTGGTATTTATGTTTCCAAAATGTTTTTTTCATTTTCTTCTTCATGTCATGCCGCAAGCAAAGAGGCAAGACGGCCATGTAATGTAAAGTGGTTACCGCTGCCTATGAACATCAGTAACACCAGAGGCGGTACCAATGCGTTGCCTGCTACAAGGAAGGGAATAGGGAGCCGCGATTGCTGCTGGCTGACTTAGGCTGGTGTCAGAGTTTTCAGTTCACCTGACCTTTACTGACATGGCTTTAGAACTTTTATCTTATGATACAACGTCATCTAACCAGACAGGGACCACCACTTACATATTTTAAGTACTTACAGTAAAATCTTAATTAAAGATAACGAAAAAATTCAAGTAAATCACAAATATTAATCATAATTTCGTCCCGTACGGATATCGAACCAGCCAACCTTGAGCATCTGAGGTAGGGTCCCTAAACCGGACTGTCCAATAAAGGTCAATAGGTTTCTGAATGCGCAAAAATGTCTCTCCGGCAACTTAAAAGTTCATTCGCCTCACCCGCTCCATTAGTTTGGGACGATTTTTTCCATGTCTGTAACTTTTGGGGGTACCCCCAACGGTTAATACCGAAAATAAACAGAGATCACAGGAATTTTTGTCCCCTATTAGTTCCAGATGGTCTGTCGCTTGTCGTGCAAGGAGCAAGGGGAGTTGTGGGCGCATACCTAATTTTTATGTCAACATTTTTGAAGGAGTGCCAGCGATATTTCATCCATATATTTTCATAGAAGTTTGGACCGTATTAAGCGTTTTTAATGTTGAGAATCTTGTACATTCCCGGGATAATAGGCTCGTTATTTGAACTGGAACAGGAACACAAGTTCTTGTGGTAATTTCTGAAAAAATATTAATGTTACAAATTCTAGATCAAATTTTTAAAAACAGAAAAACACAGAAACTTTCGTATAGATCTTACAGCAGGGTATTCTCGTAATAAAAACGGATTTTTCAAGGCTAGACCTCATCTCTGCTTAACAGGCAAGACAGAGGTCAAAGGCACTCAAATCTTTAATTTAAAAAAAAGTTAAAATCTAGTCTCAATCTTAAGCACTACTTTGCTCATGCAAAATATTAGCCGAGCAATATAGCGCTTGAGCACATCGCAAAAGTATCACTTTATTTTGTTATAATTCCCACAAGACGTGAGAACAATCTCCCAAATCATGGAAACTCTGTTTATTACAAAACAACAATTTTCTATCAAATACATTATAAATAAATATTTATCCTGGTAGTAACTAACAACATAACATTCTATTTATGTCTCATATTTAATTTATCTAACTTGTTACAACAACATTTTGCTGGCATGGCCATGGGATGTGTATGAAAACTTTGCGTCATGGGAAATCACATCAGAATCGAGTAACTTTTGTTTGACCTTATACCAACGATACAATTTACTTAACAAGAAAACGGGTGGGAGTTGAGAGCTTCAGATACAAGGAAAAGTTGCTGATTGACGTATGACGCGGAATCAATGAAGGATGAAATAGATCATAAAGTTGAATTTTCCAAGCCTTCAGTTAATGGAAGTACGAAATTTGCCAATGGAGTAGAAATAGCATGCCGCTGTAACGAAATTGTTTTGGCAAGCAAAGGCACTGATAATACGTAGACTCTAGAAGACACTCTAGAGAGCCTACATATACCAAATCTTATTATAACTAATTAGAAGTTCTATTTTAGAAATCGTTTTGGATTAATTTAGGAAATTAACCACCGATTTGCGTTTAAATTGCTTTTGGTTTAATCGATTGAGTGAGTCCAACTCAAGCTTTATTGAACATCCGATTTAGCTTGGCTTCGGCTTCAGCATAACTAACTTGACTGCTTCTGACCCTATTCTTGTAGCAAATTTTGATTACAAAACAAATATTGAGTGGCTCGACAACACCGACGCATTCAATAGTCATTTAATAAAAAATAAATCTTTATTAAATCACCTATAACTTAAACAGGTAAACAATTTAGGTAGTAAATAATCATAATAGGAATAGAATATTAGGGTGGTATTTGTTTTTAGTCTGACTTAGTGCATCATTATTATGTGCTATGTGCTGTTTTGTCTAAAATTCCAACGCTATAAATGATAGTTCTATATTAGCAGGAACATTTACATATCATTGGTATTACAGTATACCCCTTTTCCAGATCATAAATGTTCAATCTAAACTCCGGAATCGGTGGTTGATCTGAAAGATGTTTTGAGAGATTGGAAAATTAAAATCTGAAAGTACAAATATTAGAAAGTTAATGATGGACGCTTATGTATGACCATGTGTAACAAAGGAATAAGATTAGAAACTTAAGACTTGACACCATGCAAATTATTTGCCGTCTGCATTCACCATCTCTATAAATTAGAGTGTTTATTTGAAGTTGATGCTATCAAGCTTCTGATTCGGCATAGGGCTGAAGCTGTGACTTCCAAGACAGTAGGTACTTCAAACAAAGAATACAAAAAAAATATGCCACTAAGGTGGCAAACAAGTATACGACCCGCTTGATGGTAAGCATCACCGTAGCCTATAGATGCTTGCAATACCAGCCCCCCCAATTGAGAGGGTTGGCAACGCGTGAGTGATACCCCTGGGGCCCGATTCTAAACATACCAATACCATACCAATGCCGATAGTGTATCAGTGGAATAGTTTTTGACATTTGTTATGGACGTAAGCAATAACATAATGTTTAACTTATTGTTTAAGTCCATAACAAATGTCAAAAACTATTCCACTGATACACTATCGACATTCTATTGAGACACGATTGAGAGTCCATTGGTGCATTTGTTTAGTAGAATCGGGCCCCAGGGGTATCACTTACGCGTTGCCAACCCTCCCAACTGGGGGGGTTGAGTGGGAAGGTAGGCAACGCGTGAGTGATACCCGTAGTGGAGCTCTGAAGACCTTACTCATAGTAGAAACACAACATGGCCGAGACCAATGCTATTTGGCTACGATCTTCTGTAAGGTTGAGGTCCTCCCCAGACGGGCTACTCTGACTTAAGCGGATTATCCGCTATGCCCTACCTCTCTTAATAATGAATATGTAATATGATCACCGAATAAACCATTTTTTCTTTCGATGTGAAATATGATGTATCACTCCATTTACCATCTTACACTTCTGGTTCCTGTTCATTCTTCTAAATTTTTTGAACAATCCTTTACTATCCAGGGCTATCAGGATATGGAATAATTTACCGGTTACCAACTTTAATCTTAAGAGAAGGCCAGTAACAAATTGAGTCATGAACCATTTATTTTCACATAATACCTCTACGGATACTTGCAACTGAAAACAAATACTACTAAACAACTGCAGTTTAACTAACAAAAGTAAAAAGGCTAGATGGAGTTAACGATGCGATCCGATTCTGTAGACAAACGGAATGGAATTAAGTTAGTAAAAACTAACTTTTACTCTTGGTTCTACTTCATTTATAGTTTTCTCTTCTTTTCTCTTCCCCGAGTGCCATCTCTTGCCGTAAATCGGCTACTATTGGTGTACTAAGGCTGTGCTGATCTTAGACACAGAGCAGCGCAAAAAAGCAACTGGCGCTTAATTTGAACCATGTCTTTACATTTAGGTGCACATGTTCAGTGTTCACGTCAAAGTGCTGGTAGGATTACAAAATTTTGACGTGCAAAAGTATTTCCTGTAAATCTAGTTCTAGTTTAGTTTTAAGAACTTTTTTTTTAATTTTAATTAATTCTTAGGTTTAGGCTTAAAAGCTTTGTTTCTCAAAAGAATAACATAATATCACAACTCATTTTCTCCCACCTACTACCATTTTCTTAGCTCTATTCTTTTTCTCTCCTTTCCTTCTTTCTGGAAAATATAAAAATGTCAAACCGATCTAGGATAGCTCAGCAAGAAAAAGTGTTTAAGTTTTCTATATGGCAAATAAAACCAAATATTTTTCCAACCATATTCTTTCAAAATAATAATCTCAATCGTCGAAACATGTGTCGTCGGCCTAAAAGCCCCTACCCTACGGAAACAACGGGCCTTTTTACCAACGGATCCCCCGTGAACCGTGTAATAAGCCTAAGAGCCTCTTTTGATTCGACCACTCCTTTTTAAATGTGGGTTTTTCATTCACCTTTGTGAGGACTAACGATTGTGTAATGTCAAAACGGTGACTCTTTGATCCATTGATCATATAATACATAGACTGAGCGATTAGTCACGTGTAAATGTTTTTAAAGACCATCTGGAATCGTGTAATTATGTTAAATCCCCTAATTTTAATCAGATTCATTCTATTTTTAATGGATCAGAGATAATAATTAGGAACCTCCCATGACACTAGTAAAATTTATAATCTTAATCATCGAAATATGTGACATCTTGGTTTATGGCAACATAATCATTTTAAAAAATAACTAGAGGTAGAGCTGATTGATGGGGAATTAAAATTAAGATACTTAACTATTAATATAGATTTTAGAACTAATTACATTTAAAAATTTCAAATGCATTCTATTTAAAATATTAAATTCATAAAAGTTATTAGTCTATGGTTAACCACTTTCCGTGACATTCACAAAGGTATTAAGAAATTCGCTTTGTTTTCAAAGATTTCTTATCGAAAGGACCTTTTAGTGGACGAATGTGCCTACATTGACCCTTTGAACGTATTATAGCTGATGTGGATTATTTCTTTTACGTCCTACCATAACCATAGGGTTGTTGAATTGAATATTGTAGTAAAACATACACACATAACACATCATATTAAAACATAGAACCTCCTCCTTTTTTGAAGTCGGTTAAAAATAAAGTAGGTACTTTATTTTAGATCCCTACATAACATCGATATGTTACGCGCTAAAATTTGGGCTCACAGTTTATAAAACAATTAAATCGATCGTCGTTATGCACTGAGTTATAAGTACGAGTTTCGAACTTCGTTTTACGTCTGCGCGAGCCAGCCGTGTTGGCGACTAGTAGAACACCTGATCTGTATTTAAATATTTGTTAAAGCAACACCTACATGCCTGTGTTGCCATAAATTAATTCGGTGCGTTGCTAATGAGGTGCTACGTCGGCCGTCTTGGCGCAAATCGTTTCACTTCATTTATTTTTAAACGGGTCATCCGTCTCTCTACATCTACGCACACAGAGTAAATTAGGGATGTTCTAAAAATTTCTATTCTTAAATAATGTATTTTTTATTTTTAAATAATTATTAATGGTGGTAAATGACAATTCAGTTTATATTATGTTTTATTTTTAAGTTGCCTGCAAATTCGCCTATTTCACTCGGCTTCTAACAACTTTTAGATTGGGCTATCATAACAACAATGTAATTTTGTGTTTAGCACAAAATAATAATTAAGCTTCATTATTATTTTTAAAAAAGCTAAAGATTTTATTTATTCTATTTTTGGTATTTTTCAAGGCCTAAATTAAAAAATGATTATTTTAACGCACTAATAGCAATTTCTGCAACTATCAGTCAGTTTTTTTTTTTACATTTGATAATCAAATCCTTGAGAAAAGCTGATCATAATCATTCTTTGATATTCATTCTTAGAAACTGAGCAAAATTAAGTGCGACCGAAGCAAGAGTGGAGCAAGGAATATTAACTCATCATTTTTATTTTTACTTTTATAAAGTTAGATAGAATATGCTTTATTTGCATTACACAAATAAGTGATGCAGTAAACAGTAAAAGTTACAGACCATTATATGTATATATATATATATATGCAACAAGGCAGCCTTATTACTGAGCCTGTTCTTTGTAGCATGATTGTTCTTTACACAACAACAGTTTGGCACATCACTAGTATCGATGTACTATGATAGGATGTCCGTATAGGAATTTATATTGGACGGAACATCGATAAAGAGATATATGTGTCGCGGGCCAAGCCATTTGACGAGATAGAGCGGCGAAATTTTTCGATGTGTCATGTTTATTGGTGTAATTTGCGAGTGCTTCCTATAAAGAAGACTGTTTGCTTGTTAAAATCAATCTTATTTGTAATAAAAGAATTAAATTTTAATTTTTGACAAAATTATTCTTAAATTATATGTTTACTGTCAAGCGTAAACTTATTTAAGTGTTGCAAGTTTAAAATAATAATTATCCTAATGATGTTCTTTTAAACCATAGGGTGTGATTTTAAACCAATATTTTACTCGATAAAATCTTTTTTTTTATGTGCCACAAAGATGGCAGACAAGCAGACCGCTTGATGGTAAGTGGTCACCGTAGCCTATGGACGCTTGCAACACCGGGGGTATAACTCGCGCGTTGCCGACCCTGTAAAAATCTTTTAGCGCCCCTTTTGAAGAACCCCATATTATAGTCTAAAGCAAAGACCTCGAATACTTACAGCGAAAACTGTCTATAACGTTAACATCTTGAATAAATAATAACGACAAGAGATTAATATTTTTTTTTTTGGCGTATTTTATTTCGTTTTTGCAATGAAAATGTTATAAATTATATCTACATTCTTAAATATCTGATTAAAACATACCATTTTATTGCACTGTAATTACCCACTTGGAAGTCTACCAAAAATTCTATGTTCCCTGACTATTGTTATACGTATTGTAACTATTTCGATGTGAAAAATTATGTTTGCGACGATTAGTAAAAGTCAACCTCCATGTTTTTTTGGGGTATTAATTGACTGGTCCAATATAAATGATGCTATATTTTATTTTTATCAAAATTATTTATCTATACTAGTATTATAAAGAGATAAAGTTTGTAGATGGTAATCTCTAAATGTCCTGACCCGATTTTGAAAAATTTTGTATCAATAGAAATCCTCGTGATTCCAAAAATGCAGGAAAGACAGAGAAAGCATAAGAAAGAGAAAGAAATGTTAGGTAAGAAAGCAAATAAGCATCTGCTCAGCATGAACCGTGGGATCGTCCGACTCCACGGCGGCGCTGGTATTCCGTGGATGCCTGTAGGAAATATAACACTACAAAACAGAATTGTTGGGAGAATGAGAGATCTTAGTTTTCATAGAACTCATTATCTTACAACTGATGCTCATCATTCCGTCTACAATAAATGACAATTAAATATGCTTGTTTGCCACCTGTGTGGTATAAAAAAAAAAAAAAAATGGCTACAGCCTTAGTGCAGAAACAGCATACAGATTAGGCGTGACAAATGACATGTTTTGTGCAATGTTTGTCCATGGTGCCGTCATGATTAATTATCACTCTCGGCTAATTAGATTAGGGATGTAACCGGTCGTAGCTCGTGATTCATCTGTGTAGGTATTGCTAGTTGTCTAGGTTGTATAGGAGTTTACATCATTATCATTCCTTTTTCTGAATCTACGGGTCAATTCTCGTAAAAACAGTCAAAATCTAGTATCAACCTCAAGCGCTATCTCACTCATTTTGTACTTTGAATGACTAGACTTTATGTGTTTTTATTATGAGAATAGACCTGCTGATCAGTTTTCTCTTATTGTATCAAATTGTATCTGTTCCGTACTATTCTCATCCCGATACGACCTACCAATAATAGTCGGTGGCAACAATTTGATGTGCCCTCTAAAGTACTTAGAAAGAGAATGTTTAAATTCATCGAAATATTAGCTAAACGAAATGGTTAATTTCAGGATTCGTTCTTCTTCTGTTTTGTTACGCGAAATGACGCTATCGGGCGCTATAGTAAAGTAAATTTCATAAAAGACCGTTTCTATTTCCACCAAAGATCTAGCAAGACATTAGCTGACAACTGCGTTCAAGATGTTCAAAGCGTGTTGATAATATCTGTTTATTCGAGGGCGAAATGGTGCTTGTAATTCTCAGATAACATGCAAAATGCTGGGAGATAAAAATAATTTAGAAGTACAATATTATATTTTAAGTCTTGACTCAGATCAACTTCTTCGATATCAGGGTGAATTTTACAGAAAATTCTAATTCTATAGAGTTCTGATGTTTAAATCATTATCAGCCAGGTGAAAAAAAATATTTTCATTTCGATTTTCATTTCGATTCATTAAGTTCAGACTGTCTCGTATATTTCTGAGTAACAAACTTTGCCTACCTAGAATGTCTTGTGCTAAAAATATACCGATTGAGAATAAAATTATAGATAGACCATTGTGTTAAACAGACAGCTATCTTTAAACCTAATTAACTATGAGTATCAACATCTGATGTACCTAATTAAATTAACTGACAAGACAATTGCTGTCCCATTACATATTATAACTCAGACAATAAATATTTAAGACCATTACTCAATAACAAGCTCGAAGCCAGAGTGTATAAATAAACAATTGTGTTGATAGATGGAGCGACTCGCCACTAAACAACGGGCGGTCGCTGTTTTGTTGTTTATTAATAGAAGTTGAGACAATGCAGAAGAAAATATAATTATATAGGTAAAGCAGCCCAGGGGAAGAGACCTTACAGAAGATCGTAGCCAAATAACATTGGTATATGTATGCCATGTTGTGTTCCTACGGTGAGTAAGGTCTCTAGAGCTCCATGTGGGGGGTTGGGAGGGTTGGCAACGCGTGAGTGATACCGATGTCCAGCAATGGGACAGTTTAGACTAATAATAATATATGTCCCTGCTGAAATATACAACAGGATACTCTGCTGTTTCTACACCAAACACCATGCTGTGCCCGTTCCGATGCACAGATCCAAAATCCCTCCAGACATTTTATTTGATGCTGTTCAATGAACATGCGACATGATATACCTAGCATGAACAGTGTTCATACCTACCATGTACAGTGTTGTTCATGCTAGGTATATCATGTCGCATCCACTTCAAAAACTGACAAAATTATACAACAACGCTATTATCTGACCCATGTGGGGTTAACTTTAATTTACACTATCAGAAAATCGAATTTTTGGAGTGGTAGAGCATTTATGAAATGGGCTCGACCGGAGAAGTGCCACCCTACCATCTCACAGAATATTGGCGTGACGTAGTGATCCGTTTCGTGCTGCTGAGATCAGATCCAGGGGCCTAACACCTCCCCATATCCCTTTTCTACTTTTCATGTAGTGCGCAACGGATGGTGTTGTGTTACTGATGTTGTAATTACCACTTTTCATGAAATGAACCGCTAGGTTGTTTGCATGCCTCATGGCATAACATAACTGGTAAAACGAGCTTGAAATAAATCATTTTCAAGTATCTTCTTATTTTAAATTAATCCTCTGAATCTGCTCTGCTACTCCCGTCATTTGAGACTCATTTTCCGTTTCATGTTATGACTTAATCCACCCAGGATTGACGAAGATACTGGTTGTTACGATGTATAAAGATCCTCGTGATATATTTGGTAGCAAAGTTGATATCTATTTTTAGGTTATGTTTGCTAGACCGATACCAAAACATCAAGCTACCTATCCACCAGCGATGTATTTACACGGATTCATTCGCAAGCCGGTGGCAAACAATAGATGGTATTCAAATTATTCGTAAACATCGCTCGGGCTGCGTGTGTTTCGTAAACAATATTCCACCGACTGTGACATTTGGTGAATCGTTGATATTTTGTATGGGTACCTGCTTTGTGTTGCTACTTTTGTTAGACTGGTTTACTTCCTTCGGAGCCTACAAAATGGACTTGCTTAAATTGCATTCAAAATTTTAAGTATTTGGCACAATGATCTTGTCAATCATCATCTATCTTTGCTCAGATCGTCTCGAGTTCTCAATATTCTCCAAATTTCATCCTTTCATCTTCGGTCTAATCACCTCCAATATTCCATTCCCATAAGAAGTTTGAAATAGTTTTTAAGAATTTGGGAAAATACGTTTTTGTATGCATTAACATCCAATTTATTTTATCTTAATATAATTTGAATATTAGAGTGCGACACACTATCTGAGGAGCACGATAGCATCGCTGTGTGTATGTTAAGCGCACGCAAGTTAAGCGATGTCGACCTTAGCCAGTGTTTGGATGGGGTTTGTTATCTCGAGCTTCTCCGTGCTTCGGAGGGCACGTTAAGCCGTCGGTCCCGGCCGTTGTCGATGGATAACAGTCGTTAAGCCAAGTCAGTGGCCTTAGAACAGTTTGAAAACACCGCCCTCTAGCTCCGCATTGGAGCAGCGTGGCAGAGTACGCTCTAATCACCTTTGATTGAAGGGAAACCCGTATCCCTGCAGTGGGATGATTATGGGTTGATATGATAATTTCAATTCTGGTCTGCCTTTTGTGGAGATTAGGAGGAACTGGCAAGCAACAGGGATCCTTGGAGACGTAAAGGGCTTTTGCCCAGTAGGACCTGAATACTGAATAGCTAAATAAAATAGTCAATATTATACTGTACAATAAATATTCAGTTGATAAATGATCAATGTATCAATTGACCGACGCGTCATCGAAACGTTTTATCGTGCCAAATATATTATCATATTCTAATTGGCCATCATATTTGTTTATTACTATGAATGGAGTACATATTATTTTCTGTTGGTTATTATTATGTTAATGATAGTTTACTAAAAACTTACTTCTTTGTTGCCTTGTTAACTAACAATATTTGTATATTGACAACTGATTCAACTCCTGCTTCAACTGATTCATCATATCAACCCATATACCCCATGTATATGGGTTGATCACGGGTCTCTCTTCAATCTAAGGGTATAAGAGCCTTCTCTGCCACGTTTTTTCTTTCAAGCCGCCTGAAGGCTACAAACTTGGCTTAACGGCTGTCATCCATTATGGCTTTACAAGAGTCGAAACGGGTTTGTGTAGTGGCTTGTTCAGATTTCAAATAAAATGTTATCTTTAAAAAATATATATATTTATTTATACATTCATAATAATCATTAATAAATAAACCCTTACCTTCTACGTTTGGCCTGGCTTCTCCGAAACAATCTTATCAACCTTTATACCAAAATCACATGATGCGAACTCAATTAGTTCCCAAATGAAGCGTATATGAGTAGAGGTCGTCCCACAGGACATACCCAAGCCTATTTTTATTGGAAAGCTACAGGGGAATTCTGGAGTAATGACACATTAATTTTACGCGTAATATGTGTATTTATTATACTACGTTTTATGAAAATATTACTTTTTTTTATGCCGCAAACAAGCATACCATGCCTGATGGTAATCATCACCGTAGCCTATAGACGCTTGCAATACCAGGGGTATCACTCGCGTGTTACCAACCCTCCCGAATTTTTCTGAAAATATAATAGCCTATGTTACTCGGGGGTAATTTACCTTCGCAACGGTGAAAGAATTATTGAAATCGGTCCACTAGTTTTAAATTTATTCGTTTACATACACAAACACACACACACACACAAATATAAATCTTGCCTCTTTATAATATTATTAGTATAGATAGGTACGAAATTACGAATGGACATTATTTTGTTTTGAGAAGTATTAAATTATTACAATAGACTTTGTACAATTCCTACAGGAATATGAACTTAATTTATGTTATTATTATCACAAGTTATAATAAATAACGTTGTTTATGCATTGTTTACAGATGCACCATCCGATTCAGATGAAGCCGGCTGACAGTGAAAATAGAAATGGTGAGTTTTATTTTTGCAAATAATTACTGTTTTTGCATATAATTATTGTATTACATTTTTATTAAGAGTATGTTTAGGTAGCTACTATACTGTATAATATTCTTATAATTCCGATCCCGCGACCCGCGACCGCGACCCGCAACATTACTTTAGGCTTTAGCGTGAATGAGTATGCCCACAGGTCGCACGACTCTGTCGCGGTGTTCTGTCAGTACTCTATAAATGAACACCATGTGAGCGGGACCTGTATCCGGTCGCGCAGGGTGGTCGCCAGGATCGTTAGTAGAGGCCGAAATCATATTTCTTGTTCTGCATTCAATCACATTCTCTTCAGATTTGCGTATAGGGTCAAGACTACTGTAGAAAAAATATAATAAGATTTATTTGCTAGGCTATAATATGATTTTCACAACTAATAATATTATATCTCCGTTTAAAATGGTCTTAATGCAATACCGTATTTGCCGTCAACTTTTTCGAGCAAGTTTTGGCTAATCTCGGATTTACTGTAAACATCAACTCAGGTAAACTTTATTCTAATCAAACGATTGTAAACCATATGTCTGTCACATAAGTTTTATTCTTGTACGATGGATCCGAAGAACGGCTATAAGAGTAAGCTGTTTGCATTACCGATATAGTCAGCTAAATAACGATAAGCGAAGTAACCCAAGGACTTCAAACAATACACCGTGACGAATTGATTTCGTAGTAATTTTTATGACGTTTATTTTTAATTTTACTTAGTGAAATAAATTATATAAACTTCATTGACGTCAATAGCCCATAAAGAACTCTGCCTACTGAACCGTACACATCATGACCGTACCGTAACAGAACAACAGCCCGTCTGGGGAAGGACCTCCACCTTACAGAAAATCGTAGCCAAATAGCATTGGTCTCGGCCATGTTGTGTTCCAAAGGTGAGTAAGATCTCCAGAGCTCCACTTGTGGGGGTTGGGAGGGTTGGCAACGCGTGAGTGATACCCCCGGTATTGCAAGCGTCTATAGGCTACGGTGACGGCTTACCATCAGACCGGCCGTATGCTTGTTTGCCACCATTGTGGTATAAATTTTTTTAAAATACAGTTTATATGTCGATAAGTACCTTACTATTTTTTATTGCACCAAATTAGTAACACAGATCTTAATGCTAATTTTAATACAATGGACCCTTTTGGACACTGCCACATTTGTGCACTAGAGGGCGTTATTTACATTTAATTTTTCGGTGTCAATTTTATAAAACAATGCCCACTAAGCACTAAGGGCTCATTCAGACGAACGGCACTTGATTGACGGCAGATACAACTTAACGCTCAGATTGCCTGGAAGAAATTGCATAGCGATAAGGCCGCCTATTGCGTTACTTTTTCATTGCAATTTAATGATGCAATAAAGTATTTGTGTTGTATTAAAAATCACAAATTCCGGTAGCATGCCGCCTTAAATCACACGTATTTCGAAATTTCTTGGAGCACAAACATTGTAAGTTAAATAGGAGCCTGTAAAAAAGAGTAATAATGCCTTAAGCAAGCTGTCCGTTGCGTCAAATCGATTGGATACGCGATTACCACTAGCCATGTTGAAAATCAAAACACGTATGCGTCGGGGACCACTCGAGAGTACGAGGGCGTGACTATTTTTACAAGTGTCCATACTTGTGTACTATATTTTATGTGTTTTATACGGAATAGTAAACAGATCAGAACTGATACTTTTATTATAGATGTCCAGGTCTCACTGCTGGGAGTAACCTTCCACTCTTTCTCATATTATTCATGTCAGAAGCTCTAACCCCGCTTTCATCGTATTCATTACAAAAAAATATATGTTTTAAATTATACCTTAAAAACTAGCCTACCTTTTTTGTAAATTCTGTATTTAATTAAGGGTTTTGGTACGCACATGCGACCATGATGCCAACCCCATCGTGACCTTCAAAGAGCCTACCTTGAGAAGTCTGTTGCGATATTGGTGCGTGAAATAATATTTTAAAAAACCACCACGGCCGCCACAACGTGATCAGACGACCTAAGGAAAGTCGCAGGAAGCCCCTGGATGCAAGCCTGGCTGTCAACCGATCGCGCTGGCAACGTTTAGGGGAGAACTATGTCCAGCAGTGGACTTCTTGTTTATTACGCAATAGCGTAATTTTATTAGTAATAATATTACTCTCTACATTATTACGAAACTATAAAATAACCATACATGAATGTAGAATAAATTACGCCTTGTTCCCTTTCAATTATTGTAATTAACTGACAGTGGTCGATAATTCAATCACTTATGGGTAGTGTTGGGTAACTGTCGATATCGATAGATTCCATTTACCTCGCTCTAAGTGTTTGTTTAATTACAGAATCTGGAGGACTACGAAACGTAAATCCGATACTTCGGTCGAAGTATCGGAAGAATTTTAACCATGAATTACAAGGTATTTCATAGTTATAATATAATTCAACGAACTACTAAAATAAACTTATAGTACAAAGTTTTCATGGATAGAATTCAAGGAATTACTAAAATAACCATGAAATACCTTGTACATATTTACCTTGTAAAATTCTTCCGATACTTCCGCCGAAGTATCGGACTTAGGTTTCGTAGTAGCCCTCCTGTACCTTTCCGACTTAATATTTTTTTTACAAATTTTATCCCTTTCACGGAAGAGATTAACAGCAATCTATGAATTACCACCGGAGATGACGTGCAAGTTCCTACATATTTTTTTTTTTTTCTTTCATTATCAAACTGTAAGTGATCCTTTACAAGGGCGTTAGTCTTTAGTGGCCATTGATTGATTTTACTGACATCAGTGTGATAACGCCAGTTTTCGATTTTATGATACGACACACTACAATTGCATTATATATCTTCAAAGTATTTCTATTTTTATAAAGTTTTTCATTTAGCCGTGAAAGCACGAACTCATTACTTTCATTTTAAATATTATGCTAATGACAAATTATATCTTTAAAAGATCGAATAGAAATATCGATACTTTATAATATATATTATCGACATTTGCATTCACTATTACATTGTATACAACCTTGGTCGTCATGCGCACAAAGGCAAATAGTATATTATGTAAACGGAATATGAGACTAATTGAAAAAACGATGCTTTTTCTACATCATTCATAAACTATTTTGATATATACATGATACGCAGTGGAGCATCGTGGCAGAGTGGCTCTTCGATTGAAGGGAGACTTGTATTCCTACTGTGGGATGAATATGGATTCGGGTAGGGTCACTAGAGTCACTACCTTATCAACCTTAGTTTCCTTGCCTTATTTTGGATTTTACAGAATGTCATCAATTAAAAAATATAAAAAATATACTTTCAAACCAATGTCCAGCAGTGGACTTCTTGTGGCTGAGATGAAAGTGATGAACATCACTACATATCACTACATAGTATAAAACAAAGTCGCTTTTTCTGTCCCTATGTCCCTATGTCCCTTTGTCCCTTTGTATGCTTAAATCTTTAAAACTACGCAACGGATTTTGATGCGGTTTTTTTTAATTGATAGAGTGATTCAAGGGGAAGGTTTTAAAGTATCATACATTCCAAAATTCCCACGGGAAAGCGGGATACACGCAAACGAAGTTGCGCGGGTTTCGCTAGTAAAATATAAAATTGAATAGTGAAGAAGTTTACAAACATATATGTAGATGTTTGTAAATTTCTTCACTTCCCAGTGCTTTTGTATTGTGGTCAATAAAGTTATAAAGGCAAATAAAATGAAACGAAATGAAATGAAATCGTTTATTTCAGAAATTAGACCTTCACAGGCACTTTTTCTTGTCATTTACAACTTGTTTAAATAAAAAAAATAAACTACGTTATATACTACCACCATTTCGGACACAAGCAAAATGGCAACCGGTAAAAAGAAATGGCGAAAGAAAACCTTTTTGTCATTTTGTACTTTTTTTTTTCCACTCATTAGTTACAATGTAGGTATAAGTACATTAAAATTTATAAGAAGAATACGCGGAATGTTATACACAATGGTGTGGAATGAACAAGTCTTAAATCTACAATAAAATAAAAAAATAAAATTTGAAACCTTTTATTTCAAGAAGAGACCTGTAGAACTCTATTATCTAAATTTATTTCTGAGAACACCGACAATTTTAACCTGAATCCGGTTAATTGTTGGAAATCCAACGGATTATGTAAAAACTGTTTTCACCTTGAACTCTCGATTTTCTTGCGATTAGGTTGTGATTTCGCGTTATTGGGCAATAATGCTGACCCTAAACAAGTTGTCCGTTGGTAATTGACCTTATATCCGGTGATTCTTATAGCAGAGGGTTCAGGTTCGATTCCTGAAATCTTACTTAAGTCCTCGAGTCTTGGTAACAAAATCATTAACTATTGCTTTTAGCAATAAGGTGTTATTGTGAATACACTTAACTTTATAATAATATTATTTGCCTCTTTCATCAATTGGAGAATAAGTTCCGGCTGGTCTATTTAACTTTGTCAAATTAATGGTATGTTGCACAAATATATTTAAAAAGTTAACGACACATTACATCATAAATATCAAGTTAATAGCAAAAGGAATAGCTTGACACGATGTAGAATTAAGTTTAATAAAATGATGGATAATGCTGTTGTAAGTTAAAGTACAACAGCCTGAAAAACTATGAAAATATTGTCAAAACCATACAAGATCTGTCAGTTTTATTGACTATTCACAAGTGGTGAATATGGTACCATATTCACGCATATAACGCCAAATAGCAGCAGGAATAACCTAGCTGGAACAAATTGTATGACATAAGGTTATTCCTACGCTAGGTAGGAGACGTTGGTAAATAAGTATCATAAACATGTAACAATTACACACGTACGATAAGAAATTACTTAATGTATATATGCTTAGCTAACTCTATAGTGTACATAGACTATGTACATTGGACGGCCGACGTCTCCATCAGCACAGCGTCGGCTATGACGCGACAGGACAGGGCTCATTAGCAACCGCGGGGGGGAGTAAGGTGACAGAATTGAAGAATGAAGGCCCGTTTACACTGCGACGATTGACTCTACTTGAGCGAGTAATATTGCTATTGTGATTGTAGTAACAAGTGTTAAGCGCTATACAGTTTAAAATATTGATTTGATTTAGAGATTAAAAACAGTTGAAACGTGTAACGCATGCTCTAGGAAGCTAACGATAACTGACTAACACTGTCAAAAGTAGTAAAAACGCTTTTTGATTTCAGATTAAACTTAAAGTTTCATTTACTTGCGTTTCATTAACTGAATGATAGAAACAGTAACTGACAGTAGACAGGTTCCATACCAAATCTTCGTGTCAACATTGTTGTAAAATCTCTGTTCCAAAACATTGTTTTTAACCGTGTAACGAAAGCTCTAGTAATTTGACGGTCACTGTCACTGAATACCGATAGAAATACTGACAGAGGTCATCGTTACGACCGTTACGTTGACGACCTCCGTGGTGTAATGGTTACCACGCCAGACCGCCACCCAGGAGGCCCCGGGTTCGATCCCCGGTCGGGGTCATGATGAAAAACGAACTTTTTCTGATTGGCCTTGGGTCATGGATGTTTATCTATATATGTATTTGTTATAAAATATAATATCGTTGAGTTAGTATCCCATAACACAAGTTTCGAACTTACTTTGGGGCTAGCTCAATCTGTATGAATTGTCCGTATATATTTATTTATTATTATTATTATTATTATTATTACTCAGCTTACGTGTTTCTAATTATCGACATCCGTAACGTCGACGACGTCTTCAAGCTCTTCAACCTTATAAAATCAATTAGGTAAATATACTACTCAATGTTTTTCGTTTCGAAACGACTTAACTACAACACAGGACAGGTTTCTTATCAGTCGCTTCTGAAATTACCACAGACAAAGTTAAGTCAATACACAGCGTTAAAGTTTTCACAAGTGTATTTTTTTTGTAAACAGTCAAAAATTCAAGACAATAAATAATATAACTGTTTGTTTATTGGATCACCTTCCGCGCAGCTGGATCAATATGTTATAAACACATTATTTTTTAGGCTTAGGCTAAACAAGCAAGAATTACTTGCTAGTTTTAAGACTCTATTCAATGTCAACGTTCAGAAATATTATCAGAAATTCTACTCTGACGCATAAGCACTTAATTGTCACTTTCAATGGACAAGCAAAAACTTATCGTTCAGGTGTAAACGAGCCACGAGTGATCGTTGCGCTCGCGCACCTAGCCGCTGTAATAGTTTTAGTTGTGTGTCGGCCGCGGTTCAATGCAGACGTGTGTGATGTGAGTGAAGTGTTGTGAAGTGCAATGCGTGGTGAGGCGGGCGGCGCTCGCGGCAAGCAGAGCGGGGGGAGGGGTACTAACTACCCGCCTATCAGCGCCGCCTATTGGCTACCGCCTTCGAACCCCACACCCTACCATGTTCCAGGTTCGAAATAATTTCAAGTTTAAGGTTTCTATGCCGTAAGGCGTTTACTTACATAGTTTGGTATGACGTATGTTCATTCATAATCTACGTGTTCTATGATTACACTTCTTTAGTTTGTGTCACAGCTAATTTAATTGGCTTTTCCTTTACTTTCTGAATAATTAATTTACAAGTTTCACAACTGGCTTCAGTAACAGTAACAGTTAATCATAAAAAAGTATAAGTTAATATTAATTATGTCAATTTTCATAAATAGAATATTGAATTAATTAAAAACGAAACAAAATTAGTATTTTACAAGGAATTTTCAGAATGTAATAGTTTGAAAAAAAAATTACATTACACGATAACAGGTAAAATACCGTGAAATTTTCCTCGTTGTGTCATCGCGCATCGTTGCGAATAATGTAATGTTTAAGTACTTCCGATTGAATTGAGTTTTAATCATTTGATTCCAAACATATATATACATATATACTAGCGGCGTATTCGTTCATGAACATGGGTTAGTAACCCATATTGAATTCAAAATTGTAGTTTATTTGCTCTATGTTTAAAATAATTGAAATAAGTTCTGTAACGGGGGATTCCCGCCACTAAGGCGACACGACTAAGGTTGCAAAATTACGTAATTTTACCGAAAACGCTGGTAAAATACTTATATTTTACGGTAATTTATATAAATTACGGTAAAATTACCGGCTACTTATGTATGGTGAATGGTATGGTGGTATGACGGGAGCGTATAGCTGCATGCGTGTTGCGTGCGACGTTGCCGATTAGTCATCATCATCATCATAGTCAGCCTACATCAACCCACTGCTGGGTATAGGCCTCTTCTCTATTAGCGCCAATTCTCACGGGTCCTGCTGCCTGCCATAATATTTTGCGCTGTCGCCGTTCCGTAGTAGTTTTAATGGCTAGCGACTGAGCAAACGGAACTTTTCTTTATATATATATATATATAGAAGTTTAATTCATTTTACCCAATCTTACCTTATTTCGACACGACACGCTCGGGTTCAAACCATTGTCCATAAAAAAATAAAAATAAAAATATGAGTAAATACTACTAAATAGCTATATAATAATAGTTACAATTTAATTCGTGACGCATTTAAAACCATTTTTTTTTTTAAATATTGTTTTTTTAATGAGTAAAAAATTTATGCACAATATAATAGTCTCTATCTAATATCGCTACAGAAAAAAAAATATGCTATATACCATTTTTTTTTTTCATATTTTTAAGACCTGAATCGCCTCAAAAGGCGTTTATTGTAGGTGCACATTGCAGAAAAAAATTGTTTTATTAGTAAACCTATCGAATTGAGTACATTCTCACTATTTCTCACTGAACAAGTCACGACATTGACCGATATGCAAACAGCAACAAAACATTTCAGTATTTTTTCGTCCGCAAAACTCGAACGCGGAATGACAAATTAACGCGAAAATTCGAGACAATAACTTTTACTGAGAACCAATCGTGATATATTAAATCAAGTGTAGATTTGTTAGAATGGCACGCTTAAATGTTGCTAATACTATGTATACTTGTCTCTACACGTATAATTAAACCACCGAAATCAAATAAATTCGTAGTTATATATTGTAATTTTTTGATGGGTCTACAAGTCCCAAGACTCTGCGTGTATCGGAAGACACGTGTAGCTGTCGGTCCAAGGGTGTTTGTCTATAGATGGAATTGGTCGCTGTTCGTGCGTCGACAGTACGTAGTCGACCCACAAACAGCGACGAATTCTATGAAACGGAATTGGTCGCGTTTCGTGCGTCGACAGTACGTAGTCGACCCACAAACAGCGACGAATTCTATGAAACGGAATTGGTCGCGTTTCGTGCGTCGACAGTACGCAGTCGACCCACAAACAGCGACGAATTCTATGAAACGGAATTGGTCGCGTTTCGTGCGTCGACAGTACGTAGTCGACCCACAAACAGCGACGAATTCTATGAAACGGAATTGGTCGCGTTTCGTGCGTCGACAGTACGTAGTCGACCCACGAACAGCGACGAACTCTATGAAAAATGTTGTTTACCAAAAACTGTCGACGCATGAAACGCGACCAATTCGATAGATGGCAGTCGTTGCAAGATTTTAAGATGTCAGAAAACAGTGACACCAGCTAAACCACACTTGATAATTCCGGAAAGCATACGAAATAAATGACTTTTGTCTTTATGTCGTCTTCTGTATCTTTGCATTTTTAGAAGACATTATAACAGGGGCCCGATTCTACTAACACAAATGCACCAATGGACTCTCAATGGTGTCTCAATCGAGTCTCAAAAGAATGCCGATAGTGTATCAGTGGAATAGTTTTTGACATTTGTTATGGACTTAAACAATAAGTTAAACATTATGTTATTGTTTTAGTCCATAACAAATGTCAAAAACTATTCCACTGATACACTATCGGCATTCTTTTGAGACACGATTGAGACACCATTGAGAGTCCATTAGTGCATTTGTGTTAGTAGAATCGGGCCCCAGGACAAGCGCACCACACATTCCCGCCGTTGTGTCTCCTGTAGGCCCAGGATCAACAACGCCTACCTCAGATTATCAATAAACTATAAAGCTTATTGACGTCCCGGGGGAGAAACTACAGCTGTCTTGGAACTCACAACGAATTTAATCAGAAAGAAATTAGATGAAGTAGGAAGTATTAAAAGACGTTTGTGAAATTCGAGGTATGCAACCAATCTACAACACAACATCATGGGTTAAACTAAATGTATGTTAATTCTCAACGGTTCATTTGGAGACGCGTCAAGAATACTTTTATTATGAGTCATTGTATTGTCGGACAACCCGGTGGGACAGTTGGTGACTACCTTATGATATCGAAGGGCGCGCATTCAGGTCTATAGAATAACAATTTATATCATGAACATAATTTTCCGCTTATTAAACAAAGGTACCAGCTAGCTACTCTTCAATAAACTTGCGATTTTAATATCATAGACAATTCTATTTTTTTTTTCTAAATCATACTCTTAAAACTTTATATTTTACTAATTATTTGGTTAGCGTACAGTCAAGAGCAAGTCGACCTTTACATATTGGATCAGCCAAAATTGTACTGCAAGTTAAAGATCAACGTGCACCTGACTGTACAATCCAATTTCGTTTAGTTTTAACATAGAATAAGTAATAACCCGAGGTAGAATGGCCACTCTCCGCCCCGCAACGAATCGCGCCACCTCAACCCCAGGCGGGTATCGTGGCGGGTGCAGTCGCAAAGGTGTGCGTTTAGTGAACGAATGTGTATACGTGTGCGCATACGTGTGCGCGTGTACAGACGACATTGGCCTATGTAGTAGAAATAGGTAATTATTTCACGCGCGTTGTATGGAGTGTCCGGGCTGTGGTTTTAGTTATAGCTAATATAGTTTTTAAGAGGTACCTAAACTTAACAATGCAATCCCGATCAAGCGGAATAATTATTTTTTTGAGAATATGGACATCTGCGGTCATTGGTTTGGATCTTTTTACTGACACTTTGTAGACTACCTAACAAATCTATTTCTGTTGCTGACCGTACATAGTACATCCTTCTCCAATGTTTGCGCACTAAAATTTATAAAATTATTTCTCGTATAAACTGGAGGAAAATATATTATGTATCCTTATTGTTATCCTCATCCCATAGTCACTTGTTTAGAATACAATTTAATAATATACACTAACGTTTTATAAATATAATTCTGAATTTAATATTAATAAGACATTTAATTAAATAGTTAATAAAAGAACGTAAAAGACCGTGAGTTTCTTTTGCCATTTCTTTACCAAGGAATCATTTTCCTATTGGGTTCGAAGTGGACCTTGCAGATTATTTTGTACGCCATAACTGCAGATACGAAACTTGTGTTTTGGGATACGAACCCAACGAAATTATATTTTATAACAAATACATATATAGATAAACATCCAAGACCCGAGGCCAATCAGAAAAAGTTCGTTTTTCATCATGACCCGACCGGGGATCGAACCCGGGACCTGTCGGTGGCGGTCTGGAGTGGTAACCATTACGCCACGGAGGTCGTCAAATATTATGTAGTTTTAAAAATAGAATCATTTTATTTTTATTTTATTAGATCACATTAAGGTTGCATCGGATGAATAATAATGTAGGTATAGACCCTTATTTAAATTACATGCATATTCTATTATTATTATCTGCATGTGTATTGCAAATATAGAATAACTAGTGAAACCCGACAACTTCGTTTGCGTGTATTTATTTATGCACAGCAGCGCCATCTATATCAGACTTTCGACCAAATCCTACGGGAATCGCGTACTTTTCGGGATAAAAAGTACCCTATTTGTTAATACTAGGTATCGGCTACCCACATACTAAATATCATTAATATTGGCCCAGCCATTTGAGCGTGAAGACGTAACAAACATACTCACAACTTTCGCCTTTTTATTATTAGTAAGATAATTTATCTGTCGACCTGAAATACTCATTTCTTTTTAGTTTTTCGTAAATAAATCATTTCGTAATTCGTGCTTCCACATGTTGTTATGATATTCGATAATTATGTATAATCAATTTAGTTCTACCGGTGAACTGGTATATTATTATCTTTTTTCATTAGTTTTAATTATTTAAAACTGTTGTATTTTTTAAGTTTTTTTTCTGTTTTTTAATTTGTCCTTTCACTTTGTAACTTTACTCTGTTGTTTATTGCAAACTAATATTATAAAGAGGAAAGATTTGATTGTTTGTTTGTTTGATTGAATAGGCTCCGAAACTTTAAGACCTTAAAATCTCATTTCAAAAATTATTTCACCAGTAGAAAGCTACATTATCAGGTAGTGACATAGGCTATAGCTTTTCCCGAAATTCAATGTGGTTCCCACGGGAACGGGTCCTGAACTTCACGCGGACGAGCTAAAAAGCTAGTTGCAAATAAAGCATATATGATCTATCTATAACTTTTTGCAATCCTACAAAATATTATCAAATCAAACTGAACTTCCTTGAAAGGATATCCTGGGTTCGAGAGAGACTTGGTGAAGCACAATGATGCATAAAATTACTATTGTTTCCAAGGTGCCTACACACGTTCGGAATATTAAATAAAGCGTGATTCACACACGAATGGTATTCCGACGAAAGTTGCTCAGGTGAAAACGTTTGTTCTTTGTATTATTGGTATTTTATTGAACGTACAGACAGTGGTATGTTTGATACTTGGCTAATAATGATTTGACTATATATTCTCAATGATATATCCGTTGTTTTGTACCCATAACACAAGCAAGATAAACCTAGCCTACTTTGGGACCAGAGGGGTAACCATAAAAGTGTCCTAACGAAACACGTAGTCCGGTCAAAAAATACATTACTAGTTAGATTAAGGTTCAAAAATGGGATTAGAACTCAACGGAACGTCAGTTCGTATTATCGGAATTTCGTTTCATGGTTTCTCAAGGGCTGGTTGCGCAAATCACAATTTCAATGTTAATGCCAACTACATTGCGCAGGTAATACTGCCGACGTCCACTAAAAGTATAATATACTGAATGTGTGACTCTGAAGGTATTGTAACGTGAGTATGCGCTTACGCAAGTACTCTGCACTTGTTCAAACAAGGGGCGAGTAAACGCTGATAACATCAGCGAACACGGCGCTGCTTCACGGAATTAAAAGGTTGTGACATAGAGACCCCACAGTGCGTCAAAATAAGCACGTGACGTTATGGCTAGACATTTGCTCTTGCGCGTATTGTAAGAAGCTGTAGTCAGCCGAAATGAAATTGTATTGACTAAGTTCTTGTTTTTGAGATTCAACAATTTGAATAACCAACATTTTGAGAACTCAACATAAGAGAATTCAACATTATGTTCTGAAAGATATTAATTAAACTATCAATTCTCCCATCTCTGTAGTTTTACTTTCACTTTGCAATTTTATTAATTAAGTATATACATTTTTACGTAAAATATTGATTTGACACACTGACGTTTATTTTTTAAATTATTTTAAGTATGCGTGCGACATTAATGCGTTCGATACGCACATCTCACGTGTCAAGAATTCTGTGTGACGAATGTTTTAATGCAACAATATACTCATTCCTATAATCCACTTGAAGATCATGTTAAATACAGTGTGATGGCGTAAAGTGATTTGGAGAAGATTTCGTAATGCACACTTTATGGAATGTTTGACTTGACAGTTATAAAATTCTCGGGAATTGGGCATTGTCGGTGTGTCAATGAATAACCGGATCTCTACGTACTTACTATAAACTTAAAATAAAGTCTCACCATATCACAGATTAAGGAACTACTTAGAGATTTGACATCGTTCGTTTTCGTAAAATATATATTTTTTTTCTTTATAATAACAGAACTATTATTTTACTTTTTTAATAGTTAGATAAGTAGAGCTCTCACTGCATCAAAATTGTAATAAAGCCTATGACGGTGAAATAATTTTTCAATTCGGTTCAGTAGTTTTAAAGTTTATTCGTTACAAACTTGCAAATCTTTCCTCTTTATAATATTTCTATAGATTTGCAATACACAGGTTGGTAACATACAAAACTAGTTTATTAGCAACAAGGCGGCCTTATAGCTGAACGCAACCATGAAAAGCAAAAAACAAACAATTATATTAGTATGACTAGCTTCCGCCCGAGGCTTCGCCCGCGTGGCCTAGTAACAATTAGCATATCTTTCTTCAGAAACAAATTCCGGTCCGGCACGGCCCAGTACGGTACGGTTCCATCCGGTCCGGTCAGGTCCGGTCGATCCGGTCCGATCCGGTCCGGTTCGGTCGATCCGGTCCTTATAAGGACCATACATGACAAATTTGGCATCTCTAGACCCAGCGGTTTAGGCTGTGCGTCCCCTCTCAACTTCGTTTGCGTATATCTCGCTTTCCCGTGGGAATTTTGAAAAATCGTTTCTTGGTAGATCCCTAGACGTCGTAAGGAACCTACATGCCAAATTTGATATACCCTCGCAACTTCGTTTGCGTATATCTCAGTTTCCCGTGGGAATTTTGAAATATCCTTTCTTAGTACACCCCTAGACGTCGCCGTCGTAAGGAACCTACAGTCCAAATTTGGAATCTCTAGACCCACCGGTTTGGGCTGTGCGTTGATATATAGTTAAGTCAGTCAGGAATTTTATATATAGTCCGGTCCGGTCCGATCGGTCCGGTCCTGAAAAGGAACCTACATACCAATTAGCATAATTATATTTCTTCTGAAAAAAAATCCGGCACGGTCCGGTACGTTGCGGTTCCTTCCGGACCGATCAGATCTGATCCATTCCGGTCCGGTCCGGTCGGTCCGGACCTTATAAGGACCCTGCATGCCAAATTTGGAATCTCTAGACCCAGCGGTATGGGCTGTGCGTCCCCTCGCAACTTCGTTTGCGTATATCTCGCTTTCCCGTGGGAATTTTGTAAAAACCTTTCTTAGTACATCCCTAGACGTCGTAAGGAACCTACATGCCAAATTTGATATACCCTCGCAACTTCGTTTGCTTTTATATCTCGGTTTCCCGTGGGAATTTTGAAAAATCTTTTCTTAGTACACCCATAGACGTCGTAAGGAACCTACAGTCCAAATTTGGAATCTCTAGACCCATTGGTTTGGGCTGTGCGTTGATATATAGTTAAGTCAGTCAGTTTTATATAGGTATAGATGAAAAAAAAAACGGTCCGGTCCGGTTCAATCCGGTCCGGCACGGCCCGGTACGGTGCGGTTCCTTCCAGACCGATCAGGTCTGATCCGTTCCGGTCCGGTCCGGTCCGGTCGGTCTGGACCTTATAAGGACCCTACATAACAAATTTGGCATCTCTAGACCCAGCGGTTTGGGCTGTGCGTCCCCTCTCAACTTCGTTTGCGTATATCTCGCTTTCCCGTGGGAATTTTGAAAAATCCTTTCTTAGTACATCCCTAGACGTCGTAAGGAACCTACATGCCAAATTTGGAATCTCTAGACCCAGCGGTTTGGGCTGTGCGTTGATATACCCTCGCAACTTCGTTTGCGTATATCTCGGTTTCCCGTAGGAATTTTGAAAAATCCTTTCTTAGTACACCCCTAGACGTCGTAAGGAACCTACAGTCCAAATTTGGAGTCTCTAGACCCACCGGTTCGGGCTGTGCGTTGATATATAGTTAAGTCAGTCAGTTTTATATATATAGATGAAAAAAAAACGGTCCGGTCCGGTTCAATCCGGTCCGGCACGGCCCGGTACGGTGCGGTTCCTTCCAGACCGATCAGGTCTGATCCGTTCCGGTCCGGTCCGGTCCGTTCCGGTCCGGTCCGGTCCGGTCGGTCTGGACCTTATAAGGACCCTACATAACAAATTTGGCATCTCTAGACCCAGCGGTTTGGGCTGTGCGTCCCCTCTCAACTTCGTTTGCGTATATCTCGCTTTCCCGTGGGAATTTTGAAAAATCCTTTCTTAGTACATCCCTAGACGTCGTAAGGAACCTACATGCCAAATTTGGAATCTCTAGACCCAGCGGTTTGGGCTGTGCGTTGATATACCCTCGCAACTTCGTTTGCGTATATCTCGGTTTCCCGTAGGAATTTTGAAAAATCCTTTCTTAGTACACCCCTAGACGTCGTAAGGAACCTACAGTCCAAATTTGGAGTCTCTAGACCCACCGGTTTGGGCTGTGCGTTGATATATAGTTAAGTCAGTCAGTCAGGACTTTGAATTTTATATATATAGATTTGACAGCAAACTTTAACGTAACATCATTGCAAACTCACAGAATCTATCTAACCCCTGTTGAAAAATTGAGACAACGGTCTCTGTCTAGACGTAAGTAGATGTCACTTTGGATAATGTGATCAAAGCTTCCTACAGAGAAATAGAATCAGACGAGACACGGCATCATCACTTTACTAGAGCGTATAATATAGATGCACTTGCCGATACTTGCTACGGCCGCTTTGAATGCGTTTGTAGGGTTGACAGATAATTTTGTTTATTATACATAACTAGCGAAACCCGCGCAACTTCGTTTGCGTGTACCCCGCTTTCCCGTGGGAATTTTGGAATGTGTTATACTTAAAAACCTTCCCCTTGAATCACTCTATCTATTAAAAAAAACCGCATCATAATCCGTTGCGTAGTTTCAAAGATTTAAGCATACAAAGGGACATAGGGACAGAGAAAGCGACTTTGTTTTATACTATGTAGTGATAAATGAATATCATTATATGGCTAAATTAGTCAAAAACAAAAACTGAGTAATCGAGTGAACTTCCTCATGGCAACGGATAAAGTTGTTGCTGTTGACAGGTACTGGTCAAAATCGATTTAATCTGTGAGAGTCGTTGACTCGAAAAGAAGTCAAAAATATTAAAAATATCGTAGAAAAAAAAATGTGCTCTATTGTGTAGGTATTAAGTTCGTATTTTTTTTTTATTGTACTCATATTGATCGACTGCATGGTTTTTATTCGCGCTTGATATTGTTTGTGTTTCGAAAATCTACTACTTGTATAATTCAAAGGTCTCCCGGAGTTTCCAGTTTGACTAATTCCTACAGATGAAATATGATCGATCACATACATATTAACCATGCATCTGCAACAATATCCGTCTTAAACGTATAAATAAGTTTCGAACTACTAACGTTACCATGCATATAGTATAGGAGACCACTATAATGTATTTTTCCTTTATAACGTTTTAAAAACTCCGAATTAATTATGTAGAGACTACAATCAATATTTAGCATTAATATATTCCCTACTGCATTATAAATAAACTATTAAAATAGTTTGACATTTGTATTTGACAGCCCTATTATGAGCCCATAAACTAGTGGCTCGGCACCGAATACGATATTTTAGCTTCGTTCGACGGTTACGCATACACGGCTGAGTTGACGCGCGGTTTACTGCCCCATTCCGATTTACAACAAGCATTGTATGTATATGGAGAGAATTATAGCCATCACTGTCTGGCCTCGTAGCGGAAATTATTTGTGACATAAGCTTAGCGCTGGATGGATGGAGTGAGAAATTGTAGATTAAATCTCTCTAATACGCGACTCAGTCTTGCAGTCTGTGGTGGTTAATTAGAGAATAGTTTGTTGTGCACCATATAAAACTACTTATGTATTTATTAAATACTAGCTTTTTTCCTGCGACTTCGTCCGCGTGAAGTTCCAGACCCGTACCCGTGGGAATCACATTGAATTTCGGAAAAAGCTATAGCCTATGTCACTTCCTGATAATGTAGCTTTCTACTGGTGAAAGAATTTTTGATATTGGTCCAGTAGTTTCGGAGCCTATTTAATGCAAACAAACATTCAAATCTTTCCTCTTTATAATATTAGTAATAGATATGTATCTATCATCGTCATCATATCAACCCATAATCATCCCATTGCAGGGTTACGGGTCTCCCCTCAATAGAAGGCGATTAGAGCGTACTCTGCCACACTGTTCCAATGCGGTTGGATAGAGACCAGTGTTTTCGATTTATTCCTCGTTTGTCTCTCAAGAGTTTTGTCGCCCACAAAAAATTCCCAGGTCGACCCCAACAATATTCCTGCTTCTTTGACCTTATAATCGATAACACATCTATTTTAAAACATGTTTAAATAATTATGTTTATTGGTTCAAAGTCGGTTTAACTAAGTCTAAATAATTTTTTTCAAAGAAAAACTGACAAGAAACTTAACACTTCCCCTTTTAAAATGATACCTACCTAATATGAAAAGTACTTATGTTTGTTTTATTATTTTGAAGTGCTAAAAATGTGAAGTATTTAGATTAATTAACAAGTTTTGATCATATTTTCACGATTCACAAACAAGGTATTTAGTTAACATGTTCCGATACAAATGCTACACGACCCTGTAAAAATTGCCTTCAGAATCATGCTGTTAGTCGGTTAATATCCTCTTTTATTATACAGACAAATGCGCAAGTAGAGAGTTATAGTAATACATAGTTAGTTTAGTATTAATATTAATAGTTAGTTTAGTAGTAATTTAAAAATTTCCATGCATTCCGATGTATACCTAGGTACATATTTGATAATATTAATTGAGATTTAATAATCTTTTTAATTTAACAATAATTTGTTTCAAATGATGCAGTTAGCTATTAATTTATTATCATTGAAATATAATGACGAAATAGACATTGTTACTACACTAGTGTCTGTATCAATCCGACTTCACACTAGTTGGAATTTATTTAAATATTGTAAGAAAAATGAAAATGCGTAGCCTAATTAATGATTTTAGCGGATAAAAGAGAGAACAGAAAAAGACTTTGTATCCTCTCTGCTACCGCGGCCTATTTTTTTTAGCCAAAAAATTAAAAAAAAAATCAAAACTTTTATTCAAACTAAGTTGACTCCTCCCACTTACTGTTGGGCAATAGAAGATCTGTGAAACTCATTCTTATCACATTTAGAGCGCGCGCTCATTTATGATTTTTTTATCGGCCGATACTTGGCCTATAGTTGGATTCAGTATGTAGAGCTATATGGCAGTTCTTCGAAAAAAAAAATCTAAAACTTTATATTTGATAAAAGAATTTTCAAAATCGGTTTAATATGTCCCAGAGATTACCCCCTACAACCACACATACTAGTTATACCTCTTTATATTAGTATAGATAAACATTATAATAAATACATAAGGAGCTAAGAGATAAAGGAGCTTTAAACTCAGAATTCAATGGTCACACCACGACCTTGTGCCTTTGTTGCCAACTCAATTAAAAGTTGTAGGATGGGCAGCCGCCGTTTCTAGTTAGCAAGTTTAAGAACAACCTGGATCAGCTTTTACACATTTGAGGACATTTCACTGGATTCTAAAGTAGGTTGTTAAATATTAAGTGTATAAATATTTCAGAGAGAACTTTTATGAAGGAAATAGATACTAGAAGGGAGAAACTGGTAGGACTTTATAAGATTATGTGAAATATACCTACTATGTAAAGATTTATCACTACAGTGAAGTGACTCTTCTACTACAGGTTTACGATAAACTTAACAGAAGAACTCCCAACCCTTGTAAGCAAACCTTCAGAAACAATAAAGAACTTTGAATTTTTGATGACTTTATCAGAAAAATCTTAGAAGGAAAGATAGAAGGTAGAAGAGGAAGTGTCCGAAAAGAACTTACATTAATCTAGTGAAGGAAAATGAAGGGGTCTTGTCTTAAAGACATTTTTTTTTATACCACACAAGTCAAACAAGCATACGGTCGGCCTGATGGTAAGCCGTCACCGTAGCCTATAGACGTTTGCAATACCGGGGGTATCACTCACGCGTTGCCAACCCTCCCAACCCCCCCAAGTGGAGCTCTGGAGACCTTACTCACCGCAGGAACACAACATGGCCGAGACCAATGCTATTTGGCTACGATCTTCTGTAAGGTGGAGGTCCTACATCATACAGGAGACATCATAAGAAAGTAAAAATAAAGGCTGCTGCACCGACAAGAGCGCAGCTCTTAAATTTAGAAAAAATGACGAAGTAAACATCGGAAATGAGATTAATCGGGAAATGTGATTAATCTAATTGAATTAATCATAATGCCCCGGGCAATTAATCCTACTCCGTCTAATATCTTTCTGATTAAATTCGTTGCGAGTTCCAAGCAGTAGTTACTCCTCCGAGACTACAATATGCTTATTATCAAGCTGTGGTAGCCGTTGTTAACACTAGCTTGACAGGAAACTCAACGGTAGGAATGTTTGGTAGGTTTTATCCCTGACATGAAGTATATTGCTGAGGATCTACCGGGCAAGATAGTTGTTATTTATACTTTGCTTTACTTTAGTTTTATAACCAATAATTTGTATTAACGATGTACGAAAGAGCGGTTCCTCCTAATACAAGTTTTGATTAACTTAAAAGGAGGACCCAGAAACTTGTAAATTATGGTTTTGTCAAATAAAGAATTTGAATTGAATTTGAATTGAAAAAAAAATTGAATGAATTGAATTATATGAATTTGTAAGACCCCAAACAGGGTTGCGCGGCGCGCATAACCTTTAAACTATTGAATGATAAAAGCTCACATATTTAATATTCTAGCAAGGAGGAACCACCCACAATGCTTCTGTATATAAAGCAAATTTTTACTGTGGTATTTGTACGGAACCTGCCAGCGACAGGGTAGAACCGATCCAGAGATCTTTATCACTCGCTTCCGGGCGCTTGCCGCCGTCGCCGGTCCTCTAAAGCTACGTGTATATGTACCTAAATCGATTCCAGGTAGAGACGATTAATCGTTATGATTTATGAAAATGCTTTTGATGTAAATAGAGAGGTTTAGTTTGAAAAGAACAAATCGTACGTGCCGTTTGACAATAAATTACAATAGTATATTATACAATCCACGAGAGGGATAATCTAGTGAATAATAAAATTAATAATAAATCAGCTTGTTAATCGATTAGTTAGTTCCTGATTTGGACATGTAACACTTACACAAATTCGTATAATCTACCACATGGTAGTATAATTATGTTAAAAGGAAGAAAGAGGTGGTAAATAATATCTACTACCACTATTCGACAGATAGATTATTCGATAGTCCCATCAGAGTATTCGTATTCGAGTATTTATGTTACCATGAATCATTCGTTCAAAGTTCTACAGTGTTTTAATACCGATTGCGATCAGACGCAAGATCGAGTTTGCTCCGTGATAGTTGCTATTAACTACGATCATCAGATTTGATCACCGCGATACGAGAGATATAGAAAAAACATCGATAAATAAATCGATTGTAAAAGGAAAAATATCAGTTTTATAGTTTGCTGTCTCCTTTACAATGCCACGTTTTAACTACACCAAAGGCTTCCTTAACTTAAAAGCATTGCTTTATCTGCCGAGATGTACAGAGTTGACCAGACGATACAGTATACCTTTCCTTACTTTAAAATATTATAAATAAAGTAAATGCGAAAGTAACTATATTTGTTACCTCTTACCGTGAAACAGCTAAATCAATTGTGATGAAAGACATGGGGAGAGCTCCCGAGAAAGACATGGGGAGAGCTCCCGAGAAAAACATGGGGAGAGCTCCCGAGAAAGACATGGGGAGAGCTCCCGAGTAAGGACATAGGATAGTCCTTACCCCATAAATCACGAGACATATATTTAATTTTGTTAAAAAAAAACAAATCAATAATATAACTCAGTTCTTTATTCTGTTCGTTCTTGAAACAAAAACTCCGAACGATCGTCTGATTTCAAATTATAAATCGATATGAAATAAACACGAATCAATCACATATCACTTGACTGCAGTAAAGCACACAACATTGTCACCACAATAAAATATGACAAACTCTTTCAAACAAAATTATTGAATTTCACTTTAAATTTTGTGCCATGTATACTGGAACTGAACATACACGGACGAAGCTGCGGTGACATCTAGTTCAAACATTTCAATCTAATAAAAGGTCTGATAGTGAACTGAAGGGCAGAAGGGTACGGATGTATCCATACGAGTTTAGATACAATGTACCTTTATTTATTCAGATAGTCAGATAGTTCTGCTATGTAAACCAAAGGTCTATTATCACTGTTGCAAAGATTGTTTAGTTAGAGGGGGCTAAAAGCATTCAGTAATAATGATTCCAGCCAATATCTAGACGAGTTTATAAATCTTCGTGCACGTTGAGCTATCGGTCCATAATTTCGTCGCTGGGTTGGCAACGCGTGAGTTATACCCCCGATATTGCAAGCGACTATAGGCTACGGTGACGGCTTACCATCAGGCCGGCCGTATGCTTGTTTGCCACCCTTGTGGTATAAATTTTAAAAAATGTTCATGCGCGCAAGGCGTCCACACTATAGGAATGTTGGTACATTACCTGCGTGATACGTTACAGCAGTCTGTACCCGGCATCAGATAGCTAGAAAACAATGTAACACCGTCGATCTCCTCAATAATGAAAATATTAAATTTAATATGAATTGTCCATTGTAGTGTAAATATAAAATGTAAATGACAACTGAAGATATAACTCTGAATGTAGGAAAGGATGCGCCTCGAAGGAAATCAACAAAACTATTTGTCTTGAACAGACATTGGCATACGCTCCGTTTACGAGCGTCGAGATATTGATAGCCCGGCCGTTTGAACTCAAGGCTTGGATGCGAACTGCGAAGGCTTCTACTTTGAAACTTTAAAGGTTAGACGGCGTATACTGACCCGTAGATTTGGTATGTCTAAACTGGAAGATAGAAGTTTTTTTATGTTAAACGGCAGCCAAACAGGCAAGTGGTCCTCCTGATGGAAAGTGATCACCGCCGCCTATGGACATCACCAACACCAGGGGGAGCTACCAATGCGTTGTCAACCTCTGAATTTAATGTACCTCTTAAATAATCCCATGTCATAGAAATTCTGTCAGCGTAAATTGTCAGGAAATTTCATAGGAAAAGTATTGCATAACCTTAATTACCTATAAAAAGGCCAATAGTGATCTGAAGTACAGGAATGTGTAAAAATGTATACCATTTTAGATACAATCTTTGACTAGCCTCCCTTGTTGCCTTGGTGTCGGAGGTCAAAATCCTAGTTCAATATAACGAATTATTTTGTTTTGATTGAATTTCGTTTAATAAAATAACTATACTGGTCGCTAACGCGGCTGGCTCGTGCAGACATAAAACGAAGTTAGAAACTCATACTTATTACACAGCACATAACGACAATCGACTTTCAATTATTTTGTAAACTATAAGCCAGAACCTTTGGCGTTGAGTATAGCCGTTCAATTAAACAGCTATTTTAACCAGTTGAATGCGACATAATCACAGTTTGAGTAAATAAATAAACGTGTGGAAATTTCCAAAATCCTAGTTCAATATTACGAATTATTTGTTGCAATTCCTATGGTTTGAATTTACCGTATTTATGTCATGTTTGTCAACCGGCTATGCGTTAGCTAACGTCATTACCATTAGTCTGTGATTTGACCAATAGGATGCCGTAAGCGCATTAAACATCGATTATTCAAATCACCCCGAAACTATAGAATCTGAATTGAAAATCATATTTCCTACATTAGTATTTGATTGGCTCAATTTCCAATTTGGAAACAGATGTTGATGATTTTTTTTTACTATAGATTGTTAGTAACTATTAGGCTGGAAAATAGTACTTTTAATGAGTTCAGTCACTCAGTCATTCAGTGTATATTTTCAAATTATAATATACTCGTATGTACTAGCGAAACCCGCGCAACTTCGTTTGCGTGTATCTCGCTTTCCCGTGGGAATTTCGGAATGTATTATGCATATAAACCTTCCCCTTGAATCAGTCTATCTACTTAAATATTAATAATCACAAATTAATGGCACTATTTATTGACATTCCGCGTACGTAATGTTGTATGTATGTACCTAGTTTTAAATTTTATGTTGAAAAAGAAAAGAAAAAAGAAAAGTACGATTTATTTTTAAATGACAAAAAAGGCCGTAACTGGTTTCCTTTCGCCATTTCTTTTTACCAGTGGTCGTTTTGCTTTTGTTTCCGAAATGGTAGTAGTTTATAGAGTAGATTAATTTATACAAATCATTTATTACTGTATACTCTGACAAGAGAACGTGTTTGTGAAAACCTATTCTCTGAAAAAAAGTTTTGAATTGAATTTGAATTTGAAAAAATAAACCGCACCAAAATACGTTGCGTAGTTTTATAGATCTAAGCATTCATGGGACAGACAGACAGTGGAACTAACTTTATTTTATACCTACGTTGATGATGATGATCGATGATCACTTAACCATCAGGTGACACTGTGACACGTATGCTTGTTTGCCAATTTATTTTATTTAAAAAATTGGATATTTACATATATTTTTGATTACCTACATATTTTTTATCACTCATATTGTGCTGACGCGATGCTGGAAAGTGCATCAATTTTTCACATCACCAAGGCAAGAGTTTGCATCCAACACCTGAATATTTGAAGGCGCTGTTGAGTTCTGGAACTTGAGCTGTCCTTGTTGAATGCACTTTCATTTCAACATTCTCCTTGACAATGCATTGTTTATTAAATTCTGCATTTGTCAGAGTCACACCGTCAGTCAGCCAGATAGATTGACGATTGAGAGAAGACACACGATGAGTGATAAACAAATTCATCATCATCATCATCATCTCATCCATTACCTAGCTATCTTTGGAGTGGTAGAGCAATTATTATGAAATGGGCTAGCTCGACCGGGGAAGTACCACCCTCTCACAGAATATCGACGTGAAGCAGCAATGCGTTTCATTCGGTGAGTGAGGAGAGATCCGAAAGCCCAACTCCTTCCCTATCCAATCTTTCCCCCTTCCTCCAACCTCCTTGGTGGACAACGCATTGGTAGCGCCCCTGGTGTTACTGATGTCCATAGGGGGCCGTGACCGCTTTCCATCAGGTGGCCCGCTTGCTTGTTTGTCTGCTGTTTGACATTTTTTTAAATCTTCGTACAGTTTTTTCCTCGTTGTGATTCATCATCATCATCTCATCCATTGGCCATCTTCGTACAGTTTTTTCCTCGTTGTGATTCATCATCATCATCTCATCCATTGGCCATCTTCGTACAGTTTTTTCCTCGTTGTGATTCATCATCATCATCTCATCCATTGGCCATCTTCGTACAGTTTTTTCTTTCCATTACCTCCTTCCATCTTTTTTCCTCTTTAGTTTGACGGCAACAGCTATAATTTAATGTGTCATTAACTTTAAAAATGCGTTTCAGAAACTGGCTGCTTAACTCTTTAACCAAATTATTAAAAAATATATATTTTAGTCGTTCGAATCCTTTAATTTAAAGTTCCCTTAAAAATTTGTTCGTATTTAATGAAAGCATTCATATTTTAACGACATTTTAAGCAAAGTGAAACACGTTTTCTAAATTTTATTTCATTATTACGTTTTTATGCACATTTTCATTTTTAATGAATGCAAATTGGACACTTGAAATTCATTGTTTTGCAAGAATATTATTCACCTTTCGGCTACTTGCTACCTACTCGGTTTTCATTTAGTTTTTTGTAAATGAATATAAAAATTACAAGCGGTAATGCCTACCCACTGCCTACCTAATCCTAGAGGTTATTTTTATTAGATTTTTTTTAATTCTAAAATAAGATTTCTTTGTTTGATTTTCCAACAATCGTATGCTCTCTAACTTATACAAATTTGTTTTTATATTTAAAATGTATAGAATTATTGTAAAAAAAAAAAGAGAGCACTTTACTGTATAGATTTTCCTCTTTACTTTTTAAAGAATCTTCAAAATATTATATTACTAGAGCTTTAAGCGGTTTGCAGACCAACAGCTAAGCTAAGTCATTGCTAACTTAGTTTATCTTAGTCTGCATAGCTGAAATGATTTTTCTTACTTAGGTGCAGACCACAACGCGTAATGTATTGTAAAACTAACTGGAAACTGACTTAACTTAGCTCTTGATCTGCAACCCGCATTAAAAACCTTAATATAATTTTCTTAGGGGCCACAGAAGTTGTCAAATACCAAGTCGTGATAATTCTTCATCATAATAGTGCTAACGCCAACGTGAGGTCACATTTATCACTATTACAAACTATAGACTGCATATAACTGGTTGTGTAAACTTGAACATCCTCCTTGGCTTACATATTTAAATATATTGAACTAGCTTTTCCCCGCGGCTTAGCTCGCGTTAATTTTATGACATAGATCTCGTTTGACAACAAAACAACCCATAGCGCGACTTGTGGCGCCATCTGTTGGTCGATACAGCGCCCTCTATAGTAGAATTTTTTTTTCCCATTGGAACGACATAATTTCACGGGATAAAAAGTAGCCTATGTTGGGCTCTGTACCCCTAACTAACTAATAATGATCGGCTGCTTAGTCAAGCCGTGAAGGAATAACAAACAAACAAACTCACTTTCTCATTTATAATATTAGTAAGGTTTTACCATTTTACCTTAACTATAAAGGAATGTAATAAAGTTTTAAATGCAGTACATTTTTATACAACAATAAAGCATACCAAGATTGCAATTTTTGTTAGTCTCTATCAGTTTTTTTTTATGTTGGCTTAACAGAGCTCGATGGTGTGTCGCTGTGTGTAGTAATCTAAACACACAAGTTAAGCGACGTCGACTCTAGCTAGCGTTTGAATGGATTTCGTTATCTGGAGTTTCTCCGTATTCTGACTTAAAATATAAATCAATCGTCTGACTTATAATATAAATCAATATGACATGAATATGAATCGATTTCAAAACACACAACGTTATATTACCACAATAAGGTATGACATCAAGTTGAATTTCACTGAAAATGTTGTGCCAAGAATAGTAGAACGGAATATACTTTAGTATGCAAAAGAAAAGGGAACATATTAAAAATAAAACTTTTCCAAAATAGTCCAGACATGCACAAAATAAATAACAAAGGCGAACCGTGAAATGCGGACATTTGCAGGCGAAAAGAACGACGAAAATATCACAAGTCACAACCCTATTATGCTACCCGGCAGTATCACTGTTCTTTATGGGACCTGCTCGTGTAGGGTTGTCACTGAGGCAAAACAGAACTTAGGATATGATTGCCTATAAACGCTAATAGTAGCCAACTTTAATTTCAGAGTAAACGTGTCAAAGTTTGTATGACGTTCATACGACGATGACAGAGCGTGTTAATATATTTTAATAAAAAGAATCATTACAGAGAGAGAATAGATTACATTTTAAATTAAGAAGAATAGAGAATAGAAGAGAGAGAGACAGTGTACACCGTAACGTTTTTTATATAAAGGATACAAAAAAAAATATTATCAAACTTGTCGTTGAAAACCCTAACAGTATTAGACGATATTTCCGTGACAAGAACGGTCACAGTTTGTCACAGACACCAGTAGCGACACTAGCGACTGTAAATTATTATTATTACAACCAAAAATATAATAAAAATAAATGCTTGTGGCAAATGTGAACTGCTAGACTCTGCCTACCCCTTTGGGATTACCACATAAATTAAATTTAAAGTCACTGACGCGCTGCGCTACATAAGCCTTCCAAGCTGAAATGAAACTGAGTCAGGCTGGAAAGAATGCCTTCCAACTGAGTTTTGAGTTACATCATCGATCAGATCAGTGAAAACATTTTTCTCTATGTCCAACATTCTATACCTACTGCGGCTTCTTTCAATTTAGAGGTGACCCACTTAGCGACAATCGAATGCAGTTGCAACGATGCACGCGACTGGATCGATTCGAATGGATTCCACTATAAAATTGCTAATATTTAATAGTAACTCACTATTGTATACGTAAACGATTAAAGTCTTGATTTACTGCCTATTGTTATGCTTCATGTGTTGCTAACCATGCTTATTTCATATTGTAAATTGTTTTGCTCGAAGGTGAAAGCAATAAAGCCGCCTTGTTGCGTATACACTAATCTGTATGTTATCCGGTCATAATATATATTGGTCTAGGTATATACGTGAAATAACTATTGCACAATGCCATTTCATCTAAAAAAATATTTATTCTTTTATTTAGTCTTGTGTATTATGTTCCTATTATTATATTATCATATCAACCCACTATATCATCCCACTGCAGGGATACGAGTGGGCTCCCTTCAATCGAAAAGGACTAGAGCTAATCCAATGCGACATTGGCAGAGGCCAGTGTAAAAATTGTGAAATTGTAGAAGTTTATTTCTATTAACTTGCTTTTATTTCGATTTTGTGTGTCCATAGTCCATCCATACACATAATAGATTTCTAAATTTTTGGTGAGTTTGTTAAAAATGAGACACTGTTCAATGGCTTTTTCATTTACTATGTTCCGATTTATATCGACTGCAATGGACTTTGTTAATGGAATTGGTATACAATGTGGAGTATTTGTCTGCATACATACAAATACTATAATAAACTCGGAAATGCTTTTAATATTGTATTTGATTAACTTTTTCGTCGCTGGAAATTTCAAAACAAAATGTAACTTTCTTATAAATTAAAATTAACACAACATACAATTACTTAACCAAAATCACTGATTACTAGATTAACGGTGAATTAATGATGATTGATGAAACTATTTTTAAAGTTAATGACTTAATTATGGCTGTCACTTACGTCACACTAAAGAACCTGAAAGAGATTTAACGTGGATTTAAAATAAATATGAAAAAATAAAACATCTTTACATAGTATAAAGTGAAGTCGCTTCCCTGTCTGTCTGTCCCATGTCTGCCCCCTATGTATGCTTAAATCTTTAAAACTACGCATCTAATTTTGATGCGGTTTTTGTTTTAATAAATAGAGTTAAGAGGATGGTTATTTATGTTTATTACATTCCGAAGTTCCCACGGGAAAGCGGGATACACAAACGAAGTTGCGTGAGTTTATCGAGTGAAGGCCTCCTCCAGAAATTGTCACTCTTAACGGTTCTTTCTTCTTCTTCTTCTTTCTATGCCTCTCAACAAACTGGAGGTTTGCCGTCAGCTTCGCAAACAAATCCCGGTCTTTTGCCATTCGGAACAGCTTCTCAGCACTTGTGATCCCAGTCCATTCCCGTATGATCCTCAGCCACGATTTCCTGCGTCTCCCTACGCGTCTCTTGACCTCTATTTTGCCCATCATTATAAGTCGAAGCAGTTGATATCTATCATGTCGTAACACGTGCCCAACGTTTTTTTTTTTTTTTTTTTTGTTATCAGAAATTGCAGATATTTTGTGTTATTTTTATATTTTCTATCATTGTAATTGTATCTTATTAATACCATTTTAAAAGAGCAAGTGCTAAGATTCTTGCCAGTTTCTTCTTAGCACAAATCTGCCGTCTGAACTGGTGGTAGGAAAAAATTGTGACTAGGTATTCGAAAGAGCTTATATTAGGCCTATCTGAATAAAAATATTTTGAATTTTAATTTGAACATATTCAACTTTACGCTTTTTGACGGTTTTCAATATCTTGCGCGGCATAGAAACGCGATGAAGGACTTTCTCGGTGCTCGGTTCACGGTTATTTGCCAGGTATTAATTTCATCTTTCCATCTTGCCCTTGGTCAATCTCTGCTTCTCTAATAAAACATTATTCATCCCAAACACAAACCTAGATTATTTAGGTTTTATTTATAGCCTGCCCACCTCAACTTAACATGTAGTTACCCGTCGACTAAACTTTGCCCGAAGAGTCGTTTTCCCCAACAAAGTTGACGCATGTACATAGCACAACAAAAGCGCTTACCTAAATGGAGCGCTTTAAGTTTTGACGCGGTCTAAGTATGACGTAAAAATATTGCCACAGAGAGGAACAACTTTATGTATCGAAGTTTTCATTTTTGATAGAATAATTTTTGTAATAGGAACGCAAAAATGTTTTGGAATTTTTCTAGAGGCCCTAGAGGGCAATAAAAAAAGTATTATTAAGGCTTTAATTTTTTTTATACCACTAAGGTGGCAAACAAGCTTACGGCCCGCCTGATGGTAAGCGGTCACCGTAGCCTAAGGACGCTTGCAACACCACTCACTCGCGCGTTGCCGACCCTGTAAAAATCTTTTAATGCCCCTTCTGAAGAACCCCATATTGTAGTCTAAAGGAAAGACTTCGGCGGGTATTTTATATCTAGCCTTAAAATAGGTTTAACAGCCCGGTCGCTGGTGCGTTGTTAGTAGATTCGTCATCAGAGGGCGCGGCGCGGTTTCGATCCCCGTACGGAGTAAACATTCATCTGATATTTGCGTTTGTCTCGAATCTGGGTGTTTTCCATGAAAATAATATCCGGTGTCTGATACCCTGGTATCCTTAACACAAGCAGATTAAGCCCATCTAACTTCGACTTCTGACGACCTCCGTGGCGTAATGGTTACCACGTCAGACCGCCACCCAGGAGGTCCCGGGTTCGATCCCCGGTCGGGTCATGATGAAAAACGTCTTTTTCTGATTGGCCTCGGGTCTTGGATGTTTATCTATATATGTATTTGTTATAAAATATAATATCGTTGAGTTAGTATCTCATAATACAAGTTTCGAACTTACTTTGGGGCTAGCTCAATCTGTATGAATTGTCCCGATATATTTATTTATTTATAAAAAATAAAAATAAAACTTTGGGACCACGTGACGCTGAGTGAATTGAGTAGAATTCATTTATGATCATTTCAATAAAAGAAACTCAATAGAAATGAAGACATCGGTATCGAGAAATTAGAAAAATGACCTCAATGTCGATGTTGTCAATGCAATAAAAGGCATTTTCAATAAGAATTGACCCTTCAGTCTATTGTAAGAGAGTTGCATGTTGCATATAACCTGCATGACCTAATGCCCGCATATCCGTTGTTTCGCGAATGCAATATTGAGTTCAAAGAAATAAAAGTTCTTTTATTTAAATCGGAAAAAGTAATCGTTTGTTCGATGTGTTTTTGTTTTGTAATATACAGTTTTTATTTAAATTTATGCTGGCAAACAATCTCTTTCGTGCTTCGGTGGGCAGGAAATAAATATGTAATGACCGATGCTCCATGCAAGAGAGCGTTAAGCCGCTGGTCCTGGCTGTTGTTGATGGATGACAGTCGTTAAGCCATGTCGGTGGCCTTTACAAAACACTAGCTGCCAATCCCCATTAGAGCAACGTGGCAGAGTACGCTTTAATCTCTTTCTATTGAAGGGAGACCCGTATCCCTACAGTGGGATGAATATGGGTTGATTATGATGATGAATAAAATTACCGACCCCTAACTATATTCTGTTAATAAATTATACTGTGGATAGTGGTGCATACTGCACTTGTGCCAATTATTTGATTGATGACTCTTCCATCATTCAATGTCGAACTCGATTGTCAAATAGGTGTCTAGATTGATCGCTGTTGCCATGACACCAGAAGGCCAAATTCTTTCCGTAAAATACTTCGTAAAATTTTATTATATCGATAGGTTCAATTAGTTGGATTCAGGTTGTTATTAGGATACTCGTATGTATAGAAATAAATTAAGCATGACAATAAATAAATTATCCGCAAATTACCGGCTCTTATGATTTCGTGACTTCTGGTGTAGGTGCATTCCCAGTGCATTGTCCTTTTTTAAGGATATCGCCAAACGCCTGCATGAAATCACAGGTGACTCAAACTCTCTTTAGTCTAGTTACTTCACTCAACACATATCTATTGACATTCAGCGAGGTAACCCTTCGATTGCCACTTCCTGTCCTTTTAATTTTAATATTAGTCTTAGTTTAATTTTTTATATTAGTTTAGTTTTTAGTAGTATAATCATGATGATATCGTTCCCGGAACGGAAACAACAGCATTTCGATTAAAACTCTTTAGTCTTGTACTTCTTCACGCTCAAATGGCTGAGCCAATTTTTATGATATTTGGTACGTAGATACCTGGCTGTTACCTTGGATTAACACATAGGGTACTTTTCATCCCGAAAAGTACGCGATTCCCGTGGATTTGGTCAAAAGTCTGATTTTCAATGGCGATTTATAACGTAGATGGGCTGCTGTGCATAAATATACGCAAACGAAGTTGCGCGGGTTTCGCTAGTAATTCATAAATGCTTTACCACTCCAAAACGTCTTTTATTATAAGTCCCTCCGTTTCATATTAGGCACGATCACAAATGGTTGTGCCCCAAACACTGAAGACAAACAAATTATCGTCCAGTGGCTGAATTTGCGTTAACTTTAACGATATATACATATGCGGTAACTACGTACGTCTGTGTGTACGAATAGTTAGCACAATAGTTCCCCGTACGGTACTCGTACTGTGCAAGGAGTAGCCACAGAGTAGCCTTCTTTTCTATGTGCAGTTGCTAACAAAAGTGATTTGCAAAAAAAATACGATATTTGAAAAACATTTTTTTTTTAATATTTCCAATTGTTTTTATACTATTTTAATTTAAATGTGAGTAGCAGACGATAACGTTTTTTTATGTTTTCATATTTCGAATTGTATTTTAATTATTATGTAACCCATAGAATTCTAGAAAATTTTCGCTTGTTTTCTATTAAAAATAAAATTTAAATTAAATATCAACGAAGCACATGCAATTTGTAATATAATAAAGCTCAAATTCTACGAAACATAACCATCAATTTACATAAAAATTAATGATTTAATCGGAAACTCATTAAAGTCACGTTACGTCAATACCAATCGTATTGAAAACATTATAAAATAATTAAATTTAAATAACGACGTAATCAGAATACATTAAAATACAATGAAGCCGTGTAAATATTCACCTTTTTTTACAATCAACGTAAAATTTATTTAAGTGCTAATTACGGGTTAAACTAATTTTACGCCCGGAATGAGTGGCCGTAGCTGGAAATGAGTTTTCACCGCTGTAAAACTATAAAATATTTGAGTGCCGGTATAAGTTTAGTGTTGGAAACTGTTTACAAATTAAATACTACTTATATTAACACTATATCACCGTGTTTATTGCTGTTTTTGTTGTTAAAGTTGATTTGGAGAACAATATCGATCGTGCATTACATTTGTTGCGATGGCAAGAAGTTGAAATAACCAATGGACATTGAATACTATATAGAAATAAGACATATAGATGGCATACTTTTTAAATTTGTTTAAAATGTAAACAGTTTCAATGTTCTGTTTTTAATTGAAAAAGGTGAGCACGACCGTAAATATGAGACATCAATTTATAAACTTCAAAATTATGCATTGGCATTCCCTGTTGTGCGTTAGGCCTTAAATAGTTTAAAAAAAATGAAACAAGCAAATAATAAATATTTTTCCACTCGACAGTACACATTAAGTACCTAACGTTGTAATAAGGCGATGCGTGCACCAACACTTGGCAAGGCTATGCTAATCATAACAGAAGGCTGCGGCCGGCGGCGTTTCACTGTCCACGATATTTGCACTATAAGTACATTTTTATAAGTCTGTGGTTTAAATTGAAGAAGTCAATGCTTGGTTGGATGCTTTTTTTTAAAGATAATTTTAATTTTTGCGAGATTAAAAAAAATTATTATGGACAGTGAGGATAAACAAGCATTTGCGGCTCCTAAAAACTTACCCTTACCATGTCATAGAAGAAAAGAGCGATGTATTTTTTTGAAATCTAGAGCTCTTTTCAAAATGCACAGTTCCCTGACTCTGATGACGTTTATGTTTTATCTTATCCGTACCATTTGTAAAAGAATAAAGTAAAATTTACAAAGCACTGCATCTTGTAGGTATGTACGAATAGTACAAAACCTAACATTATATTAGTTTTACGTAGATTTGTGTATTTATTATTCATTAGTTATTGTTATGGCTAATGAAATGAACCATTTTTCAGTCTTGCTTATACGTCAAATAAAAAAAAATAGATACCTATTTAAAACAGGTAATTTTTCTCGTATAATACTTAGTTAACAAAATAATGGAAGTATTATCATTATAACGCAATCTATTGACAGTAAAATTTACGAAAAAATTACTCAAGGTTTATTATAGGTGTGATTCCGCCGGCGCGGAAAACAAGACATTATACGAGAGAAAATTGTATTGAAGATTTGACACTGACCTATTTGTGTCACTTTGAAACTATTTATAGTTTAAGCCTATATTCTGCATGGTCTACGGCTTCGAAATAAAATTTGTCTAACAATGCGGCCGACTCTTTTCTATTTTATTATTTTAAAAAGTATACCAACTATACATATTTTTTGCCCTTTCATGATTTTAAGTCGTAAAATAAAATAATTTGTTTTGCAAGTAGATTTACAGGAAATTTTTTTGCACATCAACATTTTTTTAATCCCACTAGCACTTTTACGTGAATGGCCTGTTGAGAAGTACCGCAAGAAACTCAACTGATAGCCTTTTTTTGATAGCTACATAACATAAACGTACCTATTTAAAAGTTTTTTATACATTGCAAAATAAGTAAATGTGCAGAGGAGCAAATTACAACGAACAAAACTTTTGATGTACGTACGATGCCTCCGTATTTTGTCTTGGCTGGTGGAAATACGCTTTAAATCGTCTCGGTGCATTGAAACCCGCATTAAGCTAGCGTCTAACCGATAATTAGGTAAAGGTCGTAATGAAATCACAATTGAATAAATAGACGATTACGCTTTTTAAGTCACAAGTATTTCAAGGTTTTTCCATCAATTCTTTACGAATGTTGTGATTATTTATTTATTTAACTTTATTATCCATAATACACAAGTACTGATACAATAGGCAGACTTAATGCTAAATTGCATTCTCCACCAGTCAACCATTGGGAACTGCCGAACTTCACGAATATAGATCTATTAGAGACGAATGGACGAATTCTTAACAACAACTGTTGAAAAGTAGACTTAATTACTACTTGTGACCTAAACTTGTGTTTCTATGCCAGTGTTATATGGAGTTGTAGAGCTTTAATGAAATGGGCTAGTTCAACCGGGGAAGTACCACCCTCTCACAGAATATCGACGTGAAGCAGCAATGCGATGCAATGTTTTTTTTACTTAGCAACTAACTACCACAGAATGAGGTTAATTTAGTCATTGCCTACTCGCTAATGCCCATAGCTTCACAATTCTATGGGAATTTTGAAAATATAAGTATCTTAAGTTATCCTTCATATTATAAGCTGTCTACCGCGAAAATACAATGATAATCGATCCAGTCACTTCGAAGATCAATAAAGAATAACCAAACAGACATAATAAATTGGTTTTCTATCGTAAACATCTATGTAAAGTGTCAATATATTGTAAAAAGATGACACAACAAGCATACAATTCAATTTTATTTGTTTGTAGGTGTAAATACATTAATGATTTTCAAGGTAAATTAGTCTTTAATGTTAAATAATAAAGCGCAATGGATAACACAATTTGTTGAAGTAGTAAATTACTTTGCGATATCAGATGTTACCGATATTCCCAGCTTGTTGTGACATGGATAGCTCGCTTTGTTTATTATACACTGATGCATTTTATCATCAAATGCAACAAAACATTCATATGCAACAGTCAATGGATACTGTAGTAGTAAAATTGTTTTGTTGACAACCGTTGTAAACATTTCATAATGCGACCTTGTACGTAGCCTCTATGTAATATTGAGGATAATTATGAGAACAATAGCGAGCTCATATTTGTAATGACAGTACAGAGAAGAAACTCGATGGAGTCAAACAGATAAGTACACAAGTTAAGCAACGACACCTCTAATACAGTATTTGGATGGGTTAATAACGGAACTGCTTTTGAGAGCAGGTAAAGCCGACTGATGTCGACACGATGATTATCGTAAGACAAAGTGTACGTAAAATATTTAAATGAATAATCTACTCTACAGGCTTATTTTTGATAAGTTAGACTGTAATAGGCAATCTACACTAATATTATAAAGAGGAAAGAATTGTATTTGTGTGTGTGTGTGTGTGTGTGTGTTTGTATGTTTGTAATGAATAAACGCAAAAACTACGGGATTGGTTTCAAAAATTCTTTCACCATTGGGAAGCTGCGCTATCCCCAGGTGCCATAGGCATTATTTAAAAAAAAAAATAGGGATCCCTATTAAACTCCTATAAATAAAGCTGGGAATAAGAAATGGTATAGGCGAGGACAAATCGATAAACAGAATATGCGTTATCGCAAAACACAAACAAGGCCTACAGTAAACAGTAAAAGTTACAGACAGTGTATATGCAACAAGGCGGCCTTATTGCTCAAAGCAATCGAAGAGTTCAGGTGCTACTACGTAAATTCGATACTTCGGCTCATGTATCGGATTTACGTTTCGTAGCCCTCCAGCTTCCGGATATCACATTCATCGAGCCAAACGTATTGTTGCTTCACGCCGATATTTTGTTAGACGATAGCAAGCTTAATAATTTTAAAGTTGATTTTAAATGTCACAATTGCATATTTGCATTCCAACAAAAAAAATCTCATCATATTGAATGTACCTACAATAAATCGTCATAACACATTCGCACATGCACAGAATGAATTTATAAAGTAAACAATAGGTACCCGAAAACAGGTTAAAAGAGCATTGATGTACGTGATGGTTCCGTTCAATATTTATATTGACAGTTAAACAAACTATGAGGGGACGGAATATGAAATGAAACTGTTTTTATTTAATTTAGCATTTGGGAGGAAGCTCCGTCACAGATTACTAAATAGTTACTGCTCTATGCCATAGAATAAGTAATAACCCGAGGTCTATGTCCAGTACTGAGATGATAAACTTTGCGAAATTATATTTATAAAAAAATAAATAAAAAAATGGTAAAAATAATAATAAAAACATGGCGAAACTATACCTTGTTGTTTACTACGGAACCCTAAAAATATCTTGGTTTATAATTAAGCAGCCCATTATTAGTTCTTAATAATGCAGCGCGTAAGTTTAAAAGTTATTAATAACAATCTCGCAAACGCAATCTCACTTTTCTCATTCCCATGGGAATTTCTGAAAGGCCCATCCTTCCATCCAAGATTAACAGGAAAACATACATTTATTTTTGTGTGTTATGTCAACGAATATGTTAATGTGTGGGCTAGTCCTTATCATGTGTCAAGTAAAACTGCTATTTTGACATTGGAACTAAAATAGTAAGCGTCATTCAATACCTATTCTAGTGTCAAAGTAATAAATGACAATTAACACCAATATAAACCTCAGTCGCTTCACTATAATGTACAGTCTGCAATAAAATGTACAGTACCTGTACAATACCTACATATAGGTACGTATGTTCTTAAAAAATATATACAATTTTTATTTAAATAGGCGTATACAAGTTCTTTCGAATCGTCTTTTCTTCTTAAGTCTATGTCATCATCGTCATCAGCCTGTATCTACCCACTGCTGGATATAGGCCTTTCCCAATGCCTTCCACCAAATGCGATCCTCCGCTTTCCGCATCCATCTGCCTCCAGCAGTCTATGTAGTAGACTGAAAAGTCTATGTATATAAAGTCTAAATTACGAGTAATTGTGCACATACAAATTTGAGTGGAGAATTAATGATAATTTCCTAACAACCTAGAGCAGTAAATATTAGAAATATGGGTTTAAAATGGTACTAAAGTGTTCATCTACTTCTGTCGCTGACTGTTCAACATCTACTCAATTGCTTGTTAACTATCATTGAACAATAAATGTCAGTATTTACTGCCACAATAATAAAATTGATAACAGTAAAAATATCAACAGGTGAAATGTAGAATGAGACCACATTATATAGTCCATAATAAAGTGTACGTAAACAACAGAATGAATACAGCGCTTTATTTAACATTATTTTACAAAGTCTTCATGCGATAAAGATGTTCAATACAAGGGGTTTTAGAGCATACTCTGCCACGCTACTAAACTGCCTGTTGGCACAAGACATTTTCAAATTGTACTTGATTTGTCGCTGACTCGATTTACAACTATCATCTATCGAAGCACAAAACTACAATGCAACTTTGCATCGTTTAAATCTACAAGAGTTTCGCCATGTCTGTCCACGGCCTAGCTTAGAGGCGCTTAAACACCACAAAATTAAACTGTATTAATATTATGTTTCCTTTGATTTCAGGTAAGAATATTTTTTGCAGTAATAAACAAAAATGGGGTAAATATCCATACTAATAATATAAATGTGAAAGTGTGTTTGTTTGTTTGTTTGTCCTCTGTTCACGTAGAAAGTAATGAACGGATTGATATGATTTTTTTATTGGGGATAGTTCAAGGTCTGGAGAGTGACATATGCTACTGTTTATGCCGGAAAAACATCTCATTCCCACGGGAAAAAAAAAGTATAACTTTATTTTTTCATAATTTTTTACCGGGGATAATTTAAGACCTGGAGAATGACATAAGGCTATTTTTTCCCCACGGGATAAAGAGATTCCCAAAATTATTGACATTTTCCCTAGAACTCGCGGGCGGAGCCGCGGGTAACAGCTAGTAATGATATAGTTTTTTATCGCAACGTCCGTCGTCGCCGTCTTAATAAAAAATGACGATTTTGGCAGTAGGATTGCAGTTACGCCATCTGAATACACCCTAAGGACTATGAATCATATAAATCAGCATTATGCATGGAACCCTGATTCACACAAACTGATACTGTGCTGATACCATGTTTTATTATGTGCATGAATTTACTATAATCATATTTTTATTCAGTAAAAAGCAGGATATTGTTCTGACTTTGTTTTTTTCGTTGCTATCCGTGTCAAATATGTGTGAGGAAGTTTTGTTTTTAACGTAGGTAGCAAATGAGCAGTTACCGTAACATTTGAGCCCTGCCAATATGAATTGAATAGTTCTGAAATGGATATTCTGCAGCGCTCTAGGTTGAGGCTAGACTTAGAGACTATATTCCAATTTTAGACGACGACAGTGACGGCTATTTTGCCAGTTTTGCCACCACCGGGATATATAAAAAAATCTTAGATCTTTTCTTTCTTATCCTTATTAAAATATACCTTTACTGTGTTACAAATAAACGTAGGTAGTAAGTTTATGTTATTCACTGTTGTGTCACTGTCTTTGTTGGTGAGAATTAAATGAAGTGTGAAAGTGACAAAACATTGTATAACTTATACTACGTTTATTTTGTAACACAGTTGTTAATATAGGTACTTTACAAGACATACGTTAATAATCATTTCAGAAATTTTTTTACTTTTATTTATTTTTTTAAAGTTGGTTTTTTGTGTGAGTTTGATATTGTAATTTTATTTTCAATTAACTAATTTTAATTTTTTTCGCTCGCCAGAGTGGTTAGCGGTAAATTTTAACAAGTCTAGACTTGCAAAGATTTATTTTAATTTTCCTAATTAATTAAGTGTTGTACTAAGTAAATGTTACTTTTATAGTAATGTCTGTTTAATATTCAAATGGTAAATTAATGCATTGCAATGAAAACTATTAAGGTTAAGTAGGTTTTAGTTACCAAGTAATATCCGACAAACTTATAAAATAAAATTTCTTTGATTAAAACGTACAAATATAATGGAATATGACATATTCATCTGGAAACAAGAAAACCGTAGCAAATACGGAACCCTCTACACTGTGCCAGGCCGGACACGCGATTGCACGGTTTTTTCTTCTTCTAGTGACAGCCATATTTTGATATGTCACAAAATTTTAAGAGAGGTAGGGCACAGCGTATAATCCGCTCAAATCGGAGCAGCCGCCTGGGTAAGGACCTCCACCTTACAGAAGATCGTAGCCAAATAGCATTGGTCTCGGCCATATTGTGTTCCTACGGTGAGTAAGGTCTCCAGAGCTCCACATGGGGGGGTTGGGAGGGTTGGCATAAAAAAAATTTTTTGAAGCTCCCCGTAGTCGTCTCCTCCTATTCTCGTAAAAAAAACGTTCTATTCTCGTAACAAAAACGATACAATCTCTAGCGCTGTCTCACTCATACAAAATAGGAATTGAGCGAGATAGTGTGAGATTGAAATTGTTTTTGTTACGAGAGTAGAACTGATATTATAAAATTCGCGATTTAAATCCATGCATGAATTATTGAACTGGGCGTAATAAACGATATATCTATATTTGATCGCTCGCTGCGCGTCTCCACTTGGGTGGATACATGTCCTTAAAATATTCTCTACATACAATCCATTTTAACAAAAGGGAAATTTATTCAACAACTAAATCAATTTAATGCAATGTAGGAGCAAAAATCCAATTCCGTGTAATATGTAACGTGTCGCAAATTCATAAGTGTCAAACCGATTTATTCGTAGGATTTACCTCGGAATTGTCACCGCCCGGGCGTTGTAATGCACGCTGTCGTAATAATTCACTATTTCCCACGACCCCCAAGGACCCCCGCGACCCCGAGCCACAGTATATGTACAATCAGTGCCATATCTTCATAACTGCTAATGCTGAAAACACGGCTGATGGTCAGCGCTGAAGTTAATAAATATCAAGCAATGTTGCACGAAACACAACACAACGCGCTTACATGTGTCCGCCGCCGCCGGCGCCGAATACGAGCGTTCCGGAAACGCGCGTCGACTGCTCGTGTATTATACGCCGTGTGCTATCGCTTTAATATAATATTGCGTCCACGATTTGCGTCCGCGAATTCGCAGCGAAAAAGCATTTCTCCCATTGTAGACAAGGTCTAAGCCCGAATTATTAACTAGCAATAAATCATTCCATGAAAAACCTTGTAATTAAAATGAATGAATGAAATTCAAAAGTCAAACAGCTCTCACTCGATTTTTATTTCTATGTTGTGTAAGAAAGAATACTTATAACATCATCACTTGAATGAAGGTGGTCTACTGTTACTGTCTATTCTGCACTATGCCCAAGGCCCCACAGCGTAATCGGTAATAACCCAACTTTTTTCGACCCCTCAGTAATTTCCCAGTCCTGAATTATAACTCAATGAATCATAGCCTGTGTATCGAATTTTTGAACGAACAAAATGCTCGGTAATATTATAGCAATGTTTTCGTATCAAGCAGTGTTGTTTAACAACTGACTGACCGTTTTTCGAATAAACACTGACAAAATTCTGTTGTTTTCAGTAAAGAATTTACTCATTTTGATTATACTTAGTTTAATTTTATCATAGGAACTGAAAATGGAGTACATTAAAGTGCATAGTGATTGGAGTTTGTGATGATCAGCGACAATTAAACTGCATTTTCGTGTTGACTTCAAAATCCACCATTTCTAAAGTAATTTTGAAGAAAGATGATGATAATCTTTCTTCGGGGCATGACTCAAAGACTATACTGAGTCGAGACAACATGAATACACTGCTTTCAGTCATATACCTTCTACACGCTGCTTTTTACATGACACATGGTTAAATTGCTAAGAATGAAGAAACCGTACCTAAAAAAAAGTTGTGTCTATGGCGCAACCTCTATCAATATTCTCACATCAGTGATAAACTTTCGAGTTCGCAAGTCCGCACCTTCTTATTATTCGTCTAAATCCGGCATCACCAGACGTTAACGTGCTTCGAATACACTTGACAAATATGTACAAGCGGGCATTATCAACGGCTCATTTGTCTCTCCCGACTCTGTATTCCGTACGTTACACTCGCCACGTTACACATACATTGACGGGTATATTCTACACTGTATTGTGACAGTGTATGCGTGTTGAGCAGTCGATCTCAAAGTGGGCGAAAATGTCCTGAAGTTTTCAGTGCGAAGAAAAAACAGGGTGGTGATCTGAGCGTTTAGAAGTTTGTTTAGTTTGAACGCAAATCATGAATATTTGAGACGTCTCGTTAAAAGCGTTCACATAGTCCCAGTTTCTGAAATGCATTTTTTAACCTATTAACACATTAAATTAAGCTGTCACTGTCAAATTAAAGTAGAAAAACAAAATGAGACTTAATTAGGAATTAAAATTAATTCATATACTGGCTGATAGAACATTGTAATGTTCTACTATGATTCGTACTATCTGCATCATAATACCCAATTTGCCTGCAATTTGATACTAGTTCGAATAAATCATCAAAATTGTAATTGTACTTTTATGTATACCATATTTAAATGAAAGGAAAATATAGGTTTAATAATGTGGTATCGTAGATGCGGGTGCTAGAAGAGCATAATACATTTTTTTAAAGTAAACGGTACACAATATTAGTTTGAGAACATCTGTGAGCGAGCGTGCTGTTGACATTTTTATTTTATGCTCGGATTGTTAATTTTTAGGTTTAATTCAGTGGATAAATTAAACAAGACTGGAAACGTACATTCGACAAATAAAAATGAGCATTATCAACCGCTCGTTTTATATTCTATTTAGTCCTTTCAATCCGAGATCCAAGTTTCCGAAATAGTGGTCGCTTGTAGAATTGATTAATTAAACATGTCATTATTCTTGCATGTACACTTTGACTAGAGAAAGTGTATGTGACGGCCAACTCTCTGAATAAACGATTTAATTCTGTGACGACATCCGTGGCGTAATGGTTACCATGCCAGACCGCCACCCAGGAGGTCCCGGGTTCGAATCCCGGTCGGATCATGATGAAAAACGAACTGATTGGCCCTGGGTCTTGGATATTTATCTATGTATTTGTTATAAAAGATATAGTATCGTTGAATTAGTATCCCATAACACAAGTTTCGAACTTACTTTGGGGCTGGCTCAATCTGTGTGATTTGTCCCTATAAATTTATTTATTATGTACATGTATTTATATTTTATTCTAAAACTTTCTACTCTCTCCCCCCGGACGTCAATAAGCGTCATTGCTTATTTTCACTCTGAGATCGCCGTTGTTGATCCTAGCATTACAATGCTTGTACAGAAGCGTGGTGGATTTTCAAACGCCTCCATGAAGGAAAGTGGAGAGGAAAAGGAGACTTTTGATCAGCTATGGGACACAATTCTAGCCTTTGTAGCTATCCATTCACACATTTCTACACATAAAACTATGAAAGCACTATCCTCAATCCTCAAAACTCGATAAAATCTTTGAAACGAAATACGAAACAAGCGATGACGTTTCAATGGCACGTGCGTCGGGTCGGGTCACGTTACACCTTGTGTGTAAGCGCCTTTAACACAGCTGCAATCTATCATGCGACGCTCTGTCTCGCTCTGTCGTCAGATGTTTTAACAAAAGTACAATTTCTATCCTCTTCGCTCTTATTAATTACACCATATGGTTCTTTTTAACATGATTGAGTTCAAATTTTAACTAATTCATTGGGAATTTATGTTTTATTGCGAATGTGTATCTTATTCTGTTTGTGTTAAAGTATTATTTTGAAGTTATGGATATTGTATTGTAATAGTTTATTTTCATTTTGTCACGAGCTGTGTTGAACACCTATGAATCTTTCGCAATAAATAAAAGGAATTTTGCAGTGGTAGAGCCACGTAGAGGTGACCACCCTTTATTATAATTTAAAACCACAAAACACAGGTGGCAAACAAGCATACGGTCGGCCTGATGGTAAGTCATCACCGTAGCCTATGGACGCTTGCAATACCGGGGTATCACTCACGCGTTGCCAACCCTTCCGACCCTCCCCAGTGGAGCTCTGGAGACCTTACTCACCGTAGGAACACAGCATGGCCGAGACCAATGCTATTTGACTACGATCTTCTGCAAGGTGGAGGTCCTTCCCCAGACGGGCTGCTTCGATTTGAGCGGATTATCCGCTGTGCCCACCTCTCATCTTAATCCGTTGTCTGTGGTCCCTATAACACAAGCAAATTAAGCCTTGCTTTACTTTGGGAACTTTGGGATCATGAGGCGCTGTGTAATTTGTGAAAATAAAGAAGTAGTACTTTTTTCATTAAAAAAAAAGAAAATTAAAAAACCATAAATTATTTCCAAAATATAAAATCCATACCGATATTTTTTCATTGCTTCATGCGATTTAATTAAAAGTACTCGAAAAATATATAACAACTTCATTTATAGTAAAGAAAACAAAACAATATGATAAAATATTTAAAATGTTAAGAATCGCCCCGCAACATTATTTCTTTTTTTTTAAACGAAATTACGGATTATTGAAAATTGAAAACGTTATTGTGAATATTGCTATAAAAATAAAATTTTATTAAATCATTTAAAAACAATAATAAAAACATTGCTGTGCTTAATTTATAAGTACATTATGGAATTCCGACGCCTGCAAAAGAAATAACGAGTTATTTTTAAAAGCTACCGTTTCCGTTTAACGTTATCGCGATCGTTACAGCATATAACAGTTTATTGCTCCACATTAAGTGGCAAATCACGATGAAATAGCATCATTTTGATGTAAACGACTATTAACGCTTTAATAAAAATACGCCTACACTATTACGGTAGGTTATGTTTTGGAAGGGATCGTTGTAAACAATGAGTTGTATATATAATTTATTTAATCTCTTCCAAAAAAAAAGCTAGTATTTACGAGTTTTTATAATCGCGTCTACTAGTTTTTATTTTATTTGACTGTGTTACTCTATAGATAATTGTAGGGATAGAAAATTAAACTGGCTTCTAGCCTCCGCTTGGAGACTTTAGAACGATAAATCGCCAGTTCAGAGTCAAAGTCGAAATTCTATGGGCCCAGACAAATTCAATGTGTAACAATCCAAAATTACTTTTTATAAAATTTCAGTATTAGCTGTACCAGTCACATTTACATATCGTACAATATCTGGCGTGGTAACCATTACGACCTCCGTGGCGTAATGGTCCCGGGTTCAATCCCCGGTCGGGTCATGAAACGAACTTTTTCTTTTTCTGATTGGCCTCGGGTCTTGGATGTTTATCTATATATGTATTTGTTATAAAATATAATATCGTTGAGTTAGTATCCCATAACACAAGTTTCGAACTTACTTTGGGGCTAGCTCAATCTGTATGAATTGTCCCTATATATTTATTTATTTATTTAGGTACCTACTACATAGGCTTACAAAATAATATTTGAGCTACACAATGCAATAACACTCAATCACATCGTACATTACAGTCGAAATGGGCGTAACCGAATCTGAGTTTGATTGATACCCGTACGGACATCTCGTTTACGTTATTATCAATCACCGGACGATACCCGGATACCCGGGCGCCGGACGCACCCGGATGCACGCCGGATCTCGGAACGTGTTTATATATCATAAATAACCACCCTGTATATGTATAGGGGGTCGCTTTTTTTATTTATTTCTATATGATTTTTATTCAAATATTTAAAGGGGGCTGTTTATATCTGATATATTTTATGAAGGGTTGTAAATGTTATAATTATTTACTTAGTACTTCCCTACTGTACTGATGTTTCAACATTTACAAAACAAATTGTTTTATTTATTATAATGATTTTATATATTAACTTAGCCACAAGAAATTCAGGCCTCCCGCAAAATTATTAATGATTTTTTTTGGTATTTATCAACAATACAAATAAACATTATACCTATCACATTTTTATAAAATTAAAGTCAAATATGTTTCCAATAGCGGAGTAGAAATGATAGAAACACAAGCATACTGCAGTAAGTAATTCAATTCTGTAACTAAACAAAAGTAGTGTGGACGTCGGTGTCCTCTCAAACGCGTTAGTCAAGTGTGGATTGACATGTCGATGCCCCATTTATTCGGCTTCGGCATTCGGAACCGAACGGTGGACCGCGACTGTTAACTGACATCACTATTTATATAGACGACCAATGAGACACATCACCTGCACTTAGGTTCTACGCAGACTTACAACTTTCAACTGTAAACAACGTACTTCTTTCAAAATGTGTTTTGTTAATAAATTATATTAAAATCGACGTTAAACTTATATTTAATATTCAACATTTTTATTTGCTGATTAAGTGTACAAATAAAATAAGTAAAAATCGCTTGCTCTATAAGATATTAATATTCAAGAGCAAGCAATTTTGCAGATATTTAATGCCGGGAAAATCGGATCTTCGTTTTTTGCCCTAAATTATAATAGAATGCTGACTTTTATCATTTAAATTCAGCTGATCGGCTTTACTGGGGTTTGTATTGCGCTTCACTTGACTTACAAATTTCTGATATCATTATGTCTTATATAGCAGCTACGAACGACCACAGTATTATACCCGTTCTTCGCATTCCCATTTTTTTTTTTAAATGTATGGTCAACAACTGAATGTGGTATGATGCCGCTAATAAAATTAAAGTTTCTAATTATTGGATGATTCATCAATTGTAAACTCGATAAATTACACTTCATGGCGGGTGGCGCTTGAGAGGAGTCATTTAAGTACTTTTTTTTTTGTTCAATGCCAGGAAAATGCATTACTGCATGATCCGCCACTTGGGGAAGCGACGGGCGTCTGTCGGGCTCGCCTCTCTAGCCAATGAGGGATACCGACTAAAAACCTGACTGTCTGCCACCTTCTCCGCCTTCACGTGGCTGGGTCGCGGGCACTGGTGATACTTCCACAACCCCGCCGGCGGTTGTCCGTGGACCCATCACATTTGGGCACGGCTCTACAGCAGCGTGCGCGAATAGGCACGCTACTCCACTCGGGGACTTCCGTTCCAATGGGCGACGGTTTCCCCTGTCATTTAAGTACCTGGCGTTAGACTCCTCAGATAAATGCCACCGCACTGAATCGGTTAATTTTCAAAATTTCATAACAATGCTGTTATTATCAACATAAAAATCTTTGTTCTTGGTTCTCTACCATGGTTATTTCTTTCATTAGCCAACTATGAGTTTTAATATACTATAAATAAATAAATAAAAAACTATCTAGCAACAGTAAAGTTGCTACGTCTGCGTAAACCTTATTATATCGGATTCTACACTAGAAATGGTCGACTGAAAGGTTCTTTTAAAAGTTTCACATTTTATTTTTAACGTTTGACTACTAATGACTAGTGCGTCATACGGGTTTTTTTTATATTTAAAAACAATGGACAAAAGAATAGAACACGTGTTTTCCTAATGGACTTGTGATAATGTTACTCTATACATGATAAATCTGTTTTTATTATTGATAAGTTGTGAGTTGTTATACTAAAGGTACTACAAACTATTAACAGTTTTTTTTTAAATATAACCTTTATTAATAAACAAAGACCAGACTAGATTTAACTAAAATATATCATACATTACCATACCATATATAAATTTAACAAAAAATAAATTACTGCAATACATTTTGACAGTAAAAATGTTACTATTCAGATTTCAGATTCAGTAAGGGACTTTTTGTCCGACGACGGGGGCTCAAAAGAGAAATGTTTTATATTACTACGCGTACGTTACAACTTAATTCTTGTTTGAATTTAATAAACTTGCTACCTAAACAAAATGTATTTAATATGTTATAATCATAGATTTATTATAACTTACTAGCGTAAGAAGATTGGCAATGCAAAAGAGATAGATCATAGCATACGCGTTTGTTAGAGCGAGATAGATAGACCATTTTTCCTAACGTCAGTCATGTTAAAACAAATCCCATTTATTTTTACAAAATTTATGGTTTTTAAGTGTAGTTTTGGTGTTCATTCGACGTGATTGAATATGATTACCTGTGCAGTGCCTGGATGTAACTCAAACTAAAAGGAAAATCCACATAATTATATATCTTGCTTGCACACATGTACAGTGCAAAAATGAGATAAGTAACCATTTTGCACTTACCTACAGTGCAAAAATGGTTACTTATCTCATTTTTGCACTGTACATTCCACGCACACTAGTATATTTTGTTTTTGGTCTCGCCTCAATCAAACAAAGCCCATCTATAGGTACACTAGTATATACTAAATCTATGGTTATAATACTGATAAGTATTATAATATCTGTGGTTATAATAAGTTTTTAATTGGCATTGTTTTTGTTATTATTATTTGCACTTGTATAATAAGATAAATAGAATATCCTTTATTTGCAATACACAAACAAGTGATACTGAAAGACTCTCAAATAATACAAATAAATATTTTTTATTGTTTAATTTTGGTTGCGAAAAATCACAGTTAAATATAATGGTTGAGAATTCGCCTGTATTTATTTGTACGCATGTGCAACCGTCACATACTTGGAACATCGTCTCCGTTTAATTGTGTAATGTGATATGCGGACGCATGGTTAGCATACCAAAGATGCCGATGTCACACGACGCCCGATTTGAAGGGTTGTCGCATAACAACAATACCTGATTATTTCGTATTAACTTAACCACAGACACGAAGCGATATAGATAGAGCAAATCTTCTCTTTTAGGGCTCCCACACTTATAGTAACTGCGAATTCGCATCGCATCGCAAATGTCTACGAGCTCGCGCAACGTTTTTAAACACTCACACTTAACTGCAAATTCGCATCGCATCGCAAATATCTACGAGCTCGCGCAACGTTTTTAAACACTCACACTTAACTGCAAATTCGCATCGCATCGCAAATATCTACGAGCTCGCGCAACGTTTTTAAACACTCACACTTAACTGCAAATTCGCATCGCATCGCAAATATCTACGAGCTCGCGCAACGTTTTTAAACACTCACACTTAACTGCAAATTCGTATCGCATCGCAAATATCTACGAGCTCGCGCAACGTTTTTAAACACTCACACTTAACTGCAAATTCGCATCGCATCGCAAATATCTACGAGCTCGCGCAACGTTTTTAAACACTCACACTTAACTGCAAATTCGCATCGCATCGCAAATATCTACGAGCTCGCGCAACGTTTTTAAACGCTCACACTTAAGATATTTATTTTATTTATTTATTATCATTCATTGCACATGTACAGCTTAAATCTAATTAATCTAATTGGTACATGGACTCTGAATAGGGTATTGCAACTACAATCGGTGGCCCACCTTATTGTTACATTATACAATATATTAACTTATCTATTTTAAATATAATATACTTTCTATATCATATTAGATAATTAGCAAAATTGTTTTATTATTATATTTTTTAGAGTTTCTAACATTATGGGCTTATCTATAAGCTCTACAAACTTAATGTGCCAAACCGTCTCGTGCTCATCATACGAGACTACTTGTCGAATCGCTCTTTCCGCTATAGGGTGGATGGGGCACTATCCCCCCCTCACACCATTAGAGCCGGAGTACCACAAGGATCCGTGCTCTCCCCCCTCCTATACACGCTTTACACAAGCGACTTCCCTCAATTTAGACCCAGTCCACTTGTGACTCATACTGCCCTTTTCGCAGATGATACAGCCATCTATTGTTCGGCTTCTAGTACACCCGCCATAGTAAAGTCCCTCCAAGCCGCCGCCAACTCCCTTGGCGACTGGTTTAGGAAATGGCGCATAGAAGTTAATCCAGATAAAAGCGCCGCTATCCTCTTCTCCAGAGGTACTACGCCAAATCCCTCCACTAAAGTCAAGATGTTCGGACAACCGATCCCTTGGGAAAAGAAAGTCCGTTATTTAGGTGTCACACTCGATAGGGGACTCACCTTCGAACATCATATAAAGATTGTCCGCGACCGCGCTGCTTTCGCGCTAGGCCGCTTACATTGTCTGCTTAATGGGCGCAGTAAACTCTCTCTTAGAAATAAGGTGAGAGTTTACACAACGTGCATTAGGCCGATAATGACATACGCAAGTCCAGTTTTCGCTCACGCCGCGCCCTCTCATATCCACAGGCTGCAAACCATTCAGAATAGGTTTTTGCGCAAAGCCATCGGTGGGCTTTGGTTCGTTAGGAACAAAAACCTCCACATTGACTTAGGTGTGCCGACCATCTCGCACCACCTAAAGCAATGCTCTGTCAAATACTTCGACTCGCTCAATCATCACCCAAATCCGTTGGTGAAAGCCGCAGGGGATTATTCCGCTCCGGCTGGCACCAGCAGGTCCAAACGTCGTCCGCGGCACGTCCTCAACGACCCGGACGACTCCATTACAGTCGCCATCGAGGCGTATAAACAATTAGATTCCGCGACACAAACTAGACACACACGTCCGTCATATCGGCCCCGCCGGCGGGGTCGCGCGTCGCGCCACCTTCCTGTAGGGACTCGGTTTTCGCGGTACCGGCACGTGCCCGGCCGCTTCTCTCCAATCCGTTCGCCTTCCCCCAGTGTCGCCATAGGCCGAGGTTCGAGCCCCCCTCTGGGGCGCCCCTAGGCAGACACTGTAAATTTTTGGCGGTGAGAGCCCTACGCTCCCGCAACAGTCCGGTGTCTCAGAAGAGGGTGTTAGTACACCCAAAATGAAATTTTCAATTTAAAAAAAATAAAAAATAAAAAAAATAAAAATATTTGCGATGCGATGCAAATACTCAGTTTTGTGTGGGAGCCCTTAGTACGACACGACTGTTGTTTATTTTATTTTATTAGTAAGGCATACGAACAGATATAGACATTAAAGGAGTTTAGATAAATTATTATTACATTACAAATAAATGTTACAACCACTCTATAATACACAGTTTGACAAAATATATGAGGTTTGTCTTTTTTGTTTGGACATGACATGTGTAGCCAGATCGTTGCGACTTGCGATCTTGAGCTACTACACCGAGTAGCCCCAGAGAGAGTTGCGCAATTTACAAAAAAAAATTAAGAAAATTTACGTTCTTTGCGTGAAAGAGTAACAGACATTCACAAACTCATTCATCGACAAACTTTCTTATATTAAAAGTTTACGTATACAGACCAGACGTAAAAAAATACAAAATTTAATAATATTTTCTTTAAACCTTATAAGTAATACATAGCAGTAGAATGTTTCTAGTTTAATTAATTAATTTTCTACGTTCATTTTACTAATTGATAACTGGTTATAATGACTGTGCTTAACCATAACAACTTCTTCAAAAATATGTAATTGTATTTTAATATAAATAGTCTAATCGTTTTGTTTAATTAACTGCTCGATTTGTTTTGCTCGAACAAGTTTTACATAACCTCATTAGTTACGTAACTTAATGATAATATTAGTGTATACTTTTATTTATCCTCGTTTATAGTTATCTCAACTTGCATTCATATTAGTGGTCAAATAATTAGAATACGCGAATTCAAATAGTTGCTATCGATCACATTTCGAAGTGGAATAAAAGCAGATTCAACTCAAGAGATCAACTTATCGAGGAATTCAATAGAATCGCACTTGTATGTACTATGAAGTATGTATTATTATTTAGTACTATATTCCACGATTATTAACTTAGTGTTTATTGTGGTAAAACAGTCCCTTTCTGGAGAGTTAAAAGACCGTCATCATCTTTATTGCAGTCATTAAAAATAATTTCTCGTAGGTCCTTGTATGTTTTAAAAGAGATTTAGTGTATAGTTATAATATTATGGACGTACAAATGGTAGCATAAATGCGATGTATGCAGGAGGTAATTTATAATTAGCAACAACACATGTACCAGTTTAGTACTATTTTATTTTCACTTATCAAATAAACTACTTTTAACAATGTTTTATGCAGCGAAGAATCACTTTCTGCATAGATTTCATACCTTACACTTAACATACACTTTACAGCAATATATTATGATTTTTTTAAATTAATAAATAGAATAATTTATTTTGCAATATACAGGAATTACGTTTGCACTTTGCACGTCAATGTTTTTTATCCTGCTACCACTTCCGACGTGAATGGCCTGTTGAGAAGAAGTACCGCAAGAAACTCAACAGTTGGCCTATAAAACCATCATACTCATACTAATATTATACAGCGCTGGTCAATTCTCATAATTAATTTCTTACTTACAGTATTATTCGTATTTACTCGGCTAATCACACGACTTGTTCAAAGATAATCGAAAAAACATCACTATTACATAGGCGCCACGTCACACCTACATCCCTAGAAACGTCATTCTTTTTTTCGTGTGTATTCGGCAATACACGCAATAATATATTTTATTCAATTTTATTAGTTTTTTCTATTATTAAGACATTATTAAGTCTTTATATAGGTGGAAGAAGAGGAGATAAAAAGAAAATGTGTAAAAATCGAGTAATGGAGGAATTCGACGAAAACAAGACTCACGCGCCGTCGTCGCCGCTACGAGGATGGTTACCTTAGGTTGATATAAATCCAATATCTATATAATTTCAAAGCAAAATGGTGAGTTGTTTTAAAGTTGAACTCTCAAAAAAAGTAAAAATAATAAAATCTCTTAATAATTTAGATTTCCAAACAATTCGGCCGGCGACCTGGTAAGAAAAAAAATGGCCGCTCCTTTTTGCAATTAATTTTTTTATAATTTGTCGTAATGTTCCTATAAATTTGTGATGAACAAATTTTTCTATGGGATTGTTGCCTTTAGAAAAAGTAAAGATCGTTATCCTTTTTCCAAGATGTGATGCATTGCAAATTCATTTGCATAATATTATTATAAATTTAATAATGTCAAATCAAGGCATTGTGTGTGGCTCAGTGGTACCGACCGTTCCATGCATTAAATGGAATACATTCATTTCAAATATCAGTGATCTTAGTATGTAAACCACATTCAGCTAAACAATTGTTTGATGTTTGACCAAAAACAATTTGGTCTAGCTAGATGAATAATAAGAATACATTAATAATATACTTCACAATTATTGTGTTAAGTACTAACACATTTGGAAGTTATTTTATTTAACCTTGGTAAATGGCCGTTGCTGGATCAACAAGAATACATATAAGTAACCAATATAGTTTGGAAGACCCTTTCCATATATATATATATTTTAAATACAGAAAAACAAAGACTGGCCGCTCCTTTATGTAACACATGGGATTTCTTGCAGTGACTATCTTTACAGCTGCTTTACAGTTTACAAAATTTATAAGAGGTATTTGGCACAAATTTAAAGTTGGAAAAGAAGAAATTATTTATTAATTTGTGTACCTGCCATGAGGATTTTTTATTATGCCAACCATTATATTATTATCCGAGATTAAGGAACTGCGAATGATTTGCGGGATCATTTCTTTCCGAATTATATCCTAGATATAAAGGATGTGTCTAGTTTGTGGGACTAGTTCCGTTCTTATTTATCATGGATTTTGGGACATTAGCGTCTGACACATTGGGGTCAGATCATGTTTCCTGTTCATAAAAATCTTGGATTTAGGGATTGCGAATAGCACAATTGGGGCTATTTCTTCCCGGTTTTTTATCTGGATTTATTATCCAAAAATTGCAGCCATCCACAGACAGGAGGCACTTGGCTCCGTGTGGTTTTGTTTGTGCTGAATGCCTCTTTCCTGACACAAATATTATATTAGCATTTATTAACAATAATGTTTAGCGATGGTTGGTTATATTTTCTTTTCTCGGACCATTACCTTCGTGAAAATCCTTTTTCCAAGCAAGCAATGGAAAACAAAGTTGGCCTTGGTCATATGATTTTGTGAAGAATATAGTTTCAGAATTAATATAATTTATTTCAGAAAATAATGGATTGATTTCCAGAATACGAGTTGTCCTTATGAGACCATACATCATATATCAACCCATAATCATCCCACTGCAGGGATACGGGTTTCCCTTCAACCGAAGGAACCATTTCTTTCACAAAATTAAATTATTTTTCTAGCAATGCATTAATGACAATGGTGAACAATGTTTACCTGGTTATGTGAATGGTTTCTTAAAAGAACCAAAATTGTTAAAAACAATAATATTAATTTATTCCAGACCATAATGCATTAAACACAATGGCATATGTTAACCAAGGAAAGTGATGGTTATAGTTGGAGATTTATTTTAAAAATATACATAAAAATATATTATTATGTTTTTACATGCCTTTAGTGGAGGGTTTTTGAGACAGTTACCTACTGTTCTGTCTTTTATGCATTATTTATGAAAATTGTGCCTGAAATAATTTACTCTTACTGCTAAAACATAACGTTTTTTCTTTTTTCAGAATTATAAAATCATAAAACGATTATTCTGTTTCACAACGGGAAAAATGCCAACTAAAGCTCTCTTTGGCAATATCTAAAACTCCCGTCTTACGCATTATATACCTACAAGGTATTTTTCTTTTGCGAATTTCAGCTTGTTTGAACAAGACAAGACTTCGATCAGTCGATCGAGACGAGACTTCATATTTTTCAATGGCTTTTTAGCAATTTAATAATTTAGTACTGGCAATACTAAAGAATTTTTTATTTTATCTTTCATTGGACAACAGTATTAGTAAGCCAAAAACTGTATTGTATTCAGATAGTTGTTGCCAAAGAAGAAGAAGTCGAAACAAAACGTCACGAAATTGACAGTGACATTAGTGACAGTGAAAGATTTTAGTTTTTTGAATAAATAAAATAAAATTATTAATCCTTTCTTTCAGTGTAAACAAAGTTTATTATAGCCATAATGTGTAAATACACAGTAAATATATCGCATTGTTGTGTAATTATGCAGAAAAAAGGGCTCAGTTTATAAAACAATGGAAAACCGATTGTCGTTGTGCACTGAGTACCTAATAAGTATGATGAGCGAGCTTCGAACTTCGTTTTCTTTTTTATGACTACGCGAGCCAGCTGTGTTGGCCACCAGTATACTTAATTGTTTTACATACGCTTCTTGCACTTAACGGTCTTAGCCTGAAAGACTACCTAGTACCTACGCCAAAAGCGTAACGTACGTTTGTACAGCACAACCAGAAAGTCGGCAATGAAATTACAATGAATCTGTCCTTTTTATTAGGTACTTAACCAAACCTGCAAGATACAGTTTCAAACAAGTTTGTATGAATTACTTCCTACTTGGTAGAAAAATACATTTAGTTATGACATCTTGTCATAAAGTGGTTTTTTTTCTGTAGAATAATTTACCTTTTATATTGTGTGAGAAAACACATACTATGCAAGTAATTCTGTTATGGAAGTGGCAATTGATTGTTGCCCTTGTTTAAGTAAAAAATATGACCTTTTTTATGAAAGATTTTACATATGTAAAATTCCTATAAGTAGTTACAATTACTATGAATCTTTTGTAACATAGGGTGACCTATGTGTACTTTGATCATTTTCTGATGATGAGCGTCAGTGTATATTCAAGACAGGTTGATGGATACGGGTGTTAAAACCTTTTGTGTAATAATTTACATAGCATTTGCTGTGGTTTTATATATACACTTATTATAAACCTATTCTATTATGTAATATATATATTTATTATTGAAAAATGGTTGAATTTATACATAGTTGATACTAAAACTATCATATTCTCTATGTCAACATGGTTTATCCAGTAATTATGTAGGTACTGTGAATAAACAAAAATAGAATGTAATTGACATTAAAACTATAGTTAATAATAATAATAATATGATGTATTCATGATTGGAATTATCCTGACCAAAGTCTTAAGTCTATAAAACTTTTAATGATTGAACAATATTAAAATTGCTCAATTCTGATGTTTTCAGATTGCATAATATTTATGTATGTACTTTGAATTTATGTTTCAGAACTAAGCTATCATGAGCTATGTACAGATCGCAAAACAAATGAAATTGAATTTAAATTTTCTTAAAACTACAAAAAATCGTTTATTCAAACGATAAATTATTTAACTTATGGTATTTAGTGGTTTAAGTAAACAAATGACTTTCCAGTATTTGACTCAATTATATTAACAGCAATACCTTAGTATGGTATGAGATCTTATCATGTATAAGCGTTGTCACCCAACAAAGCACTTCAACCCTTATGTTGCTGATGGTATGAGATAATGTCATTAAAGCTTGTTGCAAGTTTAACAGTTGGTTTTTAAAAATAAAAAATAATAATAATAATGGACAGTATAACAGAAAATAGTGCTTTTTTAAGTTTGTACTTTTATAATTCATGTTTTTTGATTCAATATTACAGTAAGAAATTACTGAACCTGTCCAGAAAAGGAAGGACAATGGTTATTGAAATTTCCATTTCATATAACTAAAACTAGACTTTCGAATCCTGCATTGAATTGCTTTAAACATTGGGGGGGGGGGGGGTGGAGTGTAGTGACATGTTATGCAGAATTGAAAATCATCCAGTTGCACTGATTGGTTTTTTAAATTTAAAACAAATAGGTTAAAATAATATTTAAAGATAAATACCTAAGCAAGAGATTTTCTGTACGGTAAAAATCTGTAGTACTTTGCGATAACTTGTCCTTTTACCTTAAATTCACTATTAACTCTCACATCTAGTGTGTTAATTCTTATCAAATCTTGTCCACTTTTCTAAGAGATAAGCTATGGGCATGACTTAAGTATAGCGATTTACATTGTGTTTGCATGTTGTTTAATCGAGATCTATAATGTGTCTGTAATATCGGTAGGTCAACACTATAGATTTTACCTATCTAATCATCAATATTAGTATGGTTTAAGAAATTTATTTCTCATGAGAACTTAAATGACAATATGTTCACTTACTGAGAAACTAAATAATTCACTATTATCACCGAACCAATATTAGTCAAATGTTTTTTCTGAAACTGTGACCGAAATGGACATTTATTCAAAACTATTTGGAGTTTGTATTTTTATGACGACCCTTTCTGGGAAGGCAAAAATACAAAGATAATATTATATTTTCTGTTTACTACAGAATCATCTTCAGAACTGGTGTGCTGACCATATAGGTATTTGGTGTTCTGGTTATAATATTAAGGACAAAATGGGCAAAAATCCAGATGCTCTAAACATCTACTGTAAGTAAGAAATTAATTATGAGAATTGACCAGCGCTGTATAATTGATGATTAAACGAACTTACCTGTACGTGAAGTTCTATCATAATTATACTAGCTGGTCAATTCTCATAATTAGGTCCCTCCCAAGTACCCCTCCCGTAAGTGTATGGGATACACAAATCTGTATTTAGCCCACATTGTCCGAGTCGGGCGTAGACAGAATAGTATTCTCTGTCTACGGAGTCAGGAGTACTTTAAACAAAATGACGTTTCTAGGGATGTAGGTGTGACGTGGCGCCTATGTAATAGTGATGTTTTTTCGATTATCTTTGAACAAGTCGTGTGATTAGCCGAGTAAATACGAATAATACTGTAAGTAAGAAATTAATTATGAGAATTGACCAGCTAGTATAATTATGATAGAACTTCACGTACAGGTAAGTTCGTTTAATCATCAATTATAAAATGAGAAAGTGAGTTTGTTTGTTATTCCTTCACGGCTTGACTAAGCAGCCGATCATTATGAAAATTTGTATTTATATTGTCAGGGGTACAGAGCCCAACATGGGCTACCTTTAATCCTGTGAAAGTATGTCATTCCTATGGGAAAATATTATTTCTACTATAGAGTGCGCTGTATGGGATGCTATCGGCCAACAGATGGCGCCACAAGTCGCGCCATGTGTTGCTTAGTTGTCAAACGAGATGTATGTCATAAAATTAACCGCGTCAAGCCGCGTGGACAACCTAGTTATAACATAAAAGTATTTGGTTATTACTCGTATGTCATTATGTTTGTTTTTAGAGTGAGATTTGTTTTGTCATAGATGTTATAACATACTATGTCGTTTGCGGTGTAGGCAGGTGTTAGATAACTGCCTAAAATGTCAGGTTATTAAGATCATTAAAAGGAAATAAGTATCAAGAAAGTAAATTAAACAAAGTAGGTAATTAGTAAATTATATATTTTCAATTAAAACCAAAACTTGGGCAGATAATCAAAATGTTTATTAAATCAATTAACTACTTTATAAACTACCACCATTTCGGAAATAAACCAAAATGACCACCGGTAAAAGAAATGGCGAAAGAAAACCGGTTATGGCCTTTTCTATCGATCAGGTATTTTAACACATCTTTTTCATACAAATACAAAATTACAATAATAATAAAAACAATTGGAACTTATCTTTAATGTCCGGCGGCCTCACAATGAATGCCGCCTAACGTTCTACCATGTCCTTATATAACCTCGCTCCCTGCCAATCGCTACCTCCCCGCCAATCGTTACAACAAGTCAAAATAGCAATTCATTTTACTTCTAATTTTAAACTTGTAAATTAAATAAATTTATAATAAACGTAAAACAATTTTAACATAAATTTAACAAGGATTTAAAACATAAATAAATCGTAAACCAAGTTATTTTCAGAACGGAAGTACGACTTGTAACATTTAAAAAGTCGAACCGGAAGTGCCGAGTATCTTTTAATAATTTTATTACATCTTTAGCAATAACAATATGATTCAAGATGTAATAAAATTAATTACTTAATAACTATAAAATTATCATTTGTTCTAATTTATCTGTAAATCGAAAGTGTCAAGTGACATCTAGTCAATCAATCAGTACCATTTGAAAGATTACCTAATACGGCCATACTGACAGTACAGCGTTCTCGATGTACATAAAAAAAAAACAAATGAAATTAAAAAAAAAGTGAAAAACTATGTGCAATTATCTACATTAATACACATTTATATTTCGGCATTGTTACAGTTTCGCTTTTCACATTAAGTTAAAACTTACAAGTAATTACAATCATATTTATTTACAGTTTGGCATTGTTACAGGCTCCGCTTGTCACAGTTTAAGCTAACAAGTAACAACGGTCATTTGCTTTACATAAACTCTAGCCCCACACCTGCTGCGCATGAGATAGGCCAGAAAAGCAAATAACTTCAGCAGTTCATAATTCATATTTACAGTTTTGGCATGCCATTGTTACAGGCTCCGCTTGTCACAGTTTAAGCTAACAAGTAACAACGGTTATTTACTTTATAAACTCTAGCCCCACACCTGCTGCGCATGAGATAGGCTAGAAAAGCAAATAACTTCAGCAGTTCATAATTTACAGTTTTGGCATGCCATTGTTACAGGCTCCGCTTGTCACAGTTTAAGCTAACCAGTAACAACGGTTATTTACTTTATAAACTCTAGCCCCACACCTGCTGCGCATGAGATAGGCTAGAAAAGCAAATAACTTCAGCAGTTCATAATTTACAGTTTTGGCATGCCATTGTTACAGGCTCCGCTTGTCACAGTTTAAGCTAACCAGTAACAACGGTTATTTACTTTATAAACTCTAGCCCCACACCTGCTGCGCATGAGATAGGCTAGAAAAGCAAATAACTTCAGCAGTTCATCAGTCAAGTCAAATCATTCATAGTCTTTAACAGGTTTACAATCATTCATAATTATTACATCTTAAAATAACACAAAATAACGCCTTTTACTTCTCTCTTATACAAAAACTGTGCGTTGTCGGGTCAATTCAATTATTTACCTCAGTAAACAATATTAAATAGAGATATTTTGGTACATACAATCAATGAATTTTAAAATTAAACATCTATAAATTCTATAAACTAAAAATAAAAAAATGAAAATAAAACATTATAGATTAAGGGGAAAAAAAAAAAAAAATCGTCTAAGCTGTAGTAGCACCGCTTAACAGAAATTCTTTCAAGGTATGTATATAAATTAATAACGGCAAGTTTATAATAATGTGATTAGCTATAAAATACTTAAGACAATATATATTACTAGTTTTTAATAAACAATATTTTAACAATGTTTTTCATTAAATGACATCTTTTACACCAGTCCGCTCAATCCCCTCTCCGAGCCGATATATATTTTTTTTTGTGGTGTAATCAGTAATGATAACGCTAGCAAATTAGGCTATTTTGTAGTACCCGAGTATAAGATTTTAAATTCACATATTAACAAGATATTAGGTTGATGTAACTAGCCGTGATTTATATATTAAGAAAGTTTATTATTAAATACAAATAATAATTTTAGTTTTAATAGAAACTTAGGAGAAAGAAGTAAGTATCGCCTTTGAATCACCAAATGTGATATGAAGCTGAAAGAGTTGTAAAGACGGATTTAGAGGGATAAAATATGATTTTTCCTAATATCTGCGTTACTACAGGTTATCCCATTATGTTATTGAATTTGAATGAATATTTATGGATTTTGGATCGCGACGTGATGACGCTTGGATGTATTTTTTATTTTTCATTATTAAATATTTTAATATATTTTTATAATTGTAATTATGAAGGATGGAGAGGCAACGAAAAGAGGAAGCGATGAAGAAAACTTTTAAAATGAGAAAATGTACAGACGTGAGCAAAATATGTGAAGGTGAAGTTGAAAAACAGACAAACCTATGAATTCTATAAATATAATGTTTTTCAAAAGAGTTGTAAATTGAATCGAAATATCCTGCCGTTCGGTCAACCTGATAGATAGTAAATTCATTATGATGACAAATTATGGTACCTGTTCAGTACCGCGAGGAATTACTGTGATTCTAAATAATAGATGGATATGGGTTTAAGACATTATTCTACATAAAAACATCGTAAATTCATTTGTAACTAATTCTATTTTATTTTATTATCTTTTTATTTTTAAGGTTTATCATTGTTCTTAATATTTGAATTATCACCTATTCATTTATTGTCTTTTTTTTATCAAGTTATCATTATTGGGATTAAATTTATTTACGCCTTTTATTATTTAAATACATTATTGTAAAAAAAAAAAAAAAAAAATCATATGTTTAACTGTAGTTTGCTTATACGAGATACCTACGTTAAAATGTTAGTTGCTTTGCCATTAATTATTACGTCATGAAAATTACTTTGGTATAAAATAATATTTAGTTACCAGTACTTGCAATTTGGTTATAATCGCAATTTATTTATTATCGCTACCAGCGAACATGTAGGAAAAATAATAATTAGCTCGGAAGTGGTACTATCACTGCTATGTTAAAAGATGCCATTTTTCATTCTTACATTTGATCACGAATACTACCATATTGTCATAGTAACTTAACTAGACGGTAATGCAGAACCCTTGGAGGGTTTACCTGCTTTTGCAAGCTGGGATAAGCTGCACCAGCAAGTTTCTCGATGCCGTGGCACCAGACCGCAGCTCCGTTTTCCCTGGAAGCAGGGTCGAAAACAGGCAGACGTCGTGCTGCCGCTATTTCGTTGTGGTTTCCTGTCGCTGCATTTTGAATCGCGGCGAACAGACTCCCAAGCACAGCCGGATCCTTATAGTTCTATGTCTGACTGAAATTTAAAAAAAAAAATATTAATACTATGTTAACACGAGGATCGATCCCACTTCTGATGTTAGATAACTGCCTAAAATGTCAGGTTATTAAGATCATTAAAAGGAAATAAGTATCAAGAAAGTAAATTAAACAAAGTAGGTAATTAGTAAATTATATATTTTCAATTAAAACCAAAACTTGGGCAGATAATCAAAATGTTTATTAAATCAATTAACTACTTTATAAACTACCACCATTTCGGAAATAAACCAAAATGACCACCGGTAAAAGAAATGGCGAAAGAAAACCGGTTATGGCCTTTTCTATCGATCAGGTATTTTAACACATCTTTTTCATACAAATACAAAATTACAATAATAATAAAAACAATTGGAACTTATCTTTAATGTCCGGCGGCCTCACAATGAATGCCGCCTAACGTTCTACCATGTCCTTATATAACCTCGCTCCCTGCCAATCGCTACCTCCCCGCCAATCGTTACAACAAGTCAAAATAGCAATTCATTTTACTTCTAATTTTAAACTTGTAAATTAAATAAATTTATAATAAACGTAAAACAATTTTAACATAAATTTAACAAGGATTTAAAACATAAATAAATCGTAAACCAAGTTATTTTCAGAACGGAAGTACGACTTGTAACATTTAAAAAGTCGAACCGGAAGTGCCGAGTATCTTTTAATAATTTTATTACATCTTTAGCAATAACAATATGATTCAAGATGTAATAAAATTAATTACTTAATAACTATAAAATTATCATTTGTTCTAATTTATCTGTAAATCGAAAGTGTCAAGTGACATCTAGTCAATCAATCAGTACCATTTGAAAGATTACCTAATACAGGCTTATTTATTATTAGCCGTCTATTTTAAACAACAACACATATACATACTGGACACGTTTATTTCCGTACCACTCGTCCCGTATGATGTATGTACGACATTCACGGATTTAAAGGCGTGAACAGATTATATTCGGATGACAAGATAAATCTAACCGAGTAACAAATTGAGAAAGTCGGATAGTGGTTGATAATTGTTGATAAGTGATTGAAAAAAAGGTTCTCAATGGCGAGATATGGTTGTTTTAAGTTGTAAATCTTAGCTTCTATTATGGACTGGTCATCAACCCATGATAATTTCCAGGGACACAGGGTCTCGCTTCGATCGAAAAGGATTAGAGCGTACTCTGCCACGCTATTCTCATGCAGATTGGATGAATGTACTTTCCCTGACGTTTTCACACAAAGTACAGCGAAGGGAAAACCTGGCGCGTAAGGCTTAGTTATTGACCGATTCATATTTGTCACTTTCCAACTTATTAATTCTCCTCAAGAATGACAGAGACAAGTATAACGTACAAACTACTTCATTAAAGACTAGCGGACCGCCCCTGCTTCGCACGGGTTTTACTAAAGCCCACCATTCACTACACGAACCCGGACCCGACTCGCAACCCGGACCCGACCGCGGACCAATCCGGCGTTGCCCATACACTGCACGAACCCTCCACGAACCCTCCACTCGAAGTATGGCATGTGGGGTTCGACAGGCGCTCGCAGCGAGCCCGACGCCAACCCATTTGACAGTCTGGCATACCGGTTCGTTGCTTCCATACACAGGCGGATTAGTCCGATGGCCGACCAATCCGCCGGACCAATCTGCGTGTGAATGGTGGGCTTAAGGATCCCTAAATATTTTCAAAATATAATATAGCCTATGTTATCCGGGGGTAACGTACATTCCTAACGGTGAAAGAATTTTTGAAATCGGTCCATTCGTTTTTGAGTTTGTTCATTACAAACATTCACACGAAAAAATACAAATCTTTTCTCTTTATAACATTAGTGTAGATAGTGTTATATATCAACAAAATAAAAACAATATTACTAAATAGCCAAATATCAATTTCACATTCCAATAAAAATAGCAAGAATCCCATTTTCACATCACATCATTCTATATTCTTGATAAATTTATGAAGCCCAAATTTGACCCGAGACAAATTTGATATCGGCTAAAATCCAGTTCAGATTTCAGACCGAAATAACAGGCGAATAATCTGAACCACAGACATAAATCTAGATAGAAGGCCTTTGCTCTACAGCGGGACAGAACAGGCTTTGATTTTTAATATGGTAATATATAAAAAGAATGTCTCCAAAAATTTGTGTAGCCGTTACAAATGCCAATAAATTCTATGTGGATGAGACAATTCCAATCACAACACACTGAACACAAACTGTCAAAATATCACCGCCTCGTCGTCTCGGAAGACCTAGAACATGTTGGCAGTATAATAATAATTAAATATATAGGGACAATTCATACAGATTGAGCTAGCCCTAAAGTAAGTTCGAAACTTGTGTTATGGGATACTAACTCAACGATATTATATTTTTTAACAAATACATATATAGATTAACGTCCAAGACCCGAGGCCAATCAGAAACAGTTCGTTTTCCATCATGACGGGTCATCCCCGGTCGGGACCGGGGATCGAAACCGGGACCTCCTGGGTGGCGGTCTGGCGTGGTAACCATTACGCCACGGAGGTCGTCAACGTCAGTATGACGTCGAGGCTTAGATAAATAGAATATGCTTTATTTGCAATACACAGGCAAAAAAAAACAGGCAGAACAAGGCGGCCTTATTGCTGAAAGCTTTATTTTCAAGGCCTTAGGGTAACGAAGTTATGTATGGAGTATACTGGATGTAATGACTGTAATCCTCTTTCGACAAATAACACGAGTAAGTAACTCTCTTCATCTATTTGGATTTATGTCCTAACCGAACGGACTACGTAGATTTCAGGTGAATACTATATTTGGAACCTATGACCTTTGCTTGCTTGTATATCGGATTTGAGTATCTAATTTTTAGGATATAAGCAGTACAATACTAATGTATACCTAAAACCTAAAGGTCTCTAGATTTATTCACCTTCGAATAATTTTGAACAAAAAAAAACTAATTGGACATTTTTTCGCATTGGACATTTTATTATTTTTTCGTATTGGACATTTTCCGTTTTAGACATTTTTCATTTTGGTCGTTTTTCGTATTGGACGTTATTAATTTATGTCACTAGTACCTATCGTAAAAGGAGATTTAAATACTATAAAATAATTAAGTTTGTACTTAACCGATTTTAAAATTAGATAATAAAAATGTTGGAGCTTCGTCTGGAGATTTCGAAGTAAAAATCTAAATCAATAAGTAGTTTATGTATCAATAGAGAATAACGGCTTTACGCTACTCACGAAGTTTACCGAGGTTGGGCGAACGCAGCCTTTCAAATTTTTCTTCTGTGTTCAACTTCGTCTAACATCGCCTCGGCCTATTTGACCAGAAATGTAGTGTCTGCTGTGTTCCTAATTTCTTTAATTAAAATAAATAATATAAAGGGACCCGTTCGTCGGCACAGATTCCTGTGCGAGGTTATTGATCCTAGATTTATTATTCTGATGGCGTTGCGTCCGCGGGCCCCACCGCATCTGTCTCCTGCGCAAGCGACAGTCAGGACCTCTTTTTTACATAATTTAACATTAAAATAAAAACTGGGAGGGTCAGAAAGTGCAACCTTGAAACCAAGCTTGAAACTTAATCAGATTTGGAATGGTAAGGTATTTTATGAAATGGGCTTAAGTAGCTTGAACGGAGAAGTACCACTCTCTCGCAGAATATCAACGTGAAATAGCAACGCGTTCTGCTTCTTTTCGAGTCAATGACTCTCACAGATTAAATTGAATTTGACCAATACCACGGCAACACCTTTATCGGTTGCCAGGAGGAGGTCCTCATGGTAACCGAACAATGCGTATTAGGTATTTATTTGTCATATTCAAATACGGAAATATTTTTTCCCGCTATATTTCTACGTTTCAGACATCACCGTGGATTTAAAATTAAATTAAACCCACTCATTTTCCTTCTAACATATATAACAATAATTTCAAATAATATTTATGAGGCATCGTTTAAAATTAGTTCGTCGATTTAGAGTGAACAGATTTTCTTAATTACGAGTCTTAAACTAAAAATGAAGTAGAATTCTTCGAACCGTTTAACGGTTGGAACTCTTAAAAAAGTTCGAGTGTTTGAATTTTCTTATAATTGTAGCTTACCAAGTTATTTTCAAAGGATAAGGTTCCGTAGATATAAATAGCAGAAAAGGCCTCCCCCAACTTTTTTCAATTTTCTTTTAATTTTTTCCGGCCAGTCATCCAAATAAGCATCGAGCTCATTATGTAAATACATGGGTGACTTTTCAAGGGGTTGCCATTTTTTGAGGAGGGACTAAGAATCAGGAGCTTAACACGTTCGCGGACGCTTGGTCTGATTTTGTAACCTTACTTTGACACCTCATTTTTGTATGAAATGCTTGAGCCGTTCCGTCGATTTTTAATAGTTATTATGTATTTAAAAATGAACGCACCGTCTATAGCCTTCGCCTGCTATAGACGTTCTGTTGCTGACAATAGTAATTGATGTACATAAATAGGACGCGCCGTCTATAGCATTCGCCTGCCATAGACGGTCCGTCGCTGATAATAATCAATTTTGTACATAAATTAGACGCGCCGTCTATGGCCTTCGCCTGCTATAGACGTTCCGTCGCTGATAATAGTAATTTTTGTACATAAACAGAACGCGCCGTCGATACCCTTCGCCTTCTATAGACGCTCCATCGCTGATAATAGACATTTATTACATAAAAAGGATGCACCGGCTACAGCCTTTGCCGGCTGTAGACGTTCTGTCGCCGATAACAGTGATTAATCTTTATAAATAGGACACGCCGGCTATAACTATCATGTTTTTAGTCGGTATTTTACTTGTGGCAGGTATCAGGTACTTACTCAAATAATAAACTAAATAACGAATGTCTGATAGCTAACCTTCAAAATTCGTTATTTAGGTTTCGCCTTACTGAAGACGTCCCATAAGAGCTTATCAAAATCTGAACAAACGAGAACAATAACAAGGACTTATGTTCGCTTATTCGGGTGACTACTAATGATAATACGCAAACATTATAAGTTTTATTAATTTTAATGAATGACATGAAAATAAATTGTTTTCCTATATTAATTACTCAACAAAAAAGCCATTCTAATCACAGCTTTAACATTTTCTTCCATTAATAATTCTCTCAATCAAAATTGCACTTTTAAAACTACTAATACTAAAACTCTGTGACTAAAACAGTTAGATCCTTACATCTAGTAAAGAAATTTTTTTGTTCTTTGAACCACAGCAGAAGTTACATATTAGTAATGTTTACGTCTATCATCATCAGCATCATCTCAGCCACAAGAAGTCCACTGCTGGACATAGGCCTCCCCCAAACGCCTCCAATGCGACCTGCTGGCAGCGGCCTGCATCCAGCGGCTTTCTGCAACTTTTCTTAGGTCGTCTGACCAACTTGCAGGCGGGCGTCCTACGCTGCGCTTTCCGGTACGTGGTCGCCATTCCAGAACCCTTTTGCCCCATCGGCCATCAGTTCTGCGCGCTATGTGCCCTGCCCACTGCCATTTCAGCTTGCTGATCCGTTTGGCTATGTCAGTCAGTTTGGTTCTGCTACGGATCTCCTCATTTCTGATTCGATCTCGTAGAGAAGCATAGCTCTCTCCATGGCTCGCTGAGTGACCGTCAGCCTTCTTATGAGGCCCATAGTGAGGGACCACGTCTCGGATCCATAGGTCAACACTGGTAACACATATTGCTCGAAATTTCTTCGATTCAAGCACTGAGGAATTTTGGACGAGAAGATATGCCGTAATTTTCCGAAAGCTGCCCAGACGAGTCGGATTCGTCGATTGACCTCTTTCTCGAAGTTGGACCTACTAATTGGATGGTTTGTCCAAGGTATACGTACTCGTCAACAACTTCGAGGATCGAGCTCCCAACTAAGACCGGGGCTGGTGCGACATGGACATTGGACATGACTTTCGTCTTGTCCATGTTCATTTCTAGACCCACCTGTTGGGAAACTCGATTGAGGCCTTCGAGCATCTAAGATCCTCCAGCGACTCCGCCATGACCACGATATCGTCGGCGAATCAACGGTGAGTGATATACTCGCCGTTGACGTTGATGCCAAATACTTTCCAATCCAGAAGCTTGAAGGCATCTTCCAGAGCGGTCGTGAACAGTTTCGGAGATATGACATCTCCCTGTCTGACGCCTCTGTGCAATGTCAATACCCGTAATGTCAAGACCTCTACGTGCTTCTTTGGTAATCGTGGTATCGTAATAAATGCGTCTCTTCCTATAAGTGACCATAATTTAACTAGACTTTACTAGAACATTACTATGTAGCATAATATTAGATATATCCTACGAGAAAAATACGTGAAAATCGACATAAAAACGAAATTATAAGGTAATTATAGACGTTATTATGTTCACAAATCGATTCAAAAGCACTATGTTTTACTTTGATCTTAAAATTAATAAAATTTACATCATATTTACTCAGGAAAATGTATTTTTTTTTCTACTTACGTTGATCACAAGTCGCACACGCAAGACTCTTACTACGTTTCCACTCAGCGGCGCACTTGCTGCGCGACGGATCAAATCGCCATACAATCGGCGCTGCTATTGCAGGTGCGTCAGTGTGTGTGCGCACTTATATCAAGGGATTGGCCGGAGTGTAGTCACTTGTTCAAAGGTATAAAAATACATGTTATGTGACACCAGGAAATTTGAAGAATTCCAAATGGGGGCACTGAATACTGAATTTTACTGTAGTAGTGTGAAAATTCATCTGCTAATGCAGTTGCGTCTCTATTGCGAAGAAGAACATCGAATGCTATAACCGGCGCGTCATTCTACGAAAGTTACTATCGACTGCAATAGCCGGTGCGTCCGCGAACGTGTTAATCGATAGGCGTAAAATCTTTTTTTATATAATATTGCGTATTTTAGTAGGGCAAGCCCGGCTTTTCGGTTTTATTGGAAGGACCGCACCGCCACTGTTTTCAAGTTGATGTTTTTCAAAAAATACTACGAATAAATATAATTACGATTAAGTCATATTTTTATAGGTACTGTTCTATAGAGCTTATTAAAAAAAATGGCAACCCCTTGCAAAGTCACCCTGTATTTACATGGTCTCCGGCCTTTGCCAAATCCGCATTAGAGTACCGTGGCAGAGTACACTCCAAACCCCTTCAATTGAAGGGAGACCCGTGTCCCTACAGTGGGATGATTATGGGTTGATATGAATGAATAGAGTTCATCCGACAGACGACGGCAAATATAATCAGAAATTAAATAATATCATTTTAATGGGTTTCCATTTTATGTCAAAGGAACTCTGAAAACAACTAACAAAGTGGTGGCACCATATTGGATATCAATTGAAAATTTTGAAAGTTTCATAAAATTACCTCACGATAGGTTAAAGTTTTGAAGAACAAATAAGCCGTAAGACTTCTACTTGCCTAACTTTACAATTAGTTTTTAATTTCAATGATTTCTACATTTTGCCAAAAAAACTTATAGGGTTAAGAAAACATTGTGTTTACTCAGTCATAATTTATTCAACAAGATCAGAATCGAGCTTTGTGTGTTTTGTGTTTTTTTAGGGTTAAGATTAAGTATTGTTAAATCTGCTAAACATCGTGTTTATGTTCGTTTGTTTTCTTCTCAGGTAAGCGCGTTTCTTCAGTAATATTTATGCAAACATTCGGTAACTATATTTATCTATTTACTTTATCTATACTTGTCATAATATATTTTTATTATTCAGGAAGTTATACCCATATTTTACAAAGTTAAATTATTACTTATTATTAAAGAAGTGTCTCCTTAATAATAATAATATTATTTTATTTTGTGAAATAGGTATGGGATGGGTATCATTTCCCGAAATTATTGTACCTATTTTATTTTTTATATTTTTTTTTATATTATGACGTATGATATTGTTGGAGTATTGTTCACACCACAGATATCACAATACAAGAGATATGGTTTGTGGGCGGGGCACATGACGCCATTTTCTGCACAAATGTGCAGGAACTTGATTGTTCTAAGTCATTCACAAAACAACGCTTCCGCGAACACACGTCCGTGAATGTCAACAAAAATGCCGGCTTGTGCTTTAATTACGTGCAAAAATCGCAGTGATACGGTAAATTCAAGTAATAGTGGTGTTACTTATCATAGGTAAGTCATTTATTTAATATTTTTCTATATAAATGACAAATTAACGAAATATTTTTGAGGCATAGAAATCATTAAACAATATACGGCATAGTCGATACTTCCGTTAAAAATATTGTCCATTGCTTGTTTTGGATACGCGTTTTTCAATGTTTTGCGGTATGCACGTACAATGGAATGCAAACGTAACGATAATTACAATGTTGTGAAAATATCGTGGTACCGCCGCTTGTAGCTTCCGCGATATGTCAAAGTGATAATGGCCGTCGCACAAGCCATGTAGTGCTGCCAAAAGTAGAATATTTTAGTATCGATAATTTTGTATTTCTAATTTTTGAAAGTATAATAATTTGAAACTTTTACTACAGTGCATTCCTTGTACAGGGTGTCCTAGTCCCATAAGTATTGGATCAAACTCAAGGGGAAAGTAGCTCACGTAAAAACTCATTTGATTAGTTTTAAAAAAATCGCTTATTATTATGTACTAATTTTTTTAAAGTTCTTTCTTTTAATTGGTTGTATAAAAATTACTATTTTCCAAAAATAAAATAAATAAAAACTAAAAACTTTGGTAATTTTTTTTTCTTTTTTAATTATTTAAAATTAAATAGGTATTATAGTTCATAGTTGTAGTCCGTAATAAATTGTTATTGTAAAATATCGAGAGGTAGTTATCGATAATGCTTGTCGCCCTTTTTCATTAGGTGCCCGTCACTATAATACACTTCTTACATCTGTGTTCGTAATCGAACTGCAAATCACGGGCTTACGATTTGTGTGAGTGTGACTGTCGGAGATTATTCTATGAATGTGTTAAAATGTAACTGTGTGTGTAAGTGGCGACATCGGTTCCGGTACAAAAACTGTCTTATTACATTTCTCTTCTTTCTGTGTTCTGAGGTTCACACTCATAAGTTGTCAGTAATTAAAATGATAATACACGTATACAAAAATGACAAATGATATATATTTATTCCGCTGATTGTACTAGCTATTAGAATCTAGCCACGGACGAAATAATACGTATTATGTTTAAAAAAATACTCTATTGCTACCATACAATGAAACGTCCAGAAAGTGCAAATTCGCCGTGAGTTTTCGCATTTCATTTTCCATCGCGGAATTGCAAACATTTCATCGTGAGGTCTAGTCTAACGTACAAAGAGCTCACTGTAGCACGAAACGCGACGCCAACGCGCGTACATTGTACAGGGTGTACGGCGCCTAAAGTGCGCGTTCCTGAAACGCGCGTCCTCTGCGCGTAAAATACGCCGTGTGCGCGTAAATACACATTGCACACACGACGAGTACAGATTGGGCGCTTGGCGTTGCGTTGAGCGCGCGACGATAGCGTACATACAGCGCGCTTAGTACGGCGTTTAACGAGCGTTACCAAAGCGCGCGCTTCAAAACGCCTAATGTGTACTGGCTCTTAACGTCTGTTTTCATTTTGATTAGTGCGATTAGTAACTGAGGGTGATTCACCCTCAATTACTACGATGGTAACGATTTCGGTATTAGAATTTTTGGTACTGAGGGCAAATACTATAGAAGACTAATACCCACAGCTCTTGACGTTTCTCATACAATGACTTGGCAACCTCCGTTCACCTCATGCCGCTAGGGGCGCTATAACATTTTGCATACAAAACGCACAGTTCACCTCATGCCGCTAGGGGCGCTATTACATTTTGCATACAAAAGTTTTGAAATCGTTCACCTCATGCCGCCCTCAAGCCGTAGGGGCGCTAGTGTCGCGTGGGTATTACTCGTCTATAGTATTTGCTGAGGGTGATTCCCCCTGAATCACTAATCACCTGCACTCGCACTAAACAAAGTGAATTCAGGACTTTAGTCTAAATTCCAGAACATTTAAGTGAATATTTCATTCCTCAATATGTTAACCTATTTAGCGTTGAAGTAGATTGCGTTTAATTGATTCAGTTAATATGTGAGAATACTAATTAGGATTTGTGCAACCAGTTTCGGGGCGATTGATGGATCATTGGAAGATTAGGAGCCCGAGTGTATAGCCATTGTAAGCAGATTGATTGAGTATTACGCAATTTGTACTATAACATCGGGTACTTGAAGCGGTAGACGTTAACACCAGTCGCTATTGCAATAATTGTGCAAATAAAACTGTGAAACATAAGATTTATTAAGTCAACATTACATGGCTATTGGAATAAGACGAACGTAAGAAAGTCGACGTTATCCTCTTTTTGATAATATATCGTTCCTGTGAAAAGATTTTAAAATTATCTATTTGTGATTTTAGGATGTTTTCTAAAGACCTCCCATCTTACATTGTTAACACAGAAACAGTTATTTATTTATTTATTCAATTATGACGTCACATTAAGTACCTATTTGGCTTTTCTTCCCTTTCTCCACTTTGGTAACTAAAATTTCGTAACCAGTTACAAAAGAAAATATTTTCTTATGCTACTATATCGGATAGTTGCCGGAGCTGAAAGACTAAAACCGCTAACAATTTTACAATGTCTAGGGGCGCCCCAGAGGATCCCTCGCACCCAGTCTAGGATGACACTGAGAGAGGAATGTCTAACTGAAAGTATTTGTCCTTCTTTGGAAACTGCTCGATGTATTAATGTTAATACATTAATACATCGAGCAGTTTCCAAAGTGGAAAGCCCACACCACTTAAAATATACATACTGCTAAATGGGCACTATAATTATATTGGTAGAATCCTCCGTTCATCCTACCGAGTATCCAATATACTTGTGTCTGTCTAGGGGTGGCCTAGGACGACACTGGGAGGGAGGCGAATGTCAAACAGGAGTAAATACTCTCGTTAGACATCCCTATAAATATCCCTATTAATATATTTGGAATATTCTGACACGTTTAGATTAATCTATCAAGTTCTATTAAAATCAATACAATTCGAACCCAAACTATAGTATCATTAATCATGTGTATTATCATACTATCATGTGTGTGTGTGTGTCTATCAAACAGACACTCATCTCAAATGAGTAGATAATTCGGCGACAATTCACCGTGTGCACCGATACGACCGCAAGTAATTCGCGCTCACATTTGTCAAATCAAACGAAATTTAGGGTTGGCAATGTGCATTTCTTGATCATCATCATATCAACTCATAATCATCCCATTGCAAGCATACCTACTGGTGTCCCTTCAATCGAATGAGAATAGAGCGTAGCGTACTCTGTCACGCTCTGCTACAATGTGGATTGGCAGAAGTCGAAGTTTTCAAGCCGACTGACGGCCACCGACTTGATTTAACTACTATACTACATCAACAACAGTCTGGATCGACGGCTTAAATACCTGCTAACGTACGAAGAAGCTCGAAATTACGAAACCCATTCAAACACTGGCTAGGGTCGACGTTGCTTAACTTGCGTGTTCGTTTTACATTCAAATTTACGACCGAACCCAATATGCGATCTCAATCCTCTATCGATAAATTGTTCGTGGTTGACGGAAGTATTGATTCGTATTTTACTTCCATAGATTAGAAATACAATGCATCGATTGGTTAAAGAGACGCGTAATGAAATGAGACTTTTTCAATCTGACATAGGAACATATTGGGTAGGTACGACGTGCGTTAGACACAAATGTTGACAACCCTAGAAAAGTACGCTTTAATCGGCAGAACTCGAGAGCTACATTCGAATTAATTGGCTATTGATTGAGCCGCGACAATATTTCAAAGGGACTACAGTCCACAATCACTGCTACCCTAAATGTTTTATTACGATGTAGAATTGCATAGGAAACATTACACTTTTAATTGTACATTCAAAATCATAAAAAACTTACACTTATTTGGAGATTAAATAAAAATGGCTAATAACTAAAAGCGAGTTGAAAGTGCAATGCACTGCAACTACACTCCAGGGAAGTTGCTTGTATATGTGAGCGTGGAAGCTCCTCGTCCTACTTCGGCTTCGCTTTCCCTTTGTCTTCTAACTTCGTGCATACCAGTACCTACAATAAAATAATACTCAAAACAAACTTTTCAAAGCCTTTTAAAATATTCCGCACCCTATTGCAGAATCTTCTGACGATATTCAGATATGCGGCCTTCCTCTATTATCGGTAATCAAGAATTAACTTAGTTTGAGCTGAGAGAGAATGAGTGAAATAAGCTGACATGTAGGTTTTAGTATCTCTTGATTTTCGCTTCCGAATTATAAATTACACACGCTGCTTAATCTAAATGGTTGGAAATAAAAGGAAAAACTCAACTCGTCGCCTTCCTTATCAACTGTTCTTTGTATGAAAATTTGTAATCGTATATGTGCACATTAGAACTACTACTTACTTCTTGTTTTAAATTAAAATAGGTAAGTCTCGCCACAATTCACGATACTTATGTAAGCCTTTATACCTTTATGAAAGCGATAACCTTCTGTCGCGACATGACACACCACACCTTAACTGGGATAACGTGAAAATCACTGAAGTGAATATACTTACCAATCTTTTGCAGATCTATAAGTTTTAGTGATTATAATTATAAGCAGAATCAAAAAAACAATATTTTAAAAAAGACAGTTTATAGAATAAACACTAGTCGGTGGATATTTACAGTAGTTTTTTTCTGAGCCCGCATAAAAACATATATTTTTTTCTTAATTTGATGTACTTACTTGTATTATCTAATATTATATTTAAGAGAGGTAGGCACAGCGGATAATCCGCTCAAATCGGAGTAGACCGTCTGGGGAAGGACCCCTACCTTACAGAAGATCGTAGCCAAATAGCATGGTCTCGGCCATGTTGTGTTCCTTCCTACGGTTAGTAAGGTCTCCAGAGTTCCACTTGAGGGGGTTCGGAGGGTTGGCAACGCGTGAGTGATACCCCCGGTTATCCCGGTATTGCAAGCGTCTGTAGGCTACGGTGATGCTTACCATCAGGCGGGCCGTATGCTTGTTTGCCACAAAAAAAATACATTTTATAACAAATTAGGTTAAAACGCGACGATCTAATAAATTATTTTTGAAATTCCAGCTCGTCTTCACCCAACTTTATCCTATAGGATTATGGGATATAACATTCTAATCCCCTTTTATCCTAGAATTAAAAATAGTCCAGTCAACTCCAGTGCATTCTTTCTTAATTAACTATGCTTATGTTATATCAATTCAAACGCTTACTGTTGGTTTAATTAAACGGAAGTTGGTTTAGATGAACTGCTTTCAGTTGGGTCTTCAGGTCAGGAAAGTCTGAAAGTAGAATTTCTTAGTGCAACGTCATCGAAACCTCAATTTTTGTACCAATTTAATTGTATTATCTTGAGAATTAATAATATTTTCGCACTATATTTAACCAACTGAGTTTGAACTTGTCTTTGAAATTTTTAAAATCGGTTATTCAGTTTTCAGAACTTTACGCCTTTTTAACAACTAGTGTCAGACAATTAAGTTAAATATAACTTGGTTTACAGCTGCACAGTTTAGTAATTTACGAGTATGTAATGTTTAAACCGTGCTAAATGCCACACATTGTGGTCTTGCGTGCATTAGTGCAGTGTTAAACGCATTCAGATTGGTATTACTGTAAAGTTATAGTAAAATTTGATATTGTGCACTGATATTGGAATCGACATTGTCAACTCTAGTGATTAGTATTACCATAGAACTTTTAAAAAAATATATAAATATGGCCGTATATTTTTTGTCTTATTATTTTATTAATTTATTTATCATGTGCTGTTGGTTTTCCTTAAATAAATAAATATAAAAAAAAATACGAATGTGAAAATTTATTTAAGGTTTAGGACAAAAAAGTATGACCATGAAAAATCATAATTCCGTTTATTGTAAATTGTTTTGCAAATTTTCTGTTTTCATCATTATCCTTATAGTGTGAATCCAGCTTAATATCACGAATTGTATGTGTGTGACTATTTTATTCTAACACACACTCACACATATACGTTGACAGGTAACATGGTAACACTAGTTGTTTCATGCGTGTGTGCGTGGAATGTCATACAGTTAGAGACGATAACAATGCATGTAATGCCGGCTTCACACCACCGCCGACCTAGACTGATGTGCTGCGTAGGGTTGCCTACCTAGTGTTTAGAAAATAAATATTGCTTAACGAAGAAGGAATTATGCCCGTTATCACCAACGCAACGCCTCCTAGCGGTAGTAATAATCTTATGTACAGTCGGCTGCAATTAAATGTAGACACGTATAGTTCTTAAGTCGTCGTGGTAAGGCCTAAATTAGAATGCACATGGATACATATAATTGCACGTGACTGTACTACAATTTGTTTCAGTTAGGTTATTCCTAACGCTAGGAGGCGTTGCTTGGTGAGATGGAGCATTAGAATCAACAATTAAAGTGGTATTTTTTTAACGAATGAATACCGAAAGTTTTTACTGCGTTCGTATTGGTCGACAGATTTAACGAACCGCCCCGTATTCGCACGGGTTTTAGTAAAAATGACAATTTAAAAAAAATATATTATATAGCTTATATCACCCGGGGATAGTGTATCTAGCTTCCCTACAGTGAAATAATTTTTCAAATCAGTCCAGTAGTTTCGAAGCTTATTCAATGCAAACAATCAATATATTTCCTCTTTATAATATTAATAATATATATAACGTAATAAAATAAGTGTTAATCTACACACTTAAAACTCTATTGCGACACACGGTAAAGTAAAAACGGAATGCCTTGACTCGTGCGTTTAGAGCGACACGCACAGCGTCCTCCACACAGCTATATGAATATTTATGACATATTGTAAAATGAACAATGCAATTAAATTAATTTTAATAACAGTAGCAGCCTCGACAGCCCTGTTCCCAAGACGCGCACATTTGCGTTCGCGACACGTACCCTATTGTTTCACACAAATTGTTAACAATACGTCAGATCTGCGGGGGATCTGATCGGAACATATGCAGACAGATTTCAATTCGTACCGTGCGTCGTCATCGTATTAATCGTCTGTCAGTTTTTGAGAATAAAACACCACAGCTTTTAGATATACCTTATATAATTTCCTTCTATTTTCTTTCTGATTAAATTTATTGTGAGTTCCAAGCTGTACGTTCTCCCCCGGGACGTCAATAAGCTTCATTGCTTATTGTCAATCTGAAGTCGCCGTTGTTGATCCTGGCTATACAGGAGACACAACGGTGAAAATGTGTGGTGGACTTGCTTTTAGATATACGGGTTCGCACATATTTACAATTACAATGACAGCCCGGTGCGTTGGCAGTGACAGAAATACGAAAACAGAACAGGAAGCTGTACTTTTTGACTTATCGGACACTGGTAGCCTTGCCCCGGTGGTAGTCTTACCCCAACTGACCTTAATGCAGACATTATTTTACTTCTTATAATAAATGCAAAAACAACCTTGTCTGTACATTATTTGCAACTACTGCCATCCCCTTTTGGGATTATCCTTCGTCTTTTTGGTATTATAATGCATTCGTAACGACTTCAACCTCTTACCGAACTCGGCTGTCGGTTTTTCTAGAAACATAGATAAACAAAAAGTCACGAAATATCCTAAACATAAATAAAATCTGCATTATTTATTAATAATAGAGGTCCCGTATTTTGCAAGTTGTAAAGAGTTTTCCGGTATATTCTTTTTTTTTTCGTGGCAACCTCAAATTGTTTAAAAAAATTATATATTGTTTGAACAAAACAAAACCTTTTAAAAGCGACTATATTTTGCTTTCATCGTAAGTGAATAAACATTTTTGAAAGAATTTTTAAAATCGGTTTAGTAGTATTTTACTTTGAATATTTTATATCGCTAGAATAGTAAGTTTATGTGCGCATTGACGTTCCGATAATAATAACATAAAACTATTTGACTTTATACATTACAAAAAAACATATTTGAGACTTGCACTTTCTCTAGTCATAAAGTACATACAGATCATAAAACTAAATTGACAATAAATAAGAATTTGTGCATAGCCGCACCGTTCTGAATAAATAAAATTATTTAATTTTTTTTTTTAAACCCGCCATACTGTTATATAACAATTGTCGATTGTCGTTATGCACGTTATGAGTAATAACTAATAAGTATGAGTTTCGAACTTCGTTTTACAATCTGTGGTTTTACGTCTGAGCGAGCGAGCCGTGTTGAAGTACCTCTATTAACAAAAATTCAATGATAGAATCACTATACATACAATTATCTTCAATCTCTCTTTTCCCAATGTAACCTCAATACTTCTTATTTATAGTACAACAGTTTAGGTCTAAAAGTAAATCGATTAACTATAATCCCGTTTTACGACTCAATACTGACGAAAACACTGACAATAAAATTATAACACGAGACGATCCACTGGCCGGACTGGCCGGGATTTGACATGCGTAAAATGGTATTATAATTCAATCAAGATCTGACCCACTGTGACATTTAAAATAAAAGGCACTGATAGGAATAGGATTATTTTATCACGCTTAGCGCCACGTTGGGGTCGAAAACGATACATTTGTGTATCGAAAATGAAACACTTATCGTTGAGCGGGATAAAAATGAAAAACTAGTGCAACTTACTTTGCCTGTATCCTTCCCGTGGAAATTTCGTTAAATCCTTTCTTATCGGATGCCTTATCTTTCTGTTTTTATAATGTATATGGAGTGTGCACATAGAGAATTTAATGAATTGTGCTCGACCTGAGAAGTAGCACCCTCTCACAGAATATCGGCGTAAAGTAGCACAATGCGTTTCGTACGAGAAATCCGGAAGCCCAACTTCTTTTACTATTCTTTGCGGGCAACGCATTGACCTGCTTGCTTGTTTGCCTGCCTTATGGCATAAAAAAAGATAATACTATTTAAAATAAATCAAGTACGTATCATTCAATATCAATATACAATTGATAAAGTTTTCGAAGATAATAGAAGTTTTATCCTCTCAAAGCAACGTTTATGGTTGTTTGGTTACATTACTTTATAATAATAAAAACTCCGACACGTCCTTATGTATAAAGCTAGTACAAACAATCGTAAAAGCAAACAGCCTCTTACCGAAACATGCTCTGAAATCTTTAAGCACGTTACAGACTTACGGAGTTACGTTGTTTGTGACATGAAAGTTGATGAAATGTAGCCGTTATACAGAAGTTTGACAACAATCGTCATCCCAAGTATCTTCATTCAATAGATTAGAAAACCGAAAAACTGAATTAACGTTAGGACGAAGAAAATATTTTTTTTACAGTGCTACTTTTTTGATAGATAGGCGTTTTGCTGAAATAAACATCTATTTTTAGTACTTTAAGTTTAAAATCTGTAGGTTTTTTCATTTGTTTAATGTAAATTACTTAAGGAATTTCGTTCGAGAATAAACATTTTTGACATTGCAGATCAAATTGATAAAAACGTAAAAATTAAAGTTACGCGTGGGCCGTGTGCACCCACGCGGGTCCCGCGTGACGGCGTAAATATTTTTCATAAACTCACATATTATGTGTCACATCGTTGATAATTACAACGTTGCATCGTAAAATATGTAATTCTGTTGGTCTGAACCTGACTTATCCTCTTTTATTACGCAACCATAAACGCTGGTTTAAATCATCCCGCGATGGTGCCTCTCCGATACATTTGGCCCCAAGTCCCAATGAAATATTCAAAGGGCTGAGGTCACAGAGACAGTTTCTAATTAATATTAAACTGGGTTTACCTCTAGCCTCTTTCGGGCCGCGGTTGAGCTCCACTGAAAATGAATGAGAAAGCGCGCTTCATTTTGTTTATAATGTAAACCCGCAAACACGCGCCAATCGACATTAATTAATGTGATATTCATTATTTATAAACACTTATGTACTAATAAAATAAAATTAACCTTTACTTTATCAAAATCTTCAATACGATGTTCCAATACAAATAAAATACATGCATGCATAATAATTAGAACAAAGTTTCCATTTTTAATTAAGACAAAAAATCCTGGCTAAAAGTATTTTTTTTTTTTAAATAAGATTTCGAGAAACGTATTTTATATTAAAACACCTTGATTTAAAAAAATCCTTTATAATGGTGGAAATAGAAACATTGCATGAATAAAAAATATGAATATAAAACATTAGCGCCATCTTTTGACGGTGAGTTTAAATTAATCGTAGCTGTAAAGGAGATCACGCGGTATCACATAAATTGTCAGTTTAAATACTTATCTGATAGATAAACTGACTGGAACTTGTCAAAAACCAGTAAATCAGGCTCTTATATTATTTACAAAGACAATAACAGCATAGAATCTGCAAATACGGCCTGTCCTGTGGCTTAGACAGTAATATAATAACCTTAGCGTATATTAGATCGTACGTAGTACAGTCGCACAGAACATACACTGAATGTCAATAAAGGGCATTGACGTCACGTCGACGTCATTTGATTTGACGTTTAGCTTTTGATTGTGTTTGCATGTTGCTGTTTGCGCAACTGGACTGCACTGATACTGCCTATATGGGGGAGTAACCGGCCATTTTATGCCGCGCTGACTTCGCATAAAATCAAATAACCGTAAAAATATTTTATTTATTGATCGGAAATTCTCAGAAAATGACAATGTAGCATTATCCTAATAATATTATAAAGGCAATAGTTATGTGTATGCTTTTTACTTCTTCACGCTCAAATGGCTGGGCCATTTATGATATTTGGTATGCAGGTAGCTAATAACTTGGATTAACAAATAGGGTACTTTTCATCTCGAAAAGTACGCGATTCCCGTAGGATTTGATCAAAAGTTTGATATAGATGGCGCTGCTGTGCATAAATAAATACACGCAAACGAAGTTGCGCGGGTTTCACTAGTAAATTCATAAATAATTTGATCAGCCATTTTTTTATTTCTCTTCAATGCAAAACCTCCCTCCAACTTTTTAATTTTTTTGTGAATGCTAACGAAACACACTTAACTTCATTTGCGTGTATCTCGCTATCCCGTTCGTATTTCGGAAAATCATTTCCTATATGATGACTTCATCATACAAAGAACATACCCTCCGGGTTTCAGGTCTCTACGATCAGCGGTTTAGGCTGTGCTGAGCCGTCAGTCATTCAGGACAAAACATTTTATATTTTATCGAATTAATATTATACAAATCGTTTTTATTGTATATATTTGGAAATGACGACCTCCGTGGCGGACCGCCACCCAGGAGGTCCCGGGTCCGAATCCCGGTCGGGTCATGATGAAAAACGAACTTTTTCTGATTGGTCTCGGATCTTGGATGTTTATCTATAATATGTATTTGTTATAAATATAGTATTTGTTGAGTTAGTATCTCATAACACAAGTTTCGAACTTACTTCAGGGCTAGCTCAATCTGTGTGATTTGTCCCAATATATTTATTTAATTTAAAAAGGTTTAGTAATCTGTGGTAAAATTCCTGTTCAGACCTAGTAAGTAAGAGAAGTAATTGGTATCTATAGACATCTTAATTAACCATTTTATTATTTATGTTTTCAGGTAAGCCTCTACCCAACGATAACATTGGTAACGATTTTATTAATCTGTTAAGCACACAACATCGCGTCTCGAATGGTCCGCTTGTATTTCTAAGTAGTGTTAAGTACCCCTTCATCCCTAATAACGCCAATAGACCCCCTGTAAGATGGTACAGATCCTAACATCACTTGGACAGGGGAGATTAGAAGCGTACATGAGAACTATAGCCAGTTGAAACCACTTATGTCTTACGTGAGCGAGTAAAAGCTTACTTACCATAAATATTTCGCAAAAATATAATAAAAAATATTTATAGTTAGTCTTTGTAAAATATTATGCCTTTACGAATTTTCTCAGTGAAACGTTGTTTTGTTTACGAAATATGTAAAATACGTTAGTTAAAAATATTAATTCATTAATTAGTTTTACTATTGATCATAGGAGATATCGCTACGTTTTTTCTTTTTTTAAGTAGTAATTTTATTGCAGTTTTCAAATATTTTTCTCTATTTACTTTTTTTTACAAAACTTTTTTTTGCTAATAAAAAAATCATATTTAATTTATTGATTTTTAACAAAAGCCCTGGCTTGATGTATCACCCACCTATTCACTCAAATAATTTTCTCCGAATAAATAGTTTTAATCTACTTGAATTGACAGACCCGGACCCGGTGGTCGAGTGGCGTTGTGTAATGAAACAACACAATGAAATACCTAAATAAATCTTCCTATACATTTATTTCATTGTTTTTATTACAAAACATAATATACCTAATGTAATTTAGTGTTGTCGCTCACGTAGCACTTTGTTTGGTAATCCTAAGTTCTTACCTTTGACAAGGCCGTTTGCAAGATGGGTATAATCTCTGAGATGAATGGATGTGTAGTCAAAGGATGCCCGTTACCACAGAAATTAGCCATTCATTTTATGATGCAGAGTACGTATCTCAAACGTTGATATTTCTCATAAATAGTTATTGATATTCAGCCTTTAGTTGGCGGGCTTTGATGGTATCTATTTAAAGATATTAATTAATACGATATGAATATAATTAACTTGTCAACTCCAAGCCCCAAGTCAAGCGATCACCCAGGTTAAGCAACGTTAATTTTATTCTGCCTGTGTTTGAAGCAAGAAATAGTCGATTTTGTATCTATCTGCTTACTACCTGAAGGCCGTAGTCGAGCGTATTATTGTTTGTATGGTCAACGCTCTAACGCATCATCGGTTGAGTGTGCAAGGTCAAATGTTTTATTATGAATTTGTCTGATCTGGCGTAGCGCATTACGCAACCGAGTATACGCGACGCATCTTCCGTCAGATGTGCACCGACCCTTATACTAGTCGCCAGCAAGGCTGACTTGCGCTGACGTTTAACGAAGATCGAAACTTACACTTTCTACTTAAAGAAAGAAAGAAAGAAAAAATATTTATTTGGAACACTTAAGCATATAAAAAAACAATATAACTTAAAATTACATACTTAAAAACTTAGTGCATAAGGAAATCGATTTTGAATTGTTTTATAAGCTGTGAGTCGCGTTGTTGGCGTCTACTATAGTAGTACAAATAGTGACAATAAATTGTATCAATTATTACGAAACTATTGACAATCAATTTTATAGTATACCGAACAACATTGGGCAAGCGTCCAGGAGCATAAAATATTACACATTGTCGACAATAATCACTATTATATTATTATTGAATGGTGATATGTCATATAATCGGAAATATTCTAGACCTTCGTCCGAAACTCATTTCTCGTACCAATTTCTTCTAATAAAACAGGGCTATTATTATATATTCTATTTAATCGTTTATTAGCTCAAACTGTCGCTTTTTCTTCTGTATTTTTCTGTATTTCTGTATTTTTGATTTTCATTTCGTAAATAGTCAACAACTATTAAAAATACTAATAAAAAAAACACTGTTAAATGATTCCATTTTTATTTAAAAATTGTGATCCTGCTTGTCCCATTGCCATTCCCGACAATTTTCTGAATTGAATGCCTTGCCTATTATTGCATCTTGTTTCGCTAGCAAAAGTCAACATTATAGACAGATCAACCAAGTGTGAAACGAGTAGTCCTCCATGATGTTACGATTGGTACATAAAAGGAGGTTTGGACGATGGTCTAAATTCTAGAATATACGAATATATGACATGGCATTCCGCCAATATTCGCAATTACTTCGGTGTAATTCGGTTATTTTCGGCTTACCTATTTTTGGGGGCAATTATTCCCAATACAGATGTTTTATTGTTTCTAAAGTACCTACGCTACATGCATTAAACCAATGTAATTTGAGCTTTAGTTACATATAGGAATTAATAAAAATAAGAGTTCCAATTATATTTGCAGCTTAATGTTTGACGTCGCGTCGTCGTCGGTATGATCTGGTATGATCAGAAAATACTCGTACGTTGAATGTTCTTACAATAGTTTTAAAAAAAACTACGAACAATATGCTCAAAACAGAAACATTACAAACAATTAATTATATTTTAATAGTTATTGTCCTTAATAATTTTGATTCTTTTAAGGTCGTACCAACAAATTTCGCTAAAACTTAGCTGTTTTTCAAGTGGTCTCTACTCCTAGCTACCATAACGAATAACCACCAAAAAAATATATGTTGTACTATAATCATTGTACTACATTTGTGTTGTTCGAAATTTGAAATTACTGAATATTTATGGAGTAATAAAATATTTAAGGAACCTAGTAATCAAAGAAAGAATGCGATTCAACTTGGGTATTTATGCATCGATTCGTGTAAAATTTACATTAATTTATAGGCAATAATATTATCTACTTATTTGTTGTTTGGTTTTTGAATTTGAGTGTATTTCTACCAAGTCACAAGCAATTTTCCGTCAATTACGTGATTTCTGGATAGCGGGTGACTGGACACAAGGTAATCAGTGCGCTCCCACGCTTTCGGATGGATGGACGTGTGCCAAATTTTCGCTGCACCATGCATGCTCTCGATTTTTTATTATTATGACGAAAATATCCAAATATAAAAAATATCAACTAAAAAAATACAATAAATGCATGAAAGTTATTTATCTTTATAAAATAAATATTTTATTTTATTTTTTAAAAGATAAATAACTTTCATGCATTTATTGTATTTTTTTTTGTTGATATTTTTATATTTGGATATTTTCGTCATACAGATTCATACAGATTGAGCTAGCCCCAAAGTAAGTTCGAAACTTGTGTTATGGGATACTAACTCAACGATATTATGTTTTATAACAAATACATATTTAGATAAACATCCAAAGACCCGAGGCCAATCAGAAAAAGTTCGTTTTTCATCATGACCCGACCGGGATTCGAACCCGGGACCTCCTGGGTGGCGGTCTGGCGTGGTAACCATTACGCCACGGAGGTCGTCAAACCAAATACGTTGAATTATATATTATGACGTATATTATTTTTATCCACGATAATGGTTGTACAATACTTAAATTTCGACACTGCTCCTATTGGTTACATGGTGTTTTGGTAGATTCAACAAATCGCTAGTTTTAGTCCAGTGTCTCCTGGTTCGATCCTTAGGTTGGTGTTCATGCTTTTTGATTTTTAAACTTTTTTTTACAATATAATTTTATGTTTTACTTTTTACCTACCTACAATTGCAAGCAGTAAAAAACTATAATAAAAATATGTAATAAAATGCATAATTTTTTTAAAATAGGAATCTGAAATTGTCGAAGTATTTTTATACACATTAAAATTATATTTTTCTTTTTATCTCTTTTTAGACGAGAAAAAAAAGAGATAAAACGAAAAATATTATTTACTAAAAATGAACAATATCAGATACCAATTTAAAATTTTGAGGACATTTTTATTATAATATTTTTTTACTGCTCGTACGTAACTTATTGTTAGGTAGGTAAAAAGTAAAACATAAAATTATATTGCTAAAAAGAAGAGTAAAAATCAAATAAAAAAACATGAGCACCAATTAAGAATTGAACCTGGACATTATTTACTAATGATTTCTTGAATCAACCATAAAGCCATCGTAAACAATAAGAGATGTGGCGAAATTTAACTATGTATTGTATGTCGCAAATAAAATTATGATATAGATTACGTCATTTATTTGACTCATAGTGCCTTTCATACCATACTAGTGGGTGCCTGCGGCTTCGCCTGCGTGGAGTTTGGTTTTTCTAGTTTTACGCATTTCTGGGATAAAAAGCACTCTAAATGTTGACTCGAGATCTCCGTGTAAAATTTCATCAAAATTCATTCTTTAAATTCAGTGGTTTTTGCGTGATACGGTATAACACGCAGACGTACAGTTTTTTTTTGTTGAAAATGACTATTTTGGTACTGTATCGATAGTAAAATCCAGCCGATCAATATTTAAAAAAAATGTGTGTGTCCTGTGAAAACCGGTACAACACGAGTTGTAGCAAAATGACCTTTTTCATTGAATGTGAATTAGAGAAAAATACCCATTTTTTCTGTCTAATCCATATTTTGATAGGGCTTATAGTTCCTGAGATAGTATGGTACAACTAGAGCAAAAAAACGGGTTTTGTTAAATAATTTTGTGTAACCAACCAAATACGACATAACATACCATACATCGCCTGCAAAATTTCATTTGCAATGTTAAGATTTGTTTTTAATAATATATATTTAGTTCCATCATAATTCACATAACATTTTAAAAGTGTCAACTGATATTGTTTAGTTCTAGAGGTCTATGGAAAGTGTTCAAATATTTTAATAATTGGTTTCTCAACTAGATGTCGTTAATATTACCGCGCCGCGCCGCGTCACTGCCAGCCCTCTAGTTGTGAAAAAGGCAAGGTTTTTATCAAAACTTAGTACTACAAAATGATCAATAGTTGTCAAGTTTTTGGCATTTTACGTAATATTAAAGCGGGGTGAAGGGGTGAAGTAACGTTACTTAGAGGTCAAATCTTCAAGGTCATCGGCTCCTTGGAGCCCCTTAACATTACGCGGTAATTACTTACCACGCAATCTATGTTGTTCGTATTCATTCACGCCACGCACAATTTGAGATATTTTAGATTCTCCCATCATTTTCTGTTAGGGTATAGAAAAAAATGAAAATTATTTATTTTGCAAATAGATTTACATGAAATACTTTTCATACTTTTGCACGTCATATTTTTAATCCTTACTTAGGTACTAACTAATCTATCGATGACTATGCAAATTTTGTCTATGAGAATACAAGTAGGTAACAATGGCCCCAAGTTCTTGGTCTATTACTTCAAATTGTGGTAGGTAAATAATATTATTTGGGTTCTGTATATTTCCCCTGTTGTTGGACGCCCCTGAGGTTTGATAACAATGGAAATGTAAATATATATTTGCATCTTTTACTGAATTGGGTAAGAGATAAATCTGATAGTTATCCCACGGTTATTCATGTTTGTATTTGAAATAATATTTTTTTCATAAAAGAAGGTACGAACGTTCTCTAAAAGATACCCCGTCGTTTTGTTATTCAATTCAAATTCAATTCAAATTCAAAATATTTTTATTCAAATAGGCCTAATATAAGCTCTTTCGAATCGTCACAATTTTTGATTACGAAGGTTTGCATAATAATTACATTCCATTAGAACCGGCATAGACGACTGCTCGAGCATTTGTCAGTTAGCCATTGATCATGCACGGATCGCTCTTGCAGTCATAATCAACAGCTTGAAGCTTTGGCCGCACGACCGCCCGAAACAGCTCAACTGCTGGAATGGTCCATGTATGTCTGTACGTAAAAGTTAGTAGTTAGGTCACTGTGCAGTCGCAGCTTGAAACAGTCAGCAGTCCGATTATGTTGGCCTTTACACCTTGTCCAGAAATGGCGAATTCGCCGCGAATTTGGCTGCGTTTTATTATCCATTTTTGAGTTGCAATCATTTCAACGTGTTGAGAAAGTCTGAATGAATAGGTAACGTTTATAGGAAACCACATTTTGATAAACATTGGCGTCGTAAACAAGAAATGAGTCAATTGACAATCTTAATTCAGTTAACTCACACGCCGTTCGTCGAGAACAAACGCGTTTATTGTACTAGAAATGAAAGTGAAATGATATCGTATTCTCACGGTTGCCACCCACTGAAACACTGTGTTTTGTGCACGATGTTAACAAATCGGTATATACTAATTTAACCTATTGCGGTACACTTGTGTCTACATCAGAAATGGAGACCATTTCAAAAATTTAAGGCCGCGGCGGACGCAAAGTCAGGCTGTCGTCGAATTTATATTGACCTGTCTTGAAGACAACCGCTAAATGTGCCTTGCACTTCTTCTTCCCATTTTCACTTTCCTTCCTCCGTCCTTTCTTTGTCATTCCTGTATAGGTGGACACCGTGGACAACGCATCCTAGATCTTTTAGGCGTGGATGTCCATGGGCAGCAGTGATGGCTTACCATCAGGTGACCCACTAGCTCGTTCTCGTTTATTCTCCTCTGTCATAAAAAAGATGCTCCGATCGCGCCACCCGCCACGCCGCTGCTGATTTGAAGTCCGCGCCCTTATTAGGGCAACCTCTCGTTTTAAACTTTCAGTACACTTTGCTTTTTCATCTCAATAAAATTTATCTAAACCCTTGAAGCTTTATTGCATCGCTACAATATGCCGTGTAGTGTAGCGCAAAGCAGCGCAGCCTTATGACCGACTCATAAAATGTAAAAGTAATTTTATACAGCATAGCTAGAACTGCTATAGTTCTTCTAACAAAATTCCACGTAAGTTACCTTATAAATTTCATAAGTATTAAAATAGATTTCTTTTATAAAAAGGCTAGAAAATTTCTACGGCAAGTTTACGATCTTCATCTTGCACACTGTAAAGTTTGCCTTTAGTTGGTTTGTTTTATTTTCCAAGAACTTATTTAACAGTAATATAACTCTTAAATCGAGAACAGTAAAGTTCAATGTTCTTTGGTGTAGTTAACATAAATTTGCTTCTTTCGAACACGCGAGTCAAGAGTGCGGTCAATTCTTAGTAACATTCTAGTGTAGCGCATACTTATTATGAATGGGTCTATAACACAAAATACTGCAGAACTCATAAGAGGAACGTTTTAGTTGAAGCTACAATAAGTTGTAGCGCATAGCGGTATGACCATAATATACGCTGTCTTTACTATAAAGAAAGGTTCTTAATTAAAAAAAAAAAACCCTGATTATTACAAACTTACTGGCCATAAACAATGAAACACTTCTTTTATTAGTTTCTTCAAAAAACTTTTTTTTATCGAATTTTACTGATGTTTTGGCCAGCAAACTTCACCATATAGAAATGTATAACGTTTATTCGTTTCTAAGTAATTTTCATAGTGACTGACGTTGATACTGTTGGGAGATATTTTCCTCGCTCAACACTCATCATCCTCGCCCATGAACTTGCCATGATTTCCAAAGTACTCGTGCAGATATTACCTACTTAATTGCTACCGTGTATTACTTAAATGAGCATGTGCGAAGGTAAAAAAAATGCCATCGGTATATATTTATAAATCTATAAATACATCAATAGATTACACACTGATTGATTGGATGCCAGAAAACAAAGTCCGTTATTTCTGTGATGTTACCCGGTAAAGTTCACGGCTATCTTTAGATGTTAATTGCAAAACAAGCAATGGATGGTTGTGTTGTGTAACTATGGGCAGGAAATGGACTATCCTTAACAACAAACAAACATTTTATCTTATTAAAATATTGGAAATCTGCAGTAAATTTTGTTCAAATTCTAAACATGTAAGTTACCTAGAAAAAAAGGCGAACGGAATCTTGCTAAGAGGAAATTGAAGCACCCTAATGGCGGCCGCGTAACTGTGTGAAATGGCTGGCCGGCACGCACACATTCACACCATAGTATGCCGGCCGGTTCGTACGTATACGCGAGGTGGCTTACTATGGGTGCTTCACTTTTTAGTTTCTGTTTATGTGGTCAATAAAAAAAAATTATATAACTAAAGATAAAATAAGTTAGATTTAGTGATGTGACTTGTGTCCAAAAGACTGCGTATTATTGAAATTGTGTTGAATTTTACACTAAGTGTTTAATTTACACGTAAACTAAATAATGGAAAATTCAACTCAATCCGTTCAGAATCAATCTACTTTCAAAATCAACTGCAAGATTTATCTCAAACATTGCAAGCAAATCTTGCAAGTCAAACAGTCATTCTGCGTAATTGTCACTGTAGTCAATTTGAAAAGAAAAAAATAATAAAACTAGTGTTGGGCACATAAGTAGTTCGATAAACAAGCGTTCTTTCAAAACGAAGTTTACGCCAATCACAACGATTCGGAATTTAATCGAATATTCCCAATTGATTCGATTTGTAGGTTGCAACGTCCGATTAAATAAAGGTTGAGCCTCGTCTGACACGGAATCACGTTAATGCTATATGTCCTGCTTCGTTACTTACGAAGTTACGTAAAAGTAAATTGTGGTACCTATAACCTTTTATGGTACATAAATAAAACTTATTATAATTATAATAAAAACAGCGTGCGATCGCGAGTGGAAGTCAGCATCGGAAATGTCAGAACTTTTGAATGTCATACATAGCGCATCGCCGATGCTGCCTCACGATATCACTCGTTATTTTTCAGCGCTCTATCGAACGACAATTTCAGAGCGACAGAAAAATAAAGCATGAAAATATACTACTCAATGTCATATGAGTCTTAACCCTAATTCTTTTACGATTTGAAACATGGAAGTAGCGAATGTGTAAACATTGGTCCCTGAAGTTAATTCAGAAGTTCAGGGGGTCTACTCTTAAACTATTTTTCCCTGAAAACTGTTAGGTTTTTTCTTTTCATTTTAAAGGGAAGTTACTTAACCGCAGGCTGTCGTTTTGAAAATTTTTAGAAATGAACATTATTTTTAAAATTGTAGCACAATGAAAAAAAAAAATTATACTACTACTATTTATTATTCTGTGCTTTTACTAACTAGGTAATAAGTACTTATTAAAAGTATCAATGGATATGAACATAATATAAAGTTTTATAAAATTTCGAATGTCTTGAATAAGAGTAGAACCCTCGTGCAGACCCCAAGAGTGAGTGAGACGTGTGATAGCTATTTTATCGTATGCTGGCAGACTGTTCAGTTCGCGCTAAATACTCATTGAATGCTCTTTACATTGTAAAGCTGCTCGCTGAGATTAGAGGACTGAACAAAGAATGAATGAGAAATATATTGATAGAACACGCAAGTTAAGCAATGAAGACCTCAGTCAATATTTGGAGGGCTTTAAAAAAATCTTCGCACTTCTCCGTGCTTCGGAGGGCACTTTGTATCAGGTTATGACAACCAATTCACCACCGTCGCAGCACTGTGTCGGAAAGATATTATCCGAATGCAACAAGAAGGAATGTGATCTGTTATTATCGTGTTTATTAAAATATGCACATCATATAACCTTCTTTGGCATGCATCACGCATTCGTCGACAAACAAACAAATTGAGACAAATAAAACTGTTCAAATCGAATCGCTTCAGTGTCCGGCGTCCGCTAGCCGTCAGGGCGACTCGATCCCCAATTAAGCCCCACTCGGTACCTGGAATTATCTCACGAATGCGAATCGATCCGATAGTCTCTCGGATCGTTGGTGATCCCAAATATTGACACTCGATATCTGTGACGGGCGACGGCGCTCGACACTAGTGTTCTTTGTTTATATAGGGATGAGTAATTGGATTGCTCAAATAAATACTTGATAAGAATTTATTCTTTATGTTGCTACCTAAAATATGGAGGTAAAATTATTATGCATTGCTAGCAGAAAACTTCTGGGTTGGAGTGTAGCCTTAGGGGCACTATTTTTAGGACTTAGAAAATTTTTCTGAGTTGGAGTATAGGCACTATGAGACGCCAAGAAAACATGAAAAAAGTTTTTTTTGAGAAAATTTTTTTTTTTGGACTTAGATTTTTTTTCGCTAAAATTTTTTTTTTAAAAAAATTCTCCGATTTTTCCCTTTTTTTGGTCCCGTCGTATTAGGGGGGCACTTACGAACACTTTTAGTCCTATGCACTAACCGCGTTCGGGCTACCATTTTCGAGATATACGTCGTATTGTAAAATGACCATATTCAAAGAATGGCCAATTACTCGTAAATGGTGACCTTTAGGAAGTTGATGTAAAGGACCAAAAGTGTTTCTAGTTGCGCTCCTGACACGATGAGGACAAAAAAAGGGGAGATATTAAGAAAAAAAAAAGTGGATTCAAAATTTGTCAGAGTCCTAAAAACGCTGTTTCTGGGACTCTGAAATTTTTCGGATCGTTTTTTTTTTTTCGTAAAATTCCACCTTTTTTTGGTCTCATCTTATCGGTGGAGCACTTACGAACACTTTTAGTACTTTGCACCAACCCCGTACGGGCTACCGTTCTCGAGATATACGCAATTTCGAAGAAAGTCGGATTTCAAAAACTGCAAATTTCTCGAAAACCGTAGCCCGCACGGGGTTGGTACAAACGACCAAAAGTGTTCGTAAGTGCCCTCCCAATAAGATGAGACCAAAAAAGGGGGAGATTTCTAGAAAAAAAACGTTGCCCCTATCCCTACAATAGCACTGAAAATCGAGTTTGAACTTAGAAAATTTTTGAATATTTTTTTTTTCTAGAAATCTTCCCTTCTATTGATGTCATCGTGTTGGGGGAGCACTTACGAACACTTTTAGTCCTATGCACCAACCGCGTTTGGGCTACCGTTTTCGAGATATACGTCGTATTGTAAAATGACCATATTCAAAGAATGGCCAATTACTCGTAAATGGTGACCTTTAGGAAGTTGATGTAAAGGACCAAAAGTGTTTCTAGTTGCGCTCCTGACACGATGAGGACAAATCAAGTACTATTGAGTCAAACAGATAAGCCGAAAATAGACGACAACGCGTTGATTGAATCTTTTCAGAAAAATTCGCGCCTCACTCGCTTCGCTCGCTCGGCGGTGTTATGATCACAAGATAACCCTAACCTAACCCACCAATGTCTGTCTGAATATTGGTGGGTTAGGTTAGGGTTATCTTGTGATCACAACACCGCCGAGCGAGCGAAGCGAGTGAGGCGCGAATTTTTCTGAAAGCGAATTTTTCTTACGATTCCACTTTGTGGCCATCTTAAAACTAAACCAGTCGAGGATTTTGCCATTAGTTTTATCATAAAACTAACCCAGTCTAGGTTTTTGATGAAAAAACTGGATATTTCCAGGTTTATGGTAAAACAAAGCAATGATTTTGTCTTCTTACGGATCTTGATCAAAAGCCTAGGATTTTGATCAAAAACCTGATTTCATCATAAACCTACGACAGATAGATTAATATCGGAATGAAATGAATAGCATTTGTTGCTACAATGTTAGAATGGATTTATCTAACAAAGTCTATGCGATTTCGGTCAATTTCTGTAGTGATTAAGGTTTCGTCAAGTTTTTGGCAAACAGAAGCTAAGCCAGTTCAGTTTACACTTTCTCTCTAATGGTATAGGTTTTGTAAATTCGCAGCCCGGGCGCGGTTGGTGCAAAGGACTAAAAGTGTTCGTAAGTGCCTCCCCCAACATGATGAGACAAAAAGAAGTGAAGATTTCTATAAAAAAAAAACTAAGTCCCAACTCCCTTTTCAGTGCTATTGCAGGGATAGGGGCAGCATTTTTTAGACTCGTGACAAATTTTCGAATCGATTTTTTTTCTTTAAATTTTCGCTCCTTTTGTCCTTATCGTGTCGGGGGGGCAACTAGAGACACTTTTAGTCCTTTAAGTCAACTTCGTAATAATCACCATTTACGAGTAATTGGCCATTCTTTGAATCTGTTTTTTTTTTACAAAATGGCGTATATATCGAAAACGGTAGCCCGGACGCGGTTAGTGCAAAGAGCTAAATGTGTTCGTAAATGCCCCCCCAATAAGATGGAACCAAAAAAAAAGGGAATTTAAAAAAAAAATTTTAGCGAAAAAAATCTAAGTCCAAAAAAAAAATTTGTCTCAAAAATTTTTTTTTCATGTTTTCTTGGCGTCTCATAGTGCCCCTAAGCCAACTCAGAAAAAAAATCTAAGTCCTAAAAATAGTGCCCCTAAGGCTACACTCTGACCAACTTCTGTGTGTGATATGATGAAGAATAACTACTTACAGCTAATTAGTTGTTAGAATCGATGTTTAACATCAAAATATTGGTAACGTATATAATATAATATGTGAGCCGAAACGCGAACGCATTAGGGAAATCGCAAAAATACAAAGTACTGTTTCACTTTAAAATTTCACTGCCAATTGCTTTATCTTTTCTTATTTTATTTTTCTTGCGATATTCTATTCTAAGCTTTTTAGCTCTGAATTTTTCAGTTGTACAAAACATTTGAAACATAAAATTGAGATTAAAATCATTAAAAAAAGCGATTTTGCTGGCTAAGCCCAAGACTAACTTAGCCTAAAGTACTATATAAATACTTGATACTATTAATACCCTTTTGCATCGTGCATACTCGATGACCAAATCAGGCTAGTTATGGCCAGTCACGTATCCATTGTCAGTAGTGTTTCATCATCTGTCAATATGGCGGACTTCGCGTCCGTCTGATCTAAAATTGTGTGTTCAAACACGGTATAATTACAGCCACTATCGCTCTAGGCTGGCACGTGTTCGGCTGGAACGCACACACGTCTGTATTAGTGTTGTATCGATCCGATAACGCAAGAAAATATTTCATCGATATTTTTTTACAAAAAAAATTTTTTTCATATCGTCAAAATAATAATTGTCTCTGCGCCGCAATAGTTACAGGCTTATAAGACGGTCTAAAATGTTTTGCCTGCCTTTTTCATGAGATATTTCTATCTCTCTCTCTTTCTCATTTTATTTCAATTAAGTATTACAAGAAGTTTTTAGCTGTACCCCGTATACATACACACCGCATGAGTAGAGGTAGCGAGCACGAAGTCTGGGCACGTTTGGGTGTTGTTCGTGAGCAATGCTGGGTACGGTATGTGTGTTGTGTACTCAGCTAGTATTCGAATTATATTCTTTTTTGGTTTATACTTTTTTAATACGTCCTGTAAGACGACGTAATGAAATATTTGATTCTTTGTAATGAGAAAATAACAGGAGTAAGTTAACCTTGATTTTCTTTCGTGGTGTAAACTAAGTTTGAGAGTCCATCTAATTGAAACGCCAACGGAATATTGATTGTGTTTCTTAACAAAACAAACGATATCACCCCTTTATTGTATTGTTTAGAATAGTTACATACAGCACAACAAAGGCCCGTCCAACAATGCTCTTGGAATCGTAAGAGAATACATTGTGCCGATTGCAACTGCTTTCTGTTCGATTCTGTTTATTGATTTTATACTTTGTTTAGTATACTATATAGCCATTGAAATGACAAGGAAAGTTATAAAAAATGTGTAAATAAACATTCCGATTAAAATAATAAATACAAATAAATTTTAGGTCAATGACACGTTAAGTTTCAAATCATTTCTTTGTTTTTAAATTACACTTCTGTATATTTAGGTTTAAAATGGTTTTTTGTGAAAGTCACTGTACTGTCAATAGGCTGAATTCATCGATAAAAAAATACCCAGTAATGAACATCCCTAGATGACACAAACGGTGTAATCAGATATACTGAATATCAATTTCATTTGCTATTGGAAGTATTGGAACACTCGCGCGTTACGATCGAATAAATTATAATTTGTCCTTATTATTGGGTACATAAGCAAGTTACTTTTAAAATACCAAATTGAGCACATTTCCTTCCAAAGAACGAAACGCCTTTGTTGCTTCACGCCGATATTTTGTGAGTGGGTTGTACATCCCCGGTCGAGCTATCCCACTTCACAAATACTTTACCACTCTTAGAGCCATTACGCACTGTCGACTACAGTACTGTAACTTCAACCACAAATGTAGTCGCCAGCGACTCAGTATCTTGGCGTGGCGACCAAAACACGCCTAGGCGACCGACGACCAAATGCGTAAACACCTATATAAACTATATTTAGTCACAGTCGCCATCGAGACACTGTAAATTTTCGTGACACTGTAAATTTTCGTGACACTGTAAATTTACGTGACACTGTAAATTTTCGTGACACTGTAAATTTTTGGCTAGGCCGCAACAGTCCGGTGACTCAGAAGAGGGTGTTAGTACACCCGAACCTGAACATATCAATTAACAAAAAATAAAAATAAAAAAAGTCGACATCGACTGAGTCGCCGGCGACCAGTCGACAGTGCGTAATGACACTAAACAGCCAATTTCGCATTAAATTATAGCTGTTACTGTCTAACTAAAGAGCAAAAAAGGGATAGCTTGAATGTGGAATTAAAATGCGTTTCAGACACTGGCTGTTGTAACTCTATCATTTAGATCAAATTTAGTTGAACATTAAAGTTTTAATGTCCCAAATATATTGCTCGGTATTGTATATTTATGTTCAAATAATATTGAGGCAGACTGTATTATAATCTCAACGACGCGTAGTGAAATGGAAATCATTGATGTCTGTTTAATTTTCACACGAGTTTGGTGACACATTGACATAACAAAATGGCGAGCATGTTTATAAACGAAGTGCTTATTTGCGACCTCGCCCTTATCAATAATGAACACTCATGTTAAGCAACGAATGGCCCCAACCAGTTTTTTGCGTGAAGGGAAGGGATCAATAATATATATTCATACTGTACTATGTAATTACAAAGGTTGATAACAATTCTTACATTATTATAATAAAAATCTTTCTGCATAGTTCTCTACTCTGTTCACGTCTTTCATTGGTTGACTATATATGACGACGCGTCAACGTCCATCCAACGCCAGACGAACTCCAGTCTAAAAGGGCTCAAGGAAGGCCCATTAGCTGTGTCAGTACTGATTAGTTACTGTCGTTATGACATTTCATCAATTCAGAGCCCCTGACACGAGCCCGTCAGATGGTCCTTCTGACACGAGACCGTCAGATGGTCCTGACACGAGAATGTCAGATGGTTCTGACACCGGCTAATCCGTAGATGACACTAATTTCAATAGGCCCTACGAAATTAATACTCTATTTTTGTTATCTCCAGAAAACTAGCAAACAACATAATTATCTGTTAACCAAAATAAACATTCGCGAGAGAAAATTAACACAATAGCTTCAGTCAACAATGAGCGTAGGGGAATCTTGCGACAGTTCGCGTACTCTTAAAATAGGACGCACATTCTTGTTAAAGAAAATAGTTCACACCTTCCATCGTCCGTGGCATTATAATACAAGCTCGAAAGTTTCGACGAATTTGCTTCAAAATATGATACACAGGTAGGATATTAATTATCATGAAGTGGCCAAACATACATAAACAAACATACATCCCAATGCGCCTCTGCTTTAGGTACTGATGTTAGGTACTAATGTTCATAGACGGCGGTAACCAGTTTTCATCAGGTGGCCTGCTTGTTTGTCTGTAGTAAAAACTATAATTATTGACACCCCGGTAGCTTTATCTCGGAAAATCCAGTACAATTAACTATTTTCCGATCCTTAACGCTCATCAAGGCAAGCGAAGCCATTGATGTAGTTTGTGTAAAATAAAATAGTTCGCACTCTTGATAGTCCGTGTGTCGCTTTCCGCCGCGAGGGGCGCCACTATCGCGATCTCCGAACGCTGCCCAAAACAAACAATGTATCCCCCATTGTTTGCTTATTTCAAACAAATTTCATATCTTTTCATTTCATTCCTGCGTTATGTTGATATGACTGACAGTTATTGTGAAGGAAATTGTCTCGGTTACTTTTGTACGCGTAGTTTCTGATTGTTTGATTTAGTCGTGGAAAGAGATATGCACGAGATACCGCTCGTAAAGGGATCCAACTAAAGATAAAGTCAACCATCTTTTTTCTGTGGAGGGTTAAATGACCTACTTTGTTATTTCAACTATGAACTTGTTTGGTTGTTTGAAAATTAGATTTTATTAGCCCACTCAATATAGACCCTGTGAAAACGGCCCTATGTTGAAGCAGATTTTTCTAACTGGCGCTCGAAAAATGAAATTCGTAATATTCAAATGTTTAATCAGAATCACCAATATATACCACTGGAGTATTTTTATCGATACCTAGTATTTTTATCGATACTTGTATTGTTGAATATTTACTGAGCTCCGAGTATCGATAGGTACTTGATATCAGAATGCTTTTCACGGATGCTTTGTCAGTTGTGTACAAGTTTGAATTGTTCGAGTTCAGAGGATAAGAGCTCAATAGTTACAAAGTAATGCTATGTTGGACAGTTCAACTAGTATAAAACTTTTATTTCTAGAAACAGTAAATGAAAATTATTTTCTGGACAGATGAAAAATTGTTTTATTAGGTATTACAAGTTCATTTTTTTATCGTTTATTCAAGTTTCCTAATATTACAATATATAAGTACAGGTACCAAACCACGAAAACCTCGCAGGGTTTATCTGGGTTTCGGTGAGTCGCTATTGTTGTTTATGAATTTACAAGGTAGGTAGTACAGTGGGGCAATTCACGTAACAAGAACCGATTCTAGTTCGATTCAACGACACTCGCTGTCTCACTCATATAAAATAAGAATTGAACGGGTCAGCGAGTGTCGTTGAATCGAACTAGAATCGGTTCTTGTTACGTGAATTGCCCCACTGTTTCAACATTAGAACAAACTTATTGTGATTTTTTACATAACAGTTTTGCAGATTAGTTGGAAGCTTATTTAGGTAATACGGAATAATATAACTGGTAACTCTAGTTCCGTAGAAGTTATTATTTTTAGGTAAAATAAACCTTTTTAAATATCCCACTGATCATAAGGGCCCCATATACGGTACGATGCGTCTGTACGATCGATCTGATGCAAATCGTGACGATTGATCGCAACAAAAATGACGCACATACACGAAACGATCGGTCGCAACGATCGATCATTTACTTGAAAAAAATCGAATCGTTGATCGTAAAGAGCCATACACTGTCGATTCATCGTTACGATATTCATGATCGCATCAAATCGCAAGGGTTTTTGTTGCGATCTGCGATATCGTGTTCGATGAAGTAAATCGTTAACGATCTGAACATACTTTATCGATTCGTCGTTACGATCGGTCTGATGCGACGATTCGTACAGACAGATCGCAACGTAGGGGGCCCTTAAAGTATTTGGGTGGTTTTTTATCTATAAGACAATCTAAATTTTTTGATTCTGTTAAGATCTGGTATTCTATTTTTTCAAAGATATTCATGGCATTACAGTACTTCAATATTTTTTTGTTATAATCATTTATTGAGATGTAATTTGGTGTAATAATTTTTAACATTTTGTAAATAAATTACAAAATATCAAAATTATACTCTTAATGCAAAATATGCTATGAGTAGTAGGTAGTATCTATGTAGATATCTGAAACTTATAACTTACTTAAATAAATAAAAAATCTCGACCAAGCCTTATTTTACAAGTGTCATCAGGTTGGCGAATCAACAAAGTTTTTTTTTTGCATGCAATACTGCTTATAATCTATTATTTATTTTTATGTTTATTTTGGTCTACTAAAGAATATTTTATTGTATTGTATTGTAATGTATGTATTACACTTTTTAAAAAGACATCATTGATTTATTACAACAATAAGTATACCTACAAGCCTTTCTTTCAATGCACAATCACTCGATTTGGAAGTAATTCGATGTTCGTCATCTCTGTTGTTCAGTGGAGTTCGCGAGTGGAACGTTTTCATTTCCAAGTTTTATCTCTTCAATGATAGGCGGTTCGACACCCTTCGATGGTTAGGGTTACCATCCGTGAGTTAATTTTAAATTTTTATTGCAAAAAAATAAATGTCGAAACTCTGCTTGAGAAATTCAGAAAATTATATTTTTATCTTGTAGATAGGTACCTACGTAACGTATACATCTTCTCTATGCTTACAGAACAAATTATTTCGTTTTCCATATGTATTTTAAGAGAGGTAGGGCACAGCGGATAATCCGCTCAAATCGGAGCAGCCCGTCTGGGGAAGGACCTCCACCTTACAGAAGATCGTAGCCAAATAGCATTGGTCTCGGCCATGTTGTGTTCCTACGGTGAGTAAGGTCACCAGAGCTCCACATGGGGGGGTTGGGACTGGGAGGGTTGGCAACGCGTAAGTGATACCCCCGGTATTGCAAGCCTCTATAGGTAGGCTGCGGTGATGCTTACCATCAGGCGGACCGTATGCTTTGTGGTATAAAAAATAAAATAAAAAATATGTATGTTTATAATGTTTATTAACTCTTAACGCAAACACAACAATATATTGGTGTTGAAAATCGTGTGCATTATTTTTGAATTGGTTATGTCGCATATCGCAAAACCTTAACTGTCACTTAAACAAACCTATTCGTTTTGTTTACATTTCCTTAAACTGTCGACCTCCGTGGCGTAATGGTTAGCACGCCGGACCGCCATCCAGGAGGTCCCGGGTTCGAATCCCGGTCGGGTCATGAGGAAAAACGAAGTTTTTCTAATTGTTATAAAATATAGTATCGTTGAGTTCCCATAACACAAGTCTCGAACTTACTTTGGGCTAGCTCAACCTTTGTGATTTGTCCCTAGTCCCTATATATTTATTCATTATTTTACTTTTTACAACTCATAAAATGCATTGAACAAAGTTTTGCCACAAAACACTTTATTAACGTCGACAGCCCTACACTCCAAACTATAACAATGACGAGATGCCAACGAATGCTAATAGACTAGGAAGTGTTCCCGAGACGTTTCATTTCCACAGGATCGCTTGGTAAAATTGAATAAATTTGAATGTGGAACTCAGGGCTGCCCGCGGAATCACTGAACTGTGATATGCAAACCGATTTTTCAAGTTACATTATTCGCGAACATTGCGAGAGGCAGATTCTATCTAGATTTTGAAATACAAATAATATTGACTTGTTTTAAAAGAAATCCATTGTATAAGCTATCATATTTCGGAAAAAAAACATTATACGTAGTATAAAATAATATTTAATACAGTCAGTAAATGAAAGAGGAAACCAGGAACTAAGAATTTTGATAGGTACTAATAAATTAAGCAATGTTATGAAACCTTATGACGTGCACCTTGCATGTCTAGTATTTGATATTTTAAAACATCGCAAACCTGAGTATTTGTTCGATAAGCTTCACTACGGTCCATTTCATGATAGATACAGCACTAGGTCTACCCGACAACTACTTGAGGGAAACTTGCACAGAACAACGGCATTTGAGGGTAGCTTTCGATATCAGGCAACAAAGTGTTGGAATAATGTACCCCCACCTTTGCGTTTATTGAGGTCGAAAGTTACTTTTAAAAAAGGTTTTAAAAAATATATATTATCAAATCAAATTATAGGAATACCTGCCATTTATACGATAAATTTGTTTGTATCATAGCTGTCCTCTTTTGTGAATTTGGTGCGGTTTCTTACTATATACGTAGTAATATTTATTGTTCTGTGCTATAGTTTGTCGTAGGTATGATATTATTTTTATTTTTATTTATTTATTTTTTAAATATATTATCCGAGTAGGTACCTGTGTATATGTTTAATTAGTTGTTTCTTTTTGTTTCTTGTTTGTCTGCGCATTAGCAATATCTTCAATGTTCGTTTATTTCCGCGGTTAGTCTCAGCGGTTGGTCATAGCAGAATTATCAGCGTTTTGCTCCTATGAGTAAAACATTTTCAGCTGAGCTAAGACCATTTTGTATTACTGCGGCACACAATTTCACACAGCATGTTTTAGTTTTAGTTTGTACTTAATTAAATTTTAGTTTATTATACATATAATTTAATTTAAGGTTTCATGTAATATTGTTTTGTGTGCTACAATAGGACAAATAAATGATTATTCTATTCTATTCTATTCTAATAATAAAAATTCGAGTAAATTCTTATATGCAATATTTAGATAAGTAGAATTATATTTACGGTTTGTTACCTCTTCCATCAATTAACTGTACTGTAGTTATATAAAAAATATAAAAATGCCAAATAGTTAGCGTACTTGTTCAAATATTTTTGAGTACTTGTTCAAATATTTTTGAGGTCTTGTACAAATATTTTTGAGTACTTGTTCAAATATTTTTTACTACTTATTCAAATACTTATGTTAGTATACAGATGACAGCCCTAGGACAAGTTGCGAAGTCTTGCAATACGGCCACTGGCTAGACCCGACAGGCCAGCATGATATTGTGAAATGGCACAAAGTTTGTGTCACGCATGCGACCTGACATGTGCTACTGTCACGAGCTAAGGTTTATGTCTGCTGTAGACAACCTAATGTATATTCCATTCCAAAATATAGTTGAAAAGCTTCAAATAATCGTCAAACAAAAATATAAATCGATATGAACACTTCTGGACCCCACTAGTCACATTACCTACTGCTCAACACTTTAGTGCGATAATAAAGCACACGACATTATGCTAACAAAATATAGTATGACAAGCTAATTCAAACACAATCGTTGAATTTTACAGGAAATCTTTTACCAAGTATATTGGAGTGGTATATAATAGTTGGTATGAAAATCAGGCATTTTTATACATTAGTTTGTTGCTGTGCGGTTGTGGGATGGTTGTGGAATGGTTGTAGGATAGAAATAACAACAATGACCATAGATTGTATTTCAACTTTCAAAACTTTTATTCAGGGTATCGATTTTTATAAACATGTTCTCTTGTCAGAGAGTATAGGTATTATATAGTAATAAAATTATATAATTTTGTATATATCGGTACAATTACATTATATTTATCGGTGAGAGTTACAAAAAGTTAATGGCACTTTAATGGCTGTCATTGTCATTAGATAAGTCAAAGAGCTTAACTTCAGACTTAAAATGGAATTAAGATTAAATACAGAATATAGGTAGGCTTTCGATCCAATAAAGTATCGAAAAAGGCTTTAACCGCTTATCAGCTATAGGCTGATAAGAATAAGGCCATTATGAATGAGGCACATACCTTTAGTAACGTTATCAGCTTTATGTAAAGTAGGTGTCCTATATACAAACATACTAAATGGTTATGTACTATCTGTTATAGGCTAGTGATATGAAAGTAGGGTAATCATTATATTGAATGGAATAGGCAGTATTTTTGATGAAACAGAAAAAAAACTATTTTTAAACACACGTGCGCAAAGTACACATTTATACTGGACGCCAACGCTCCTGGCACGCGCAGTCATAAAATAATTAAGCGCTAAGGCTGCGTGCGCGTGTCAGGAGCGTTGGCGTCCAGTATAGTCACGCATCCATCGGTATATTCCAGTAGAAAAAGAAGACAGTACAACCCTATATAAAACAAAATTAGTCATAATAACTTTTAAACTTTCGCGTTGCAATATTATAAATTAATAATAAACCGCGAATTAACGCGATCATACCTTGATATAAGTTAGACATTATTGTTTTACTTGTCGCAAGTCTCAATAATTATTTAAGTGTTCTTTTATTGAGCATCAAATAATAATTAATAATTAATTGGCTCAAAATGTTTTTAAAACTGTTTTTATTCTTAAACAAAGCTGTTGGTTTTCCTAAGAAAAATAAAATAAATCTCTGTATGTATATTATTGTATTATATTCTACTGTTCATCTTGTTCGTGTCAATGACTCCACACCACTGGCAAGATGTTCAGTCAGTAAGATGGTATTGTCCGTGGCCTTAGTAGGACAACCCGGACGCAAATTTACAAAACCTATACCATTAGAGAGAAAGTGTAGACTAAACTGGCTTAGCTTTTGTTTGTCAAAAACTTGACAAAACCCTAATCTACAGAAATTGACCGAAATCGCGTAGACTTTGTTAGATAAATCCATTCTAACATTGTAGAAACAAATGCTATTCAATTTCATTCTGTCGTAGAAAGGGAAGGGTTTATGATGAAACCTAGGCTTTTGATCAAAATCCGTAAGAAGACAAAATCATGGACAGGATAGGAGATGGCCCAACGTCTCTAAAGAGTACCTTTACCTTTTAACAATTTCTATAAAACACTTTACGAACTTCATAAGAAATATTATTAACAAAATGTTATTCAATAATACTTTTCTATCAAAATAAATGACTTTGATACGTTCGCGTAATCCACGATATTCTCCATCGCGATATAATATTCCCTAGTGTTATTATCAATTTCATAACAAATTGTGAACACGTAAGAAAAGACTCGATATATGCTTTAGAAAGAACGTTTTCTCCCTTTTTGCCCTTTGATGGTGATAGGTAAAATAACACAATAAATGTTTATACTACGACACTCAAATGCCTAAGGGAGGAAATTATTATAAACGAGTACCGAAAGGATGTTATTATTTATTCGTATCGAATTGGGATGTTTTTCTGAACGCTTCGATGTTTCCATTGCGTTTGCGTCGAAGTTCCATTTTTTTAACGATAAATTATATTCTGATGTTGTTAAGCCTGCGCTACATGGTTTTAATGGTTTGGATAATTAAAAACATTGTGTTGGACCTCGTTTCCAATTGTGTGGTTTTAAACAGTTTAGTGCTGGCTTTTGTAACAATTTTCGTTTTGAAGCCGAATGACAAAATAGTTTTAGGGTCATGATGTTTCATGCATAACTCAAGAAATAATAAATTTTACAAAATTCATACAGCGCCATCTAGTCCCAAAGCAAGCTATACTTAACCTGAATGTTGGCTCTTCTCTGGTGTGAAAGTCATTTTTAATACATAGATCAATCATTTATTTGTATCTCCAAAACACACAGAAAGTTGACAAACAAAATTGGTAGTAGAGATGTGTTTTTTGTCAACATCTAGTCCCCATACAGTTAGGCAAAACGTAATATAAAATTAATCAGTACACAATTGGAACAGCACTGAGAGATGCCTACGTTTCGAGTGTCTACAGGCACGGGGGGTCGCCTCCCTGTATCTGAAAAGCTGAAACGACAAATTTAAATCTAAAATAGATACCGCAATTATTATCCATCTTAAATTCAAAATGGAAAGAGCCTTTTTTTAGCAGCAGTCTCACTTCTCGATGTTACTTTTTTACTGACTATGTGAAATTAGCGTGATTAAAAGTGTTTTAATTTATACATAACTAATAGTGCGTGGGCGGTGAATTGGGGTAGACTTTGTGCAAAAAGAAGCCCTTTTTGGATTGCTTCAATTATTTTGCCCAGCAATAAATGACTTTTTTATCAAAATTAAAAAAATGGCTGCAAGTCCAATAATAAATTATTCCACTAGGTAATGATATGTGTAGAACGGAATAAATTAATAAATTATGAAACGGAATGATTCATCTTTTTGGGAATAAAATTGACACTTTGCGTCATCAGAGACAAGCCCATCACCACCACCACACATTCCCGTCAATGTGTCTCCTGTATAGCCAGGATCAACAACGGCGACCTCAGATTGACAATCTATACTTCTATACTAATATTATAAAGAGGTAAAGTTTGTGTATTTGTTAAATTGTAAGGGGTAATCTCGGGATCTACTGAACCGATTTTAAAAATCCAATAGAAAGCCACATGATTGCTGAGTGTCATAGGTTATATAAAAAACCAAAAAATAAAAAGGCTTTTAACATTATGCCCAACGAAGTGGGCACGGGTCAGCTAGTAAGCAATAAAGCTTATTCACGTCCCGGAGGAAAAACTACAGCTGTCTAAACTAGCTGTCTAAACTAGCTGTCTAAACTAGCTGTCTAAACTAGCTGTCTGAAGTTGCGTCATCTATGTAGATTTATGTCTACGTCGGCGCACATAATAAAGTGTTCGTCAAATAAGTAAGGGATAAACGCGGAGCGCTCCCCTTTCCCCGAAACAATGGCAACGCGCGTGCTGTTTGCACAGAAATTTCTTAAGCACACCCACCCACCATTCTATGTTTTTCAACTGGATTTTTTTATCGTTTGACAAAATTTCGTTTCGCAACTTATGCATATACTTCTTTTTGTATAGTCCAAGTGTCAGACAAGAGGATTTTGATGCTTGTATGGTTAATTAATTATACATGCTTGTGCTTCTTTGTCTTCGGAGAGTAGGTACAAATCTGCCGTCTGAACTGTTCTGGCTCTTTATTCAATGTTTTCAATTGCACTTTGAAAAATAATTTGAATATTCTCAAACCTATTTATATATTTTTCTACGTAATAAAGGTGTGAATGATTAATTTAAGAAATAAAATAAAATCGTGCATATTTCCTATTATACCGCAATTACGTGAAAAAGGTGTATCAGTATTACCTAGTTTTTCCACTAAAGAGCATTATGATAATGACAAGAGTCATATTGTGTATATTAGCAATGTACATTTAATTTAAACGTTTAATTGCCGAGTCGGAAGCGACAAATTAAACCGACGTCGGGGACTAGGGTTGACTCAATATAGTTTCCTAAAGTATATGTATTTTTTACACTGCATTTCTGAACGAACGACCAGCGCAGTATTATGTATAATACCAGGCAATATTACCCATACAAAGAAAATGTAACTATAATTAAATAAAAAATACAATTAGATTGAATGAAATTACAAGTTTTTCAAGTACACGGTTGGATTGGACATAGACCTCTTCCAAACGCTTCCAACATAACCGGTTCATGCTTTTTTTTTCAAGCAATCCTCATAGGAATTGGTTTATTCTCGTTTGCACTGGTATGTCAGTCAACATCTCCTTATCTACAATTACCTATATTTAGACTCAGTCGTTTCGATGAACCTCACTTGCAGAAACCCACTTTAATCTTAATTCCATTTTTAGGGCGCGTTTAAGCGCGATTACGCACTGTCGACTAGTCGCCGGCGACTCAGTCTCTCAGCGCAAAACATAGGCAAGCGACCGGCGACCAAGTGTGTAAACACCTATTGAACTTTATGAAAGTCACAGTCGCTGTCGACCAGTCGACTGTGCGTAATAGCGCTAAATTATGCAAAAAAAAATTGCACGCGGCGGCTGCGCAAAAATTTTCGTATCGTCGAAACGCGCCGTACGTCTCTAGCTTTTCTTCTTCTTTAGTTTGGAATGTGATAGACATAATTACTTGTGTCGTTAACTTTAAAATGTTTTTGTGCATCTCACAAGTTGTGACAATGTAGGTAGATCAACGCCAACCCTAGATAAACGTCCGTGGCGCCTCGTTAACGAGTTTTGACAATTTTGTAACAACTTAATAAAGAGAAAATTAGTTCTCACTTTAATTTCATACCTTGCAACTATCCCGGAAGAAATTTAAATGTACCGCTCTATAATGTCTTTGGCCGGAGCGAGGGGGATCTTTGCTCTGGTGTACTAATAAAGTTAACTTGTGTAATGGTTCAGGTAATAATTTCATAACTGGTGGTTTTTTCATACCAAGGTCTATGCAGACGAAGGACTTTGGCTGCCAAAATATATCGCTTCCAAATGCATCGATGTACACAGTACTTTTAAGATGACCGACCACCGTACTACCGTGGTATAACTTAGCAAGCTTTCATATAAATTCATACAACATTTTTTTTTTGCATGTTCCGGTACGTTTACGGTCATGGTATGTATGTACGGTTCAGTCCTTAAGTCTCATGTTATCTCTTTTCTTCTTTAATTATGCTAGCTAAATTAGACAATCACAGCATGAGATGAAGGGCTGGTTTCATTAATCCAGAAAATCTATACTAATATTATAAAGTGGAAAGATTTGATTGTTTGTTGGTTTGTTTGTTTGCATAGGTTCTGAAACTACTGGACCGATTTCAAAAATTCTTTCACCAGTAGAAAGCTACATAGGCTATAGCTTTTCCCGAAATTCAATGTGGTTCCCACGGGAACGGGTCCGGAACTTCACGTGGACGAAGTCGCGGGCAAAAAAGCTAGTTCATAATAAGACACCTTTTTGACGTTTCATATTAGCAAACAGTAAGGCTAACAGCCTATTCGGGACTTTATTAGCTAGTGTTAAAACTTGATACCGACACTTAATGTTTCATAAACTTTAGAATGTTTTTGTGCAGCCCACCGTAAAACTTCTAATCTTTAATATAATTTCGGAACTTTCATAAGATTTATGCTTCTGTCCTTTTATTCGGGGTGACACGTCGACCTTGCCATGATTTCAGTTTACGAGGCACGTGATTCTGAAAATTTTCGTGTTATTGAAACCTAAAGTATAACTCGAGTATATTCTTGGTGTTTTTGCAAGCATTTATATCGCGAAATTCAAGGTGACACAACCTTATTACCATATTTATCGACACCATGTACTTACCTTTTGGTTAATAATAGTTTTTGTTTTTGAAATGAAATCATTCATTCAGAGAGTCCTTCACAGGCACGTCTTATCTCTCACCACATCATATTTATCTCTCTTTTTAGCATTAGATGCGCATTTGATCAGCAGTCTAGATTCTAAAGTCAACAAATGTACCACATTTTATTTTCATTTTTAGATAGATATATTTATACTTAGATAGAATACTCTTTATTTGCATTACACACAGGAAAAAAGTACAAAAAAACAATATTATAAACTAGTGTAAATGCAACAAGGCGGCCTTATTGCTAAAAAGCAATCTTTTCAAGGCAACCTTAAGGTAACGAATTTCTGTATGGAGTGGGCAGGCTGCAGGCTAGCAAGACAGCCGGCGGGGTTGCAGAAGTATCACCAGTGCCCGCGACTCCGCCACGTGAAGGCGGAGAAGGTGGCAGACAGTCAGGTTTTTAGTCGGTATCCCTCATTGGCTAGAGAGGCGAGCCCGACAGACCCCCGTCGCTTCCCCCAAGTGGCGGGACATGCAGTAATGCATTTTCCTGACTTTAAACAAAACAAAAAAAAAGGCTAGCAAGACAAGAAAATAAATACTAAACAAGAAAATGATAGATACTTAGGACATCATCAAAATATTAAAACAAAATTAATAAATAACTTCAATCAAATATTATATTACTATACTTACTATAATATATTATATAAATATTCATATTCATTTTTGTTGACAATATTAACTAAAACTTGATAAATTAAACATAAATTACCAACTAACTGAACCATTAGCAAAAATTCACTCATGTTTTTTTTACTTATCTGTAGCTACGAGACCAAAACACGGGCAACTTTTGACTATCATAATAAAAGCCACCGCATGTCACGTATTCCTAAAATCATGTGGAAGATTTTGTCACCCTGCAAGTACTTTGGGGCGTAATATATTATGTTACATTTCATTCCGGACTTTGGTCGTAACTCGGTCGTTCGACGCTGAGTGCGTAAGCTTGTTCATATCCACGATTTCCCGTTAAGCAGAACTTATGTACACTTGTTATATAATAAGGCATATGCCCGAATATACGGAGTAAACTAAGATATTATTTTGAAACATAAAATCTTCACTAATACGGACATAACTTCTCCAGTTTTTGATAGACAACTAAAGTTTTGCACAGAGATTTCTTTTGTAATGTGGACAAAAGTAAATGATGATTATCGAAAATCCCACAAGAATGTGGAATGTAATGTACGCGAAAAAAGTTGCGTGGGTTGCCATAATAGGAATAAACCAACGCAGCGCGCGTACCAGTATGTGTTTACTTACCTATTTCTGTTACAATAAAAATCCATCACATTGCATTATGGATTTGTCCTTAGGCTTTAGGTAGATGATCACGATACTTACTATCAAGAAAAAGTAATAAAACATCTATAAAAAAGCACATGAGGTAAACGGAACTCTGGAAATAAGATTTTACTCAGCATACGAAAATTTCAGGAAGAAGTGAACCGAATCTATTGAATTTTTATTACAAAGACCATGAACATCGTGTAAATAAAGAGAATGAGAATTTTGCGAATTTGTACATAGAGGGTAATGTTTTCCTTCATACTATGACATCAGTTCAACATACAAGCTAATACCTATCTGTATTACCACGAATAAAACAGTAAAGATAATAAAGAAAAATCACAAAATTCCAGATTAACATAGCCGCATTTATCATACAACGCCAGATACAGTTTCAGATTTCAGAATCTTCTAATAAACCTAAAGTCTTCTAACATGAGAATCAACTCTTTCTACCGGAAAAAAAATGTTGAAGGAAAAATTAGTCAGCGCGAGCTGCAAGTTTTATACTTGATCTAATTTTATTTGGAGGCTTTCATCCAACAAGGATACGTCAGCCCCATCATATCCTAATCTTACCTTTTCCTATCCATTGACTTCAAGTAAAGTCACAAAATTTAAGTCCCCAAAATCCACTGAATTCATAATAATGTATCAAGCCCTTTTTACTGTACCTATCTAATTTTATCCCAATTTTATGATTACAGTATGAATTTGTGAGTTTATTTGATTGAACACATATTTAATAGAACTATCTGTTGGAATAGAAAATTATTTTTGCATTTATCAGATCATTACCCAAACCATTTTCGGCCTCTCCAGCTAAAAGTGTTTTAATACTTTGCTTGCTTGCTTTGAAAATATTGTTTTCTGCTGTTAAGCTGTTGTTGCAAATATGCTAATGTATAATAAATAAATATATAGGGACAATTCATACAGATTGAGCTAGCCCAAAAGTATGTTCGAAACTTGTGTTATGGGATACTAACTCAACGATATTATATTTTATAACGAATTCATTATATAGTTATACATCCAAGACCCGAAGCCAATCAGAAAATCGTTTTTCATCATGACCCGACCGGGGATCGAACCCGGGACCTCCTGGGTGGCGGTCTGGCGTGGTATGTAACCATTACGCCACGGAGGTCGTCTATAAGTTATATGCCTATTGTAAAGTCTTAATTTATTCAGATTCATGTTTTTCAATATAGAAAAGCCTTTTACGAATAAGACCGCCATGTTGTAAATAATACTTATTCCATTGTTTATTGTGATTACCTACTTTATCTATCTTAAATAACATATTATTTATTATTATTAATGCGATTATAACGTAATGGACATCTTAATATTATGATTACTGCATTTTCGTATGGAGGTCAGGATTATTACATCAATATAAACGTGATCAGGATATCTTGGAGGCTGACAGTGATCCATTTTCTCTATTCATACTATTATTTATGTTCTTGGACCTTTACGTCATATTTTATCGTAATAGAACGGTTCAATAACACGTTTTATTTTCCCTATGGCTGCTGATCTACTGAATGATGGAATAATAAATGTAATATTATGAAATAAGTTTAATAAAATAGAACCAAATTATTGAGGATGGAATAAGTTGGAAAGAGGTGAAGGTCTCCTCGCAAACCTTAAAAAAAAGGAAAAAGAATACTTCTTGAAATTGTATTTAATAAGAAAAGTGACATAATCCCATTCCCTCTATCTCTAAAATCAGTGTCACCAAATAAAGTAGACACCGCCAATTGTAATAAATTATGTGATGACTAAAATGAAGAAATAATAACAGTTTTAATTCACATAGTAGGAATAAAATAATATTTCGCATAGTTTTAAACATGTAACTCGCTTTTAGTACAATCACATACGCCTATGTTCAGAAGATGAAACTGTAGATAGCATAATCTAAATCCCAGGATCCCAGAAATATGCACATGTGCTTCACAATGAATATACAATCACTACTGACCTAAAAAACTTACTTGTTTATGTTTCACGACTACTCAAGCATGTAATGCATCAGCGTTTAAATCAAAACTTTGCTACAGTACAATATTTTCAAAACAACACAGAACACTATACCTACGTACAAGTTTGAACTTTGCATGAATATATTTACAGTTTATTTTTTTAACAGCAACATGGATAAGAGTAGGTATTTCCATACAAAACATGGCACCAGTCAATAGTCATCGAATGAAACTTGGTTAAAACAAAGAGACAATAGCTATTATTATTCCAAATCTCGCAAACGTCGTGACCGCTAATGACACTAGAAATATTAATAATATAATAGATGGTATGTACGTTATTCTGTACTTTTGGGGACTAGACCAAACACACACACTGTGTTGAAGTTAAGTGACACAAAAGCAACGGCTAAATTTTACGTTTGGCTTCCGGGTAGCTTTTATTTGGTGTGTTACAGACAGCCCGATGAAATTTAATGAAAATGAAATGATGACAACTATCTGCTTATTTATGTTAATTGATATTATGCATTTACATTGTTAAGCCAATGTAAGCTGATCTTCAGATGTCGAAAACCTGTCCGACCAAAATTCAACTATACGCTAAAAGCGCCGCATAATTTTAGAAAATGGCTATAGTAATTTAAATGGTAATCAAGCTAAACCTCCAATGATTTTTTTCGCTCAGCATGTTACAAACATGGATAATGGTAAAGGACAAACCAATGTTAATAGTAATACCATAATCGTGAACATAACTAAATAAAAACTAAATTCAAACTTGAAACTTATAATGTTACTTTACAAAGTATAAAGTGTTTATTTTATACACGATCACTTAGAATGGTCTTCTCTTTAGTTAGCACTAATGACTGCATCTAGGTATAATAAAAACGTAGCTTAATCTTGACATTCTTAGACATTAAAAGCGCTAAAATGTTCATACATTCCTCAATTACTTTCTCGTTAGACACAAAAAAAAACTTAATTAAAACCGCAACACTAATTTTCCCGTCGGGAAATCAATTGTTCGTGAATCCTCAAAATCATTATTGAATCAAAATAACGTTGTTTTAGAATGCAAATGACTACCATTTTGTGTTTCAAAATAATAACGCTTCTGAAAATTATGCAGATTATTCTGCTAGGAAGTCGTATTTCAAAAATATTCTCGACCTTCAGTATAAACCATCACTAAGAATTATGAGAGACATTTTAAAGTGTCGTTTAAAAACTAATTAACTACTGTCGTATTGTTGTCTGTGTGTCTATTCTGAGTAGTGATAACTTGAAACATTAAAGATATTAACGTTTCGAAGGTTGCTTTTTTACTTACTTTGAAGAATTTATATTCATGGTTATTTTAAGAGAATGTTATGGAATTGTTTGATGGTTCTTTTCCTAAAATTCTTTAATTTTTATATCAAAATGTAGAACGAGCTTTAAAAGTCAAACATTCAACATTTAGTATGGATTCCATTGAAGATTCATAAAATTTTAACAGAATGTAAAAGTATTCCTTAGGGGACGAGACAATTGTTTATGTAACATTAAGCCCGAGACGTATATTATATACCTAATTGAATATTCTTCCCCTTTTCAATTGTGACTTTAGAACTTTGCAAATAAGGGTAATTGCCGAAGTTGGTTAGATTATAAGAATTCATTATTCATTAATAAAGATGATTGCAAACAAAATTTTGACTTATAAATATTTTAATGTTACATTGTGAGTAATTTGAGACAAGCTTAAGACGTAATTCAAGTGAAACCCAAGTGAATATCAAAGAACATCAGTTTCGTTTGAACATAAGTGATACTCGACCAAATGTGACAACTCACGAGTGGCCTCCAAGTGTGTTCGCTACACAACTCCCCGTAATTATACTGTGAATTGTTCCTTCTTATATTATGGAACAAATAACAATCCCTCCCCCTCCCTCGCCCGGCTCCCCACAGTCAAGAGGTTATGTAAATTGTTTAACGAACGATGCCGTTACGAGCCCGATGGCGCACTTAAGGCATTAACATTTTAAAACGTTATTTGTGCTAAGTACACAATTACTTCTGCATTTAAACTGATTACGCTCGTGTTTAAGACGATTCACTTTAAATATTCTAATTAGTAGTTGCCACGGTCTTTTACAGTGTCTCTCTGAATGGACTTGGTTACTTTTGTCTTCGTCGGGTTCGTGCGCGCGTATCTCCTGAATAGCTTATGCAGATGCTTTTTGCATAGATTCACTCACGAATTTGTCATAAGCATAATATGACACTTTTTATGCAATCATACTAAACGCTTTGTAACTTTGGACATTCATAATATCTTATTGAACTAGTAGTTTATACTTTCGAAATAAATACTTTATGAGTAATATTATTTATTTTGATTCTTATTTTTTACTCAATCTTCGCGACTGGACGTTGTACTACTTCTGGTAATTGCGTTATTTGATTTTATCTACCGAAGCTAATTTATTTTCAAAATCCCTAGATACGTTGTAATTTCCACGTTGAATTGAATCCCTGAAGCGCTCTAGGTGTTTTCATGTGTTGATCTCTCAAATTTAAACATTCATCTGGTGTACAAAGCAAAGCGGTGGAAATTAGGGTATCCGAGCTTCGCACTGCGAGTTTTTCGCGAGATCTCGTCTCGTTTTCTCGCACCATTTTCATGCTAATCTCTGTGCGAGCGTGCTGATTTAGCGGGCATGAAATATTTGTAACAGACGGCCCCAGTTTGCTACCTTTTCAATTTCGCCTCCTCTCCCCCCCCCTTGGGGTTTGAGAGTGCCGAATGTTGAATTTTACGCGTAACATTCTACACTGCATTGTATTTCCTTTGAAGCATCGGCTTTCGGTACGGGAAAATATTTTACCATTTGCGTTTTAATGGCGATGATAAGTCACGATATTTCATACGTGGGTAAACCTTAAAATTTTAAGGTTCCAAATCGAAATTGGTATGCATGGAAGCAAAAGTGCTTTATGACCGGTGGCGGGGCTCAGGGTCGTAAATTCGCACTTAGCTGCCAGTGAGCTCGGATCGGAGGCTACATATTTCAAGATCATGGCGGGTGGATTTCTGAGACACGATGTTTGGCGTACGCGATACACTTCACTCGTCTGCTACTGAGTCCAATGCAAATATTTGATACGCCCGCCTGAATATGCTACGGATCTGGCGCTTGTAAATGTTTAAACGTGTCCCGAGGAAGCGCCTTGTCTCATCCTAGCAAATGTAAATTATTTCTTAATTGCTGCCTCGTCATTGTAATTATTTAGACACTTCCACAAATTGCGAATTATTTCATGACCACTGTTATTAACAACACTTGTAATTAATTCTTAATCTTTATTATTATAGTCGTACCGAGTCACGACATTTACTAGCAAATTCGTGCTTATTTGTAGTTAGTTATTAAAATACATTTCGTTAAAATATACTTAACGCAGTTACCTGAATTACTTTCCATTGATTGATTGTAATGGTTGTTGATCGCTTTATTTACAATTGACATGGAACCAAAACCAAAGTTCCACTCTTGAGAAACCTGGATAGAGTTCACATCGTCCCATGAGGGCTATTTGATGGTACAGACACATAATAATTAATAAATTCTCTTTTTGTCAACAGAACGCAAGTTGTTCGTCGGTATGCTCAACAAGAAACTATCAGAAAATGACGTGCGTGCGTTATTCGCTGGACACGGCGCCATTGAGGAATGCACAGTTCTTCGGGACGCACAGGGTCAGAGCAAAGGATGCGCGTTCGTCACCTTCGTGTCTAAACAGGCGGCCATTGCTGCCATCAAGGTAAAATAATTAGTTGCCATGTTATCTCTTTTTTCTCTCCTTTAGTTAGACAATGACAACGAGATTATGATTGTTTTTATATTTATTACAGATCAACTAACCATATTTTGAAAATATTTTTGAATGAAAAATTTCAGTTGGAAGAGAGAATTTCACTCGGTCGAATATTGAGAGGACGCGAGTAATGTGCAATTTGTTAAAAATTGTTTAAATAGGTTTTAATGACTTTCTATAGTACTCTTTCATAAATTGAACCGCAACGCAACGGAAGAAAAATAATAAAATATTGTTATTTATTTCTCTTCATAAATAACTTTCCAGGCACTCCACCACAGTCAAACAATGGAGGGCTGTTCAGCGCCATTAGTAGTGAAGTTCGCCGATACCCAGAAAGAGAAGGAACAGAAGAAACTTCAGGCCATGCACGCGAGTCTATGGAGTTTGACCACACCGGTCGCACCAACGACATACCTCGCGTCGGAGGCGGCACTGTCTCCAACGCAACTGCAGTTACTCCAGCAGATACAAGCTGTGGGACTGCAACAGCAGTTGCTTCAGGGGCAGGGCTCCACGTTGTTGCAAGGTATAGTTAGAGATTTATCATGATAATAACATTAACCAAATTCGATTTACAGTCTGGTGAGAATAATGCAAACGTCACGATAATAAATTTAATATTAACCGAAGACTTCGTTTTAGATATTAAACTAGAAATGTAACTGCATTAAATGTGTCTTTTCATGTTCATGAACTTTTCAGCTGTGTAACGCTTCGCCGCCAACCTCCTTAAAACAAGCATTTTCCGATAGACTAGTCTCGAGAGCATTCATTGACATTTTCCTAACATTGTACTCGACTTTTATGCACATCATTTACAGCGACTATTACTAGAAATTTTCCAACAAAATGTAGTTGCGTTTATAAAGATAGGTAGCTCTAAAAGGCTAAAAGTATGGACTAAAATGAGTTCGAATACGTCGAGGAAATAAAAGTAGACATCAATTCTCTCGATTTTCTCTAGGAAATTTCGGCACCTTTGCGCAAAATATACATAGGTAGTTTTATTGATAGTTGCTATATAGCAAGCAACGTTACTTATATTACAGAAATACACAAATTACAATATCTAACTTAGCCGTAATTTAATAAACTTTGCCGTGTCTACACAGAGATGTTGTCTTAGATAAATAAAATAGCTCCTCGGGTCGTGTTGACATCACTGTTTATACAAATAATTCGCAAAACCTTGAATTTTGTACGTAATGTAGGTATTAGGGACAGTATTATCCGTCAATGTCGAACAAACTCGAAATTGAATTGACATAGGATCGGAAAGGTTGTTTAGTTTCCTACTTCGACGATATTATTCACTCGATTTATTTTCAGAGCCTTTTCGCACACAATTTCTTTTAGATTAAATATATCCTTATTTTACTTTGCTTGACCCATTCAATAATCATCATAAGTAGCTTTTTACTCCCATGGGATATAATGTACCTAATACTTAATTCTTTTTTCTATTACTCTATTGATATGACATGTAATGAACATACTATTATATTATATTGCCGATGGCATCGTAACCTATCCGATATGAAGGAATAATCACTATTTATATTTTTATATGTCACATCGACTCTCACATTTTTATATTTCAAGTGTATTTTTTATTTTATGAAGAAATTCTTTACTTATATTTTCATTCTTGGACTCTTCAGTTTGTTTTATTGTATTTCTTTTTTGTTTTATTACATTATGTTAATTTATTTTGTTTTATTTATGTTATTATTTTTTTCGTTGTCTCCTAGGTGTTAACTATCCAGATATCGGTTTCACTGGCGCAGGCCTGAGTGGTGGTGCTGTGAGCGGCCTCGGTGGCGGCGCGGCTGACCAGCTTGGTGGCATGCTGGCTCCTGTCTCCGTCCAAAACCTAGCAGCATTAGCAGCAATGGCTCCGTCGCCTGTCGTGACACAAGCTTCTTTAGCGCCTGCTGCGGCACCGCAGTCAGCCGCGCCACAGTTGTGTAAGTAGATTTAATTGGCTTTAAATTGTGGTGTCAAGCTTGCCGTTGAAAAGAATTAGTACGTGTGCAGGACCGCTGTTCTGTTAGAGATGAAATTGAAAATAAGAAGTAAAGTCGACATATATTTTATAGGTACGCGCGTTAACTATACCAATGGAAAATATGAATTGGGTTGATTTTCATGATAAACGTACATTAGAAGAACATAAATAAGAACATAAATACATATTTACTATGGAAATGTTCCGATTCGAACAAGGTTTTTCATTAAAACAATTGTATTTAGAGCAATAAAGCTAAACCTCTTACAGCTAATAACGACGATTTGGCTCATTATGGGAACCAATTTGGAACTGCGTCGGAAAAACGGAATTGTCTGTACGTCACGCGACCCGCTCGAATCGGAACGACCTCATTAACAAAGATTTGTAAAAAGGAACGTCCGGCACTATGGACATAGAAATGCCAACGCTGTTAATTGTCATTTCTTTCCCCCACTATACCGAAAGTTCCCAATTCGTCCTCTACAAGACAATTAAGCTCAATAAATTCAGCACTAATTGCTGGACCTGTCCGAAACCCTAATTGGGGCGCACTATCCTTTATACCCGTACCTATCTAAGCTTAAGGCATAGACAATGAAAAATTGTTACGATCTATTTTGTCAGCAACTTTCCTATTTCAGGTTGGAATTTGTATTGAGGAAAGTTACTCTTAATATAAAAGAGAATTAATTAACGATGAACATTTTTCACACTTCAGGTCTTCTCGGAAAGACAAACATCACAGGTAAAAAAAATATGAAACTGTGTGTTTATTTAAATTGAATGACTGATCTTTGGCTTCTTGGGATGAACGAACGAGACAGACGCTTGCTTACGTATTTATACAAGGCATACCGGCTCTTAGAGTGACATTGTCTGACTTTAACTTTAATATGACGTATAGAATCGCATTATTTTCTTCATTTCTTACCTCATTTTCATGTTTATAAATTCTAGATAATTTGAATTGCCAAATGACGTCTTTATCTCACAATACTTTATGTACTGTCGACTTCTAAAGTAGATTACCAGTTTTATTATAATATCAAATATACCTAATGCGTGCTCTAAATATGTAAACACATACAGTCTGTTCTTGTGATGAAGTACTAACGTGTGATGACCACCTCAAATAAATTGCAAATCACTACATAGGTTTATTTCAAAATATCGTCTGTCTCCTTCTAAGTCACTCTCAAGTTTGGCTTGGTTCGAATTCTATGTTGGCATTACATTAAGTAGATTTGCCTGGCGTTGCTTGTTTTAATACTTAAATTTAATACCAAAAACGGCAAGGTAAAGCCGAAATTTGCAAGTTTACGTAAAACTTTAATTAATTTTGTTGAAATAAAAATGGACGGGATCTAAATTTTTAATAGGGATTGTGGTTGCTTGTTCGTTTAAATTTTTCGTTGAAAATGAAAAATGTATGTCAGATTATATTACTGTTTCGAAAAATACATAAATTTTAATTATCTACTAGTATGTAGTGTCTAGTATGAGTGTGTAGAATAAAAATACAAAGTAGGTACCTTACCTACACTAGCTGGGTTCCATGTTCGGAGGACCCATATCAGGCCATATCTAAAGATCATCATCCACTAAATATCCCACCGCGCTGCAATTCTGCATGCTGGCTAAAATACAGAAATCTACCTTCAATTTGAAAGAGGATACACACTATCATGCAAAAATAATTAGGATATTTTAAACGTAGTGATTCTACGAAAATGAGATATAATCTGACATTTAAGTGCGTTAATTAATGTGTAAAAAAATAATTACTTACCTAATCGTATGTTTTGTGACAAGTTATATTATTGTATTGTTTTAAGCTTTTTATTCTGTCGACTTTATTTTTAATCTGTGTTCTCTAAGTTGAGTTGAGTGTTGCAATAGATTAAGAAGTATTTTTTTTAATACTAAAATTTTGGTGCGAATGATCGATTCCATTCGTTCTTTTCTTTACAAAATTTATATGCATAAATAGTAAAATTTAGTGTGCTCGGTCTTTTTTGGCTACTATTTTTTTATTGCTTATTTTTTAATGATTGCGACATTTTAACTTTCGTGTTAAAATTAACAATTTGTTTAATGTTATGCATGAGAGTGCTAAAATATTAATTATCCGTTTTATGAGACGTTCGTGAGTGTGTGCGGATCTTGTTTGTTAAGGTGCTATGTAACATTGATAATATAGGTATATAGATATGATGGTAGCTGTTAATCATGGTCTATGTTGTTCTGAATTCAATTAAAATATTTTTTCTAAAGTTATTGACCTTAAATCAAAAATACACTTTAATAGTATCCTATTTAAAGTATGAAATTGGAAATAAGTTTTTAATTAATATGTGTGATACTATTCTTCTGATATAGAGGTTCATAACATGTAAATAATGTTATGTTTATATGTTATTCATTATAGATGATAGCTTAGAATAATAAGGTATAAAAGGAGTGTCTTCATACAAGCGCTCTGTCAAAAGCAATTCACAGAGAACGTGTCACATACCTACGTAAATATCAGTAGCAGCAGCAACTGTTTTAAAATTAATCAGTCGAAGCAATAAAAAACACTTAAAATGGGAAACTATTTTCACAATCTGGCAACACCGAGCATTAAAACAATACGTTAAAATCGTATTGTTTCTTTTTCGTAAATAACTTCAAAATACTATGAAATATTGAAAACTTACCTGTGAAAACTGATATAATTACACTTCTTTTGTTTTTCAGACGTGTTGTGTGTGGTGGTACACGATTTAAAGTGATTTAACAGCACAAACCGCCATGTTTAGTGTTTTGTTCGGGTGACACATTTGGCGCGCTTTGACATTGACAACTACGGAGCGGTTCGGCAAGGTTCGGTGTTTGGTGCCATTTCTGGCACCAGTTAAGGTGTATCAAAACGGGTGGACGGACACTCCTTCTATATCTTATTATTCTATGGATGATAGGTTATTCGATTATGAAATCCGACTGGACTCGTATTTTTTATCTACATACCAAAAATTTGGTTTTAAACAAAACGGAAATTTTTATATTATTAATAATCTTTGACTTTTATATGTAGTAAATTTGTTAACATTCATTAGAATTTAGGTAGCTATACTATCGCATATATAAAATATAAGTACTAACTAAAAAATAAAAGGAAAATATTCAACAGGGGAAATCCATGAAGATAATAGAATTTTTACACAAACAATATTAATGAATAGTAAAACTAAATAATAATATGGAAAAAACCCATACAATAAGTTGTTATTTTTATTTTAGCTATGTATTATACACTTAGAATTATACATTAGATACTTTACATAATTTTATTCTGTTCAAGAAATAAAAAAATATTTTAACCCTGGAAACAGAATCTCAATTGTTTTGCAACTCGCTTTGTCTACCGCTGTCGCTGAAGGCAATGACCTTTTTTTTCTATTGGTAATAAATAAGTAAATAATATTTAAATATAAATTGCCTGTTTGTACTGTCAAAATAACAGCTTTATGTTAATTATATAAAAGTATATAATAATAAATGCAGGTTTGTAAGTAAGGATGAAGATCCGTAATACGGACCTCGGTCTAGTTCGCACTCCAGACTCTCACAAGGACTTGTATAATTTTTTTGAAAACAAATATTGAATTTGTGTTAAGTTTATCCTTGTGAGCAGTAAATAAACAAATTTATTATTATTATATACTCTTCAACTGACATAGAACACCCATCAACTTAGCCAATAATGATTTATTCCAATGATTCCCCTCAATGGCAGTCCAGTAAATGTCATCTTATACTAGTTAAGAAAAACTAAAATAAGTAATAACATCCACATCGTCTCCACAAATTGTTTAAGTTCAAAAGTATACAATTTACGGGAGATCCTAAGTCCCAAACTGGGCCAAAATGGCCAAGACATTCTGACTGTGGATCATTCTGACAAAAGAATGATGAAATAGGTACCTATATTAAATTAAAATGAAGGCTTTCATTATGCCGCACATTTTTCCCCCAGTGTTTAATTAGTGTAAAAAAGTAGATCACTAGTTTATTACTTGCTCTCAACATTATTTATATAAATGTTGATTTTGGTTTTTAATTGTGTTTTACAGGGTCCGCAGCCGAACCGCTAAGTTCGGCGTATGCTGCGCAGTTCGGCACGGCTTTCGCGGCCGCGCCACTCGGCTCGGTTCTTGGTTCGGCGGCGGCGGCGGCTGCTGGAAAGCAGGTCGAAGGTATGCATCCTTCATCTTAATCCTTCATCTTAATTCCTTTATCGCAAGATAGACAATGCCTTGCATGGAAACGGTTTATGTTATGGGTACCAGAAAAATGTTGTCGATTGCGTAGTATTATGTGAATACAAATGATGTGCTAGCCCTGTTCACTTATTTAATTTCGTTCTCTTATGGTTGCTTTAAAAAGATTGCTTGGACCAATAAGGTCGCCTTGCGATTACACTAACAAAATAGGTCATCTTCTGCTTTAATACTTTTGATTAGTTTGTATTTGTGTTGAATCAACAAATCTAAAATATTGAATTGCACTTTCAGGTCCCGAGGGAGGCAACCTGTTCATTTACCACCTGCCGCAGGAGTTCACGGACACGGACCTCGCGTCCACGTTCCTCCCCTTCGGCCACGTGATATCGGCCAAAGTGTTCATAGACAAACAGACGAACCTGTCCAAGTGTTTCGGGTTCGTCTCGTACGACAACGCGCCGTCCGCGCAGGCCGCCATACAAGCCATGAACGGCTTTCAAATAGGTACAAAGAGACTTAAAGTTCAATTGAAACGTTCTAAAGAATTATCAAGACCCTACTAGAATATTCCAGACGTTCCTAGTGAATTTTTGCAGACAAAAAAATAATACAAAACTATTTGCAAAAAGGTTGTAAGAATCTGAACGTTGTTGTGATGTATCCGGTGCACCCGAACTGAATAGTAAATAGTTAAGGTTCGTTCGAACGGAGTCCACGTGCACAGTTGTTAACTAATAAGCGTTAAGGTTAAGGTTTGTGTCAGGATTTATCGTTTCCAAAGTATTCCCCAAATTGTTTATTAATTTGTAATAATTATTTGTAACTTTTAAGTTTTAGTCACATTTAAATATAAGTTGAAAGTTTGAAGACGCCAAAGAGCATCTATCCGAAATAAACGTGTCATTGTCATCCAAAGTATAACTTTTTGGTACCAAACAATGTTTAGTGATGTACCACATAAGTATTGAGATAGTGTAACAGTAAAACTTTTGCGTTCGATTACCTACTTTAAATAGTTTTGTTATTGCATATTTTTGTTCTTTATATTGTGTTACCATTTTCATAGTTTGTTTATATTGTAATTATGAATGTGGCCATTGATACAGCAGTTTAGTCTCTTTTTTTTTGTTTAAAAATATAAGGTGTTAGAGTAATGAAGTGATCTCAAAGTGATCAGTGTATTTATTGTTTACCTTGTTGTCAATAGTGTACTTAAACTTTGAATAATTCCTTTAATGGACTCGCATTGCATAATGCAATGAGGTGAATTTGAAATTTTTTGTGGATATCTCAAATCCTTACTCTCTCAAATAATTATCGACTGTGACCTGAGAGGTTAAACTACGTCACTACAAAGATACATTTAATTTTTAATCTAAGATATGGTGTGAGATACAGCTATGCGTGCGAACAGTCTAGATATATTTTTGACAATCTATAAAATTAAGTGGAAGACTGTCATTTAATTTTGTTTTTATTTTATTGATTCATTACATACCTCAGTTTGAGCGAATTTAGTGATAGATTTCTCGTGGTATTGTATTGTAAAAGGAAATGTTGTTAAGTGCAATATATTTTACTGCCAGTCTAGATTAATAGTTGATCAATGATTTGAGCGGTAGTATTATTTATGTTCAGTGTGAGCGCAGCATCATTTTTTGAACTTTTAAGTATCCGTAAAAGTCATTTTAGCCGGTTCATATTTCCTGAATAAGGTTTGAGATGTCCACATCAAATTTCTATTTGTGCTTGTTTCTTGTATATTAAACTTATATTTAATTAACCACTCTCAATTTATTGTGACTATTTGTGACACATCGAACACTGGCCCTTAGTCGAAAATTTTCGTTAGCATAAGTATTTAATGATAGACTATTTTACAGAAACATGGCAAATAAATTTGCACATCATAAAAAATATAGACTTGTTTGTATCTCGCTTTTCGCTATCGATAATTTACAAAGAAAGTTAAAGCTGCTTAGCTAGTCTCCATTCTATGAATAAATTGTTTTTTTATTTTTTATAGACTGACAATAAAGTTATTTCTGATGGATTCAAGCCGATTCTACAACGTTGAACGGTTTTTTTCATACAGTAACACCGAAAAAAATCACAGTATTTTGTAGGTAGGTACTATTTTTAAAAAGAGACCTGTCTCTTTCTTTGTTTAATTAGCAAATTGAAACACGATGGGATGAAGAAATACAATTCATTTCAAAGATATCACGTTTCCTTGAACGATGTGCCAATTTAATCGTCAAGTTCTGTATTAATTTTGTAAGTTTCGGTATTCAATGATAACCTACTTAGAATGTTTTTTCTCTTGTGTATCGTTTGCAAAATACTTATTTCCTTATTCACTGGCACATTTTGATTGTTTCATTAGGTATATTTTATTTAATTAGCGTTATTCGTGTCACGGAAAAATCTATTTTTTATCACTCCGAATGGGTCTCGTATCAACTCTGAAAAGAATGAACAAATCTTTTAAAATCTTTCATGAATTAATATTAAAATTATCATTCACTCTTGCAATATTGAGCAATAGAGGCCTTTAAATCAAGTGTTTAAAAAGGATCGAGTCAAAAATCCCATCACTGTAATGTAGACAATTTGAAATGATTTTTGTTCCCGCAAAAAGAGATTGATTGAAGCATCATAAATCGTCTACTAAGCAGAAACGAGATACCGACCTAATCTGCGCTCGTAAAATTTTTTTTACTCGTCGTTTTCACTTGTTTCAATGTTATTTTCAGCCAGTACGAATGTCACGTGACCGTAAATGGAAATCTTTTGGGATCCGTTTAGAAATTAAATATCATTTTTTCCGCGACAGAATACCTATGCATAAATCTTATCCACTTCTTAGATAGACGTTTAAAAATTAAGAATTACTTAATATTTTAATTACTTTTAATATTCAGCTATTGTTACTAATTGCATCCGAACAAACGCTCAATCTATGAAATTATAAGAAGAAATCTAAGTATAATTTTAACAAAGAAAATCCTACCATATTACGAATACTTTTGAATATTTAATTTTGTATTGTTTCATGTGCCAATACGGATTTCACGACCAATCTGAATTAAAATTGTCAACGTACAAGTCAGACTAGACTCAATTTGGTTACGAGACGTTACGTTACCACAACGCACCGAGGTCGATACATTGACGACACTAACTGAATGCAAACTAAAAGACGTGTAAAAAAATAAGTATCAGTATTGGTACATACTTTGAATCTTCCTACCTAGGTAGAAAGTACAGTTGGGTTTAGTCTAGCTTGTGCATTCTTTAGTCTTATTAAATGTTTACGTTTTCTGTCAAAAAGAACTGATTGATGTAGGCAATCGTTATTATAAAATAACTTAATTAAATTTAGTTGAGTATTACATTGTATTTAAATATAACGAGATGGGTTTATTCGATTATTTAGTATAATTTTAGTCATGTTTTTTCGATGTCTGATGAAAGACAATATCTTAGACTGAATAAGTTTTTCTTCTAAGTGTGACAGAATGGTTTATTTGTTTCTCGTGGTACCGTAAGTTTTGTGGGAGCTGTTTTTTGTCATTTTCTTTGTTGTAAGATATTAAATTATTATAAAGGGTTGTATTATTAAAACATTATGACATCGGGAATATTGTTTCTTCTGGAATGTAGTAATCCTGGACACGACCGTTCAACTAGCCTGTAATAAGGTGTGATCTAGTTAAATGTCAAATGTTGAATTAAGACGATTTTGTACCTATGGTCTCTAGGTATTAGAAAATATAACTGGATGCCTCTAATCTTGTTGTCCTGCTCTACGTGGCTGGTGGAATTATTTTCATATATCACAAGACAAGAATTCTTTAGAAGTTCCCATACTCGTAACCTTGGCTTTAAGCAATTTTAATGCTGCCCGAACGCGACGAGTTGCTATCGCCTTGTTGTCTAATCGTTGATGGCTCGCCTTAGATGCCAAAGAAAAATGCTTTACCGATATGAATCTTGCGGTTATTTATTTCTTAGATATCTCAATTTACATATTGGACTTTGTACCATTCTTAAGTTCTATGTCATAAGACCCAAAATTGCACTGCAAGTGTTAAAAGCTCGACGTGCACCTGACTGTACAATATAAAGAATGTTTATATTTTCTAAATACGGATAGTAATCACCAACTTTAGTATAATATGACGGAATCATTTTGTGATGTATGAAAATAAATTCAGTAAAATTTTATTCAGAATTTTCATACCAGCCACGTAAACTTTCTATGCAGTGCAATCATCAATTGAAAAGCATTGCTTCCTATTATTTCTGCTGCAATAAAATATTCGCATTTAAATCAATGCAAACTTAAATGTACCAATGTTTTATTACAACTGAATTTAAAAATAGGCGGTTGATGATTGTATACCCCTATATTTTTTACCCAATAGCAATGTTACCAAAAGTGGCCATAACTTGTCAGCTCAACTCCTTCAAAACTAAAAGCTTGTAAAAAAAAAAATTTATAAATATTTCAATACCAAATGTATATTTTGGCATATAATGTTAAATTATTGTGATTGTGTACTAGTTGCATTGTGTTTTTTGTTCTTTTTTTTATCATTTAAAAAACTGTTTCTGAAAAGTTGATTGACAATAATTTTATTCATAAAATATTTATGTTACGTCCATTAACAAATGCTTAAAAATGTTTATTGACTAATAAACAATGACTCGTTACAATTAAATGAAAAGATAATTACCAATACGTCATCAACTCTTCGGAAACTATTTACAAAGCCGTTTACACATTGCATACCTGCCAGTGTTGATTCAAAAACGATGTGCAACTAATTGCTCACGCATATAATTCTGGTCGGTCCATGTATGAATCATACATTGACATTGTTAGTTAAAATAGGTTTTTAAAGGCTTATTTTACTAATACTAACAATATTGGAATGTTATATAGTAATCATGCTATGAAATAACGAAATTAAATCGACATTTTAAATTAAGTACGCATAGCAATTAAACTTGAGTTAAAAGATTTTGGAACAATATTTCTGACGATATTGAGACACTCAGGCTAGTCATGTAATGTGTACACGGTTTTAAATATTCCGTCAAGGCAAATATGCAATAAGTGAGTAATTGATCTTTTAGTCATTAATTTCAATTGCTACCCAATAGGCAGGGTCGGCAAATCGCGACGCGAGTGGTGCCCCCGGTGGTATTGCAAGCGTCCATAGGCTACGGTGACTGCTTACCATCAGGCGGACCGTCTGCTTGTTTGCCACCTCGTGGTATAAAAAAAATTAGGCCCCTTTTTAAAGTAACGACAAATTGCAGAATATGACTTTGTTGAATTAACAGTTTAAAATCAGCAAACGAAATAACACTGACTTATTAAGAATAAAACAGAGAGGGTGTTCTTCTATACCGTTTAATATAAATTAATGTCGAGATAAGATATGTGTGTGCTGTGCAGGTCTGCTGATTTTATAGCAGTAACAGCCGCGGCCCACCTTCTGCTTGTTTTGCGTCCTTTCTACAACATCTGAATGAAGGGTCTATACAAGTTTTAAATCGATTACTTACCTAATGTATATTTTGTAATCTGTAAATTGCTTTATATTATACTATTTACACTCGAGTCACGGTACCAACAAGCCGGCATATCCTAAGAACGCAAACTTATTTTTACACAATTTTAAAGCACCTTATTTAGTAGACTATACAATTGGTATGAGAAAATTTCTATAAAAGAACTGTTTTATACAACACCCGTTTTGTTGATATGAATGTAAATAAATGTCAAGTTAAAATTATGTTTTTTATTTCGTATTATATTTATTCCGAGCTGTTACCCGCGTGAAATGTTAAAATAAGGATAACTCCTTTTCCTGACATGCGATTTAAATGAAATAAAGCCTATAATCTGCTCCATCCCGAGCTCTATCTTCCTGTGAAAACAGCATTAAAATCCGTTCAGTAACTTAGATGTGCGCGTTCAGACAGACAGACAGACAAAAAAAAAATTTAAAAATTTTTTTGCTTTTATTACCTTACTCTAACTGTTCCCTCTCCATTTTTGCCAAATATGTACAATGTACAGACATATCCGGGTCTACTGTTTTATTATATGTATAGTTTCTGTGCCCAGTCCACGGCTTCGCCCGCGTGGATTTGAATTTATGGCGAAAAAAGTATCGACGGATAAATCGCAGTCAGTGACATCTAGCGAAGTTTTGTGGAACTTAATTTTCAATACGTCGTCGGGCCACTTGGTCCACGTAAATTAAGATATGACATAGATCTCGTTTGACAACAAAACAACCCATAGCACGACATCGCTTTGTGGCGCCATCTGTTGGCCGATACAGCGCCCTCTATAGTAGAAAAAATATTTTCCCATTGGAATGACATACTTTTACGGAATAAAAAGTAGCCTATGTTGGGCTCTGTACTCTGTACTCTGTCCCCTGACAATATATATCCAAGGACAATGCCAGTCTTTGTATGGAGTTTGGACCAAGTGCTGCCCAGAATGAATTCATAGTGCAATATGTTCATATAACACTAGTCTGTAAACCAATGCGCTTTGAAATCTATCCCGGTAGTCATAAGAAAAAAGGCTTTTATTTGAAAATATTTTTTGTAAGTAAAAATTAAATAAGTACCATAAACATGTATAATTACATTTTAAACAATTATTTTAATCATATTAGAATAAAACAAGTGGATAGCAACAACAGTTTTCAATCTTCATCATCATCATCTATTATAATTCTGTCTAGGAACAGAGCAGGGCGTCTAACAACGTCTTCGTGCCTAGAAGTCCTAAAAACCAAACTAGGCACATAATATGCGCACAACAACCAATTGTTCTCCGACCCGTGAAACATGAACCGGGGAAGGACCGTCGTCTTGAGGAGGCGATGGCCCTCGGTGTCGGCAGTGCACCTGGATGCGGTGTGCTGCTGACGGGGCGTTCCAGGCCAGTTTAACATTGGCCGGACGGCCCTGGCGGGGTCGCGGTTGTATCACAGTACCCGTGGCCCCGTCACTTATGGGGCGAGTGGCATCCCGTCAGTTCTTTAGCGGTTAGTCCCACAGTCCCCATCGCATATTCCCTTGGCGGTGGGGCTGCAGCAAAGCATTTTTCTGACGATAATATAAAAAAAAGGATCGGATCGGATCGGATTGAATTGAATTAAATAAAACGGATGAATGATTTGCTTCTGAAATGCGGTAAGTAGTTTATAGAGTAGCTTATTTATCTAATAAATATTCATTGTAAGTGACGTGTATAAGTACCCGTGAGGGTCTACAGAATAAAGTATTTTTTTATTTGATTTGAGTGACGCGAGAATGCAAAGCGAAATAAAATGTTGATCAGCACATTCGGTCAGCGCGTACGCAAGTATAAAGAAAGAGAGAGATGGATATAATTTGAATACAGTTAACCTGTCGCTAGCAGACGTGGATTTATATATTTTTTTTTGAGTGAAAATATAAGAATAAGTAATTAGAAAATATTTACAGCTCCCAAAAAACAAAAACAAAAAACCTTTTCTTTTTTTCTCCGGGACCCATTTTTTTTAAAATATAAATTAACGCAAGGTACTCACAGAAAGTACTTTCATTTCTGGGCAGTACTTGGTCAGACCTTGGCATTGTCCTTTTTATAATGATCGGCTGATTAGTTAAGCCGTGAAGGAATAACAAACAAACTTACTTTCTCATTTATAATACCTACTAGCTGACCCGGCGAACTTCGTATCGCCTAAAGAACCTTCATGCTGAATTTCATTCGAATAACTTTAAAAACGGCAAAGTTTCATACTAACTTTGCACCCCCGTTTAACCCCCTAAGGGATGATTTTTGAGAAAAATATTTTACTCGTGTTTCATGCCTTTCAATAAAGAACCTTCATGCTGAATTTCATTCGAATAACTTCAAAAACGGCAAAGTTTCATACTAACTTTGCACCCCCGTTTAACCCCCTACGGGATGATTTTTGAGAAAAATATTTTACTCTTGTTTCATGCCTTTCAATAAAGAACCATAATGCTGAATTTCATTTAAATAACTTCAAAAACGGCAAAGTTTCATACGAAATTTGCGCCCCCGTTTAACCCCCTAAGGGATGATTTTTGAGAAAAATATACTCGTGTTTCATGCCTTTTAATATAGAACCTTCATGCTGAATTTCATTCGAATAACAAAAAAAACGGCAAAGTTTCATACTAAATTTGCACCCCCGTTTAACCCCCTAGGGGATGATTTTTGAGAAAAATATTTTACTCGTGTTTTATGCCTTTCAATAAAGAACCTTCATGCTGGAATTTCATTCGAATAACTTCAAAAACGGCAAAGTTTCATACTAACTTTGCGCCCCGTTTAACCCCCTAAGGGATGATTTTTGAGAAAAATATACTCGTGTTTCATGCCTTTCAATAAAGAACTTTCATGCTGAAATTCATTCGAATAACTTCAAAAACGGCAAAATTTCATACTATCTTTGCACCCCCGTTTAACCCCCTAAGGGATGAATTTTGAAAAAAAAAATTTTACTCATGTTTCATGCTTTTCAATAAAGAACCTTCATGCTGAATTTCATTAGAGTAACTTCAAAAACGGCAAAGTTTCATACTAACTTTGCACCCCCGTTTTACCCCCTTAGGGGAAGAATTTCCAAAAATCCTTTCTTAGTGAGCACCTACACCCCAAAAGGAACCTCCACGCAAAATTTGAAACTCCTGGTACTTGTAGTTTCGGAGATTTCGTGATGAATCAGTCAGTGATTTTCTCTTTTATATATATAGATTAGTAAGGATATTGGGCACGCCGCCATTTAGTCTGGTTATTTTGGTTAAGGAATAATTATACTTCTGCTTGCTTCCGAGTGCCTGGTACCTATGACAAACTTATATGAAAACATGGAGCACGCCATCTAGTCTGGTTATTTTGGTTAAAGGAATAATACTTCTGCTTGCTTATGAATGCTTGGTACCTATGACAAAATTATATGAAAATATGGAGCACGCCATCTAGTCTGGTTATTTTGGTTAAAGGAATAATAACAGCGTTTTACCCTGAAATAAAACGCTTATTAAATACTTACCTTATTTGAAGCTTATGTGTATATTATATACACAATGAGATAGGCCCTATCTGTTTTCCGCACATCTTTCCTCTCTTTATACCCTGTAGCCCTCTCTCGCTCGCACACTATCCCCTCTACTCCACCAGGGCGGCCATACGGTTGGCGGCCGCGTTCTCATCATTGTGTCGAATTAAACCAGGCAGATTTAAAAAGTAAGCTTCAAATAAGGTAAGTATTTAATAAGCGTTTTATTTCAGGGTAAAACGCTGTTATTAATTTGACTTGACCGTTATTCGAAGCTTATAGCTTAATGAGATAGGTGTCACTATTTCCCGCCTATTTCTGTCTCTTTCTTTCTCGTTGTTTTGTCTTTTTCCCTCATATAACCTGTCTGACGAAAGTGGGGGTCTGCGGACCGCCATCTTTCTGCAGTCTAGATATTGTGTCATTGGCGTTTTATTTCCCGCTGTGTACGGACGTGCTTACAGCACTATTAACAGTGTTACTTAAAAATTGAGTTTATTTAATTTTATTTTTTATAAATCTGTTTAACGAAGTCATTCGTTCGCATTATTAATTTTTTACGTAAAAACTAGAAGTATTATAATAAATTCAGTGAGGGTAATTTTATTATAATTATAAAGTGACTGTATTTATAATGATTAACGAAGAATCCGAGTTAACGGCTGCGGCAGGGGCTCGTCAATCGAGACGTCAGTCAACGTCGTCGTCAAGCTCCAGTTCATCTAGCTCTTCAGGTAGTTCACGTAAAAGGAAGCGCCGTCATCGCCACCAAAAGAAAAAGGGACGATCTGACCGTAAGTTAGACCAATTATCACAACAAGTACAGGAGTTACGTGAACAATTAGCAAATAATAATAATTGTGGGTATATCTCAGACTGTAGCAGAAATCTTTATGACAAATATGACAATTCATATTCCCGATCTCCTGAGACTCGTGGCGAGGATGATAATAATTTGTTTAATTTTGATATTGCTACTAAACTTAAGGATCCTTCAGTTCCAAAGGCTTCAGAAGTATATCTCAAACAGTTGCTTGATGTTCAGCTTTTCAATACTCCTGAGTGGAGTCAGTTACGTTACTCTGATACACAAAAAAATTACAACCATAGTCCCGGGTTTGTGGAGCTTGAGCCTAATGAAGAAATTAAAGGGTATGATATCCTGCGACAGTTGTCTTACTCTGACAGGGCTTATGCTGCTCTTACCCTATGTATGCTCAAACAAAGAGAATCTCTCCAAAATACTCTGAGAGACTTGTTGGCATGGGCTAAAGCCGAACAGGCTATTACTTTTGAAGCTCTTTCAGATAAGATTTCTTCCTGGTTTGGCGAAGGCGACTTCCACAAGATTTCATCAGACCTACTTCAACTGATTTGTGGACATCGTGCAGAGGTCGTGCAGATGCGCAGAGATGGCATCATAAACCAAGCGCGCGATCCTATGATCAAGACCACTTTAAGGAAGGTGCCGCCATCCTGTCACAACCTGTTCGCAGCAGATGCTTTCATGGCCGTTATCGAAAAGGCTGGAGGCGTGAGAAAATGCTTTTGGCCGCTTAAAAAGCGTAACTACGGTGCGGAGGGCTCCGCCTCGCAGGCGGGGCCTAGCACATCAAATAGCTGCCCGTCGCAGGGGAAGAAACAGCGTAATATGCCCTCGCAGGGTAAAAATTGGGCGCCATGCTCACATGTAAATAAAATGCAGTGCCATGGGCCTACTTGCAATTACGTTGCACCTCCTCCGCAGGGAGGTCACAGTCATGATGGTCCCGCGCAGGGTTACCGCGATTATAATGACTGGCGTTACAATTCAAATAGGACCAATCAGAATAATTTTCGTGGCTCGCATAATTCACGACCACAGCAAAGACATCAGGAACAGTCTAACCGCAAGCGCCCGTCATCACCCTCAAGGGGCAGGGGCGGCGGGAAGAGGCGTAAATACTGACTCAAATGTACAAATAGCAGGTCGCCTGGCAGACTATTGCAACAACTGGGAAGCAGAGGGTGCGCCAAGGATTTTGTTAAGAATTATACGGGGGTACCGCATACCCTTTCAAGAAATGCCACCTCTTGCTTATCCCAGTCTCAGGCGACTCGATTATCAGACTCCAAAATCAAACGAGATGAGTGCTATTATTGCCGAAATGAAAAGCCAGGGTGTCCTGGAAACGGCCCCAATCTCGCCGAGTTTTCTGTCAAAGTTTTTCCTGGTTCCAAAGAGCGATGGTTCGATGCGACCCATTTTCAACCTGAAGGCTCTGAACGATTTTGTTTTGACAGAACGATTCAGCATCATAAACGTTCAACGTGTACCAGACTTCCTTCAGGACAAGGATTGGCTGTGCAAAATAGATTTATCACAAGCCTACTTTCACCTAAGTATAAATCGCAGTCACCGAAGATTTTTGAGGCTGGTCTATATGGACGAACTGTTAAAAATGACGTGTCTCCCATTTGGACTGAGCACAGCTCCGAAAATTTTCGCTACTCTAACCAACTGGGTTGCACAAAGCCTTCGGGAAAAAGGTGTCAGAGTAATCGTCTATTTGGACGACTTTCTTCTGGCAAACCAAGATCCAGCCATGCTGCACGGCCATGTTCAAATGACTCTCAAATTTCTAGAGTACCTGGGCTGGTTGGTCAATTACCAGAAGTCCGTCTTGACTCCCCAAAAGAGGTTAACATACCTGGGTATAGAGTGGGACCCTTGGACAAACAGCAAAGGAATCACGAACGAGAAAATCGGTGTTGTACACAAAAAAGTGGATCAAATGCTCTACGATCAAGCAACAACCTTAGAAAATCTTCAGAGTTTAGTCGGCCTCATGAACTTCGCCAGCTTCGCAGTTCCGAAGGGGCGATTGAATTATCGGTCTCTGCTTATGCTCTTAAACAGCACCCTTACCTTACCAAGGCAGATAATGCACCAGCTAACGCCGAATGCGTTAGAGGACTTGAGTATTAAAGTAAACGTAGTGGAAATTAGGTTTAGTAAAATATATTGCGTGCTTTATCAAAGATACAAAGAATAACAAGAAATCTCCTAGCAACCACAACACAGATCTTATTTTAATCTAGAAGGGAAGACTTCATAGAATTACGCTGGAAGTGCTTTCCTAACATTCCCTCTTCTTTTTTTTTCAAAACCGAAGTCTTTGCAAAGCTTTACCAGTCTTGGTTTGAATAGTGGCTTTGTAAATATATCAGCCAGTTGTTCTTGCGTAGGCACTTGCTCAATTTGGATATCTCCTTCAGACAAACATTGCCTTACATAGAAATGTCTTAGCTTAATGTGCTTTGTCTTCCGATGATATTCGTAAGGCGGATTATGAGCTAATTTTATTGCAGACTCATTATCAATGCGCAGTACTGGTGTTTCTAATTTATCACTTAAATTTTTAAACAATCTCTTTAGCCAAACCATTTCACGGCACGCCTCACTGGCAGCTATTATTTCTGCTTCTGTGGACGACAGCGCAACTGAGGTTTGCTTCACACTTCTCCAGGAGATTGCTGATCCAGCGAACATGCATATCAACCCGCTTGTAGAACAACCACTCAAGTTGTCGCCTCCGTGATCCGCATCACTGTAACAGATGAGTCGCTTCTCATTCTTTTTAAACTCTAGACCAGTCTCGATTGTTCCTTTGAGGTAACGAAAGATTCTCTTCACTTGTAACACATTCGTATTAGTAGGGTTATCTAAGGTTCTGGATACGACTCCGACTGCATAGGCGATATCAGGCCTTGTACCCACCATGAGATAAGCCAACGCTCCCACAGCTTGTCTATAGGGAAATTTAGTGTCACAGATCTCTTCCGCCAACTTTTTTACAGGAATATCTTTAACTATTGGTGTTCCAACGGCTTTACAGTCACTCATTCCATACTTCTCCAAAACCTTTGAAGTATAGGCGGCTTGATGAACTCTTATAGTCCCATCATTGTGTCGCTCTAACTCTAGTCCAAGAAAGTACGATGGCGGCTTAGTCGTTATCTTGAAACGTGCTTTGAGTTCGTTCTCAATGAAATTGTCAGCTTCTACGTCATCAGAGGAAGCCAATAATCCATCATCAACGTACAAAGCTAGCAAAATCTTTATTTTTCCACGTTGTCTCACGTATAAACATGGATCTGCTTCGCTCTGAGTAAATCCAGATTCAATAAAAAAATCATGAATACACTCGTTCCAACATTTAGGCGCTTGTTTAAGTCCATAAAGACTTCTTATCAACTTGCACACCTTGCCAGATCCGTCATTGTATCCCTCAGGTTGTCGCATGTATATCTCTTCCTTCACCTTGCCATATAGGAAAGCTGTTGAGACGTCAAATTGTTTTAGCGATAAACCTTCATTTGCAGCTATACTTAATAATACTCGGATCGTGCTTAGTTTCGCAACAGGGCTAAATGTCTTGTGGTAGTCTATTCCTTTTTTCTGAGAATAGCCAACTGCAACTAGTCTTGCTTTAAACTTGTCAATCGAGCCATCAGGGTTCTTCTTTACCTTAAATATCCATTTGCAGTTGAGTGCTTTTCTGTTATTTGGTAAATGTGTCAGTTTCCATGTCTCATTCTGTTTCAGAGAATTTATCTCACTGTTCATAGCCTCAACCCACTTGTCTTTTTCAGTACTTTGCATGGCTTCTCGATACGAGAATGGTTCTGGAACAGCAATGATTTGATTGATGAATTGTTCAAAATTAAATCTCTCTGGAGGTTTAATTTGACTCCGATCACGAAGTACACGGCTACTACCTTCAACAGTTTGAGTGTCTTCTTCTTGTCGATCTTCTTCATTACTAGTACCTGTTTCATACCAAGTATCTTCTTCATGTCGTTCTTCTTCAGTATCACTTATTTCATTATCCAAATTCACTGAATGCAAGTGATCATTACTTTGATTAAGTACTTCTAAGTTTGGTTGAACATCTATGGAAGAAGTAGGTAGCTCATAGGTATTCTTTTTGATTTCAGGTTCCTCACTAACAGGTGTGTCTCGGTCTAACAGAGGTATTTCTTCAAAAGTTACATCTCTGGAACGCAACAATTTAAAGTTCCTTGTATCATAAACTCGATACCCATCATCACCGTCATATCCTATAAGAATTCCTTTCTTTGCTTTTTTATCTAGTTTTCTTCTCTTTTGTTTTGGGACATGCACGTAGCATACGCAACCAATGATTCTGAGATGATTTATTTTGGGTTTCTTATTGTACCATAACTCATACGGTGACTTGTCATCATTTGGAGTGGGTCCCGTACGATTTAATATGTACACTGAAGTTTGCACTACTTCAGCCCATAAACCTTTAGGTATCTCATCATGAGCGTGCATAAGTGCTCTTGCCATCTCAACAATTGTGCGATTATCTCTTTCGGCACAACCGTTTTGTTCGGGAGTGTAGGGCATTGTCAGCCTCTGTTTAATCCCGTGTTGTCTCAGCGTACTTCGTACTTGTTCATTGTCGAATTCACCGCCATTGTCGCTAAGCAACTCTTGAATGACGTGTCCTGATGTCTTAGCTTCTACTAGAAAATCCTTCAAGCGTGCTGGAACTTCTGACTTTTGTCGCAAGAAGTATACGTAACGAAAACGGGTGAAATCATCCTTGAATAGAACAAAGTATCTATACTTTGAGATCGAATACACAAAAGGTCCACACACATCAGTGTGTATTAGCTCTCCAGGTCTTGTAGTTCTCTCTCTGGTCCCAAACGTCCTTCTGTGGGCTTTTCCATAAACGCAACCTTCGCAAACTTCTTTGTTATTTTCAGATTTAAATTGCATAGCAAATTCTCTTTGCATAACTTGTTTGACATGTCTTTTGTTTTGGTGTCCCAAACGTTCGTGGTACAGTTGAAGTTGGTTATTAACTGTTAGTTGGTTAATCTCAAGTTTAGGTGTAATTACTTCTATTTTAAGTTTGTACAAACCTCCATACTTGTCACGAGTACCGACTAACTTTGTCTTACCATCAACCTTAAATAAACATGACCGAGTGTTTGATTCAAAGGAGCTATTCTCACAAAGATCTTGTGCGGCTAGCACTGAGAACAACTTTCGTTGTATACTGGGAACATACCAAACATTTGTGAGTGTAATTGTTTCGTTTCGGCCATTAATGTCAGCTTTTACTTGTATTGAGCCCTTTCCGATAGTTTCAATATTTTCACCATTTGCTGTCATTACTCTGTGAGATTTGCTAAAGTACTCGAAAAATACATATTGATCTGCTCTATTGGTTACGTGACTTGTTGCTCCATTGTCCACGTACCATGAGTCTTTATCATTACTCTCACCAAGAGATAAAGCTAAACTTGACAATGTAGCAGCATTTGATATGGATTCCTTTGTAGGTTTTGGCGGTCTACCATCCGTAATCCATTTCTTGCATTGTTTTACTCGATGTCCGCTTGCTCCACAATAGTTGCACTTAGACTTCTTTTTGTGGTCTTGCTTTCTGTTACGTACTATCAATACCTCCGTGCTGGATTCACCCTCAGCTTCAGATTTATTTCTATCTTTCAAAGCTCTCTCGTGAGCGCACAACTGGGTGGTCAAGTTCTCGATTGTACGATCTTTCAATGTCATCAGTAGCCAACTCGATTTAAAACTGAAATACTCTTCGGGCAGGGAATCCAAAATCTTGCATATCAAAAGAATTTCCGGTAGTTGATTGCAAACTGTTGACAAAGCTTGATTCAGATCATGCCAAATATTCTTTATTGCAGACATATGTGAACCCATGTCATGAGTGGGGTCTTTCTTGTAATTAAAGAGTTGCATACACAGATCGTAGGTTCGGTCCTGTGATCCTCGCTCATAAAGACGGTTTAATTCGTCCCACATATCACTCGCAGTTGTAAAACGCATTACTTTGTTCAGCATTTCGTTGGTCATATTAGTAGTCAGTAGTAACAGTGCTGTGCTTTCTATTTTATTATATCTGTCACACTCGTCTTTGTACTTAGTAAAAGCTTCCGCGTTGGCTCCTTCACCCGGATGTGCCGGCTTTACTAGAGTACCCTGCACCGCATCTAAGGTGCTTGTGTTACTCCGCAGCAGCAACAACACTTTATATTTCCAGGTCGGCCAGTTGCTTCCATCGAATAGTCCTATTTCGAGTTTCATATTTGAAGACAACATGATTCACTCTTTCGAACTTTTATCCTTTAGAAAAACAATACTAAAACTTTTAAACTCTCGTTTTTGCATGCTCTGCTACCATATTAAAGTAAACGTAGTGGAAATTAGGTTTAGTAAAATATATTGCGTGCTTTATCAAAGATACAAAGAATAACAAGAAATCTCCTAGCAACCACAACACAGATCTTATTTTAATCTAGAAGGGAAGACTTCATAGAATTACGCTGGAAGTGCTTTCCTAACATTGAGATGGTGGAAAAACAATTGCCAATGCACCTCAGCAATTCACCTTCCGGCTCCGTCTCATTTTCTAACGACGGACGCATCGGATGTAGCTTGGGGAGCACAGCTGGACAATCTCAGCATATCGGGGCAATGGACTCCGGAAGAACGGAGGCTTCACTGCAACCAGAAAGAGATGTTGGCCATATTATATGTCTTGAGGAAACACGCGTTACTCCTGAGACAGACTATCGTTCTGGTTCAAAGCGACAACAAGTCAGTGATTGCTTACTTACGGAACGAGGGCGGTACCAGGTCGAATCCACTTCTCGAACTCACATATCAGGTTTTCAGAATATTAGATCAATACGAGATCGGGCTCAAGATGTATCACATACCGGGCAGATACAACTGTCATGCCGACCATCTGTCCCGACTACGCAATCCCCCCGACTGGCACCTGTTACCCAAGTTCACAAAGATAGTATTTGCCAAGTGGGGCACACCAGTGGTCGACTTATTCGCATCACAGAGGGCTCATGTTGTCCAAAATTACGTGACCATGGATCAAACCGATCGCCTGGCTCTATTCCACGATGCTTTCTCTCGGAATTGGAATTACCATCTGGCGTGGATCTTCCCACCCCCATTCCTGATTCCAAAAGTTCTGGCTCACCTAAATCGAGCGCAAGGAACATTCCTCCTAGTAGTTCCGAGGTGGAACAAAGTGTTTTGGAGAGCGGACGTGAAATCACGCGCACTAACAGCCCCGTTCTCAATATGGAACCTAGAGACAGTTCTGGTAGACATGTCGACAAACTTACCTCCGCCAGATGTTCAGAAAATGGAACTAGAAGTTTGGAAATGTGGGGGTGGGCTAGGAACCTAAACGATTGGAATCTCGATCAGTTAAAATTATTGACAGAGTCGTGGCGACCTTCTACACGGAAGACATATACTGTAGCCTGGAAGAAGTGGTTGTCTTGGTGTGATCAAAACAATTACGATTGTATGACTCCTGATGGTTCACAGCTCGCCAGATTCTTAGCTGATTTGTATTTACTAGAAAATTTGTCCTACAACACTTGTTTATTGTATAAGTCAGCAGTATCTTCACTTTGTGATGTCAATAGCAGCAGCCAATTAAGCAATCATGCCTTAGTTAAGCATGTATTAAAGTCTATCTCCCTCAAAAAGCCGGTCATACCTAAACCGCCTGTTTGGGATACAGATGTTTTGTTTACTTTCCTATCAAATTATCAGATAGACTTAAATAATGCTTTTCAGGTCTCTAGACATACGGCAATGTTGTTGTTAATGTATTCAGGTCGACGCATACATGATTTAACTCTGCTTAAAATTGATTCCAAGCATTGTCTTAAATCAGATAATTATATTATACTATGGCCAGTTTTCGGCTCCAAAACAGATTGTAAAGACTACCGCCAGTCGGGTTGGAAGTTATCAGTAAATCCTAATAACAAGAACTTGGACCCAATCTTTTGGATAAATCAGTTGATTAGTATTTTGGATGCTCGGAGGGTATCTACAAATTGTAGTAATTTATTTGTGACCTTTAAAGGAGATTCGAAACCTGCGTCTCGTGCTATAATCGCAGGATGGATAAAATCATTATTAGTCCAAGCAGGCATCACCGCCACGCCTGGTAGCGTAAGATCTGCTGTTGCCTCAAAAAACTGGCTACAAAATTGCCAAGTAGAGGATATATTGGCTCAAGGCAACTGGCGTTCTGCTAATACATTCCACAAGTACTACAGGCGTGAGGTAGTGCCTTCAAGTAGTAAAAGCTATAGTTTTAGAGCATTTTTGCCAGTTTAATGTGATGAAGTTGTTTTCAGTTATTTATGTTTTTGAAAAATTAAGAATCGTGTACTCTGTCTGATTATTGTACAATAAATGCTTTAAATCGAGAATCGGTTTTTACTGTAGATTATACTTACCAGCATACATTTACCTTACATACATATTCACATTGGCGTCTTTTTCCCTACAACCAGGCGATAACAAACACGTCTCATTAAGCTATAAGCTTCGAATAACGGTCAAGTCAAATTAATAGCAGCGTTATACCTACCAAGATAACGCATATTAATTTACTTACCCTTATTCGAAGCTTATAGAATAATTCCTGCCTGGTTCAAAAACGCAATGACACAATATCTAGACTGCAGAAAGATGGCGGTCCGCAGACCCCCACTTTCGTCAGACAGGTTATATGAGGGAAAAAGACAAAACAACGAGAAAGAAAGAGACAGAAATAGGCGGGAAATAGTGACACCTATCTCATTAAGCTATAAGCTTCGAATAAGGGTAAGTAAATTAATATGCGTTATCTTGGTAGGTATAACGCTGCTATTAAACACTTGACCGTTATTTGAAGCTTATGTGTATATTATATACACAATGAGACCTGTTTGTTATCGCCTGGTGGAAGAGGACGCCAATGTGAAGTTATGCACATGAACAAGCCGAAGGCGTAAACGGTAACTATGAAGGTTACACTGTTCATTTTATATTTAGGAAAATATAAATTAAAACGAACGAATTGAATACGGGAATATTCCCGGGGGGCAGCGATATATAGATTCAAGTTCAGCCGATATCCGATTTACGATTTCTGAACAGTATATCACGCGCGCGTATGCCTATGCATGCTGTATCCGTCAATATATAGTTTCAGAAAATATAGTGTTTCAAAATCAGATATCAAATATCGATATATAGTTTCGATTCGATATTAAAAAAAAGCTATATTACCCACTCCTAGTCCGGTGTCCAGTTTCAATCTTTTATTATTTGATTTTATCATCGAAATAATATTACTACGTATAGAAATGACAGCGCCTTCAAATTTTGGCGCCGCGTTCGGCCGTGCGGGGCGCGCCCCTCCCTGGCCCCGCCCCCAACCGAGTCATAGAATATGACATTACTACGCAGGGGCGACACTTTGTTTATATTCTGCCTATTGGACATCTAACTGATTATTTTATTTTATTACAATATTTTATTTTACTTAATAGAATAAATTTAATAGAAAATAGGTATAATATTAGCTTTATAGGTAGGAAGCTAAGCTACATTACATTTTTGTTCTTAACTTAATATTAGTCAAAAATAAACTGAGATTAAATCAAAACTAACTTTATAGTGTAGCTATTTATGTATTGAAGTATTTTGTAATATATGCAATAACCACTAGGCTACTCTTGACACCAATACGCAGCGATCGGTATTGACAATTTGTCATTTCGTACTCTTCAGTTGCTATACTAGCGCCAATTGATATGAAATTGCGTGGTCATTATATGAACTAAATGGCATCTAGCTAGACAACATCGACGTACAATCGGTACCCTCGACACTATTTTGACAGCTAATTATTGGTTTGATATTGGCCAATAGCGGAGATTTTTCCAATAGTTATATAGTATAACTTTTTATGTGAAGCTTCAAGACAATTCTTCATAATTATCGAAAACTATTATTGATAATAGTGTGCCTAGCACTCCCAACCTATTGTTTTATGCTCACAATACCGTAGAGCGCACCATAGGTGTATAAAAAAGAGAAAATGAAGATGGGACTGCTTTATGTGAAACCCTGAGGAAAGCGAACGGAAGGAGCCATAGCTAACTAATGAAGAAGCAAACAGCGACTTCTTTATACGGCGACGAGACGGCGCGACGCTGTAGAAAACCAGCGCCCTAATATTTCTTATATGGTGATAAGTGATAAATGTGAAATGTTGTTGCATTAAATTGTTATCTATCGAATGAGTAAACGTGATAAAATGCAGTTGTTAATAAATGTACAGGTAGATAATATTATTGTGTGTTGTGTAGGAAGGAATGTTTTATAAATAGGGAAACAAGGAATTTATTGTTAAGTCAAGACAAGTCAAAGCGGTTTTTACAGAAAATATATTACAAAAGGTCTTAAAATATTACAATTGATTCACTACCTATTTTATTAGATAAAAATATTATGCAAACTTGTGATTATAAAACTCCTGAAGACTATAGAAATATTGGCAGATCAACCATATTTATGTTACTTTTTCATTAAGTATAAATTCAAGTATATTGATTAGTTTTGTTTTTGTAGAAGTGATAGAAGGATATAATTAGCTACTGATACATCATTAGGTATTCCTCTTGTTTTACAATGTCATAAAAATGGTGTGAAATAAATGTTATTGAATAAAACCATATTTTTCTCTACCAGTCCATCATCATCCCATTTTGCTGCATTATCATCCAAATAAAGCGGCAAAAATTATAAATGTCTGTGGTGAGTTTACATTACATATAAATGAATGCTGAAGCTCAACAGGCCCTTACCGCTGGCTCGTCAGTTGCTGAGATAAGGAGGCATTTAAAAAAGGTCCCTTTTAGTTATAACTATGGTTAGCCCACACCACAGGTAAATATTGAGCGGGCCCGAGTAAGAATGTAAATAAAAAAAAACTAATACATTTTTTTTATTGATTTTTTTTATATTTTTAAAATACTTATTTTAATTATCAAATCACAGTCAAAAGTTCAAATTAAAAATAAATAGTTTTATATAAAAAAAAAAATTATTTAATCATTGCTGACGATATCCATATAAATAACAATAATTGTTTCGGCAAATTACAGTCAAGTTTACATTACAATAACTTTATTACAATTATTATTTTCTAATCATTGCTTACGGTAACTGTGTAAATAACAGTAAATGTTATTGCATAATTTATCAATCTAATTTACAGTTGAAACGATAAATTAAATTCCTTTTTTATAACAATATTATTAGTTTCTGATTCTGATCCAATAGTTTATATAGATCCAGCACTGACAAATGCATCTGCTCATCATAATTCCCACCAGTTTTCCTTATGGAAGCTGCATAAAAGGCACACCACCTCTACAATGGCTGCTTCTTTTGTACCCAGTAGTCCCAGTACTTACTGAAAAATAACATAAGAAATTAATCATTACAAACAACAGCCAGATGCAGCAGAAGACTTTGTTTTATAATTTGTAAGGATGGCTACTTACATGTACATAGATAATTGTATTAAAAGTGATAGTGAACAAGTATAGAAGATTTGATTTTGTTAATTTAAAGAACTTATTATAACTAGGTATATATATAACAATAATCGAAATTTAATTACCTTTGCGATTGAAAAGAGCACACTTTCTGTCCGTCTGCTGTTTGGTCTGCGATAAGTTCATAGCAAGGAAACTTGGCGATGCCAGAGTTCAACTCCAAAAGTTCTCATCTCATCTTAACTGCGAATATGCCATTTTTATCTGCAAAAGAGAACAAATTAATGTAGTTCTAAATTTACAAGTATAAAATGTAAATAATTATCATTTTTATTTAAAATACTTACCAAACAAAACGTAATACGTATTATTGTTATTTATTTATTTATATTGTACTGACACTGACAATAAAAATCTTCATAAATACTTCTTCTTTTTCCGTTTTGGCAACTATAAAACTTAAATTTTAAACCCATTTCAATTTTTATCCAATGATCGCAAGTGTCAATTTTTATTTCGTACCCTTGAAACACATTGGGTAGATGTTGGATGGAAATTAGTATCGCCTAATGGCGGAAACACACTACCGTGTCGGGGCCTGTCGTGTCGCGCCAGAAGCATATCGCGTTCATACATTTTATATGGTTAGGAGCACATTTGTAGGGCATGTCATGTCGTGACTCGCTCTGTCGTGGCGCGGACTGCTGGCCGCCGATTGCGCCACGGCGGTAGTGGGGGTTATGACGCGACACGACACGCCCTGCAAATGTGTTTCTATACCCGCGCGCGGTTCGTGTCGCGAACAAGTGGACGCTTTTTTTTAAAATTTGTTTTTGCAGCGTGATAATGAGTTACTAGGTACTAGATTCCTGATAAATATACTTAAATACTTTTTTTTGTAAATAAATACCATTATAAATTATAGAAAACACCCAGACAAAGGAAAACACTGCGAGCTTCTGTTCAGAAATGAAAGAAATAAACGTCTGGCGTTTATTTCGTTCATTTCTGAACAGAAGCGCGCCCCGACACGACACGTAAGTGTGCACACCCACCGTCACGACAGAGCGCGACACGACAGGCCCCGACACGGTAGTGTGTTTCCGCCATTACTGTTGAACGGTTTTAACGTTTTTATCGAACATGACGGCATTTTTCAATGTTTTTTTTTGTCATAAGTCCGAGGACCGATCGCGATGAGCGTAGACAAATGACTAAACGAGTTGATGTCTATTGGTCTCAACGTATGGGGACAAAAATTTTGTTCGCGGTGTCCGTTCTATCTATACGTAGTAATATTATTTCGATGGATTTTATACTTTTTTTTTATTCATATAATTAATTTCATGTTTCTTTCTTTCTTTCTTTTTTTAAATAATGTTTAAAAAAAAAGAGAACGAAAAATATTATTTACTAATGAATGTGTAAATATCAGATTCCTATTATCAATATTGAGGGCATTGTATTACATATTTTTAGTATAGTTTTATATTGTTCGTAATTGTTAGGTAAAAAGTAAAACATAATTATATTGTTAAAAAAGTATAAAAATCAAAAAGCATGAGCACCAACCTAAGGATCGAACCAGGAGCCACTGGACTAAAACTAGCGATTTGTTGAATCTACCACAAAGCCATGTAACCAATAGGAGAGTGGCGAAATTTGATTTAGGCCTCGGTCGTCCTCGAGGCTCGTCCCGCATTCCAAAAAAATCCTAACTCGTCCTCCATCGGTTTTGTAGCAACGACTCGTCCTCCATTGCTAAGTACTTTAAAAGTACAGTTAGCAAAAGAAAACAAAAGTATTTGGAATGATTTAAAGAATAATATTATTAAGTTAATAAAATAGACCTTTTAAATATAAATCATCATTATTAATTAGTATCACATCACTAACTTATTAAACTAACTAACTTAATAAACTATTTAAAGCGATATAAAATGTATTTTGTAAAAAAAAATACGATGGAATAGAAATTATTTTAGAATTATGTTTTAGAATAGATTAGGAATTCTTTTAGGATTATTTTTAAAGTAAAATAAAGTGTTCACCAGCTTTTTATTGCGTCTTTTGTTTGTTTACTTAAATAGACTCATTTGGCCAATTGAATTGCTTTCGGTTATTAATGGCAACGGATTTCGCACTAGTTCCCGTGTCATGCATTCAATATTTTGACTCATTTTGTTTCTTATCTGTTTTTTAAGCGTGTAAAGTGAAATCTTGAAATAAATTTGCCAAAGGTAAGTTTATTTTATTTTGAAGAATTGTTAAATTAGCAGTTAATTAGTAATTGATTTTACATTTGTTAAGTTGCCTTAGTAGTCCAGCCAAATTAGATATGACAAGGGAGTCGTGCTCGCAAAAGATCGTGTTATTCTGATTTTTTTATATGTTGTTAAGACCTAAATCAATAATAAAAATCCAGATTTGCATTTTCGAACGTGCTGTGCGAGCAACGGTATGCCCAAAAAAACCATAAAATTTTCGGATTTTTCAGTTTTTGCTCAATATCTCAGTGAAGGAAGGGTCTGTCCGGTATAATCACTTTTTTAGTAGACTAAATTTGCTACAATACAAGACTAAGGCGAGCTCTATACAGATTTTCAAAATTCAGTTCTTCGAAAATAGCCATTTTTTTCCAAAAAGAGCAATTTTTCGGAATGTTCACTTGTTCTCTGAAATATCTTCTAAAATACGCATCCCACGTCAAATATTATTACAATGAAGTTGTAGTCAATTTAATTAGTTTTCGTTTGAAACTAAATTGGCACCTGTAGGGTCAACGGTTCTTGCAAAAATATTTGTATTGATGCGTATTTTAGAAGAAATTTCACAAAATAAGTGAACATCCGTTCGTCTAGTTTAAAAAACACTATGATACTGATAGTAAGAACTTGCACAATTCTTAGGCTATCCATTCTCTCAGTCTCATATTGTAGCAAATTTAGCCTACTTAAAAGTATTAATAGAGATTATACTGGTCAGATCCTTCCTTCACTGAGAAATTGAGCAAAAACTGAAAAATCCGAAAATTTCATGGTTTTTTGGGCATACCGTCGCTCGCACAGAACTTTCGAAATTGCAAATCTGGATTTTTAATATTACTCCGGTCAATTTAAACATTTGAAGTTACTTTAACTCTAAACAAGCTGAAAATCTGTAAAATCGTTCAGAATATAATTATGAATAAAATTTGAAAGTTCCTTATCTTTCCCCTGTATGGAAAAAAATATATTCAAGGCCAATGGTGGAAACTGGGCTTTTTTGTGTGTGAAGTGGTCTATGAACCAATAGCAATGTGGGTATGCAATTTTTCATAGGGTACCTCTCCTAGACACTCATGCGTAGAGGCATCAAAATCTGTCCCGGCAGTTCCGAGATAAATGGCAGTTTATAAATAACCTTACTATTACTGGTTTTTTCACATTGAGCGTATTGATAGCGATACAAGTATAGAATTTATGATGGTATACCTCCACTAGACTCATGGTAAGCGTATTTCGTGAAAAACTTTTTTTTTAAATCTTGAAAACCATATAGGGGAAAGATGGGGAACTTTCAGATTTTATTCATAATTCTATTTTAAATGATTTTACCGATTTTCAGCTTGATGGGAATTAATGTAGCTTCACCCCTATTTTTTGTTTAATTTGACCGGAGTACATTGATTTAGGTCTTGATAACATATTAAAAAATTAAAATAACACGATCTTTTGCGAGCACGACTCCCTTTTCATGTCTAATTTGGCTAGACTACTAAGGCAATTTAACAAATATGTAAAACCAATTACTAATTAACTGCTAATTTAACAATAATTAAAAAAAAAACTTACCTGTGACAAATTTATTTCAAGATTTCACTTTACACGATTACGAAACAGATGATAAACGAAATGAGTCAAAATATTGAATGCAAGTCACGGGAACTAGTGCGAAACCCGTTTTGCTATTGATAACCGAAAGCAATTCAATTGGCCAAATTAGTCTATTCAAGCTAACAATCAAAAGACGCAATAAAAAGCCGTTGACCACTTTATTTTACTTTAAAAATAATCCTAAAAGAATTCCTAATCTATTCAAAAACATTTCAAAATAATCTTAAAATAATTTCTATTCCATCGTTTTTTTTACATAATACATTTTATTTTGCTTTAAATAGTTTATTAAGTTATTAACATTAAATAGCTAGGTAATCGTTTTTTTTCTGACTGTACTAAATTTCAAGATTTCTCATACAAAAAAAACGAGGGACGTATAAGGCTTATGAAAAGGGACGAGCCGGGAACAAAATATTAAAAATTAAATTTCGGGACGACTTAGGCCTATAAATTTTAATTTTGGGGGACGATCTGGGATATTTATTATGGAGGACGAGTCTCGAGGGACGACCGAGGCCTAAATCCGAAATTTATGTATTGTAATTGTATGTGGCGCTGTAATGAGCCACAATCATTATCGTGGATAATATAATATACGTCATAATATATAATTCAAAAAGAAAAAAAATACAACAAATGCATGAAAGTTATTTAACTTTCATGCATTTGTTGTATTTTTTTTATTTAGTTGATATTTTTTATTTTTGGATATTTTCGTCATAATAATAAAAAATCGAGAGCATGCAGGGTGCAGCGAAAATTTGGCACACGTCCATCCATCCGAAATCGAGGGAGCGCACTGATTACCTACCTTGTGTCCAGTCACCCGCTATCCAGAAATTACGTAATTGACGGAAAATTGCTTGTGACTTGGTGGAAATACACTCAAATTCAAAAACCATTTACAAATAAGTAGATAATATTATTGCCTATAAATTAATGTAAATTTTACACGAATCGATGCATAAATACCCAAGTTGAATCGCATTCTTTCTTTGATTACTAGGTTCCTTAAATATTTTATTACTCCATAAATATTCAGTAATTTCAAATTTCGAACTACATTAATGTAGTACAATGATTATAGCACAACATAATATGTTATATATATTTGTTTGGTGGTTATTCGTTATGGTAGCTAGGAGTAGAGACAACTTGAAAAACAGCTAAGTTTTGGCGAAATTTGTTGGTACGGCCTTAAGATCCGTATCCGCATCCGCGGATATTTGTCACAACAAATCCGCATCACCAGATGTCAAAAAAAACGCATCCGCAACATCTCTGGTTTGAATTGATTTAACCCTATAATGTGTTATGCAAAAGTGAACCATATTCGGGATATTTAATATTTTAATGTTCTTTTTAATTCCTCTTTTTCCAAATTCAAATATATAAAAAAAATAGGTCCGAATTATTTTATTTTTAGTTTATGAATGGTGATAGATAATGTAACACTTGTTAATCAATCATAAAATCACAGAAATCTCAACCATTACGGAACAGGAGTTGTAACATAACATAAATTTCTTTTTTCTGCAACAAATGCCTCAATAGAAGCAAATTATCTCAAACTAGTTTTTCCCGCGGCTTCGCCCGCGTTAATTTTATGACAGATCTCGTTTGATAACAAAACAACATAGCGCGCCTTGTGGCGCCATCTGTTGGCCGATACAGCGCCCTCTATAGTAGAAAAAATATTTTCCCATTGGAACGACATACTTTTACGGGATAAAAAGTAGCCTATGTTGGGCTCCACCATAGGCTACTTTTTATCCCGTGACCATAGTAAGGATAAGGAACTAAATTAAACACTGCCAGTAAAATCGTAATGACAAAAAAAGCGTTATTTTTTTGGTACCTCAAAAGATGATTTTTATGAATATTTCTTCTAAAAGGATGGATGGATTAAAAAAAATAAACGGCAAACCTACCGGAAACATGCAGATTCGTAATCTGCATGCTTTTTTGGGTCCAAATCCATCAACAGACTGCTGCCCCCATATTTTGCACACTCAACTAATTGAAGAGCTTGGTCTACAACGCGCCTCTATAAAAAAATCATACGAATCGATATTTCAGTTGTTTTGCGGCGTTCTAAGCCATTGTTCTAATAGGACGCGATTGCGCGATCATCGTTGGTTCGCGCGAATTTTACTCGTACGAACTCGCGATCAAACATATTGAACTCGAATAGGTGTCCTAACCATATATTTAGTATAACTTACTAGCGTAAGAAGATTGACATTACAAAAGAGATAGATCATAGCATACGCGTTTGTTAGAGCGAGATAGATAGACGAAACCATTTTTCCTATACACGCTATGGGCTTGTATCGCCCTAACGTCAGTCATGATAAAACAAATCCCACTTATTTTTACAAAAATTATGGTTTTTAAGTGTAGTTTTGGTGTTAATTCGACGTGATTAAATATCCACAAAATTATATATCTTGCTTGCACACATGTACATTCCACGCACACTAGTGTATTTTGTTTTTGGTCTCGCCTCAATCAAACGCCGATCTATAGGTACGCTAGTATATACTAAATCTATGGTCCTAACTGACAATCGCGCGACGCTTAGGCGCACGCTTATGAACACCCGATGGTCGCATCGCTTACTCGCGCGATGATCGCGGATTCGCGTCCTATAAGGACAATGCCTTATAATCAAATTATTTTGAACAATAAAAAGATAGGTAATGACACTAATGACTAATGCATTAAAAACTTTTTATAAACAAACTTTTAAAAAATAGAAAATTAAAGAATAATAAAATAAGACAAATATTTACAACGTTCGAATTTGGAATACAAGGTTCAATGCGCCTAGGCTATACATATAATTGTATGTAGGTATATTTTCAAAATAAATTGGGATTCCTACAAAAACACTTGCAGACTGGGGCGGGGCGCTAGTAAATGATAATACAGTTACAATTTAATACTTTTATTATCTTAATCATTACCAAACTTAGGAACGTCACTCGGCTTTGGCTCACTAGCTTCGACATCCGTCTCCTCTGCAACATTTTCTTGTTTCACTAACGTTGGTTTCGATTTTATCAGTCCGTTTTCATCAGCAAACGGTAAAATATCACATATTAACGGAGATTCCACGCCTAGTATGTAGTGGCATGTTCTAGGTTCGAGTAAGTATAGCGAAATTTGAGCAGGGCTTGATGAGTTTTCTAAACATTTCAATTTCACTTCAGTCTGCCTAGGTTTACCTGTTTTGTCGCAAACGTCACCGCCTGAGTAGAAGTGGGAGACTGTTGTACGATATTCTGTAACAAAGATATTTTATTATCATTACATAGTATAAAATTCAGTCGCTTCTGCTGTCTGTCTTACCCTATGTATGCGTATCGTAAGGGATTTTAATGTGGTTTCTTTTTAAATAATAATACATTCCGAAATTCCCACGGGAAAGCGGGATACACGCAAACGAAGTTGCGCGGGTTTCGCTAGGTTATTATAATCTTTTATATATTTTTAAGAAATCAACAACACAGAAAAGACGGCACAGCGAATCATTCGCTCAAATCGGAGCAGCTTGTCTGAGGAAGGACCTCCACCTTACAGAAGATCGTTGCCAAATAGCATTAGTCTCGGCCATGTTGTGTTACGGTGAGTAAGGTCTAAGAGTTCCACTTTTAAAATGGTCGGCAACGCGCAAGTGATACTCCCGGTAATGCAAGCGTCCATAGGCTGCGGTGACTGCTTACCATCAGGCGGGCGGTATGCTTGTTTGCCACCTTAGTGGTATAAAAAAAAACATTTTATTTTTTAAGAAACCTGTACCGAAAATTATTGCTCTGTTGCTATTGATCCACGTAATCATATATATTGGTTGCGTCGCGATGTCGACCTATTGGTTGAAACAATGACCCATCTCACACTGTCAACATCGGAACTTTTTGTTGTTTATTAAATAAAACATTCTAGGAATTCACAGTCGACGCAATCGTTGTGCGTGTCAAATCACAAATTAACCCATTCCGTGCGGCAGACGCCCATCGGCGTTGTTATATTCAGGTGCGTTGGACGCCTATAGGCGTGTCGACGCCACGCGACGTGCGTAGTATGTACGCAACTTAATTTAACTATGTATGAAAATATCAAGACACAATACAGTATAGTTTTGTTTGCATGTGACATTAGGTCTCGTTTACACCTACAATAAAATTGTACGCAAGTACGCTCACGGCAACTTGCCTTGATTAATAATAATATCTGAACTTATTTTCAACATCATGGCATATTTCTTGCGCTCGTAGATATTTGCGATTAACATACGCAAGCCTTCCGTGAGAACTTGGAGATGTTTACGCTGCCTTACTCAATTCAACTGTACAAGCGATTAACAAAATTCATCAAAAAAGACTGAATAGGTAATACTTGCCAACTGGTTTGGGTATCTTTCCCTTGTTGTCCTTTATCCAATCGAGATGTGCCTGCTCGTCGAATTTCCCCAACAACAAAGTGGTCCTCTCCCCTTTACGATCCACGTGGTACTGTACCACATGCTTGCCATAACAAAACTCGTATTTCCACCAACCAGTGCCCTGAAATGTGCAGTAATGTGTCATAAAATGGTCTTATAGTTCCTTCATAAATCAACGATAAAGCCGTGTGACCGCTGCCATTTCTATCGTCTGATGACTGTCAAGGCAACCTTATACTATAATGATTAAGTTAATACAATCAACCCATAGAATTGCGCCAATAGCTTATGCAAGTGTGTACCATTTTAATTGTGGCACTGCAATGCACTGTATCCAGTGATCAGTGCATTCCAGTGCCGATTTACATTACTCCAGTAGTAATCCAGAGCTGGATTCGATCGCTGGACTGGAACAATGTAAACCCGGCATAAACATCTTATGGTACAGTCAGTTGCAGAGAAACCGGTACTCAAATTAATAAAAATGTACATTTTGATTACGTCTAGTAATCGACAAAATTTCGTTGAAATCTGATTAGAGTTATCTAAAAAAAAGTGGTAAAAAGAAACCTTTCTTTGCAGCTGACTGTACCACTTAGAGGCAAATAAATATCTTTGAGATTCACTTACTCCGTTCAAACAATTCTCGCCGTCGAGAAACGACCTAGCGGGAGAATCGTCAACAATTGTGGGTGTGAGTGGTCTGGTCACCATCTGGGTTATTTTCTTCACGTCGCCGCTGGGAGGCTCTTCTTCTGCGAGTGGATGAAGCTCGAATTTAAGATGTGTTTCGCCGTCCTGAAAGAAGTGGTATTTGAACCTTTATTACCTTAAAAAACTCATATAAGGGTCAATATTATTCCGTCGAATGCGCTCGCCTTCTTTTTGTCTTAGAAAGAATATGTCAATTTGCTATGTCACGTTACAGATTGACGCTTCGATGCACTTCGACTCTGCACTAATATGAGTTGACCCTAAATAAATAAATAGCGAATCCCACGCAACTTCTGTATGTATCCCGAGAGAATTTTTAAAAACCGCGTCTTATCTTTATCTACATTATAGAGAGAACCTCTGTGCTACATTTCAGCTTCCCAAGTCCAAGTGCCTGACCGATTAATCAGCCCGGTGGTGGTCCTAACTTAACCACTAGAGGGCGCGGATTCGAGTCCTGCTCGGAGCAGTCCTGCTCGGAGCAAACATTTATGTGATGGCATAAAAAGAAAACAACAGAATATAGGCAGTCTTATGCACATTCACATGCACAATCTTTTTTAAAAATACAATAAAACAAATAACTTACCTTAAATTTCTTTATCACACAAGTGCTTTTAAACTTTTAAAGCCAGCAAAAAGCAAATAATACGTCTAAAATAATTACCTTATCAATTTTTTCAACTTTCAACACAGCTAGTACATCCTTAGGTTCTTTATCCTGAACATGGCAACACAAGGGTTAAAAACAAGCGTCTAATTTTAACTACACTACAAAAAATAAACTCTATTATACTAACACTAATTTCTAAATTAGGGGTTGTTTTTATGAAAAAAAAATGTGTACGAAAGGAAAGATAACGATTTTGTCGTAAACTTCATTTTAGTGCCATGGAAAAAATCGCAATTCAAGAATAAGCATCTTTCTTGTGTTCACAAACTGGTGTAGTTATACAGGCTTGACCTTCTACAGATACCAGTCTACTATGTCTATCGTAAGATTAAATTGTTTTCTGTACTAAAATTGGAGAAAATAAAACACTTTTTTACAGATTGGACAAATCTCTTAAAAGCGCGAAGGTAAAAATTTTTGTATCACCTACATAATAAGCAAGATCTGGAGTGGGTCTGCTCTGGCCCATGAACCTGGCGCAGTGGCCACATCTTTACCGCTCCGCACATTTCTTCTAAATCAGATCTGTGTTTTTGGGTACAGAACTGCAGAGTAATATAACCTAGTGCTCTTTTCGAACGCCGTAAAACAATTTTTTTAAATCATGCAATACTAAATAAATCAGTCTCATCATAAAAACTCAGGCAAACTAAATAGCTTATCAGATATAATTCCAAAACCAGTCCTCAAGTTTAGCCATGACACATTATTATAAATTAAGATGTAGCATTAAAAATTCATGCTGTAGATAGAAGTTTAAACATCCCCTAATAAATACTACAACAAACGAAAAACAAACAAGAAAAAAAATATTACATTACTCACATTATTCAAAAGCCGAATAGACTGGTGATGAAAGCGAAGGCTATCAACTTCCATTCTAAGTAAATTCCTGGGTTTCTTTGGTGCATCGTCAACAGGGAAACAATCTATTATATTCTCGCTAACGTCTTTAGGCTTAAACTGTGGATGTTCACAGAGTAACGGAGATAGTATTATGATTTCATATTCACAAGTCGATGTCTCTTTGAATGAATAAACTTCGTGTTTTCCATGACTATAGCACACATATAAGACTCTCGTTAGACGTGGCTTGTTGTTTAAATCACATATTGTACCTGCGAAAAATCAATCGTGAATGTCACTTTCTATGTTATTCAATACCATGTTAAACATTGAGAAATACGAAAATAAAACATTTTTTTTTTTTGCTTCTATACTAATAGTTGTTTCTCTTTGTCAATCTCAAGACCCACACGCAAGTTTCACTTATAAATTTCCAATGCAAATTAAACATTTTCCAATTTTAATCGCTCAATGTTACTAAACATTACAAATTTTTACATTCTCAAGTTATAATTACACAATAAAATTATTATATATTTTTTTTTCAATTATTTAAAAAAATACTACAATGGTAAGCCTTCCCAGTTCCAGTGCAGCGTGATTTGCAAATACAGTCACAAAAATGTAAAATTAATAACAATAAATTATATACCTTCATCAAGTACCATTTCCACATAGGGCAAAGTAAGGCCCTCAACTTTTGTGGTTTTCGGTTGGACTTTAGTATCGAGTATAGGTTTCATTTCCGATTCTAGTTTCATTTGCTTCTCCAAACTCCAATGGCCTAGATAGTATTCTTGAGTTTTCACTTGTTTACCTATAATGAGGTTAAAATTACAAAGTTAAATGGTAATTAGCAATGTTTTTAAGTACAGGGAAAGTTTTGACAAAACCTTAAGATTTTTTTTTTATCTACATAAAAATACTAAAATAATGTTGCAACTTAATTTTTTTTTTACTTGTCCTTTTTAGAAAACAAATAGGGCATCACTACATAGTATAAAACAAAGTCGCTTTTTCTGTCCCTATGTCCCTATGTCCCTTTGTATGCTTAAATCTTTAAAACTACGCAACGGATTTTGATGCGGTTTTTTTAATTGATAGAGTGATTCAAGGGGAAGGTTTTAAAGTATCATACATTCCAAAATTCCCACGGGAAAGCGGGATACACGCAAACGAAGTTGCGCGAGTTTCACTAGTAACAAATAAAGTAGCTCCCCTGGTTCTTCCTACACCATTCACTGCAGCAAACAACACATTATTAGCACCCCAGGTATTGCTGATGGTTCATCATAGATGGTTATGACCACTTCCCATGAGGTGGTCCTCTAGCTTGTTTGTCTGATAAATGCCATTAAAAAAAACAAAATATGGATATGCTGTGCAGGATAAATTTACAACTCCTTACATAAATTTTCAAAGGGTAGAATTATTTAAACAAATCAATATAATTTACAAGAGAAAGTGCCTGTGAGGGCCTAGTCTCTGAATAAATACTTTTATTTTTAAAAGCGTTTTTTTCAATACTTACCCTCCCTTTCTTCATGATATTGCCTGATATACCTCCCATGGCACACTTCGTAACTCCAATAGCTTTCTAACCTATATGAGCATATCTTCTGAGAGAACAACGGCTTTAGGAGGTTGATAGGAGATGGCCCAACATACTCCTGGTCTCCACCGGCTTCTTTAACCTTGAGCTCCGGAATATGGCACTCATATTTCTCTTTATTGGACGTTGTTACTTTCCATAATTCTTTGTTCTGAAAAAGAATACCACATAACAACATCATCATCATCACCACAACAAGTTTACTGCTAAATACAAAATTTAATTTCTCTGCCCCTTATGCGACTCTCTGACAAAATATTTAAATTTAATAAGGTTGAAGAACATAACTGTGATAAATAGCTTACCTGATGAGTTTCATTAATCTCCCCTTCAACTAGATTTTCGACATTTTCAGGAGCTCCTGGCCAGTTTATACCAAAAAGTATTGTATCATCAAAACCTTTAAAATCTTGTTCAATACTGGACACTACACTCGCAACACAAAGCCCTAGTATTATTATATGGGTCATTTTAATAAATTACTTAGACATTATTCTATCAGGAATAAATAATTTGCCTGTAAACACCGACCAAAATAACGTTAACAATCTATTAAGTAACTAAATAAAAAGTCTATCAAGTTGTACACATCACAAGAAATTGGATAAGCATTTCAATTTGTTGATGTAACCTTTCTGAGTTGGAGAGCTGTCATTAGCTGACAGTGGTGACAGTGGTGCCATCTGTTCAAAATCAAAACACACACAGAAATTTAAAAAAGTTTGGCTACGCACATAAAATTTATCAGAGCATGCATGGAATACGTATGACTGCTTCTGGGTATTTACATGCCCAGTAGCAGTCATCCATTATTCGCGTTATCGATCGGTAAAGTTGTGTCATTGGTTAAATTGTATGATCATCGATGCTAATCCATACTTTGTTTTCAATAGGTAGGTATGCCAAAACGTGAAAAATATGTCAATAAAAAAAAACAATGTCACTGTCAGTCAGTGAATGTCACGTCATGTCAAATCGTTGTCAAATAAAATAAGTGAATTTAGTCAAAATGGCGTTTAGCTTCCCAGCATTTTCTTACATTATAGCATTAATAGTTGATGCTTTTCTAATATTTTTTTCAATATTTCATGTCATAGCGTTTGATGAATTAAAAACAGATTATAAAAATCCAATAGATCAGTGCAATAGTCTTAATCCTGTGAGTATAACACCGGTGATTTTTTTCTCTCACTTGCCAAAAATAATTTCTTACTTTTTGTTTTTAGCTTGTTTTGCCGGAGTATTTGCTGCATTTATTTATAAACCTACTATTCCTGTTATCGGGAGAATGGTTCTCTTTGATAATAAACATTCCTTTGATCCTGTATCACATTCACAGGTAAATATTGTAGGTTATGTTTATTTAAACTTTGTACGAATGATTCATTCCTATATTAATTGAATTTACATACCTGGAGTTTTCTATTGTTAATGTTCAATGAGCGTATATTTGTTCAAAAATTCGCTTTAGGGGCAGGGAAGCAATGTGTAATTTGTACAAAATATTGTTATTATTTAAATATTGTTCACGTTATTCATGTTCTTGTAAACAAAACAAGAAGAACCAGAAAAAAAACATCATTACTACTACCGAACTTAAGTCAGAGAATTACATTAGATACCATACCACTCGGAACCTGAAGAAAGAAATTATTGTTATTGTCATTATAATATTTAATTTTTTCATCTTTTAGTCTGAGAATCGCGTTAGTTTTATGCTAATCCAAAACATTCAAACACTAAACAGCCAACTACTTGAATTAAAAAAATATTTATTACAGATATTCCACCCGGCCAGTGATGTCCGGTCCAGGCCTGTATGACCCCACCAGCATTATGAATGCTGATGTGTTAACAGTGTGCCAGAGAGAAGGCTGGATCAAACTTGCATTTTATTTATTGTCATTCTTTTTATACTTATACGGGTAAGTATTATATCGACTACTGTAGTACTGCCTTTAGTAATGGTACTCTTTTTTACATAAAGATAAGAATGGGTACTTTTTAATGTCTTGAAAAATATCCAATGATATTTTTTTAAAGTATGTATGTACTTAGAGATGAAAAATGACTTAAACTTTCCTAATTCATGAACCTGAAAAACTCATCTTAATTATATTATAATTTAAATAAACTTTTGTTATATTGCACATTTCATAATTATGTTTTTATTGAAACCAAAAAAATATCTAACACATTTTCATTATTTTAATTTTTTTTTTTTTCAGAATGATTGTTGTGTTAATTGCTGCATAAAATGTATAATATCTCCAATAAGTGGTAATAATGTTGTTAGTCCCTGAGGATGTGGTTGTACCAGTGAACAAGTGAAAATACTATTAGCATCGTGTGATTGAACAGTATTTTGATAATAAAATTTCTTATTATTTAGTTTTTCTTTTTTTGTTAACTTGTTGTCCCTATTTCAATTATCATAAAATACAGAGGATACTGCAGACATAATCCTTTTAATTTCAATAAGTTAAAAAAATACTTCATTTTTGTAAAAGCATTTGACAGAAAACGTAAAAAAAACAGAAATGTCTCGCCAGCAGCGCGGCGTACGGCGTTTTTAATGTTTGGTTTTACTGAACGTCCACGTAAACAACTTGTGTACGGACAAGGTGCGATTTTATTTAGATAATTTCCCTGGTGGCCTTTTTACTTTTCATGTTTCTCTGTGAGGCCGCCGTCATGGTAAGCGATCACCGCCGGCCACAGGATCAAATGACTTGCATGCTTGTTTGTCCATTAAGAAATACATACAAAAATTAATGTATCGTGGAAACTTCGAGCACAACCTATCAGAGTTTAAAAATGTCGACGCGTGGAACGGATGCGTTTCTTTAAAGTCTTATCATTTTGTTGTCTCACTGTATTGGCACTACGTCATAACAAGTATAATTAATTAGCCTTTTAATTTATATCGATGAGTAGAGAACATGCGCTGATAAATATAATAATAGCATGCTCCTTGATAGACTTGTCTGATCTATAACATTTCTTATCTAATTTACGTACTTGATGATAGACGATATAGAATAAACGAGACAGTTTAGTTGATTACCTATGTATGTATAACAGGAGAACAAACGAGCTAGCGAGTCTCCAGATTGCAATCGACGCCCTCCGTGGCGTAATGGGTAATGGTTACCACGCCAGACCGCCGCCACCCAGGAGGTCCCGGGTTCAAATCCCGGTCGGGTCATAATGAAACTTTTTCTCATTGGCCTCGGGTCTTGGATGTTTATCTATATAGGTATGTAATAAAATAGAGCATCATTGAGTTAGTATCCCATAAACACAAGTTTCGAACTTACTTTGAGGCTAGCTCATTCTGATATTTAAAAAAAAACACTGCCCATTGACATCAACGACAAGATCTTGGATGAGTTGCCCGCAAAGGATGGAAAGTAAAAAAAGAAGTAGGAAGCAGGAGGGGTATTAGGCTTCCAGCTCACTCATCGTACGAAACACAGCGGCATATAACCGCTATATCACGTCGATATTCTGTGAGAGGGTGGTACTTTCCCGGTCAGGCCAATGTAATACTAGCTCTAGTACATTTTCATTAATAGCGTAGGATTTCTTTTGCTCTAAGTACGAATTTGTGTATAAGAGGTATCAGGTACCTTGACACTCTGCTTTGACTTATGTAAGTTTGTCTTGGCATATTGGCAATAGAAGTCATTTACACGATTAATGTTTTGGCACATAAACAAGGATTTCACAGATCATTTGCAAAGTAGTTAAAGGGATAGATGGCTGTGTAGAAAATAACAAATTTGAGTTGGTATTTCGGAAACTTCTAACACGTTGTATATTCTAAAAATAAAGTTTCTGAAACGCATTTTAATTCCGCATTAAGTCTCAAGCTATCTCTTTCCTTCTTTAGTTTGACAGTGACAGCTATAATTACTTTTTCAGAAACTGGCTAATAAAGCTGATCGCACATTTGTTAGCACCGTACGCGCCGCAATTTTGAATTTGTTGTATGCAATGATGTGAAACCTCGCACATTTCACCCGCACCTTACGCGCCGCATTTCGTAAGTGCGGTAGGCATCCGAATTTGAAGGAAGCATTCTGATGACGTCAAATAACGCGGCGCGTAAACCATGAAATTTAATTTAAGTCATAAAATGTAAACAAAAGTGATACATATAGATATGCAGAACTCGAAAACCAGTGGCACAGATATTATAATACTTATGCCAGTGGCACGAAATTTATAAAAGTTTTGAAGATGTTACACTTATAAAACGAACTTATTTATTCGATACTATGACAATATTACGAATACGCTTCATGTTTGTTTGTCGTTTCTTTGTTTGTTTGTTCACATATGTAACATTGTTGTGGTGTTGATTTCAGTTTTCTGTTAGTGTTACGAATTAGCCTTCAGGGTGGAAGTGATAAATTATTGTTATGTAGGTATTTATTTCTGTCATTGATTGTCATGTCTATCGACTTTAATGAAAAGTACCTTTTTAAATTAATGTTGTGAATCCAGTCTTTTTTTTCGAATTTCATTTTCTTCTTCCTCTGCCAATAAGCAGGCTATTACAAAAAAATTTTCCATAGCTCAATCAATGTCACTGCACTGCACCGTTTCACACCAGAGGTAAGAAAAAACTGCAAAAATTGTTGGCAATACACTAATTGCGGCGCGTACGCAAATGTGCGAGGCTATCCAGAAATGCGGCGCGTTCGGCGAGTGCGTCGCGTACGGTGGTGACAAATGTGCGATCAGCTTAATAATGCCGAGATTCTGAGAGAAACATTCAAACATCAAAATTAAAAATTTATAAATTTTATGCGTTTAAATTAAAGAAATAAGTTGCTCACCAAGCTATGATACTTCTTTGCCATTATGAAATTGCAAATCTTATGATCGGGGGCGACCGGGCAACCTGATAGAAAGTGGTTATCGCCGCTTATGAACATCGGTAAAATACGTAGGTACCATAGGCGTTACTAATACGTTGCTATGCTACATAAAATAGGGCGAAAACGTAAGGAAAAAGAGCTTCCGAAGAGTTGATGTTACGGACTAGCCATCAACAACATCGCATCATTAACGTTGAGCTCTTGCTTTCCACTTTTCTCCCTTACCTTTATCCTTTACATATTTAGTCCTTCGAGCCGGATGGCTAGTAAGAGTTGGTAATAGAATTATTTTAACTTTTAAAATTCCGATTTTTTTGTCGAGTTGCCAGTTTTATTTCATCTAAAATATACCATTAATTATTATTACTAATATCGATTATTGACCAATTGTCGTAAACATTGTACCAGCTCCCATGAACCTATTCGGTCAAAGTCAACATACAACAATTTATACTATAGATGAAACGCAAAGGCTACCTACAAGATAAGTGTGCCAAGCAATCCAATAACGAGGGCAGATTTTTTATATAAAAATATTTAGTTCAACGTAACAGTATTCGCGAAAGTAAAAAAAAGGTTGCCCCAGTATAAGTTAAGCAAATCAACGAAAGTGTTTCGAATTTCTGCTTGAATTTTCGGATCGAAATGTTTCTAGCTTCCATTTGGACCTAAGACGTTATTAAATTAACCTCAACCATTATTTTACCTCAACATTTATTGCCTCTGCTAATCCGCATTGGAGCAGCGTGGCAGAGTACGCTCTAATCTTCTTCGTTTGAAGGGAGACGTATCCCTGCAGTGGAATGATTATGGGTTGATATAAGGTATTATTTTATTATTGAATAACGTCGACCATTACGATCGAAAGATCAGAAAAAACTAATTTCCATACGATTGTCGATGAAAGGAATGTTGATTTTATAGAAATTCCTATTGCTATTAGTACCCTGTTAGTACTTACATGCGATTACATTACGCCAATCGTAATCAACAGCACCAATAACATGCATAGTCTGTTTAAAAAGGTAGGTACTTCATGTAAGTACATTAGATACCATCTGTGCGGAATTTATGATGTGATTTTACAAATAAATGCATAATAATAAGGATTTCTTTTACCTAAATATTTAAATAAAACAAAAAATAAATAATATGTCATATTTTTTATGAAGGAAAATGTAGGTAAAAAGAAAATGTTTGAAATAAAAACAAAAGAATTTTTATAAAAAAATCATAAACTTATCCGGCCAGTGACGCGCGGCCTTCTTCATGGAGATGTTTCCACAACACCATCCTTATTAATTTAAAAAGTTATTTTCTTACTAGGTAATTAATTACTTTAACATAAAACTTAGGAATATTCTTAACCTTACAACCACAGTGCAAAGGAGTATCAAACAAACGTAGTATCTATCCCTGACAACCGTACCGTTTTGTTGTGATACCGTAAAGTGTAGTCAACTGTTAATTTCCTGTTGCTTTCTTCATACCTAGGCAAGTATTATAATATCTGTGCCTAGGCATTGCCTACTGCACGTAGTGTTACATAATGCTTAATCCGAGTTGTTGTACCCAATCGATAAAACTTCAGCCGCCTTTATATACCTCGACACAGTTATGTAACTCGACAAGAAATGCAAAAATAGAATAAAATGTTTCCACCACCAGTTCCCGCGGTAATTCTGAGATTGTTAACAAATTGAATTGATTAGTTTTAAACTTGTTACACGATTTCTGTTTCAGTATTTTATCGAAGTTAAATAAACATTATATTTATTGCTTTAATTATTGATTAACCTGCAAGTATCCCATCACAGCGGACGTTAAAATTCAGCTATCCCAAAATAAAAAAAATACCCTCAAAAATTTCCAATAACTTTCCACTAATAGAGTTGACTGATCGTTGCCCTATACCGCCTATACCCTACGAAACGTCGGCGTAACCATACGCTGAAAATAAACTTACGTGTGAGCAAGACTAGTGCCGCATTCACGATTCACGAGTTCTCGCAGTGCATCGCCAGCTTTGCGCCAGTACAGAACGGCCGGCCGCGATGCGCGTATACTTTTTCTCGATCGTGCTATTAGCGTTCGCGCAAAATTCTTCTGCCGCTCGCATTCTCGGCCTGTTCCCGCATACCGGCAAGAGCCACCAATGGGTATTCGAGCCGTTATTAAAAAAACTAGCAGAAAGAGGACACCATGTCACCGTAGTGTCGTTCTTCCCGTTGGCAAACCCACCAGAAAACTACACCGATGTCAGTCTACAGGGCATCGCAGGATTGGGAGTCGAGACAATCGATTTGGCGATATTCGATAACCCAAATCTGCTCCTCAAATGGACCGGCATAGACAGGATAATAGGACAACTGATGGAGTTTCAACCTTTATCTGATATGGCTTTGGAAGTTTGCGAGAAATTAGTGAGCTGGGCTCCATTGAAAGATGCACTCAAGAGTGAATATGACGTTGTTCTTGTAGAGAATTTCAACAGTGATTGCATGCTCGGCTTGAAATATATTTATGGAGTAAATGCACCAACTATTGCAATGCTATCGAGTAATTTGATGATGTGGTCGTCAGAACGTATAGGAGTGAGCGATAACCCGTCGTATGTTCCCATTTTGAGTTCAGAGTTCACTTCCCGAATGAGTTTTGTAGAACGGTTTGAAAATACGCTCCTGAATTACTATTTCAAGCTGTGGTACCGTTACTCTATTCAAGTTAAAGAACAGGAGATTATTGAGAAACATTTCGGAAGAAAGATACCAGATTTGAGTGAACTAGGCAAAAACACTAGTTTAATGTTAGCAAATGTGTTTCATAGTTTAAATGGAGTGCGGCCCTTGGTTCCGGGGCTGGTGGAAGTGGGTGGTATGCATTTGGATCATTCTGAGAAACCCATACCTCATGTAAGTAGCCTTTATTATGATTGCAACGTTATAAAAAGCAATGAATATGTGAACGTCGGTAAACATGCCGCTATATTTATTACATGTACTTAATCGATTATTCCGCAACATTTAGCGGCAATAATCCACAACGATTTCGTATAGTTTGCGAATTTCGCAAATTTTATTCAGATCAATGATACATTTAGATCATTGGCTTTGTTTTTAAATACCTACTTTTTTCTTTTTATGTATTAGAAAGGTAAATAAAAAAAAGTTAGCCTATAAACCGCCATGTTAACGGAACGGTTTGTTTCATGCATTAACAATTAGTGTCGCCAACCGAAATTACAATACCCTGTCCAGCCAGGGTCCATATCTTAGCGTAGTTATAAATAAATAAATAAATATAAAGGGACAATTCATACAGATTGAGCTAGCCCCAAAGTAAGTTCGAAACTTGTGTTATGGGATAACTCAACGATATTATATTTTATAACAAATACGTATATAGATAAACATCCAAGACCCGAGGCCAATCAGAAAAAGTTCGTTTTTCATCATGACCCAACCGGGGATCGAACCCGGGACCTCTTGGGTGGCGGTCTGGCGTGGTAACCAATACGCCACAGAAGTCGTCAATTCTTAGATTTAAGCTACTTTATTACAATTTACGATGCTAAATAGTTTGACTCATGAAAATAATAATAATAAGCATGATGCAAGTAGGGTTTAAATTTTTCAACTAATCTGTAATAAACTAATATGATTGTTAATTTCATTGCTTTCTTAAGAGGTAATTAATTTTTAGGTTTTTTTATGTCATACTGCAGACAAACTAACACGTGCCACCTGATGGAAAGTAATTAATTTGATTTTACTATGTATTATAATAGAATAGACAAAAGACAATAAATTCTTCTTAATCTCCTATCGTATAATCCTGAGATCATCTTTATTCATAAAAGTTATAAAACTAAGGTCAAACGGAATTGAAGAAATTAGAATCGTGGCAAGTCGTAGTCTGTGCTTCTTACCCCCATTAGCCATTGAGAGAAGAGAAGCAAGATCTAATGAGATTACTCTATTGAAATCGGTTATAATAAAGCCATAGTTTAATGCGTCATTAAACTTATTTTTTGTGCAACTCACTATAATGTCACGAAATGGTCTATTATATGGATCGTCGATGTTTTCTAATAAGATTATAAATACGTTAGTTGTACTTCAAGTAAGTACAAAATGTTTACGATTATAAAATCTGTGCCTTAACCTACAGTTCAAACAAAGGACTTTCCGAAAAAGTTGTCTCGATTTTTAGGTCACGAACGCAATGTCAATTGATAGGACCTCGAGTAAAAATTTACGATTTTCTTTTACCTCAAAAGTACATTTGTCCTTTGAGTTAAAATTCAAAGTTAAAACCTGACATTTATTTTTAAGAAATAATAGCTGCTGCCCGCGGTGTTACCCACACCAGCGCCATCTACTTCTTATAACGCCATTGACTATTAGACTTTTTACGAAATACTACGGCAATCGCGTACTTTTCGTGATAAAAAGTACCCCATGTGTTAATCCAAGGTATCAGCTACCTAAATAGGTGTAATAGACTTCTTCATATGACTGAGTTAATTTTTATGATATTTGGTATAAACAAAAAATATGATATTGAAGAGGTAACAAACAAACATACTCACATTTAAAATATTAATGGGAAAACCATTTTTTTTAAATATCACTTATCTATACAGAAAATTGGCACTAGGGTGCTGATAAATTAAGCGTTTTATCCTGTTATGTTCGTTCTATTTATTCTATGGTTAGGGTGAGGGTAGACACGCGTATTGCACAAAATATCTAGGTACTCTACATAGCACAGAATAGGTGTATGTAATAGTTACACGACAAGTAAATATAATAATTACTGTTTTACAACGTGATTTCGTACATAATGAGTTAGGTATACTTACTTTAGATTACAGTAATCTCACTGCCGGTATATGTAACCGGAAATGCACCTTGGAGTATATAGATTTAAGACATAGAATAATTAAATTGTGTTGTATGTTATTAAATTAAAAATAACCCTGATTAATAAAGATGATAGAGATGATAATCTTAGAGTGATATAAATTAGAAATAATTATGATTTTATTATTATAATCAGTAAAATATACCGCTTAGAAACTGATTCCAAAAAAAAATATACATGACTTTTTAAAAATAGATACCTATATCTTAACAGTAAAGTTAATGTTAAAAAAATTAACAGTTACTGTTGAAAAGTAGATCCAGTTTTTAGAAACTGCGCTAAGATTTGAATCAAATACACAACACAACACACCGGCAAATAAAAGCGTAAAACAAAAATTAACCTATGTTCCAAGAGGTTCTACTGTTGGTTCTGAAGGCTGCAACTTTTATGCAAAATGTGAACATTCGAAAATGTCGACGTAATGTCCTCAAAATCGCGAGCAAAACGGGGAGCTAGTCACATCTAATTTTAGTTAGAGACCGTAACAAAATAATGTTACAATTTTTTTTCAATGCGTAACAGATTGGTTCTAAGTTTTAGCTTGTTGAAAATGCATATTTTCATACAAATTGTTCAATGTACCGCTAATTATGCCGGTGTGTGTATTTTATTTTCTTTATATAATACTAGTAAATCCTTCACAACTTCGTTTGCGTATATCTTGCTTTCACGTGGGAATTTTGAAACATCCTTTCTAAGTGCTTCCCTACGTTATAAAAGGAACCCCTGTGCAAAATTTCAAGTTTCTAACCCTTATAGTTTAGGCCTTTCTTTCATATATATATAGATAGTATCTATATATATATGAAAGAAGAAGCTGTTGAATCTATTTAGTATCTATTAGATACTAAATAGATGAAACTGTGCTATGATAACTGAATAGAATATTTTATTTTGTTTTAACACTTATCTACAAATACTAGATAGATTAAGTTCATTTAGGTACTTATCATTTCAAATTAGATCAAGGTTTGTTTTGTGTTTTTTTTAAGATAGATAACTAGATACACTAGGTAAGGACATATGTATACCTACATGTGATCGAGTACAAATCGACATTAATTAAATAATATTTGGTATAAAAACATCTACTGAATAACTAGCAGATTAGCCTATTAAAACCCCGTTTATTACTTATGTAATAGGGTTGGTAACGAGCGTGTTAACCCCGGTGCCCCCGGTGTTGCAGACGTCCATAGGCTATCCATATCCATAGGGGACTGCTTATACTATAGTATAAGGCGCCGCCGCCGTATGTCTGTTTGCCACCTTAGAAAACATACTGAAAAACACACGCCAAAAATGACTATAAAAAGATCATTAAACTTTACATACTTAATTTTTAGTTTTTTTTTTTGGTCATAACGAGTAGGTAATTAAATTTCATATCATAAATTAATCGAGATTTCGTAATATCGAATTACTTACCAATATTACTGCAAGTTTGTAATAAAGTAACCTAGCTGATACAAATTATGTTCAATGTAGGAGGCCAGATTATATTTATTTTAAGATAAGATTATTTTTGGGATTAGCCCTCCACAGATTCCTTTAAATATATCTATAAAAATATCTATGACACGCGGTTCCCTTTCCAATGGTAAATTTCGAAATTAATGTTTTTTATTTATTTATTTCATGTTTGGTTTTATTTATTTGTTATTATTAGTAATTAGTTACTACATTTAGATTTTTACGATAAATTGTCATAAAAATTCTTTAACTACCCTTTTTTCGGTTCGACGTATTGACTGTAAATTGACACCTATCAAACAAGCTTCTACTCGCGGGGTTGAGTCAAAATAAAAGAGCTCCCATAACCACGTCAGTGAACAATAAAATAAGTCAGTATCCATCAAGTAGCATGGAAACACTACCAAATTCAGGTAGTAGCATTTTATAGAAGTATCTAGAAGTCTATAATCTGTGGCAATTTGCAACAATTGACACAAAATTGCATCAATAAGTTTATATGGAGGGTCAAGACAATGTTTAGAATCAATTGATGCAGCGTAACCATCAGCGTAACTGCATTGGAGAAAAACTAGGTATACGGGTACCTAGGTAGTAAGACGTTGATTAGAAAATGCTATAGAATAGAATACAATACAGTAAATTGCTATAAAATAAATAAATATTCTTGACGAATCACACAACGCCATCTAGTCCCAAACTAAGAAACTAAGCTTGTAGTACTATGGGCAATGGGTGGTAGAAAACATCCAGACCAAGGCAAATAGACATGTTCATGCACACAAATGTTTGCCTTGCGCAGGATTCGAACCCACGGCCCTTGGGATAAAAAAAAACTAAAGTACGTGCATAATAATCTAAATAAAAATAATATAAAAAAAAGAAATGACTCAATTACTGGCATAAATTTTAAAAATAGTTTTTCTTTTTCAGTACATCGAACGCTTCATCAACGAATCTGATCATGGAGTAGTACTCTTCAGTTTCGGATCGCTCATCAAAACGGCAACTATACCAAAACACAAGGAAGACGTCATCGTGAATGCCCTCTCCAAGCTCAAACAAAGGGTGATTTGGAAATACGAGAATAGTGACGAGGAAGGCACTCTGACCGGTAACATACTGAAAGTGAGATGGATACCACAGTATCAATTACTTCGTAAGTAATTAAATAAAAATAAAAAAATAAAAATAAAAAAAATATTTCAACTGTCAGTCAGTTACTGGAACGTATATTGTTTTTTATTCCACTAAGTCTCAAGCTATCTCTTTTTATCTTCATTAGTTTGACAGTCAGCTATAATTTAATGTGTCAATAACTTTTAAAAAGCGTCAGAAACTGGCTGTAAGTATTTTTTTTGACAAATCACACAGATTGAGCTAGCCCCAAAGTAAGTTCGAAACTTGTGTTATAGGATACTTAAATCAACTCAACGATACTAGATATATTTAATAACAAATACATATATAGATAAACATCCAAGACCCGAGGCCAATCAGAAAAAGTTCTTTTTTCATCATGGCCCGACCGGGATTCAAACCCGGGACCTCGTGGGTGGCGGACCGGCTTGGTAACATCAAAAATTATTGTATTATAAAAATTGATATATAAGGTTTCCTTTTTTTAATGTAGAAGTGTGAACACTAGTAAATGTAAGATCCTTAAATTACTTTCTCTATGATGTTTTAGGTAACATAAAGTTAATTAAGTCAATGTTAATAAGATATTATAAAACAGTTAAGTAAGTGTTTATAACTTATTTATTTGTTACACATTTAAACATAATAAATGTATGTCGTATTTATGTAAAGTTATAAACCAAACCTAATTGAGTTGTATAGAACGGCGAAACGCTCGTTCACTTCGTATCAATTAAAAGAAACGGAGTAAAAATATATTTAGGTTGGGACATGCTTAGTGGAGGGCCACTTCATTTTATTTTATCTATATAGGTATTTATAAAAAAGGACAAGTCGAAACGCTAAGATGCACCCACAACCGTAATCGCCAATGGTAGACACGTGAAATTTAGATAGTGTGTTCATTATAAAGGGTAGGTATCCACTAAGAAAGGATTTTCCGAAATTCACACCCCAAGGCGGTCAAATGGTAGTACAAAGTTTGTATAAGGAAAAAAAATTGTTGGACTATTTTATTCAAAACTTCATAAGAGTATTCCTAGCGATAAATGAGAAAACACGTGTTTCAGGATTTTTCCGAATTCAACCCACAGAAGGGGAAAATGGCGGTGAAAAGTCTGAAAATTAACTTCGGATTATATTCGGTATTTTACGGTTTATCGGGTTGCTGATTACGAAAAAATAGCAATTTAAAAATCCAACATGGCGGACGTAGTATGTATATTATCATCCCCTATTGGGGTGCAATGGGGTTGAAATGTCATTACCAACGAAAAATACCTTTTAAATTAGGAAAGGGGAGCCGTGTTACCCCGAACTTAACGCGAGCGAAGCCGCAGGCAAAAGCTAGTTATATATAAAAGAACTAGGATTAGGATACTATTTTGTAATTATTGCTTATTAGAATGTAAGTAAAGATACCCTACATACTTAACAAGTTTCGCAGTATCCAAGTTGTGGTTGTGGTAAGAAAAGTCGTGATTTCGTGATGCACTTGATTAGTTTTAAGTACAATAGATATAAATAATTATAATAGAAGAAATTATTACTAAGAATAATACAATATAAGGTATAAATATTAGATACGTATGCATTATTCATTATTTAATTGTTCCTATAACGTCCTCAGGCTCTCGTTCTAGGATATCCAATGATCTTGAAATCAAGTTCTAGGAAAATACTAGAATTTAACTTCCTTAGCAACATATTAGACATACAATCAGTTGCAAATATTCCGCATTTAGACTTGAAGCTATCTAGTGTTTAGGATTCCGTAGTAAGTACACAGTTTCGCCATGTCCGTTTGTGCGCGGTCTAGCCACGCACGAGACGCTTAATACCTGTAATTTGGCATGTGTATGTGTGGCGACACCTATCGCCATACAGAAGAACTACAGAGTGAAGAAAAAGTTCACAATGCGAACACATGACGTCATATACGACGACACTTAGAAATCCTGAATCGCGCTATCGAAGTTTCTACGATATGGAGATATATATACAACCTCCGACACATACATTGTCGGAGCCGCGGTTCCCCAGGCATGACACCCAGCCTGGCCGGAAGATCTTCCCTTTGTGGCGGTCGAGCACATCGCCATCGCTCCCGCTACATATGTATAAGTAAGCTTTTCGAGACATGCCGCACTTAACGATATCATACGCCGGTCCCTTGCCACCGTCACGTCAACGTGCCAACCAAGTCTACGCGAGCCGACTGGTATTGCAGGAGACGATGGCAAGAGACCGGACGGTATGAGTTTGATTCCATGGAAAATGGGCCGGGAGCTGGTATGGGATGCAACCTGTTCTGACACACTGGCCCCTTCCCATCTACATGGAACTAACAACAGAGCTGGTGCGGCTTGTAAAGCGGCTGAAAAAGCTAAAGCATGAAAATACAGGGGTCTTAGGCTCCGAATATAATTTTGTCCCATTCGGTGTCGAGACCCTTGGTCCGTGGGGTTCTTGTGCTATAAGTCTTTTTAAGGAAATTGCAAAAAGGTTAGTCGACATCACAGGAGATCGAAGAGCTGGCAGCTACCTCGGACAAAGAATTAGTCTAGCTATTCAAAGGGGGAACGCTGCCAGTATCTTCGGAACCTTGCCTAAAGGGACTCCTTTTAATAATATATTTTAGTTATTTTATTATATTTTTTAAGGTTTTTTAGTTTTAGGTTCATTATAATTTGTTTATAATAATATGTTTAGTTTAGTTTTAGTATTAAATAAAGTTAGTATCAAAGTGAATCAAAATCTTTAAAATCATTTTTTTTTCATGCCTGCTGTAGGAATGAGTGCTGGATAGAAATGATACTTCACGATGTCTGCTGATTGGAATGAATTTATTTACAAATGCACACATATTTATACGAAAATCTTAAAGCTAATCGACCAATAGAATCTTTATTAATAACATGGATAAATCTACACAAATTAGAAGCTCTACATTTTAACCAATAAGAATGCGTGTCCTATTCTTATTTGATTTCTCAAAAATGCCCATAGGAATGCGGCTCTGACGCGACCTCTAGGCGGCGCAACCGCGAACTTCTATGCGTGGCGTCAGTGGCGATTTCGTCGCGCGTATAAAACTAGTTGCACGGCGCGCGCGACTTTAGTACTGCAGCGATGCTAGACGGTATGAGACGTATGTTGAATGTTCCCACATCACCCCCTCTCAAGCGAAGCGTACTCGTTTCCGCACGGCTCGTCCGCTGCGGGTGACGTAGGGTGTAGCTGATGTAGAAGTTGTTGTCGGCTCTGTCATCGCGGTGGTTGGAGTCGGTGACTGCTCGGTGTGTCGTGCTGTGTCTTCGAAACTCGGTGGCGGCGACGCTGTCTGTTCACGTTCGTCGGCAATGATGAAGGCCGGCTTGAGACGGTCTATGCTGACTTGAGCGACTCTGTTGTGTAACTGCACCTTGTAGTACTTGTCGTGTCGCTCGAGAACTTCATATGGACCTTCATAGGGTGGTGTCAGCGGTTTCCTCGTAGCGTCGACTCGGATGAATACGTGTGTGCATTCGTGCAATTGTTTGTGGACAAACACAGGTCGTCGGTCAGCTGATCGTTGCGTTGCCGGTGCGAGTGTTGACATCGTGTTGCTCAAACGTCGTACGAAATCGTGTGCGTCTTCATTCGACTGTGTAGGTACGAATAGATCTGCAGGCAATCGTAGTGTAGCGCCGTAAATCATTTGCGCGGGTGACAGGTTCAATTCTCGATGTATTGCGGTGCGTAGGCCAAGCAAAACAGTAGGTATTTCGCTCGCCCAATCGGTTCTTGCTTCTCTCGCCACAAGTGCCGCTTTCAACGTGCGATGCCAGCGTTCAATTTGCCCGTTTGCTTGTGGGTGGTAGGCAGTGGTGCGTATGCGGGTTATTCCGAGTTTCTTCATCAAAGATTGAAAGAGTGAGGACTCGAATTGGCGTCCCTGGTCGGTGGTAATTCGCAGTGGACAACCAAATCGAGTGATCCAGCCTTCGTAGATGGCGCTGGCGACGGTCTCTGCGGTGATGTCGCGGACAGGCAATGCTTCGGGCCACTTCGTTCGTCGGTCGATCATAGTGACTATGTACTGGAAGTCTTGAGATGGCGGCAGTGGTCCAACAATGTCGACGTGAATGTGTTCGAATCGGCCACAATCTTGAAATTGGCCGAGAGGTGCATTAGTGTGTCGATGGATTTTGCTTCGTTGACACGTGATGCAAGCTTGTGTCCACTCTCCGATGTCCTTGTTCATGCCGCTCCAGAAGTATTTTTCACTAATTAACTTTCTTGTAGCTCGTACGCCGGGATGACTGAGTCCGTGAAGTGCGTTGAATGCGGCTTCACGAACAGCTATTGTAGGTAAATACGGTCTGGGCGCGTTCGGGTTCAATGACATTTCGCATGTGATCGGTTGCTGTAGTCCGGGCAGTGTGATGTCGGCGAACTTCAAATTTGGTTGTGTGCGTAATGCGAGTAGGGTTTCATCTTGGCTTTGTAGATGTGCGAGATTGTTGTAGTCTAATGAAGATGTTAATTCTATTTGTTCGATGCGGGATAAGCAGTCGGCCACGGTGTTGTCTTTGCCTTCTATGTATTTGATCGTAGTGCAAAATTGGCTTATAAATTGTAGTTGTCTTTCTCGCCGCGGGGTGTCGCTTTTCGTTGCGGACTTGTTGAGTGCGTAGGTGAGCGGCTTGTGGTCAGTGTAAATAACTACATTTTCTGCGCCTTCTATGTATCGTCGGAAATGTTTCACAGCTGTGTACATTGCTAATAATTCGCGGTCGTACACGCTGTATCTCTTCTGAGTATCGCTCAGGCTTTTTGAAAAGAATGCGAGTGGTTTCCATGTAGTGTTTTGTCTTTGTTGTAATACAGCTCCCATACTGACATCGGATGCGTCGGTCATAATAGATAACTCGCTACCGGGAATCGGGTGTGACAACATCGCGGCTTGTTGGATGCTTTGGCGGCAATCTTGAAAAGCGTGGATTGTTGCTTGTGTCCATTCAACAGGCGTTTTGTCATTTTTCTTCGTATTATGTAAGAGTTTGTTGAGTTGATGTTGTTTTTCGGCTTGATGGGGTAGGCAGTCTCTGTAGAAGTTTATCATGCCGAGAAAACGTCGGAGTTCTTGTATCGTCTTAGGTTGCGGAAATGTAGATATGGCTTTGACTTTATCTTCTAGTGGTTGTATGCCGGCGGATGAAACTTCGTAGCCGAGAAACTTGATACTTGATCGTCCGAATTCACACTTGTCGATGTTGAGTGTGACGCCGTAAGTGTCAAGGCGTTGTAGTACTCGTTCGATGTCGCGTTGGTGTTCTTCTTCGGATGTTGAATGGATTAGTAAGTCGTCGACGAAACAGAAACAGATGTCGTCCAGTCCTTTCAGTACTTCGTGCATGAAACGTTGAAACGTTTGAGCTGCGTTGCGTAATCCAAACGTCATGCATTGAAACTCAAACAAGCCGAAAGGTGTGATAATGGCTGTTTTCTGTGCGTCTTCTTCGTTAATAGGTATCCAAAAATATGCCATTTTGATGTCGAGTTTCGTAAATATTTTCTTGTCATTCAGTTGGTAGGTGAAATCTTGTATTCGTGGTATAGGGTAGCGATCCGGAGTTGTGACTGTGTTGAGTCGTCGATAATCGCCGCAAACACGTAGCGAACCGTCTTTTTTCTTTACAACGTGTAGCGGGCTCGCCCAGGGGCTCTTCGAGGGGCGACATATTCCCATCGCTGTTAATCGCTCGAACTCTTTTTTTGCTGCAATATATTTGTCAGGCGTCAGAGGTCGTGCCTTACAAAATATTGGTGGGCCCTTCGTCTCTAGATGGTGTGTGACGCTGTGCTTCGGTGGTTCTTTCAGCGTCATAGGTCGTTGTAAATTCGGATATTTCGTCAATAGGTCGAAGTATGGATGACTCTGATTGACGAGATGTATGGCTGGCTGATCGTTGTGTACTGCGGGGGCATTAATGGCAAATGCAGTGACGCCGTCGATGAGTTTTCCGCGTCGCAAGTCGACGAGTAAATTGTGTTTCTTCAAAAAATCGGCTCCCAGTATGGACTTTTTTGTGTTTGCGATGACGAATGTCCACGTGAGGTTGCGTCGTAGACCCAAGTTAAGTTGTAGTGTTTTCTCGCCGTACGTGTCGATAGGTGTTCCGTTGGCTGCGTATAACTTAAAGTCTGAAGGAATGGCGCGTCGCTTTGTCTTAAGAGCTAGTACGGAGATGTCTGCGCCGGTATCCACCAAAAAGCGTTCACCACTTTGTAGGTCGGTGACGCATAGGCGGTTGTTTACGTAATCAACACCGACGCCCGCCACGGTCGGTGCTGCGTCTAGTTTCCCGACGTCTTCTTCTTTGCGCAGGGTTCTTCGCACTTCCTGGCTTTGTCTCCGAAGCGGTGGTGGTAGTAGCATAGCCAGTCGGGTGGTGGGTTGCGAGGTCGTCGGCGTGAACTCGATCGTGATCTTGCGCCTTCGTGGGACGTAGGCCTTCCTCTTCTCATCTCAGCGATTTCTAACTTTAGCTCTTGAATCTGTGCGCAGAGTAGGTCGATTTTGCTGTTGTCGCTGCTGGTGTTCGTAGTCGGAGGTTGCGGAGAGATCGCGGCGATAGTGCATGGTCCCATGTGTTCCATCATTTTGTCGGCCATACATGCGAGTTCGTCCAACGTGTCCTTAGATATGGATAGGACAGCCCGTATCTGTGTAGGTAATTGGCCCATCCACATAACTCGCAGCGCGTCGTCCGGGACTTTCGAGACGGCGAGGTCGCGCATTCTGCGGAGCAGCTGTGACGGCTTCTGGTCGCCCAATTCGATGCCGGCGAGTGATTTCTGTAGCTGTCGTGACTCGGATTCCTCGTAGACAGACAATAAGCGATTTTTCAGCGCTGTGAATTTTCCCGCTGCCGGTGGTGAGATGACGAGATCGCTTATTTGTTCGATGTCCCGCTGCTGAAGCGCGCCTAGGACGAATCGATACTTTTGTTCGTCGCCGACCTTTTGATATCCGACGAGAGCTTCGAACTGAGCGAACCATAGTCGCGGTTGCTCACGCCAGAATGGAAGGATTCTTGATTGCAGAGAAACAGCTGCCAAGTCGTAGGTCGTTGCCTGTTCCTTTTCTTCTGTGAGGTTAGCTTCGTTGGACAGCATTTTCAGGCTTCAGAAGGGTTTCTTGAGTCGTGGTCACCAATGTAGGAATGAGTGCTGGATAGAAATGATACTTCACGATGTCTGCTGATTGGAATGAATTTATTTACAAATGCACACATATTTATACGAAAATCTTAAAGCTAATCGACCAATAGAATCTTTATTAATAACATGGATAAATCTACACAAATTAGAAGCTCTACATTTTAACCAATAAGAATGCGTGTCCTATTCTTATTTGATTTCTCAAAAATGCCCATAGGAATGCGGCTCTGACGCGACCTCTAGGCGGCGCAACCGCGAACTTCTATGCGTGGCGTCAGTGGCGATTTCGTCGCGCGTATAAAACTAGTTGCACGGCGCGCGCGACTTTAGTACTGCAGCGATGCTAGACGGTATGAGACGTATGTTGAATGTTCCCACACTGCCATAAACGTAAAGAGTGAGATTGTTTTTTTTTCGTAATGGTTTTGGATGATACTGAAATAAAATACGAACGTACAAAAAATCATACGGGAACGTCGGGTTGACTTGACTCACCCACGCAGTCCCGTCATTCCCGATTCCATGTGAATTTACAAAAGCTCAACGTCTCAAAAGAAACTATGAAATTTCTGTCATTCGGCCTCTAGACTACAGTTTCCAGTTAGCCTATCTGACAGAAATGTAACAGATTTTACGATTAAAAATAAAAACCTTTTAGGAACCTTTTACTTATCTTATAACACTCTTTTATTATTTTTTCAGGTCACAAAAAAGTAGTTGCTTTCATCGGCCACGGTGGTCTACTGGGCATGACTGAGGCCATCTCAGCTGGGAAGCCGATGGTAGTCGTGCCATTCTACGGAGACCAGCGCTTGAACGCAGCCGCTGTGTCTTCACTGGGAATGGCTAAAATGGTGCCGTACGCTGACTTCACTGAGAACACGCTACTTGAAGCGCTGCAGAGCGTGTTAAGCGCCGAGTGAGTTTTTTATTTTATTTTACACAATAAGCGCCACTCTCAATGTAAGCTAGGCTTGCCTGTTTTATGGTTACCAGACAACGGTAATTAGGTACTTATAATACATAGAAAACACCCAGACTCGAGAACAAACACAAATATTTGCCCCGAGCAGTAATCAACCCGCTCGCGCCCTGGTTTTTTTACATGTACCACTAAAGTAGCAAAGAAGCATACAGCCCGCCTGATGGTAAGCAGTCATCGTAGCCTATTGAGGCTTACAACACTGGGGGTATCACTCGCGCGTTGCCGAATGTCGAACCTGGTGCCGAAGCGAAGGTAGGGATCACTACCAACACCAACGCTCCAGCGGGCTGTCATATTAATCAACAAATCTTATGGATCTTAAGGCCTGCTTATTCCTGGTTGGGGGGGGGGGAATAAGCAGGCCATAAGATCCATAAGATCTAATAAGAAGTATCCTGAGATTTATATGTGAGCAAGTACATAAACTATCTAATTAGTTTTTTACTGTCATTCTTGAACTTAAGAGTCGCGGCCTCGTGGCCACAATTAACACACAATTGAACAATGTCAATATGGTAAATACCTATGTTCACTATATTATTAGGAATTTCGTAAATCAGCTCATAAAATTAATTTATATAACTACTTATGTAGTAAGCTATGGCCGCGACTCCGTTCGCCGAGATTTTTGGTAAGGGCAAAATGAGTCTTCCCTCTCCAAAACATTACAATCTTTTAAATAAATCTATTCACCTCCATATTTTTGGAAAATATATTCACCTCCCCAACCAAAAATCTTTTCTAAATAACAATGTTAGTTGAATCGAAACAACTTTAAAAAATCAATAACAAATACATTATATCCCATAGAAACTTTTAATCCCAGTTTTCATCCCTTTAGTTAGAACGTTGTTTTCTGGATAAAAACTGTCCTGTCGTTTCCCAGGTCTTAAACTACCTATATAATTCGGTTGCCAGAATTTTAATAAAATCGCGTGATGAAAACTACAGTAATAACGTGTAATGTCCTGCCGCTGCCTGTATCATACAGATTACCTATCATACATAATGTATGTACCTAATATGTATACTTAGCAACAGTAATTTATTGTCGCGTGACTTCAAAACATAGATTTTTCTCTGTTATGTTGTATCTAAGCCTTGTTTTTACACTCATTATAATGTCTCTACTGGCGGGTTAACTGGTCTATATTCCATTTCACTTCACACAAAAACTCCAAACATTTATCAGATTTAAAATATAAACAATATGAAATAATCACGAATCAAATACAAATCACTTTATTGCAATAAAGATATGACAAGCCAATTCAAACACAATCGTTGAATTTCATTGGGACAAGCCATGTGTATATTGGAATTGGAACGGAATTTCCTATGCTCCTGTTCCTACAGGTTGCCTTGAAGAAATTACTTAGCAATAAGCACATTCAATGTAAGTTTCATGTCTACAATGATGACTATTTGTTTTGTTGACTACATCATCTTTACGTTAATTAGACACTTACATTAAAATAATCTGTACCTGTACAATTTGTATGTATGTAATGTAGGTAGGTACGTACATTAGTTAAAACAATAGCAAAATGTGAGTCATTTACTTCCTTGACTAAACATAAAAAGAAAACTACTTACAAGATTTCTGAAGCTGTTTGTTAAAAATTATACTTAGTAAGTAACTTCTAAGTATTACTTAGTAATAGGTACAGTTAAGCTTATTAACTTAGTTGAGAATAGATTTGTACCGCATACGCGTAACACATGAAACGGCTTAGCCACTAACTAGTATTGATGAATTAAATATTGGAGTTAGCTACTTTAAAAAATAGAAAACAAAAGTATGAAAGTATGCTAATAACCGTTTATTCCCAGTTGCCACCGGTGGCACCGGTGGCAGATGGGAATAAAATTATGTGAAGTCAAATGAGAAGTCCTTGCCTTGCCCCCACTTGGAATTTTATTCCCATCTGCCACCGGTGGCAGATCTCGCGGGGGCAACTGGGAATAAACGCTAAAAACTAAGTGGGTACCTACTTACCTATTTTATAATTAATTTTAAAAGAAAATTACTCGCTCGCTGTTTAAAACTTTACGGTCAAAGTATCATCCTAATAAAATCGTGCGTCTAGCCTAAGTGATATGCTTAGACTGGGCTGTAACTTGTATAAGTAGGTACCTATCCTAGTTCTCTTCAACTAGGCAGTTTCCATTTTCACTTTCATGCGATACGTGTTTTAAGTGGGAAACTTGGTATGGTACCTACCTACACTACTATCTAATACCTTCCTACCTACTTATATGATTTGATTTTCCTTATCTATAATTTTTATAAATCTATGCAACAACTGACACATTTATGCATTTTTATTTTAAAAAAACAAAGGGGCGTGGCTAGTGGGATACACAGCTTTCTGAAGCACGGTAAAGTTTTTTATAGACATCCAAATACTGAGACCATATTTTTGCATTAGCAAATTAACATTCTATTTTTTTGTGTGGCGTGGCGCGACAACGCGTGGTAGGTACAATCTGCCAAAATTACATTGTTTTTGGTCCTAATGGTGTACCTATAGCCGTGGTACCTATAGTAAATACGTAGTTATGTATCCATGCAATTTTGGCATATCACCGCGGATCCCGCTTTCGAGTTAACAAATGATGCTTAGAAAATAGCTCTATCTACAGAATATGATATGACATAAGTTGACAATTACCTAGATTAGTAGGTTATAGATGCATAGACCTTTCGTTGGCATGTGTTTGGCTTCAGTATAGTTGCTTATAACAACACACCCACCGGATGCATTTAATTGGATTCATTGTATAGTCAGCATAAAAAATAGGCAGGACAAGTACAGTCAGCCAATGAAACAGGTAACCAGGGTAGAGAACTAAAACCAAAGATTTTTATGCTTATAATGTATCGTTGTCAAATTTTGTAATTACAAAGTTTAAATATGAACTTACTAATGACAAACAAAAATTCGTTTTTTTTATGTCATTCAATAGACAAACAAGCAAGCGGGCCCCCTGATGGAAAGGGGTCACCGCCGCCTATGGACATCAGTAACACCAGGGGCGCTACCAATGCGTTGTCCACCAAGGAGGTTGGAGGAAAGGAAGGAGATTGGGAAGGAAAAGGAGGGGGAAAGAGGAGATGGGGAAGGAGTTGGGCTTCCGGATCTCTCACTCACCGAACGAAACGCATTGCTGCTTCACCTCGATATTCTGTGAGAGGGTGGTGCTTCCCCGGTCGAGCTAGCCCATTTCGTAATAATTGCTCTACCACTCCAAAGAAATTCCCTATGAAATTCCTTAACCCAATATTTAAAAATTTGAATCTTTCGTTGGCTAACTGTGGGTACTATACTTAGCTTTCGACAAGGTAAAGTGCTTGCGAGGGCTTAGTCCCTGAATAAATTAATTTAAATCTTTTATCTTATCTTTACGAAAATATTTACCTAAAAGTATATTCTAATGTCATTTTTTTGTTCCAGAATGCGGTTAAACGCGCGTCGGTCATCAAAAATCTGGCATGACAGAGAAATTAAACCTCTAGATAGGGCTGTATATTGGACTGAAAGAGTGATAAGATGGGGACATCAAGACAAACTCTACTCCACATCTAAAGATCTCAGTTTTATAGAGTTGTGGTTACTAGATGTCGCTGCAGCATTTATTTTAGCTATTGTTGTAATAGTTTTATTATTAACAACTGTGTCTTCGCTCATACTAAGGATTCTTAAAGCTAGTTTTAATATAAGGAGTAAGGAGAAAATGCATTGAAAGTACTGGGTTAGAAAGTTCGCCAAATTGCAAGGCCCATGGCAACCCGTCTAAAGACTAAAACGCACTTTTGTATGGGCCTATGCAGTGCGACGCGTAGCTAAACGCAACGCGGGCGCTCCATTTAATTTTGATCGTCCGTCGCGGACATCCGCGTCGCACTGCATAGGCCCAATGTCGTGCGTGACGCATCTGCTAGCGCGGTTTTGGTTTTATACATTTGGTAATATAAAATCTTTGTACCTACCATAGATTTAGTATATACTTACTAGCGTATACATCGGCAATGGTTTGATTCAGGCGAGACCTAAAACAAAATACACTAGTGTGCGTGTAATGTACATGTGTGCAAGCAAGATATTATTATATCTCTTTTGCATTGCTGTCTATACGCTAGTAAGTATATACTAAATCTATGGTACCTACACGCAGGCCAGGCAGCTTTTAGAAGCTAAGTGGAGCGAAAAACAAGATAGAATCGTAGTCTATCTTCTCAAGTCTGTTCATTTTATAAGAAGAATCTGTCGCTAACATATTATATAAGAAGAAAAACGTAGACTGTTAATTTTTGTAGTTTGTTTTGGGCCAAAAAAATTTAGTTGTAAGAACAGTTAGTGCCGGTCACATTGTAAGTAAAATATTGTTTTTAATTTGGAACAGTCAACAGCATATCAAGATACCGTTAACTGACAAATGTTTTAAATCTAGAAATATTTCCATGAAAAGATTTAAAATTAAACTGAAGTTTTTAAATGAAATTATTTATGTCATAAGAAAGTTTATTAACTGTAGCTTGATGTGTTTTCGACTGTATATACGTAGCTATACATTATACATATTTCCTCCGATTTGTTTGGCCGAAATCTTATGCAAACGAATGATTATTGAATATTTAGTAGTAAAATGTTATATGTATTAAATATTTATTTAATGAAAGACAATAATTGTTATGCTGCAAATCATACTGTAATTTAGTTGTTACTATAAATAAATTTTATTTAATAACATTTTCTTATCTTATTGCCATACAACAAGAATTTAACTGTGTACATAAACATTATAAACATACACACAGCCACAAAATAAATATATATTGTTTATAGATCAAGTCACTTGTTAAATTTTACACATTTTATCTATAAAAAGCTAAGAAAGATGTCAATTCCAGTAATACAGCAAGAGAATGGAGCACAAAGATATAGGTACTCATAAGCCAAAGCCAATAACAATTAGGATCAATTCGTACTAGCCCAGAGTAGAAGCGTCAATCTGAAACGTAACATTGCAAATACACACTTATCTCCGCAGCATAAGTTCGCGCACCTCAAAAGCCGGTTCCACAACAGGCCAGACGATCCAAAGCGATCCAAATGCGCAGGATCTCCATTAAACGCAGGTCCACATTAAACGCTCCATTGGATCGAGATCCTGCCGAGCGCTTTTGGATCGACTGGTGTGGATCCGGCAGCGTTGGTCGCGCTTAGACACGAGAATCCGTCCAATGCGCGCATCTTCTTTTTATCTTAGAAGGAATATGTGAATCACATCGCAGTTATAAGGGTGAATTTTTTATGTAACGTTCCAGATTGACGCTACGATGCGCTCCGACGCTGAGTTAACCCTTACTTACCACAGAATTTGCAACAATTATCAATTTTAAATATTTGAATTAACAGCCAATTAATTGTTTTTGTTTATTTTTTTTTATAAAGCAAGCAAACTAGAATTTATAAAAGGTATTTAGGATAGTAGGTCCAGCTCCAACCTTTTAATTTTGATGGGTAAAATGTTAACCATCTCTTTACACAAGCTGTATTCTTCTTTCATCATTGCCGCAGCATCCGGATCACTGCTGCATATATCAACAACAGCATTGTACGATTCAAAGCTTTTTTGAACATTAGCCAATTGTGTAGCTTTATCTACTGCCACCCGTTTCATACTATTTCTCCCTATAAATGCATAAACACTAACAACTGGCCTTATTAATTCAAACTCCAATTTCTTAGGCATCTCTCCGTTTTTATCTCGGACTGAATTTAAGAAACATTCATAGTTCTCTATGCTTTTTTCACATAACATATTAACCTTCTTTAACGCATGTGGCGTTGGCTTCTCTTTAGTTTTGTTCAGTTTATCCAGCTTAATATTTAAAATGTCCGAATATATTTCGCCCAGTTCAAACCAGAGTTGTCTACAATATTGTAGATAATATGTTGGGTTTATTTCTTTGACTAAATCTTCCAGTATATCAATTCGACGTTTGTGCATTTTAGCTCGTCTCTCATCGTCTTCCTCGAAGAAAGCTAAGTAGCTGTATGACTGTGAGCTGTCTTGTACGAGCTCAATATAATCTGAAGCTAATGAATCCAATTTATAATACTCTTTAGCTTTGTTCAACCACGTTTGACAATTCAGGAAAACCTCTCTGGCATCTTGATAAGTAAGTAAGAATTTATCACCAATTTTATTCTCGTATTTTTTAACATCTATGTCTGGAAATATTAAAGTCTTCAAATCACCTCCGCAAATATTTTCTGCATCATCCAATGTCAAGTTTGAGAGATCTGTAACAGTAACAGTGACATTTTACCATCTCAGGTAAATAAAGGTGAAATATATTTTGACATTATAAATATAATAAGTACATTATTATTTCATTTATTTTAATCAGGGACTAAGCAATCAAAGAAACTTTGTAAGTTGTAGTGTACAAATTGTTTCAATGTATAACCATAACAGAACTATAACACCACTAGTGGGAACAAACTTAAAATAAATCCTCTGGTAAAAGACAAAGAACAAAAACCAGTCATGACCTGTTCCCTGCAGGAATTCTATATCTGTTCGATCTGATAAATGTTTAACATACAATAAAATAATATTCCAACTTAACAAAAATATGACTCAATTTACTACATACCTGTTATAGGGTCATCCAGTGTTTCTGCATCACCCATCAACCTGGTTTTAGATGCCGTCATGAGCAGTAAACAGTATTTAGCCCAACATCGGGCAACATCTGCTGACCTATGCTTCAAAGTTTCCATCTTAGACAGAAACACTTCATCAGTACTTTCATTATCTCTTAATTTCTCTTCATACTCTTCTAGAATCTTTGACGCTGCAGCCAAATGATGCCTAGATTGAAAGAAGCCATTTTGTTCAGCAAAAAATTGAGATAATGTTGCCGAATTTAAAGCCCAATCAATCGGATCATAATCAGCATACTGTAGCTGCCTTCGTAATGTTACGTGACAGTATATAGCAGACTTCAAATTCTCTTTTAAAGTACCAAAAACTTGTGCTAAATAGTACAGTGTCAATGTGTGGGCTTTTTCGAGTAACATAAAGTCACCAATAACGGCTTCACCGGTACTTATAATTTGTTCAATAGGCAAAGGCATTTGTAAAGTACATTTAAAAGATTCATACAGATCTTTAGCATTAAGCAAAAAGTTTTTAGCCCTCTCAGGTTCTGTCCTGTTAGACCATAATATACCTAAGTTATTATAAACATTAATAAGAGTGATAACTATCTCGGGCTTTGAAGAATTCTGAATCAATACTTGTTGGGCTTCTGTCAAAGTTTTTTCGCTAGATGGATAGTCTTCTGTTTCCATGTCAATGACCCCGATGTTCAGCAAAACGGCGCCAATCATAGCATCAAGTTTTATTTTATCCAAATCGGCATCCTCGCCTAAATTCTTCAAAGCATCGCGCATGTTGACTAATATTTCTTTCGCTTTATATTTCGACAAGTAAGGTTCAGTTTCTGGATCATTTTTGCAATCCTCATCCAATAATTTACGTACTTTTCCATAATTCTCTTTAAAATCATTGATTATTTCCTTTTCCGTCATTTCGGCTGTTAACAACATTTTTCTTAGATCAAATTTTAACCTGAAATCCAGTTTGAAAATGGTCAAATGCATAAAAATTTATTATTATTATTATTTCTTATTTAGCACACATATTACCGGCCTTACCTTTTATTGAATCCCAAATTATATTTATTTGCTCTAAAAACAAATAGGTATCGAAATTTTTTACGAAAATATTTGACAGTTTGATTTTTTTTTTTTTTTGTTTTCTTCGCTCTAGGGCAGGCAAAGGGCTTTGAGCCCATACAGCCAAGTCATAAGTAAATTTATAAGTAAGTAACTCAAAGCAGCGAGTTCATGCTATCCTGACATTCTTGACTCAGTATACAGTCTCTGAGTCAAGACGCCCCGAAGAAAGATGATAGCAAAATTTCTTCAGAAAATACGGATTTTGAAGTCAACACGATAATGCACTTTTAATAGGTTCCTGATCACAAACTTCAATCAATATGTACTATAACCAATGTTTGCTTCACATTACACTATCAATACTATGAATCAAACGCAGAAACACACAAAAATTAAATTTCTAATCACGAGCCCAAGTGGACGCTATTGTAGTTGGCGCCAAAATCTTTGACAGTTTGAATATTGACATTATTGACGTACGTGACGTTTTAAAGTGACATGAACATACTGAACGCAAAATGACAAGTCATGAGATTTAATCGAGAACTTAGTTTATGGTATCTAAATCGAGAATGATTCTGAATAAATTTCTTGTAGTTGAACGAAAATCGATAATGAAACAAAATACTGATGTCATTGTTGTATTTGTATATCTCAGATATTTCAATAATGAGGTCGCGTTTAGATTTGTTTCTTGCGGAAGAACTGGCGGCGGCGGAGTAATGGCAGAAATACACTACCGTGTCGTGGCGCGCCAGACGCATATCGCGTTCATACATTATAAATGGTAGGAGCACATTTGTATGTCGTGGCGTGTCGTGAAGCGTTCTGTGGCGCCGACCTTGCCGCCGATTGTGCTAGAGCGGTAGTGGGGGGTATGACTCAATACGACACGCCCTGCAAATAATGTGTTTCTATACCGGGTGCTCGCCTCGTAGCGCGTTTTTTTTTTTTGACGAATCACACAACGCTATCTATTCCGAAACTAAGCAAGCTTGTACTATGGGTACTAGATTGCTGATAAATTATATACTTATTTTTTTTTTGTAAATAAATACTTGATATGATACGATACATAGAAAACACCCAGACAAAGGCAAACAGACATGTTCATGCACACAAATGTTCGCCTTGCGCAGGATTCGAACCCGCGGCCCTTAGGATAAAGTGCTAGCTACTCGACCATCGGGCCTGTCAAATCATATGACACAAAGAGTTTATGGATCAATCAATCAGAAATGCTGCTTGGGAAGAAATTGCTGACATTTAAAAAAAACATCCAATCAACTAAACTGCATCAGTCTCCAACATACATTCAAGCTAAGAGGAATTGAAGGTCTTCATCAAAATCACTATCTGAATCAGAGGAAAACATCATGTACGTTTAAAAATACTGCGAGCTTCTGTTCATAAATGAAAGAAATAAACGACAGAGCCCGCCACGACACGACACGTAAGTGTGCACACTCACCGTCACGACAGTAAGCGCCACGACACGCCACGACACGGTAGTGTGTTTCCGCCATAAGTTTTTGCAATAATACATTATGTACACATCTAGGTTATATTAACAGTCGTGAATACATTAAATTCTTAAATAAAAAACGAATAGGAGCCTGGATCGATTTTTAACTTCAGTAAAGTGTTACAATGTGGCTACACAAAATATGCCACAGTAAAGCCAGAAACACACTACCGTGTCGGGGCGTGTCGTGTCGCGCCAGAAGCATATCGCGTTCAAACATTTTATATGGTTAGGAGCACATTTGTAGGGCGTGTCGTGTCGTGACTCGCTCTGTCGTGGCGCGGACTGCTGGCCGCTGATTGCACCACGGCGGTGGTGGGGGTTATGACGCGACACGACACGCCCTGCAAATGTGTTTCTATACCCGCGCGCGGCTCGTGGCACGAACAAGTGGACGTTTTTTTATTATTTGTTTTTGCAGCGTGATAATGAGTTACTAGGTACTAGATTCCTGATAAATATACTTAAATACTTTTTTTGTAAATAAATACCATTATACATTATAGAAAACACACAGACAAAGGCAAACACTGCGAGCTTCTGTTCTGAACAGAAGCGCGCCCCGACGCGACACGTAAGTGTGCACACCCACCGTCACGACAGAGCGCGACTCGACACGCCCCGACACGGTAGTGTGTTTCCGCCATGACGCCCTCCAACAAACGTCACTCACGTTCATAAACATCCTTGTACTGTACAAACAGATGTAACACACATAAATTAATTTTTATCACGAGCAGGGCTACGTCACTCCATATACAGTCGCCTCGAAGATAGCAGGACCATCTTTAGGATGATTTTTGGTTGCAACGTCCAACATCCTAGTGGACACATGTGGCTCTAATAAACAAATATCAAGGTATGATCGCGTTAATTCCCGGTATATTATTAATTTATAACAAAAACCCTGTTTGGTAACAAAGAAAAGGACGGAGCTGACAAAAGATCCGCTTACAAGATGTGCAAGCGATTTTTTTCTGAAATGGTCCTCCTATCTTCGAGGCCACCGTACTTGCGCGCGTTAACTACCTACCGATTGTAGGATCGTCGGCTATCCTAAACTCAGTGGGTTGTCGCAAGTCGCAAACGCTCGCTATCGCACGTGCACGCTCGTGGTGAATACTTACTTATAAGTTAATTGACATTTATTTTGTGTAGTTTAGTTTTGATTTAGTATAAAAACAATGCAGCCGCCCGGAAATTGTTGTGTAGTTGATGGTTGCAAATCAAACAGAAGGAGGAATAAAAACCTGTCATTTTTTTAGTTTGCCTGTTGATGAAGAAAGGTAAGTACCTACATAATGAAACTCTTTTAAGTATACATTAGAGATACCTAGGTAGTTACCTACTTATTTGGATGAATTTATAGAATAGAATAGGTTGGTTTTATTAAATACCTACTTTCGACGGTAACATACGAAGGAGCGCGCCTTTTTAACAAAGTAGGTACATACCCTCGGACAATAAAAGTATTGACTTGTTCGACGTATTTAAATAGCGATAAGCCAAATACTACATGATGTTAATTCATATAATAATTAAATAATTGTTAAAATTGTAATTTTTTTGTGAGTACCTACTACTTTATTATTCTGTGCTAATGACTTATTGGTGTGTAATGCTCTTTAAAATAGGTAGGTTATATAGCCAATGTTCTCATATTTTTATCGTAGCAACAACCCTAGCATTATTAAGATGGCAGCGACGCCGCATAGCTGCGAATTGAAAACAACTCTATAGTCGAACGCATTAGGCACAATTGAGCACGCAGCGGTCGCTGACGAGTTGCAGTAGGCTATTATCGCGGTAGGTATATGAATTTTTGTAGCTAGTGATGTGTCTGTTACGAAGTAACTATTAAGGACCTACGTCGTAAAATAATTGCGGCCGGCTGAGCCCGCCCCGCCCGTGCGACGCATATATCAATCCTTGCTTCGAGAGACAGAGATAGGACACCGTGAACCCGGCGAATTTTTAACACCGTAAGCGCCTAAACACATTTAGGCTTATTTAAAATTCATTAATTGAGTTTTTTAATATTTGTTTTTACAATATCTAGAAAACATTAATGTCTTTCTTTATATGAAGTTTAAAATTTCTATTATTTACCGTTTAGAAGTTACAAGAGTTCTCAAAAAAAAAAAAACAGAGGTTACTTCGGATTTTTTCTATCGAGGAAATGTGTCACAATCGTGTTTTGGCTCTTTCCAAAATTTCGATTATATGATGAATTAATACATATCCAAAAATCTAAGTCTAAATTTTTTTTTTTTTCACATAGCCCCTTAAGTAATCTGTGTCACGAGCCAAAGTGGGTGGACGTTATCGTAGTTGGCGCCAAAGAAAAACGACACTGAAACACAGAATAACTACTAGTACAGACTAGTAGTTATTCTGTGTTTCAGAACTGTGCTGTTTCTGTGTGTCACAGAATAACAACTAGTACAGACTAGTAGTTATTCTGTGTTTCAGTGTCGTATTTTTTGGCGCCAACTACGATAGCGTCTACTTTGGCTCGTGATTATAAAATGAATTTCTATATGTTTCAACGTTTGATTCATTCATAGTATTGATAGTGTAATGTGAAGCAAACATTGGTTAAAGTGCATTTTGTTGACTTAAAAAAATTCAAAATCCGCCTTCTCTGAAGATATCATCTTTCTTCGGGGCGCGTCTAGACTCAGATACTGTACACACTGAGTCGAGCTAGCATGAATACGCTACTTTGAATTTACGTAGGTACCTACACAAGTATAACTTGAAGATGGCACAATGGAATCTTCGTCTGAAGTCCGATTGCCAACCAAAAGAAAAAAAAACTTCAGTGTCATCATGGTTTTTCGATTATGAAAAGGAAGGACAGACATCACTATCACAATACTTTTTGTAAGGTAAGGTAGTAAACCGGCATAGATCTTGGACGGTCCAAAGAGAATAGTAATAATGGACGGTCTTATCACTTGGGTTTCCGTTTCTTGCGGCTACTTGCTATCAAAATTATGTAAGAAAAAGTCCTAGAAAAATGCGTAAGCGCATGGCAAGTATGAGGCGTCATGCCATTTCTATGCTAGTATACAGGCAGTCTGAACCGGCATCATGGGTGTATTGTGAAATACTAAACGCTGTGTTCGCCTCACTGTCGAACTATCTAGATGCCGATAGTGCCGGCTCAGATTAGATAAGTAAACTTTAGAATTGGCGCAAAACAGATACCGGTCGGTCCGCTGAGCTGGGACGTCGCATCGTAAAAATCTACGTCTAGCCTGTTCAAAGTATGGACACTACACAACCGCGGTGCGGCGAATTCCAGCTTAATATTTAAAAACATCATGTTTAGCCCAGAAGTCAGAATAAAAAATATACTTTTATTTATGTAAAATTATTATGGCAGAAAGACCACTCAAAAATCACGAGGAACTGGTTAGTTGGTACCGCCGTACGACAATAAAACGCTCTTTTTCGCGACGCAAAATGCCGATCGTCGCAACGCGTTTGTGTTCCGGCCCTAATGGAAGAACGCGCGTCATCGCGTCGCAGATTTTTACGATGCTACGTCGCAACGTAGTGATGTGGCTTGCTTGGCCCATAAAGAAGTACTTTTATACATGAAAAAGGAAATATTGACATTGATTAATACAAAACTAATTTTGCACTGTTTATTATAATTAATTCAAGTTTCACAATCTTTTTTACAGCCCCTCAAATAGAGGGATACACATTACAAACTTGTGTCACCATTCCCTTATCCGTTAAAGTTAATAAATTATATTTTTATTTATTATTATTATTTTATTTACATTGTACTGTTAAAATCCTTATCTTAAAAAACAATAATTCATGATTATTCAATTACTGTTTGGGATTTAAGCTTGCACACTTACTACTTACTACCATAGTAAAATAGTTCAGAAATACCACTAATTTTGTTTATTACCTAATATGACAACAAACAATAATTATTATTATTTTGTGTTACTGTTTTAAAGGTTGATTTTTTCTATTCACGATACCCTAAACTAAATAAGCCTAATTTACATTGAATTACACAGATTTCAAACATAATTTCACATCAACTTTTACGTGTTAACCTTTTTTATTAAATAGACAGTAACAGCATGACATCTATGATGAATGAGTTGCACAAAATTGTAGTTGACATTAAATCTCATACTATCATTAAATACATAAAAAACAGATGATAGCTTGAGACTTAACGTCGAATTAAGTTTAGGTTTGTACAACTCACTGTTAATGTGTCATTCAGTTTAAAACATTCGCAGTGTGCACACTCAATTCCCATATACAGTGCCACAAACTTATCTGTTCCGATGGATGGGGGCGCTAGGATCGAAGCTATTGAAGGTAATTGTCAAGGTATTCATTAGTTCTAGTTTTGGCCACCGGCACAGATAAGTTTGTGGCACTGTACATTCAATTATAATAAAACACCACTTAAGGTTCAGTTCAGTCATACATAAAAAATAAGGTAAAAAAAATACATTAAAAGACTACGAGGTATTGTAGACACATAATATGAATAAGGGAATAAGGGCTTTAAATGGATTGTATTAAAGTTACAAATGAAAAAAAACGTATGTAAGGCCTGAATTATACAGAAAGGCGCGACGAGGGCGCAGCGCAGCACGATGTATCTCGCTTCAAAACGATTTCATACAAAATGTATGGAAACGACGCGTGATGTAAATTATAGTGAAGCGCCGCGGCACAGGCACGACTCAGGCATGCTGTATGCCGCATGGTCGCCTGTCCTGCGCCTTCACCGTACCACAGATTACTAAATAGTTACCGTACGCCATTTCTGTATGTTTTACGCCTTAAATAGTTACGAATGTTAAGTTGGTGACGCAAAATACACCTTCACATTGTCAGGTGACAAACTAAAATGTCGGTGACAAGGGTCTTTTTAAGTCATATCAACCCTTAATCATCTAACTACAGGGACACAGGTCCCTTCAATCCAAAGAGGAATTAACCGTACTCTGCTCTGCTACGCTGCTCCAACGCGTATTGGCGGAGACATAGACATGTATATAAACTAAGGACAATCTCTACCCATACCATAATGATGGTATATTCCATTCCAAGATACTTGACATAAGATTTCTAGTGAAATCCAATGATTGTGTTTGAATTGTTACCTTTTTGTGGTAATATAATATTGTGTTTTATCTCAACAAAGTGATTTGTAATTGATTCACGTTTATTTTAAATCAATTTATATTTTAGCTTTCGTGCCAAGTATATTGGAATGGTATATAAAAACACATGCATGGTGAAAACAAGTCATGCATACAAAATATTAGTACAGTCAGGTGCACATTGAGCTTTACACTTGCAGTACAATTTTGGCTCTTAAAACATAGAACTTAAGAATGGTACAAAGCCCGATATGTAGGTTGACATGCTCTTGACTGTACAATTCCTCTGTACAAAACATTTTATATTGATAAAAAAATGGACATAAAAATTGAACAAGGAGCGTGGTATGGTACCTCATGAGCAGTTTTAAACGCAAAATAAAATGATAGTACAAAAAGCAAAAAAATATTAATTAACATTTTAGTACCATTTTATCTATGTGTGTTCACATGACTGCACTGTAAGGGCGCGTTTAGACGACGCAAAAATCCGCCGCGCACTGCGAAGACAAGGTGATTTGGAAAATTCATTTTGCAACAGTCTAATTATTATGGAAGATCAGCTTTAACATCACACTACAAGAGGAGTCAAGACAATCGATGACGGTTGAAGCCGCTGACAATGGCAAATTAATAAAATAAATCACCATGCAGCTGCTTTAGTTACAAACTACAAAGACTATCATACTAATATTATAAATGAGAAAGTGAGTTTGTTTGTTATTCCTTCACGGCTTGACTAAGCAGCCAATCATTGTGAAAATTTGTATACATATTGTCAGGGGTACAGAGCCCAATATAGGCTAATTTATATGCGGGCGACGCCGCGGGGAACTGCTAGTACTATATAAAGTACAATGTAGGCTACAAGTGGAATTATATAGTTACAACATTGGAAAACCAGCAATGTAATCCCACTTGACCAAATCTCGCAGATTGCATAGCAGATAAATGCCACATGGTACTCGCATTGGTCCTTTGCAAACTTTAATACAATCCTTTGGTGCAGGCAAACATTCATGTTATATTACAATATAATAACTTCAATAATGTTTGGCAATTATAAAACTATTACTGTAATATCATTTACTGTATACTATTTCATATCACTGATGCTATTCACTCTCAAAAGATAAGTGAACACAGAAGGCAAACAATATTAATTGCACTTGTATTTTTTCAAAGTATTCTCGCTTAAAAATATATAAATTCTTCTATTACTACTCTATTTTATAGCTTTCATCTAAAACATTTAAAAAATGAATGTTTGCCTGCAATTTATTATACCATCATTAATCTTACTAACAGTGCTTACTACTTGATAAGTGGCATCGCCAAAAATACATATATTACGAGCCTGCTTCAGGTTCCTGATCTTCTGTGGAAAGAGCTCGTGGAGGTGTATGAGCATTTAGCTGAGAGAATACCTCCTTTTCTCCCAATGCTAAGGGATCCGGCTGGGCAGGCGGAGGGGGAGCATACACCATCATTGGAGACGGCGATGCAGGTCTGATAACACCAGCACCACTTGCCTCCTGCTCCTCCAAAAACCTATCCATGTAATCTGTGTGACCAGGATGTAAAGTATACTTTTTTTTCTCCAATCGTGCCTTATTTGCGAATATATCGTGTCTTTCCGTTTTCTTCCATATGTAATAGAATTGTACGAGTTCCCCAACTGACCGTGTCCGTACTTTGGTCTGTCTTATTAAATGAAAATCCTTACCATGTGTCTTGAGACCATTCTCAAAATTGCGACATTCCTCTTCTGACCACAAACTGGCATTGGCGGGTGTCTGGGCAGATATACGCCGTCGTCGTATTGCCTCTTCAATGTTGTGCCCACACTGCTGAAGCAAAAATAATGCTTCTTCATCATCACGAAGTTGCCTCCCCCGAGGGATGGCATCAACTCCTGTGCCTGAATTCATTGCACAGATTTTCTTCATGTAATCTTCAATTTCTATTTCATCCAAAACGGTAGGATTCCATAATAATTTGTCTTCATTTTCATAAGGGAGTGCATCGTCATAGCTGCATAGTCCTTCTGGTATTGCAGCTTGGTAATCGCTACCCACCATTATTGTTTTCTTCCAGTCGTCCTCATCGGGACTGTAGTCATAGTCGTCTTCCTCCTCGGAGGGCGGCCGCGATCCGGAGCGCAAACAACGCGTCGCCTCGGGACTCGCGGTTTCACTATATAACTGCTGCAGTCCACAGTCTGACTTCTCACTTTCGTCCATAACAACTTCGGGCCCTTCGGGCGCGGGGTTCGCAGTTTTGTCCATGTTTTTATCGTAACCGTATAATGCTAGTAGTTCCTCAAGGGGCATATCTCCTTCCCTCTGAAGACTGTTCAGCTCGGCGTCATCATCCTGTTGCTCGCCGGCTGCTAAAGCTTCTTCTTCTTCTAGTGTTCTTTCGTCATCGAAATCATTCACCAGCATATCAACAGACGGTTCAAATAGAGACTTGTCGTTCCCCACGTCCATGCTAGCATCATGCTCGTTTACATTTGCTACTAGCGCGCAATCGGTCATGACTATCACAGCATCAACCTATGGATGTTGTGCCCTTAGAACATTATAATAATTTATATGCACTGTTGATAACTCAATTAATAAAAAATAAAAAAAAATAAAAAACATAACAATTAAGACATTATCTGTTAATTTTTGAGCAAAATACGACGGACAAAACAAAAATATTTTGACACGAAATCAACCATGATAAACGATGTCTGTCAAACGTCAGTATGTCATGTCATGTCTCATGTCACGTAACGTTTTGTTTTTTTTCCGTTCATAAAGTACTAGCAAAGATCTCCAACACGACACTTCTTTTTAGTACTGCCAGGTAATATTCTGAATTCATTGCCATTATTTAAATAAAAAGTAAAAGAATGAATTTTAATCTGTATTGACAAATTAAAGAAGTTGGAAAGAAGGAAAAACAATAAACGTCAAATGGCACAACTTATCGCTGTGGTTGTGTATTTCGAAAAAGTATTAATGTGATTGTAATGAAAATGTATTTTGAGGAAATATTGCATTTTGTGAAATAATTTCTAGTTGTCCAGGGGAAGTAACAACTAGTACAATGTTGCGAAGCTTATTTTTTATAGTAACGATCGTTAAACTGACGCATAGTTTTTCCGACGTTGGAAAATGGGATTTACCGCTCAGTGGGGTAAGGATGTTTTTTCATTTTTTGGCAATTTTTTTGCATATTTTCCTAAATTAATGATAATGAACAGTAACCGTGGCTGTATGTTACAATGGTTTCGGCTTGATAAGTCTATTTTATATTCGTTTTCGTGAGCAATAATAGTCACACTTTTAACAATGATTGGCAAATGGGCAAATGTTTAAAAGTGTTTTTATACCTAGTTCAATGACGTAAACTGCATTTTGAAGCCTGAAATAGCTCATGCCGGCTATATGTCATGTCATGTCAACACGAATCCTAGACATCTTTCTCATAATTGTTTCACATAGGACATTTTGATGTGTATTTCCTCAGTGACTCTACCCATGTACTTCTGTGTAGTCCCTCAACTGATTTTATAGATCTCAAAAATGTACATTCACTACCTTCAAGTGAAATTAAATTCTAAATTGTATCACATTTTAACAAACAATGTAATTATTACAATGGGATGTGTACAGTCGCCTCGAGGATAGCAGGACTATCTTTAGGACACATGTGGCTCTAATAAACAAAAACCCTGTTTGGTAACAATGAAAAGGACGGAGCTGACAAAAAATCCACTTACAAGATGTGCAAGCGATTTTTTTCTACTTAATTGCCATACATGCAAGTTTGAAACTAGTAAAGAGCACAAGTTTTTTTCTTTTTTTACTTTGTGATAATAAAGTTATAGTTATATTTAATACTTGTTATAGTTCCCGGCTAACTTCTTGAGCAAAAGTTGTAGTAGTGGGGGAAACCCCACGCAACATACACTTAACTGACCAATGTGTGACGCGCATGTGACACATTCCTACCTGAACTAACCAATCGCGCGCGCAAAATATATTTCCCACCGTCGCGCCCCGCACCCCACCACCAATAGGACCTAAAAAACGCTACTATGCAGGTCTTTTTTATTGCTCAAGATGTCTGCCGGCAATTATACATTATGAATTATTATAAATAAATATTAAACAGTCTATCCTTAGCATTTGTCCTCGTTCCTACAATCTCAGTCAGTGACAATGTCAGTTTATCTTTTCCTTTGACTACCCACACTACCCAGTTAGCTATTGTTGCTGTTTGATAGGCAAATGACTCATTTGTTGATTGTCTGTTTGTGTGACCAACTTCTTATCTGTGTATATGTCTCATGTTGCTTCATATAGACAAACGTGTGTCAAGAAAGGGCCCACAATGGATGCAACTCTGTTTGCTTTACCTTATTGTGATTTGAGACCATACTCATTTTGTGCATACAATTAATTAATTAGGAGATAATAATAATTTAAATACAATGTTTAAAATTATTATAAAAGTTTATTGAATGCTGAATAATCTTTGTTACATTTCAATTTCAAGGTCCATTTATTGATAGATTCCAAAGGTTTAGTAAGCAGCCAGCTGATATTATTTATCTCACCCTACCATCTCCTTGGCCTGCCGAACATAGACAGTATTAAAAAAAATGTATACCTTAAAATTTCTTTATTTCTGCCAAGTTACTTAAAATAATAAAATAAAATACAATGAATTTGCCTTTCAATATTATGAAAAAAATATTTAATATTAATTACTTTATTCTCAGACAGGGAATTAAAAATCCAATTAAAATACCGTTATAATATTATCAGTTATCAATTAATATGTTTCTTGTAGTAGTGGTCACAGTATGATGTAGTTATGTGTGTTATCACTTGCACAGATAATCTGAAAAAGATAACAAATAGATTCTAACCTGGTTTAAGGAAATCTTCACTTGATATTATTACTAAGTGCTGCCTGCCAGCGGTGTTACCCACGTTTAATTTTCAGCAGCGTCATCTACTTATAAAGCGTCATTGACTATAAGAGTTTTGACCAACTCTTTTTGGATAAAAAGTACCCTATGTGTTAATCCAAGGTATCAGCTACCCACATACCAAATATCATAACAATTGGCCCCGCCATTTGAGCGTGAAGAAGTAACAAACATACTCACAACCTTTCGCCTTTATAATATTAGTGGAAATCCTTGATTAAAGTGTATCAATGAATCAAAATGTTTAATGGCAAAAAAGGCCGTAACTGGTTTTCTTTCGACATTTCTGTTGAGTGGCCATTTTACTTGTTCCCGAAGTGGTGGTAGTTTGTAAAGTAATCTGATCTTTTGTAAATGACAAGGGAAAGTGCCTGTGAAAGCCTAGTCCCCAAATAAATGATTGAGTTTGAAATCCGTCACACTTTAACAGGGGTTTTTTTTATTTGCAGGAGAGCTGTCAATTTCGACTTGCAAAATCATTATATAAAGATTCAACATTAAAAATAAGAAGTAAGTGTAAATAAAAAATTTACTGAGTAACCTGTGAGCAAAATGAAGGAATACTTTTTTAGGAGCATGAATTATACTTCTTTATTAAAACTTTTCGTTTTAATCTAAGACACTTTCGATTGTTACGATCTAGCATAAGGACTAATATGTAATAACATAAACTTCTAATATGGACGAATAGGGTATTTTTTTTTTACAATGTATTTTTTTTATTTTTCACGCAGTACACTGCGGGGAGGTAGATTCTGTTTTGACAGTGAGCTACCTATGGACGGCGACCATGTGTTCCCCTGATTACTTCCACTACTTCGAACAGGTAATAACTGCTTATATTTCTATCTGCAGTATGAATGCCATTATAATTGAATATACTCAACGCCAAAGCTTCTGGCTCACAGTTTATAAAACAATTGAAAATCGATTGTCGTTACACTGAGTAGGTACTTGCTTTTGTGTTTGCACTGCGTAACAAGTATGAGTTTCCAACTTCGTTTTATGACTACACACGCCAGGAGAACATAACCGCGAATTCAAATTCAACGTAAATATTTTATTTTATTTTATTTGGATAACATACAGTTACAGAATATATCTACTTAATTAATTACAAATTGTATACAAAACGTACTCATTTACAAAGTTTTCGCTAATATATCTGCATTGCTTTTCGATATTAAAAGTGATGCGCCAGGTCGCAGGTATTTGCGATGCGATGCGAATTCGCAGTTGTGTGGGAGCAGGAAGTAAAAACTTCTTTAGCGGCGCTTGGCACTTTTTTTAGATTGATAAAAAATGTTAAACTCGCGTCAGATCCGTAGCCCGATCGAAAAAGCGTAAGATTCCCTAACCATTCCAAAATATTCAAAAATGCACAACGTTAATGTTTAAGTTTCTGATAAATTGATAAAAAGTAATACAATAAATTCAATTAAGTACTTTAATAAAAATAGTTTAACCCCCACTTAATCGGCGATACTATATTAGACGACACGACAGACGGGCCCGAAATCAGTGGAAGTACATATTTGTGAACTTATCACGCACAATATACGATAGCACTCCACAGTGTAAGACCCGGTTTCCTCCAAAGCGGAAGGAGAGATGTTTAACTTTTCTATAGAATCTTGTGCCACGCGAAAAAGCGGGCGCGACCGAGCGGAGATGTGTGTAGCCGGGCGGCGCATCTCCTCCGCTCTCCACTTTAGTGGAAACCTAATGGAAATATGGGGAAGCGAAGTGTAGGGCGCCCTCCCTCCAGATGGACAGACGATTGGGGTCGTCTGACCATCTGGAGGGAAGGCGGCTGGAGGCGGATGGATGCGAAAAGCGGAGGATCGCATTTGGTGGAAGACATTGGGAAAGGCCTAGATCCAGCACTGGGTAGATACGGACTGATGATGATGATGATGAATGGAAATATCCCTCATCTAAAGTCGAAATCGGCTTGTTGTCTAATCCGTCGGTCCACTTAGCAGGAACTACTGAGTAGCTTATCTATCAATTTCCTCGTTAAAGAATGTCCACAATTTGCAAACATATTTTGTTTAATATTGGATTAGAAACAGTATAATAAATATCACTAGTTCTGACCTTCAACGGAATATCCGAAATTTGCGTGTCGATTCTAAACGCAATGGCAGACCTTGAGTGTGCGTGCGTACCCTTGCTAAAATGTTATATTTGTCATTCACCCCGGCTTGCGTTGGACGGCCAGTAAATAGTATATATAAAATGTTTTGTCCTGAATGACTGGCTGATAGGTCAACGCACTGATGTCGTAGAGACCTGAAACTTGAATAGTGTGTTTTTGTATGACGTAGTCTTCCGATACAAGAGGTTTTTTGGAAATTCCTACGAGAAAGCGGGATAAAGGAAGTAGCGGGTATCGCCAGTAGTATATATTTTATTGATGTTCGGAACGCAAATTACCTATACGTCAGTAGGTTTGTTAGTAGGGAGAAGTTTTTTAAATATAAAGTCCTGCTATTTTTGTGATTCAAATAATATTTGTTGTTTAAAATAACACAGATTATGATTGTGTACGCAGTATGTGATGCACAGTATTACTGTTGCCAAATCATCCTACGCCAATTTAACTTTTCTTTGAAAAAGTATTTGTGCAGTCTTTTATGACAGTAAATTTTACTATTAGGAATTAAATAAATTTGTTCATCTTTGTTCAGCTTTTGCCCATAGAAACGATTTTTCTGTACGGTTGACTATGTCTATGATATCGGATGAATTGGAATATTTATACAAAAGATAGACTAAGATTCAAAATATAGATAACAACCAGTTTCTGAAACGCGTTTTAATTTTAATTCCACAGTCTGGAGCTATCTGTTTTTTCTTCTTTAGTTTGACAAGTGACAGCCTAAACATAATGTGTCGTTAACTTTAAAAATGGTTTTGATCAACTAAAAGAATTATAATATTCTTAATTTCCAGCAAGTAGTGGAATGTAGCAATAATTTGTTACGTAATCAAAAAGAAGATGGCAACATCACAGAGTTGGAAGCGCTCAAATATGAGAGGAGATATCCATGTCCGAGCAGAAATTATGTTAAGATACAGAGTGCAGATAGCAAAGCCGCGGGTGCTTCCAAGAAAACTGACGCGGTGTCTGTAAGTAAACTGTTTATTTTTTCTAAATTTTAATCTAGGTACGATGTGATTACATACAACATTTTTTACGTACGGCCCGCCTGATGGTAAGTGTTCATCGTAGCCTAATGGACGCTTGCAACACCAGGGGTATCACACGCGAGTTGCCGACCCTGTAAAAAAAATATGCCCCTTATTATGCAATGTACTATAATTAATTTCCTCTTAAAATCTTCCTCATTCCCTTGACATCCAGACTCGAGATAAGCAAAAATATCATCACGTAAGTACTAGCCTACCCTTAGACCCTATACACATGTACACACGTTGGCGTCGCGTTTCGTGCTACATTGAGCTCTTTATGTAAAGGCGTGTACGCACGACCGAACACGAACACGGAACATGTGGTTCGCACGTGTGGACGTAAATTAGCAAAGCGAACATGAGCACCTACAAACATAGTTCTACTTGTGTTCGCGCGCAACCACTCACGACCAAACAAGAACATGGTGTCGAACAAAAGAGGCTACCAAGCCTTACTCTTTTGGTTCGATGTTCGTGTTAACAATGTTCTTGTTCGGTCGTGCTGAGAACATCGTCCACACAGAACAACCAAATTGGATCGACACGAACACTTTTGACGAACAAATTGTTTGATGTTCGTTAGTGGTATGCACTTGCGAACAAAGTGTTCGTGTTCGATGTTCACCATGTTCGTGTTTGGTCGTGCGTACACGCCTTTAGACCTCACGATGAAATGATTGCAACTCCGCGATGGATGGAATGAAACGCAACGAAAGCACGCGTCGAATTAGCTCTTTCTGGACAAGTTTTTTTTTAATATACCACAAAGGTGGCAAACAAGCATACGGTCGGCCTGATGGTAAGCCGTCACCGTAGCCTATAGACGCTTGCAATATAGACCGATAGCGCTGGGCTAAAATGAGGTCATAAGTTTCAAAAACTCTAAAGTTGTTGATTTCTCGCCTGTGGACACGGTCGTACCTAAGAACCTTATTATTGCGTTTTGTGTCACATCTGTCACTTGCATTTTCCGCAATTCGATGGTTTGTGGTTGATTTTACTTATATAAATCAAAACTGACAAAATTAATTTAAAGTTTAAAATAATTTTGGTATCTTATCTAGGATAGCCTGCGGAGTGTACAAACCCAGTTTGTGTCATCTTCGGCCAGAGCAAAACTGAAATAGGGTCAATATGTAATAACAGTACAAAAAAAAAATTACAATAGGTTGTATAACTATTTCCTATCTCAGATCACTTACATAAGGCCAATAAATAAATTTGTGCCAAATTAAGACATGCAATGTTAATATTTTCAATTATTTTCCTATTTAAAGCTACTAACGCTGCAAAAAAATATTACAGTCATTAGAGTTCACATATTTAATATCATAATTGCATGAAAAATCTACATTGTAAATTTGTGTCATTTTCATGCACGTTCTAAATGAAAATAAAACACCAAAACAATAATTTCGGTCGAAACGGGCGTACGCGCGCAGGCGGCGATGGGCGGGGTATACGCTACGCACGCACACAAGTTCGTTCGGTACCTACGATATCATGATGATGAACAAATCGCACCCTCATTCAATTCGAAAAGGACGTAACCCGAAAAAGTAGATTTTTCAGTAAAAGCTTTATTTTTAATCGTAGAAGAATGATTTTAACATCAATAAAAGGAGAAAAAAATAATGCATTGTTGGTTGTTTTCAAGTCAGTTCAATAGTTTATGGTTTTTTAGAAATAAGAAAATTAAAATATTATACTAGTTATCAAAATGGACTTTAAATATAAAATACTAAGTTTTCGAGTTTAAGCCAAATTTATTTACAAAATAATGTATATTACAAAAAGTATGTTTTATAGTACCAAACAATTTTGCGAGAATAACTAAACTTACTCCATTTTTCCCCTGTGTCAAATTTGTTATTTAGGCCCATATCAGTTACTTACTCCTTTTTTCAATTTAAATATTTGTAATAGGTAATGTGATTGTATTATATTAATAAATAAAATAAAATAAATATAATACAATCACAGAGTACGTATTTTAAATTTCAACATAAATATAAATAAGTATTCAGGTTACTATAAAACTACCAAACTAGTTCATTTAATGGCAGCCCCCGACGGATTTTCTTAAGGTTTTTTTAATTAAATTCATAGCATAAATTCTTTAAGTCGGGGGTTTCAAAATTATTTTATCCTTTTTCAACTATGTTTAAACGGTCGTGGGTTTTTTCAAAATTTTTAATTTTGCTTTTATTTCAAACTTTTTTGAGAGCAAGGATATTATTACGTAAATTGTACTCTCAAAATTCAAAACTTTTATTACGAACTATGGAACTATACGCCACCGGCGCCGGTCACAAACCGAAGACACAGAAGAATGGCCATCGTCTTTTGCTCCCCTCCCCATATAAATATTTGATTCACTTGACGCAACGGACAAGTAGGGCCTATTTGTAGTATTTGTCCGTTGCGTTGCATCGAGTCGATTTTTTCAAATATTTGACAGCCATTACCTATCAAAAGTATGGAAAATCGATGACACGACGCAACGTAGCGCACAAGTGAGGTCTCACTGTAATGTTTAATAAACGCGGATTTTTTTTCTTTCTTTAGAATTTTTTGAGTTTTTAAATCACTATTCTCTACAGAAATAATTTTCACCTATCAAGAAAGTTCTATCGAGTTTCTTTATTAATATTTTGTAGCTAATATAAATTATATCACTGCAGTGCCCCCTAGTGAGTTCCTACCGTAATACCTATTTATGAACCCTCACTAATCAACCAGAAACCCATTACAAATGAAAACCGCAACAGAAACAGACTAATATTTTTAGTTTTGCACAAACAAATGTTTACTGCAGCGCCCCCTGGTGAGTTGTCACCGTGACACCTATCTAAGAACATGCTCCAATCAAACCCGAACCTATCACTGAAAACTGCATCAAAATCGGACTAGTAGTTTTGGAGATAAATGGCAACATTGGTTTGCACAAACAAACAAACATTCTCTCACCCCAAACGCATATACCGTCTCCGTTCCGTCGTGGGTAAAAAGAGGAAAGCACAAGATCACATTACGTCAGAAATACTGAAGGCTTTAGGCGACGCGTTCATCGACTTATTGCACGAAATCTGCACCTACACTTGGCGACATGGCGACTGGCCCAAAGACTGGTCAGGCCGATCAGAAAATGCGACAACTATTGCACTCTTGCTCTGATCTCTCATGGCAGCAAAATCTTCCTTGCGCCACATACTGAACAATCGCAACCTTACGTTTTTTGGATTGGCAAATGCAGCGAGAACAAGCCGGATTTGTGAAAGAAAAGGATACACGCGAACAAATCCTGAACCACCAACAACTTATTGACGACCTCCGTGGCGTAATGGTTACCACGCCAGACGGTCACCCAAAAGGTCCCGGGTTCGAATCCCGGTCGGGTCATGATGAAAAACGAACTTTTTCTGATTGGCCTCGGGTCTTGTGTTTATCTATAAATGTATTTGTTATAAAATATAATATTGTTGAGTTAGTATTCCATAACACAAGTTTCAAACTTACTTTGGGGCTAGCTCAATCTGTGTGAATTGTCCCTATATATATATTTATTTATTATTATTGAAAAAGCATACAAGTTCAACACGCCTAACATTATGTGTTTTGTCGACTACAGTAAGGCCTTCGACTGCGTCAACTGGAAACTTTTGTCGAGAATTCTAACGAAGCTTAGCGTGCGGCCGCATCTAACTGCGCTGCTGCAGAAACTATACTGCAACAAACAGGGAATCATACGAGTCGATAAACTGACGTCACAACCTTTCAGTTTTGACTTTTAAGAGAGTAAGGCAGGTACTGACTCCCATTTAGTTCAACGTTTATAGTGAATACATTGATAAGGTGTACCTGCAAAAACTGGAAAGGTAGTCACGATTGGTGGCGAGAAGATAACGAACTTACTACGTTACGCCGACGATACCACACTGTTAGCTGCCAACGAAAGCGAGATGATCACCTTACTGAACAGAATGGAACAGGTCAGTGAAGAACTTGGCTTTTCCATAAACAGCAAAAACTAAGATCATGGTGGTACACCGCACGCAGAAGCCAGAGGTCACTGGCGCGCTTAACCAGAAAATAGTTCACAGTTTCACTTACCTGGGCTAAGAATGTTATGTCACAGCTACAAAGAGTTTGAGTAGAAAGAAACATCTCCATAAATACAAAACGCTAGTTGGTGACCACTCCGGTGTTCTCGATTTTCATATATGGTGCCGAGACCTGGACCCCAAGGAAAGCGGATGGAGGAGACTACTGTAAATCCCATGGACGGATCATTGCATCAATACTCAAAGAGCTCAATATATCTACAAGGCTTTCTACCATCTGCCTCCGTAGAATTCTTGAATTCTTCGGCCACATCGCCAGGAAACGTAAAGACGTCCTCAAACGACTTTATTTTCACTAGCAAAGGGACGATAGAAGACCTAGGGGGGCCCGAATGCGTTGGTCTGGCCAAATCCGCACCGCTCTCGACTTTTATGGAGCTATTCACGCCACCGCAGATAGGAACAGGTGGCGGAACATCATCAGAGAAAAGCTGCTTTCTAGACGTGTTCACCCTTACGTTGCCTCCGTTGGCTCCCCGTGCTCAGTATTCAGTGTTGTGAATCGGTGCAACAAATTATTCTTAGAGGAAAAAAGCGGTAATCGATATTTAAAATTATTTTTTATGAATATAGTGTTTATAAAGACTAGCATTATAAATGACAAATCGGAATAAGATCATAATATTTATTACATGCTGTTTATTTTGTATAGGTATTAAATTTTAACGAAAAGCATCATAATCTTCAGTATGTCCTATTGGTCAATTTATTCTTTGCGTTTTATCACAAATTCCTTTTTCTCGAAAATCACACATTCAGTTTTTTTTAAAACAAAGTTTCGTGCATAAAATAATTCGACGTAATACCACTTATGTCTTTATTACCCTGGGGGTGTGAAATATGTGCCTCTCCTACTGACTCCTACCTATAGAGATAAAAACCGTTTCCTGTTGGAACAACTGCTACGCACAACTAATTTGCGAATTTTGTTTGCCCCTCCCGCGCGTCCGCTTTCTTCGCCGCGCTCGCCCTTCGCGCGAAGTTTGGTTATTTTTTAATGAAATAATAAGATTTCGTGCATAAAAACAGCACAAATTATGAATAGTGTTTTGTTACACTACAATAATCTTATAGACGTAACTTTAGTAACTTGCATTTTCTTTTGTGGCTTTAACAGAGTGTTGTAATAAAAAATTAAATAATCAATAAATATCGTGGATGAATTCGACACAAAATATTTTGAATAACAGATATCAGTAATTTGAAACGCTTAACATATATTTAACTTATTGTAATATTTTTTAGAGCTAGTTGGGTGACGTTTTAGGTACTGATTAAATATCAGGATTTTCGTGGACAGAGATGACACAAAATGCTTATGTATATTAGTTAGTACTTCGTTATTATCATGAAAGTAAATTTTTTGTCTCTAATTATCTTTTCGTCCAAAACGGATCGAAAAGACAAATACCTAAATTTCTACCTATGCAAGTACCTAGGATGACACAAACTAATGTATTAGGTTGGGTAAATGGCCCGAAAACTATATGCGAAATACAAGCAACTTTAATGTTTTTGAAACATCAGAACCTAGCGCTACAGGTCTAATACCGGGGGTATCACTCACGCGTTGCCAACCCTCCCCCCTCCCCCCACCAAGTGGAGCTCTGGAGACCTTTCAAAAACCGACCAAAAAGGGCGAACCAAACCACTTTTTTTTTCAGGATCTCCTGGCTCAACCCTTGTACACAGTGGACAAGGAAGGTGTGTACGAGTTGACGATGTCTGTGATCAGTGATAAAAAATTCAACATAACAGTAGAAGTTGAGATGAAATCCCCATACGGATACTTGTCTGCGGCTATGTGGCCGCTTATGGTGGTAAGTTGGAATTCTATTGATTTATTTATTAGGGTGAAACACCCAATTATCAGCACCATTGTACCAATTATCGCCAGTAATATTATAAAGAGCTTTTAAGCAGATAAAAATATGTTTTAATACGAATATCATTTATAAATAAAAAAAATATTTTAATAAGGCGAAAGTTTGTATGTTTGTTACTTCTTCACGGTCAAATGGCTTGGTATTTTTTTATGATATTTGGTATGTAGGTAGCTGACACCTTGGATTAACACATAGAGTACTATTTATCCCGAGAAGTACGCGATTCTCGTAGGATTTGGTCAAAAGTCGCGTCGAATGTGAAAACGGTTGTAATATTAAAAATATTTGCAGTTCTTCGGTGTGATGTGCGGCGTGTACACAGTGCTGTGCACTGGCTGGCTGGTAGTGTGCGCGCTGCAGTGGCGGGACCTGCTGCGCATCCAGTACTGGATCGGCGCCGTCGCCATGCTCGGCATGATCGAGAGCGCCACATATTACGGGGTTTACTCCTCGATTAATAAAACTGGGTGAGGATCCTTGAACTTAATGTAGAAACGCTTTAATAAAATCTTAATAATGTTTGCATGCCTGTATAGGTAAAGAGCGCGGGAAACAAAAATTGTAACATCATTGTAACTTACCACGTTTTTGCAAATAAATTTGATTTGATTAGACCATAGTCATCCATTGTGTATTTCTATTTTCTTACATGGTCAATACTTATGCCCAATTATAATTTGCTTATTTCAAAACGGTTTTGTGTTTGTTGTTTGCTACCTTGAGAAAATAAATTTTGTACCAATTTTTTTTATGTTGTCTTCCTCATTCGTGTTCTTTGCAAATTGCCTAGTGTCAAGTAAACAGCAGAAATGTATTCATGTAGTATATCATTTATTTCATATCGATTTGTATTTTAAATCAGACTATTGTTTGGAGCCTTCGTGCCAAATAATGGAACAGAATATATTTAAAGATACTGAATATAGTAGCAAAGATCTGCGCCACGAGAGATGAGACCAGGGCGTATCACGTGATCGACTTGCGCCAGTAGACGATTTCTATACATTTTACTAGAAATCTTCTACTGCGCAAGTCAAATCAGCAACCAATTTTATTGTAAAAGCGCGGATTGTAATTGTTTTATACGTTTTTGTTCCAGGTATTTCAATTTAGGCGCTTATATGTTCGCGGCTTGGCTCTCTGTCGCTAAGCGTGCGCTCGCTCGAATGCTAGTCATAATCGTGTCCCTGGGCTTCGGGATAGTGAAGCCCCGGCTGGGTCCCGCCCTGCAGCGGGTGGTCGGCACCGGCGTGCTGTGGGGGGTCTTGGCCGCCATCAACGAGTGGCTTCGGCTGCACCACCGCGCCTCCGACTCCAACAAGGTGTTGCTGCTGTCGGAGGCGCCACTGTCGCTGCTCGACAGCGCCATCTGTTGGTGGGTGTTCGTTTCGCTCGCGCACACCATGAGGACGCTGCAGCTGCGCAGGTATGCCCATTGTATGCTTTATTCTTTAATAGCGTTCTAATTGGGACATATTCAGTATAAACAAACATATCACAACTTTAGTTACTAACAGAGATCGGCGCAAAATATTTCACACAATTTTATAAAACAATCTGTAATAAGTACATCATAGTTTTTTTTTGTTTTAAGGAGGCTTATGTCCATCAGTAAACTTCTTGTGGCCAAGATAATATTATGAAAGTCATGGCTTTGGTCGTTTAACGTTTTAAAATATTATTTTCAGTAACAAATACAATGAATGAAAGATATTGGATCAGTGTACGTATCAAGTTGTTTACCGACTGTATCACTTTATTCTATTACAGAAACACAATCAAGCTGAAACTATACAGACACTTCACGAACACGCTGATCATGGCCGTGATATCGTCGGTGGTGTTCATGCTCTACTCAATCAAGACTTACAGGGTGCTTGATTGTATCAAAGTGAGTTCAAGATACTTTTGTATTGTGTACACCTGCCTCCGTGGCGTAATGGTTACCACGCCAGACCGCCACCCAGGAGGTCCCGGGTTCGATCCCCGGTCGAGTCTTGATGAAAAACTTTTTCTGATTGGCCTCGGGTCTTGGATGTTTATGTAAATATGTATTTGTTATAAAATATAATATCGTTGAGTTAGTATCCCATAACACAAGTTTCGAACTTACTTTGGGGCTGGCTCAATCTGTATGAATTGTCCCTATATATTTATTATTTATATTTATTTACCTGCACCACACGTGCCACAAAATCTATCATAGTATTATTAAACAGATAATATAATATTTATAATTTCGAAAGACTTGCTGGTCGGATTTGCTACTCAAAAAATGACATATAGATGCTATAAATGTAACCTTCGATCACAAAAAAACAGTGTAACAAAATAATTGTATTTTTTCCATATTTTACGAATATAATTAATTTGAAAGCGGAATAAAAAAAATTGTTATTGTTTTCTATTTTAATATTCTCAAGTGAAAATAATCTGTACCTAGAAATGTCGTTGTATTTTTATAAAAAAGCATTTTTCGTAATTTTAAAAATGTTACTGTCCACCATACACGATTGTCGTTCGTGTGCAGGACTGGCAGGAGGTGTGGATGGACGAGGCGTACTGGCACATGCTGTTCGCGGCCGTGCTCAGCGTCATCATGGTGCTGTGGCGGCCCACCAACAACAACCAGCGCTACGCCTTCACGCCGCTGCTCGACAACGCGGAGGACGACGACGGTATATTCCAGTGGCTTTTACTTTTATATTCACACGTAAAATTACTGTCTACGCGCATTTAGCTCTTTTCGAAATTGTGTTTAAAATCTAGCATTTTTTTTTTTTGGTTAATTATTTAAATTATTCAATTTATTTAATGTCAATTTATAATAGGACTTTGAACCATACTTAATCGTAAACAGTATCCCTCTACCCGTATCAAAGACTGAAATATGAATAATTTTAATAATAGAAAACCTTTTTTCTGAGAACAGTACATGCGAGACTTTTAAACTTTTAAGGTACTGCCAGACGATCGCACTTGGTCCGATATGCGAACCATGTCTTGTAGCGCACGAATATGGTCCATTCGATTGTCCGCCATCGGACCAAGTTAGTCTTTCACCTTTAGACGGCACTGAAGTTGGTCCTTGTCGTTTGTATTAAAATGTGACGTATCTATTACAGAAGAAGAGGAGCAATTCGTGAATGACGCATACGGCGTTAAAATGCGCGGTACAAGTATAGCAGGTAACAGTGACTTACCAGCTGAAACTAGGGATACATCTCAACCGGATCCCACAAGCAACTCTCTAGATTCGGATCTACGGTGGGTCGAAGAACACATACCAACGAGCACACTCCCCTTATTAGATTCAGACGAAGAGATAATTAACACCAAGTTTGAAGTGTCGAAAATGCAGTAAATACTTAATGTTGTGTATAAAATATGTAATTTGTGACTTTTGTAGTTTTCTTTTGTATAACCTTACTTCTGTGCGCGATTTAAATGTGCTTATAGACGATCGAATTTGGTACGGGCGCACCACGTACGCTGTCCGGTACCACACCATATTCGATCATGTAGTGCATGGTTCGACGCACATTATTGTTATTATTATCGGTTCGGCTATTATACTCTACAGAAACGGTGGTGGGGTGTGTTGACCGGACTGTTCGACCCCGCACAGGTCGGTAGTGCGGGCCGGACCAAATTCGATCGTCTGTATTTACCGGAATCATGTTGGCGTGAAGCGAAACTTGTAGAGAGAAGAGGAAAGAAAAATTAAATAGATTTGAAACTTTTATTATTACATACACAATTTAAATATAATATGTTCTTTAGACATGATCTTTGGTATATAAAATATAAGTTTGACATATGGCCACACATTAAATAGTAAAATGGAAGGTAAATTTAAAAGTCAGTCATTACTGGAATTCTGAATACATCATAAAATACATTTTTTAAGTATCCTCAAAAACTATCAAATACTTTGTGCTAAAATATAAACATCTAATGCTAAAACATACGTAGTCTTTTAAAAAAATATACCTACATAATTTCATGGGAGTCATATTTGTATGACTATACAATTGAGCTTATGTTCATGACCGTTCCAAGTTAGAATGGGATTCGGTTCAGATGAAGTGGATTACGATGCGTATAATAAAAATTAGGGACTCTTAAATGTTCTTTTGGTCTGTTTTCATCTCAAATTGGCATATTTATTCAAACAATAGTTTGTCCTTCCTTGGAGCATTTTTATAGCCTAGTTTTTATACATTTCATAATTATAGAAACTACTTTCTACCTTTTTTATTAGCCATTTAAACCCACTGTTAGGGAGGGAGAGGATAATTCCTCTCCTCAATTTCAAGAATAATTATTGAAAAAAAATTATTAACATTTCATTATAAATTCCAGACAAAGAAGTTTGTATCTCCCTAATTATTATGCAGGACAGGACCTTCGCTAGACAACGGAAGCGAACATGCTGAGCGCGTCTATTTTCGTCAAACAATAATAAAAATGTCTTTCCTTTTTAAAATTCATTCACAATAAAAAAAAACTATTATACCTTAAACGCAGTTTTCAATAAATTGGAAGATTAGAATACTCTATTCCCCTTATTAATAAACAAAGATCAGTCAAAGTTTTAACTTTTGTTACTTTCGCACTTCTGTAAATTTTCCTTATGAACTACAGTGACAAAACAGATTTTATTTAATCCTTGGCTGATCCTTTTTTATTAATATGGAGATTAGTTTTTTGTCTCTGGAAGTATACACATTTCATACGTAACTATAAAACTATTTGGTTCAATAAAATGTAAATGATCCTATAAACAGATAGTTATATTTTAAAGTTAGTTATTATCATAGTAAAAATTGTAATCCTCTGGTTCCTCAGGTATATGTGGAGGATCTTTGGGTATATCAATGCCTTCTGCATCCAGCAACCTTACTTTGATGTCCATAGACAAGAGTGTTTCTAAATCTGACTCGAATGACTTGCTGGACATCTTTTCCTTCAAGAGTGCATTGATACCATCTGTCCAATAATCAAATATCTGTTCGTCCGGAGCCACATAGTCTAATGAGGGCAATTCAGATGATTTTAACATCAATGAAAATGCCAGGTGAGGTGTAATCTTTCTCCCCTTCAGGTCTTTCATGTGAGGACAGTCTTTACCCACAACAACACATTTAATATCAGCCACAGGTAATTTATTACCCAGTTCTTCTAAACTAGGCGTGCTTTTCTCATCGCAATCACCATAATGCAATACTTTATGATTAGGCGAAAGACGAACAAACCAAAATTTGTCCTTTGTTCTTTGTGGTCTGGATGCATATTTCTTAAACCTTGTACCACCAACTAAAACTCCAAGCCTCTGTTGCTGTATTAGTTCAATAATTTCTGGAGTTATTTTCTCTTTAAGTTCTACTATGGGTCTCGCGTGGGACTCCCATACCTCTCTATTTGTACGTTCCTGTTGCCATATTTGTCGTATTTCGGCGTATGTTAGCTGGTTGATTTTCTGGCGGAATTTGTCGAAACTCATGGGTGACGCAGATAATGCTCGACTTATCTGTTCTTTTACAACACTAGATACTTTGATAAAGTCCTCTGTGGTGGCTTTCATTTCCTTCCATGTTTTATTTAGTAGTACAATACAAATGCAGAATAATTCTTCGAAAGGATGATCGTGTGTAAACAGTAATGGGTGGTAAGTCTGACATTGCTCGCTGGGAGGTTCTCCGATGTGTAAGATGTCACACAATTGCTTCACAAGCTCCACACTTGTCTTTCCAAATGGACATTCATGTTCGTCAGCCCTGCAACTATTTTCTAATACAATTTTTGTATAATCTTCAGCATAATTTCTAGCGAAATACAACATGCAGTCCAATGCTAAAATACCAGGTGGCACTTCATTGAAATCTTTAATAGGATCAATCTCACATTTGAAACCAAGTTTCTTTGAATCTTTTGAAATACTTCCGGGCTGTCTCCTTGTGGTCACTTCCATGTTGAAACTATTGTCATTCTCAAAAGCTATTCTTCTTAGTTCTTTGATTTTCTCTTGGGAATCTTGTTCATGGTAGTCTGCCCTTAATCTCATCTTAGGTTCAAGTAGTCCGAGCATTAATGTCTGTAAGACGTACAACTGATGAGATAGCTCTGACCCCATTGAATCTTTATTAACAGTTTTGGAGAAGTCGCCAGCACCAATAAGATTCTCGTATATGACATTACGGACTTGTTTTGATGCTAAAGTTGCAGCTATAGTTTTCTTTTTAGTTGTATCTGCTTTCGTGAAAATAGCATTAATAAGTGCTATAGCGTTCTGTTGGATTATACTGTCACTATGTAAATGTGATACAAGACTCGGTATAGTTATTTCCTTTTCAACATGTGACTTCTTCCCAGAGCTGTTAAGTACAATATTTTCAAGTATAGACAGGCCTGCCTGAATTACTTTAGGATCTTGTGCGCTCGCTTGATTACTGATAAAACTAGCAACTCTGTTAATAAACGGATTCTCAAGGATGTCCCAAGAGATAATACCGTGATCCATTAGTTCGACAAACGTAACTAAAGCGAATTTGAGAGCGTCCCCTTTAAACCTCCCATTTTCTATAGTGTTAATGATGAGTGACAAACCTTTTTTGCTGATAAACTCATGAGCAAAAGTTAAATCGCTACTCAGTGTAGCGAGTTTTGTAAGAGCGAGGGTCTGCTCAGCGTCTCCTCCGTGGTTAATCTTCGCCAGGATGTCCTGGACAGTTTTGGCTGGTGATTGTTCCAATCGTAAAACAAGACCATTTTTAATTTCATTCCTGTTTTTTTCTGTGATATAATTCTGGTTATTCGTCTCGGAGAACTGTAGAGCGTAGCTGTCAGGGTCAGGGAGACCCCAAGTCTTGCAAAGCAACTGTATGATGCTTGATAGAGGTTGACTTTGGTCAAATTCGATCAATTGTGCTACCTTTTCGGGCGCATTCACCATTTCCACAGCAATTTTTAGGATTGTAGAATCCTTTTCTCTCGTCGCTGACGGCATTTTTATTGGCTCCGTAGACATTTATTTACCATTTGCTATACAATCACATCAACAACTTCACCATAAATTACCACACCTCAAAATAATCTTCGAGTGAGACGGATGATAAATAAAATACAAATGTCAAATTGTGTATTCATTCTTCTTGTCCTTCCTTAGTGATGTGATTACTATTACTACAGCGTCTAGTGATGTACTTCGAAGTAATCGTTTGATACAGGATTAAAATCAATGTGTATTTAATTTGATACTTCTCATTGTTTTTTATTGTCTGTGTTATACTAATTTTTTTTTATTCCTATTTATTGATCACTAGCTTCTCCCCGCGGCTTCGCTCGCGGTTAATTTTATGACATAGTCATAAGTCATAGATCTCGTTTTCTTAAAAAAACAACCCATTGCGCGACTTGTGGCGCCAGCCATCAGGCCGAAATTAGAAAAATCTATTTCCCCGTAGTAATGAATGAATACTTTCACGGGATAAAAAGTAGCCTATGCTAGATCACAGGCTGGGCTCGCTCTGTACTGTACCCCTGACAATAATGTATACAATTTTTTATAATGACCGGCTGCTTAGTCAAGCCGTGAAGGAATAACAAACAAACAAACTCACTTTCTCATTATATAGGATTTTGACTCAACGTTCAAATAAATGCAACAATTTAATATTTTTATTTAACCGACTACGTTTCTTTTAATGTATGTTCATCATTCTCTAAACTTTAGATTAATAATTTCGTACTTTTGTGCTTTAGAGTCTAAAGCATAAAAGTACGAAAATATTAAACCAGTGTTTCTGAAACTGTACCTAGGTGGGCAAAAATGCACACTCTTTTTATCTAAGGTATAGCCTTAGATTACAGGTAGACAATCAAATCTAAACTAAAAGAATTAAAACTAATGAATACATAACTAATTAAACATTATGGTCTTCAAGAATATGTAAAATATAAGACAATAGAAAAAATATAGATAAGTAAGCATTGCATAATACTAGAATAGAATGTACTTTGGTTGTTCTAGATTCCACAGCTGTAATATCTAGAAACTGGATCTTTCAATTAGTTAAAAGTACCAACTCTGTAACGTGATCTTAAATAAATGAGACAGTTAGCATTAGTGATTATACGAGTTGATTATTTATAAAGTCACATTCAACTAACAACTTGGCGATGCAAATTGTGCATCCTACAGCAAAAGAAACTATTATTAATTTAAAAAAATGCAATTGTTTATAAAATTAATATTTTTTTGTACTTGTATTAAGATAAGCAGCGTGTATGGTTTCCGATGTGATAGACGTCCTTATGGAACCACTTCGCAATCTTCAGCACCTGATGGCCGATTTAAATTAACAGTATTAGGCACTGAAAATACTTATATACCCGACCAAGTTTATACAGGTAGGTCACTTTTTAATTAAAGCTTTCATAACTTATCGTAATGAATCAATCACTAAATAGCTTTACAAATATTTGGATAGATTGATGCATCTTGGGCTTTTCCGTGTATTAGAGGCAACGTTAAGTTTTCGCTCACGTTATTGATAAGACGACAGTTATTAAGCAGAGTCAGTGACAAACAGGTGGCCTGAAAATATTGACACCAGATAATCCTCAGTTGACCGTGACATTAAAGCACTATGAAGTTAACCATGAGTTAACCTGTTAATAATTTTTTTTATTTAAAATTGCAGTACAAATAAGTGATACTGACGGGGAATCTCAGTTTGTCGGTTTTATGATATCAGCTGAAGGTGACGTAGTGCCAGCTCCTGGGAACACAAGGAGGCTGATATCCAATTTCCCCGGTGAAATCCGTCCACAAAACGAGATAACAGCTAAGTTTAGCGAACGCTGCGTTTATTCAGTGGAGCATGCTTCTATTTCTCTAAAATCTTCGGTCGAGGTAAAATAATCTTTATCATTTCTTTCGTAAAAAACTACTTTCCAACTATCGCCAAAAATAAATTTTATCGCGAAAAGAAAAATTGACAGAACTCCTTTCGCATTTATAATATTTATTTATCTCTATAACATTTTGGGTTTAAGTGTATTTTGTTCTCGTTTCACAAACGGGCCTTTAAAATTTTTTTAGTGTCATTCCTGTAAGATAACGCATGTCAAATTTATTTAGGCATATTGGAAAGCCCCTCCATCAGGCAACGGATGCGTGACCTTTAGAGCTATGGTGGCAGAAAACGAGGATACCTGGTATGAAGATGGTTCGCCATTAACACAAAAGATATGTGAAGACATCCGACAGCCAGACGAAATGTCGCCCACAATTAATATGGATTGCCAGATTTGTGATGAAGCTAAATATGAGGTAGATTTGTGATAAATTTTTTTGCAAGCTCTTTTGAATTGGCTTATTTTGCTACCACTTGCTCTGTTAAAATTGTCCTGATGCAAAACAATAAGGATGATAATAGACATTTTAGTTCGAATATACCTATCAGATAGTAAATAAAACTCAAGTATTTTTTTAATGTAATACGGCAGACAAACAGGCAAGCGGGCCTGATGGAAATTGCCTATGGACATCAGCAACACCGGGGGCATTACCAATGCGTTGCCCACCTCTGATGAGACCTCTAATGTACCTCTTAAATAGTTCCATGTCATAGTCTTAAGGAAGTATATTAAATACATAGTAATAAATATATTTTTATTTAGGTGAGATTTACGGGCATGTGGTCAAGGAATACCCATCCGCAGATGTACCCTGAAAACGACTGGATTCCACGGTACAGCGACCTAGTAGGTGCATCACATTCGGCTGATTATATTCTATGGGCACCTGGTAGCCTTGTCTCTAATGGATTTAAAGATCTGGCAGAACATGCCAATTCCAGTATATTGGAAGGTGAAATTTTTGAAAAGGTAAATAAGCAACAAAATAGCGTGAATTATTAAAAAATGTAATGCTTCTTTTTCTGACGGAACATTCTTATAATTATATATGTACGTTTAGTTTCGATTGTTATGATTATCGTCTTGATAATTTTTACCAGGTAGGCGACGGAGTACGCACCATGATAAAGGGCAAAGGGCATGGCCATCCAAAAATGAGTAACCCAACATACTCAATCTTCAGAACAGATAAAGTTAACCATCTTATATCAGCTGCAGTTGCATTATATCCATCACCAGATTGGTTTCTTGGAGTAAGCAAATTCGAGTTGTGTCAACCGAATAATATGTGGTTGCCTGAACGGGAATTGAACTTGTTTCCTTGGGATGCTGGGACAGATAATGGGGTATCTTATGAGGTAAGTCTTTCCAGTTCACTTAAATTATATAAATAATATGTTATCTTTAACTGAAAATTGAGTATGTATTGCAAACAAAAATTGAGTGTTGAAATGTGACTGATGACGCTCTATCATGCCTACTAGTTTGTGGTAATTAATTGTTACGTTTGATATTTTAGTCACTGAACGTTGAGACATATCCTCAAGATACAGTGTCTCGAGTTCAAATGAGCTCTTATGATAAGAACTCGCCATTTTATGAGATCGACATGAAAGATATGCATCCATTCGGCACACTTAGTATTAAACTTATTAAAACTTACCATAGAACATGTGAAGAAACATCGGGTAAGAAAATCAGTTTTTTAATAAATATGTCAAAGCACATAACATTATTAGTAAACCTAGTCTTAATATAGAAGCCGGCGAAGTTTCTGCTACAGAAGAAACGGAGAATAAAGAAGATGAGAAGTCTGAGACTCCAGACAAGTCAGAACCAGAACCATCCAGGTATCATTATCCAGAAATATCTACCGGTGCTTTTCGGGGGTGAGCCAATCTTGTCTTCTTAGAAAAATATTTAGGTACTTTATGCATCATATTTTATCGTGCTTACCGTGTCTTAACGTAAACTTACACGAGATGAGAAGTGTCAGTCTGATAATAAAATTTTAAGTCACGTCTTCAGCCTAAAACCGTGTCATACAACGTGTCATGACCGCCCGAGCGATGTGTATGGAAAATAACAGTATGAAAATAATCTCAACGACAAGTTGTTCTCTTTCCGTGTATAGAATGTTCTTAGGTGGTGAGTAGTAAATAACTTCATTGTCCCATATTTCTCCGTTTTTTCGTGGTTCTACTCGTTTTCGTTTCTATTACGGTTGGGGTAAGTAAGACATGAAGCAGGTTGTTTGGCATTTGTTATTATTTTAATGTTTTCTGTAATATTTCAACTTTTCAACACAGTGAAGGCCCAATAAAAGCAGATCCAGAGTCTACAAAGAAGTGCCCAATGACAGAGTGGACAGATTGGAGTTCTTGTGAAGGGGCCTGCGTTGACGGGACAGTGTCAGGATATAAATGGAGAGAACGTTACCACATGGAGAACGGAATAGCAACGAACTCTAAAGTAAGGAAAGTAGAATACTAGAGAGCAGCTAAAGTTGAAAACGTAATACAAATCGGTTGTGCTGCGAAAAAAAAACACAGTAACAAGAGATATTATAAAATCTGCTGGAGAGAAATAGATTTATTGCTCATGTGGGTTTTAATATTCTTAACTTTAAACGTATTATTTTAGTCTTATTTCTTTATTTCAAAATTATATAAGTATGTCTTCAATTAAGAGAGTTATAAGAAAATATGATTTAAAAATAACACAAAACTTATTGTCTTCAGAACTGGCGTCATTCCATAAAATCCCCCCCTGAAAGTTGCACCAAGTTGCATCAGTATTTTCAACATGTTGAATGTGAGGAGGAATGTACAGAAGTTGTCCCGGATGATGATGATAATATAGAAGAGGAGGAAGCCACAGGTATGCAAGTATTTTCATTGATGCATGAAAAATGTTCTTAAAAAATTATAGGAAATCTTGGAATATAAACTTTGTGATTTATATTTTTTATTTCACAGTTGAGCGTAGAGTTATGTCACCGGTTTTACCTGGTACGCCTTGGTCGAAGAAGAGAGAAGCAAACCTATTGCTCAAACTCAACCCACAACCAATAAGCAACTAAGGAAAATAATTTACATCACTTCTTTGTATTTTTTTAGAATAAATGAGATATAAATTATATAACTACTCAATACAATGTCTAAGTAGTTACAACATAGATATTATAATAGACACTTACACGAAATTAACTACTTTCAAAATATTTATTTCCAGTATTTCCTTTTAAAATGTATAATATCTTCTGTAATGATTGTTATTATTCCAGTTTATAATAAAATTTCGAAAGAAAGATTGTGCTCAGCCTTTCTGAACCTTTTTCATGCCTTATTCAATATCCCTTTACAAGAATCTATTTTGAGTCAAGTTCATAAACAATAAATGGACTAACAACGTAAATTGGTTGAAATGAGATGCAATTTAAAGTGTGACAAACAATTTAACCCGACGCTGCCTAAACGGTCAACAAGTAGTTTACTGGTAACAAGCTTCGGGGAAGCATCGGATTAAGTCCTTTATTCAATATTTCTCGTAAAAATATCTCTAAGTAGTGGTTAATAAAAATGATCAACATGAGTACTGGTAAGTAATATTAGTCTTTTTATAATATAAATAAATCAATATATTAATGAAAAATATTACAATTGTGGGTTGTGGATAGTCAACTTTTAATTAAACTACTTTGAATCGGAAGAAAAACTGTCTCTAAAGTCTATTTGCTTTTCTTTTTACCCAATTCTGTCTAAGTAAATCAGTTCAATGGCTTACCCGTGGAAATGTAAAAGGCAGAGTTACCTTTGTAGCTGGACGAAGGTACTAATAGTAATACAATAAAAAATAAAATTACTTATACATTTTTATTCAACCAGGGATATATCTGGCGTGCTTCTTAGTTATAATCCTCAAAGTATTTGCTATAGAGGAGGTATGCGATCGACGGCCACTAGGAACAAAGACTGCACCGTTGCCTCCCGATAATCGTTTCTTCATTGATATAGATACTATTGGTGATAAGTATATACCAAAACGAAGGTATAAAGGTAAGAAAAGAGTTTCCTGTAAGTAATTATTATTTGGATATGTTTTGATTTATAGACGTTTTTACTAACTTAACTTTTTTTTGGATCTAATATTCAACTCGAAAACACAGGCAGTTTGTGTACTTTTAGTTTAATATTTGTTTCGTTAATATTATCGCCAATAAACTACTAAATATCTATCAGTTCTTTAAAAATTGTCTCATTCGATGGTCTATATCCAGTCAGCTGAATATGACTGTCAAGGCCCCACTACACCAGGCGTCTCAGCGCAACCGATGGCGGCAGCTTATCAACAGGTCGTGTAGAGTCGCGATCCTCAGCAGTGAGGGAACAATTGAGAAGAAAAATATAACTAAAAACTAAACTAAACTAATTATTAATTTCAGTTCAGCTGTATTCATCAGACAACTCATCCTCATTTATCGCCTTCACAATTTCAATTCGAGAAGACACTGCTTATAATGAAAGAAATCCTCGAAAACCAAAAAATTTAGATCCTGGACAGTTATTTCCGTCACCCAACTCTAATGACGTGAAAGTTCATCACGCTTGTAAAAATACAGTGATTCAGTCTGACATAACACCTAAAACTTTTGTAGAGGTAAAAACCTTTTACACTATTGTCTCATCATATCAACCCTTAATCATCCTACTACAGGGATAGGGGTCTCCCTTCAATCGAAGGGGACTACAGCGTACTCTGCCACGCTGCTCCAATGCGAATTGGCAGAGGCCGGTGTTTTCAAGCCGCCCGAAGGCTTGGCTTAACGACAATAACGACTGTCATCTACCGATAACAGCCGGGACCGACGACGGCTTAACGTGCCCTCTGAAGCACGGAGAAGCTCGAGATAAAGAAACCTATCCAAACACTGGTTAGGGTCGACGTCGCTTGATTTGCGTGTTCATATGAGAGTGCGACACACAGCGACGCCATCGAGCTCCTAGCACTATTGTCTATCGAGTAGTATAATAAAAGCTGAAGATTTGTAAGAAGAGCAGAATGTATTATAGATTTTTATTTAGTGAGTAGTAGAGCATTTTATGAATTGGGCTAGCTCGATCGGGAAAGTATCATTAGTAGAAGTCTGCAAAGTGACAAAAAATGGGGAAAAAGAAAACAACTCCCTTGGAAATAGGGAGGACAAAATTTTTTAAATACTTATTTTACAGTTATCAAAAAACATCATCGATAATGCTTAATTAATTATTATAGGCTTTATGGATAGCTCCAAACAAGGATAACAAATGCGTGACTATCTACGCAGTGGTGGCTGTTAGACCAGACATATGGTACAGTTTTGAAGGACCGCTGTCAAGGCGCTTGTGTGAGGATCGACGTAAAGCAGACGACATGCAGCCTTTAGAGAATGAGAACTGTAGAGAGTGCGAGGAAGCGAGATATGAGGTAAGAACATTGGAATTGTCATTACTGAAGCCTCTGTTGAAAATTTTGAATATAATTTAATGAAGTATATTAAAATGGTGAGTAAAATGAATAAGTATTATAGGTACTGAAAAGTAAAGATTCATATTCCAGTTTGTAAAGGATAGGGGATAGAAGTGGAAACAGAGCTCAGAGTAAAATAAAATATAATAGAAAAATAAAGTTAACAGAGCAAAAACCAAGGGCCGACCGAGACGAAAAATACAAACGTCAAAGGCAAACAAAAAAGAATAAAAAATAAAAAGTATTTAAAAAAGTATTTACACCTCCAGCCTGACGGCTAGTCCGCAACAGTAAAGATTCATATTCCAGTTAATTAAATGACTTGAATATTTTTTTCTTAAGTGTATAAATTTTTGTAGGTAGGTACAATTGTATTTCAACAATTCATAGATTTATATTTGTCTATTAAATTTTTTGCTAGTGCTACTCACAGTTTAATATTAATTTTGTTTTCACAGATGCTATTCGAGGGTATGTGGTCTTACAACACACATCCATTAATGTACCCTAAATCGGTGGACTTAGTTAGGTTTAGTGACGTAGTAGGAGCATCCCACAGCCAATACTTCAGCGTATATAAATTTAATTTTGAAGCCAGCGAGGGTCTTAAAATGTTGGCAGAACAGGGGAATACCACTAAGTTGGAACTAGAAATACAGGAGGAGGTAATTATTGTCATACTCCTGTTATGTATATGTATTACCTTGCTGTGGTTATACTTAAGTTAGGTGTTCTATAAGATTTATATATTTTAGATCCACTAATAAAATTATCTTAGATTGCAATTTTAAATAAATTTTGTTTGTATATTTGACTATAACATTATTTTTATTTAGGTACACTAAAATTCTAATGCATACGTCTTTTCAGCTCGGTCAAAACGTGAGGACTATTTTAAAAGCTACCGGACCACCGCGTACTGATGGTACCGCTGTTACCAGTTTTCGAGTGAGTCCTCGACACCACCTAGTGTCGATCGCTACAGCTTTGCTACCATCCCCCGACTGGTTTCTCGGGGTGTCCAACTTGGAGCTATGCGATGTTACTTCGGGCCGATGGGCTAACACTGTTACTTTAAACTTGTACCCACTAGATGCTGGTACGGACAGTGGGCCATCTTTTGACGTAAGTATATACATATACTAGCTGACCCGGCGAACTTCGTATCGCCTAAAGAACCTTCATGCTTAATTTCATTCGAATAACTTCAAAACGGCAAAGTTTCATACTAACTTTGCACCCCCGTTTAACCCCCTAAGGGATAATTTTTGAGAAAAATATCTTACTCGTGTTTCATGCCTTTCAATAAAGAACCTTAATGCTGAATTTCATTTAAATAACTTCAAAAACGGCAAAGTTTCATACGAAATTTGCGCCTCCGTTTAACCCCCTAAGGGATGATTTTTGAGAAAAATATTTTACTCGTGTTTCATGCCTTTTAATATATAGAACCTTCATGCTGAATTTCATTCGAATAACTTCAAAAACGGTAATGTTTCATACTAACTTTGCACCCCCGTTTAACCCCCTAAGGGATGATTTTTGAGAAAAATATTTTACTCGTGTTTCATGCCTTTCAATAAAGAACCTTCATGCTGAATTTCATTCGAATAACTTCAAAAACGGCAAAGTTTCATACTAACTTTGCACCCCCGTTTAACCCCCTAAGGGATGATTTTTGAGAAAAATATTTTACTCGTGTTTCATGCCTTTCAATAAAGAACCTTAATGCTGAATTTCATTTAAATAACTTCAAAAACGGCAAAGTTTCATACTAACTTTGCACCCCCGTTTAACCCCCTAAGGGACGATTTTTGAGAAAAATATTTTACTCGTGTTTCATGCCTTTCAATAAAGAACCTTAATGCTGAATTTCATTCGAATAACTTCAAAAACGGCAAAGTTTCATACTATCTTTGCACCCCCGTTTAACCCCCTAAGGGATGAATTTTGAAAAAAATATTTTACTCATGTTTCATGCTTTTCAGTAAAGAACCTTCATGCTGAATTTCATTCGAATAACTTCAAAAACGGCAAAGTTTCATACTATCTTTGCACCCCCGTTTAACCCCCTAAGGGATGAATTTTGAAAAAAATATTTTACTCATGTTTCATGCTTTTCAGTAAAGAACCTTAATGCTGAATTTCATTTGAATAACTTTAAAAACGGCAAAGTTTCATACTAACTTTGCGCCCCCGTTTAACCCCATAGGGGATGTTTTTTGAGAAAAATATTTTACTCGTGTTTCATGCCTTTCAATAAAGAACCTTCATGCTGAATTTCATTCGAATAACTTTAAAAAACGGCAAAGTTTCATACTATCTTTGCACCCCCGTTTAACACCCTAAGGGATGAATTTTAAAAAAAAAATTTACTCATGCTTCATGTTTTTCAGTAAAGAACCTTCATGCTGAATTTCATTTGAATAACTTCAAAAACGGCAAAGTTTTATACTAACTTTGCACCCCCGTTTTACCCCCTTAGGGGATGAATTTCCAAAAATCCTTTCTTAGTGAGCACCTACGCCCCAAAAGGAACCCCCTTGCAAAATTTGAGACTCCTGGCACTTGTGGTTTCGGAGATTTCGTGATGAATCAGTCAGTGATTTTCTCTTCTAAATATATAGATATATATTTACATATATATTTTGATGTATTTTTAACAACTAATTTATTGTACACGTCATCAGTTACACGATATTTTACTGCAAATATGTCCTAATTATAATATAATGCCGAAAAACTGGTTAAAAATAAAATGTACCTTTTTAATCATCTTTTTAAGTCATCAAACGATGAGACATCGCCACCTCAACCGATATCTTCGGCGATGATAGCCAAAGATGTGCCGAAAGAAGACATCAAACCTTTTGCGAGAATCAGATGCACTTTGATACGAACTTACACCACCGAGCTATGTTCTGACGCTACAACTGATAGTACTGGAGGTAAAAAATGTTATCAAAATCAAATTAACATCACTTAATTCTAATTAAGCCACACATCTTGCCTATTTCCGTGCTTTCACTTATATTACCTACTGTAACGTCACTTTTGTGTTATTTTCCTGTAAGTATGTACTAGGTTTTGAATTCGTTTATAGGATATTATAAAATAATTTTTATTTACTTAACCCACAGACAACAGACTTAACATTCCTTAGCAGAAATCGTGGCATAAACGCACACTATTAAATGTCAATCACACAGACACAAATAGGTACTTTTGTACTGCTTGCTTGGCTGCTTTTGTACGAAGAGTTTTTAAAATGTATTACACAGCACTTTACACCCATATTTTTGTCTATTTGACATTATATTTACTAAATTTTAACTTTAAAAGTCACTTTTAAACGGAGACAAATGCCATCTTCTGTTTACTTATATATATGCGGCTGTCAAATTGTGTAAGCGTGCGTTAGTGTTGCTATTGGTGAAAGAATGGGACAAGGTTATACCGATTTTAATCAGCTGGAAAGTGACAGCGATATTTTCAGCTTGTGTCTATGTGTATGTAAAATTATGTTTAGTCTGTTATGTCTGTGACTTAACCATATCTGTTTTGTATAATATTATTATGATCTTTTTGAAAACAGGCTACGGAGAAACTGACGAAGGCGGCGATGTTAGGGAGCCTACTGTAAGGCCAGTAGAACCAACGCCACCTCCAAGGTTAATAACAAATGAAACTTATAGATTTTCATTCTGAAATCTGGGGGGGGGGGGGGGGGGGGGGCAACCATGAAACGAACTTTTGAAAACTTCAAAAAATTGAACCTTATTCTAACAATACAGGACTACGTGTTTCGTTGTTTTGGATGGGCACTTTCATGGTTGCACCGCAAGTCAAAAATTTTAGAATAATAACACATGCGTTATTATTCTAAGGTCCGTAGCTTTCCTAGTAGTAACGTAGGCTATGTCAATGGAAAGTTAGGTGGTCGTGAAGCGTCAAGGTGGAGATGATGAGCCCATAAGTGTTTATATATTTGAGACATTGTAAAAAGTACCTACCTATATTGTTTTTTATTATTATTTTAGTGAGGTGACTACCATTCTTATCAACCCTGATACATCAGATAAGTGTCCGATGACTTCTTGGGGTAACTGGGATAATTGCGAAGGGAACTGCGAAGGCGGTACTAGAACAGGGTACCAAACTAGGTTCAGACATCACATTGTCAATGGTGTTGCTGTTAGAACCTCCGATATTTTAAACGTAAGTATTTTTATTTATTTATTGTTTGTCTGTAACGAGTACAGAACAACATCCTAAGAACAATTATGACTGCACCATGGTTCGTGAAAAACAGTGAAACACATGAATAAGCGAAAATTCCTACCATCCAAAGGGATTATTCCTTTCTCTTGTCGATTGTCGAGCGATGGTCGGTCGGTTGGTGTGGTACTAACATGGAATCAAAAATACGAATAAATTCAACAGTTTTAGAAACAATGAATTACTAAAAAATAAAATATGTATTTCTATTTAGGATAGTTATTGTTACTTGTAGATTTAATAATTTATTTGATTAAATGGGTAGGTATTCAATTACCTATATTATTTTGATACAGGTCGTACCAAGAGAGTGCAGAGGCGAAGGTACAGAAGACTTTCAAATGTGCACAGAACCTTGCGAGGATGAAGCAACAGGTTGGTACCTACCTATAATGTTATTTAACATAAAAAAAATGTAGGTACATTGCATTATAATTATTGTGAACAATCAGAATAAATAAACGAATAACTTAACGTTTTATGGAACTGTAGACAGTAGGTACCTAATTTATAAATATTTAATTCGTGATATTTTTCTCCTTACTATTCATTTTACAAAAATATCTAAAACTTTGTACAGAAAACCCTGAAGGTGAGGCTGAAACTGAGGCAGCGGCTCCCTATAGACGTTGGCGACGTTGGAAGCCCGAAGAAAATTTATGGAGAAGGTGGAATATAAGAAAGTAGCTATAATAACTAAATATAGGTGTTGTGTTTCAAAATAAATGTATAAATGAACCACATTATATATAAATAAATATTGAATTGATTACATATCTATTTATTTATCTGATTATATTTTTATCCCAATTTATCATAATATTCTCAATTTGTTTGATAAACACAAACATTGAATTTCATTGAAAATCTTGTGCAAAGTAAATTGAAACGGAATATACTAATATTTTGCAATTGTAACAGCATACTAATACAAATACTCGATACAGTATTTTTGTTCAATCTCTAAAGTCAGCCATGACGTGACGTCACCTCACTCACCGTGACAAAATTGACAACCAAATAAATGCGGTCATACAACTCGCGTAGAAAATTCCTTTTGGTATTTAGAGATTAAAAATCTCAGTATTCCCTCAAATCCACATTATTATGTTGATAAAACAACCGAAACCTGCCTATAAGCGTTACATCGGGAAAGCAGTCAAAGGAATTGTTATTGCGGAAGTCGTAGGTTTTGCAGCTTCTTACGGCCTTTGGTACAAATTAAATACAGACAGGGGTGAGTATTTTCATTATTTAACTTGATTATAATCTTATAAACACAGTATGTTTTCGTTTTACATTCTGATAAAATAAGTAATTCGAGTTAATTATTAGTCAATGAATCCTAAAATTCGGTAAGAAAGACTACTGTCATTGTTCGTCTGAAGAATCGATTTTCGTTTTGTCAGCCATAAAAATGACTATCTAAGTCAATAATCGGTCAGAGAGTCGCGTTAGAAATCTATGATGAGATTAGACGACTACACTGGGTTTTAAACATAAGTGATAGGGGCTCAGCATGTAAATTATCATGAATAACTGTGTAGGTACTTTATATAATCATATTATTTAAGTCATATGGCCAATCACAACACAACACTATTCGATCATAGTCGTTTTATTTAGGGGCATACTCTCTAATATCAGTCAGATAGTTTACAAAACAAGTCTCCTGACTAGATGGATATATGGTGATCACACAATAAATTTTAAATTCTCTTCTTTAGTAATGTTATCCCCGACCTAAGCCTATTTGGAGAAGTTTGCTATCTTAGACTATGATAAACTACTTGATAAACTGTTATTACATAGTGTGTATATTCTCTCATTACTATTTCTAAATTAGTAAATATTTCATTTACTGTTATTACTCTTTTTACAAGCAATTTCCATGGTAGCTGCTATTTAATTAATTATAATCATGGAATATAATCACTACATAGTATAAAACAAAGTCGCTTTCTCTGTCCCTATGTCCCTATGTCCCTTTGTATGCTTAAATCTTTAAAACTACGCAACGGATTTTGATGCGGTTTTTTTAAATTGATAGAGTGATTCAAGGGGAAGGTTTTAAAGTATCATACATTCCAAAATTCCCACGGGAAAGCGGGATATACGCAAACGAAGTTGCGCGGGTTTCGCTAGTATGTTATAAATTAGTTTAGGTTTAGTTTCCAGTAAATTCTTAAAAAATCTGCACATATTTTGTGTTACGAATAAAATTGTCAATATGTTTTTATTTTATATGTAATAAATAAATTCCAGATTTCCGTTTGTACATGTACAAGAACCATAATTGGATATTGGAAGGCTACTACGGTTTGGGTGAGAAAGTTGGCAGTCTCAAAACTCGGGAGTTTGACAAAACAACGTGGACTAACGAGGGCAAAATATAACCTGGTGAGATGAGTATGGTGGCTAGAACAGCATTCTGGGTCGTAACCTTTGGAGGCCTTGGTTACGCCCTGTTCAAGGTGGTCAAACCTGATGATAAACTGCTTAAACAGGTCATTATACAATATTAGTTATTGTACATAGACGTTACCAACTATGAGTTGCTAAATGCTATAGTTGAAATAGTGTAAACAAAGAAGTTATTAAGATTGTTATTAATAAATAAACTACAAATAATTATTTTTCAAATAAACGAGTCTCTTCAGGCCTCTGAAAATAATTTCTAATAGCTCTATTTTTCTTTAAATTAAAGAAAATGTGCTGAGTTTTGAGATTATGTATAACAAGAAACAATATTATATAGTTATAACAAAATAAAAGAATAAACTGTTTGAAAAGTATATTTATAGGTATCTTCACATGAATATAATATTGAATACCATTTATATTTATGACTAGCTGTCCCGGCGAACTTTGTTCCGCCTTAGAGGCTACCCTACCCTACCCTTTAAACCTTCCCTGAACTTCCATGATTAAAATATTTCAAGGCTAAAATTAGCCAAATCAGTTCAGCCATTCTAGAGTTTTAGCGAGACTAACAAACAGCAATTCATTTTTATATGTATAGATTTTATCAGAACTAATTATGCTCTGATAACTTACTTTAATTAAATGAAAATAAATATTTTCTTATAACAAATAGAAGTTAGAATGAACACTATTTCAACTGTGTTTTGTGTTTGTGGCAACTAACTTGGCATGTTTTGTGTTGTTATACCTAGCTGAAATAATAAACGGGTTTTTACTACAGAGATTATAGTAGTTATTTTCGTTTTATTTTGTGTATTCTTACGAAAAAAATAAAAATCATTTTGCGCTTTCGTATTTTTTTTCGAAAACATCAAAATCATTCAAAACTCATCAAGGTTTGGTCCATTTTGACATTTTAGTCACGATTTATTTTTTACAATTCCCACAGAATATAAAAAAGTATATTTTCATTACAGTTTGACGAAGAATCCAGACACACGGACACTAGAAAATTTTCACGTGACACAATAAAAATTTTAAAAGAAGCTCAGGACCAAAATTCTGAGCTGAATAAAAAGTTAGAAGACCTTCTGAAGGGTACAAAATGAGTGACAAGAGTAGTGTTATAGAAAGGTTGAGCAAAAGGGACGCACAGAGGCTAGAGAAACTTCAAAAGGCACACAAGGCTAGAGACGAGGTAAACCTCAGCAATGAAAACGAAGAATACTTTGCTGGCGCATTCAAAATGAAATCTGAATACATTGAAGACCTACTCTCACAAATACCCACATTAGAAACGAACACACTCCCATCCCATTTCGACAATATTAAAAGAGAAGTTAATGAATTACAGAAGTATGTAGTCACATCGTCGTTTTTCCTCAAAGAATTCAATATGCGTAAATATTTAGGTATTGTTCAAAATCTACAAACGAAATGTTATGAATTAGAGGACAGGTATGTTCCAAGGAAAAAGTTTGGTTTCACTAGAAAGAAGCTCCCCAAATCTCACAGTGACAAACAGAATTTTTCAGATGACACAGATGGCGCTGGAAAAAAGGATAGTAATAAATGGGATGAAAAACTATTTGGGTTTGATTCTAAAGAAAATGCTGTGTTGTCGCTTGAAAACGATGAACTATTTCAACGTGATGTCGCACTGCGCAACTTGAAGAACTGCACAATTGCCCTGAAGGGTGTCATGGGGACGTTGCACATGACAAATTTGGACAACTGTATCATACTGTCCGGTCCAGTGACGTCGTCAGTTTTCGTTGAGAAGTGTACGAATTGTAAAATAGTTGCAGCATGTCAACAACTCCGTATGCACACATCCAGTAAATGTGATGTTTATTTACATGTTACAAGTAAAGGTATTGTTGAAGATTGCACAGAGATCAGAACAGCACCATACAATTTATACTATGATGATTTGGAGAAACATTTTAACATGTCGTCTTTGGATAAGAATATGAACAACTGGGATCAATTAGATGATTTCAATTGGTTAGCTCCGGACGTCCCTTCGCCTAACTGGTCAATGATGGAGTTGTCACATAGAATCACTAATTGGAATGATTGGTGGAACAGGTTTCCTTCATAATGAATTGAATTTGATATTTTAACTACATGCTTTCTTAGAGGTTTTGCCTTGAAATAATATATACTTTATTTCTTTCAAATTGTGTTTTAAGCTCATTTTGGAATCCGCAAAACATACTATCCGTTTGAACTCTCAATGAGAATGAATGAAGAGCATTTTTTTGAAGAATTGTTTTTGAAGTTGTCTTCAAAAATAAGTATCAAATTCCATAGTAAAAAATAGTGTGAATAACATAATTTTTACTATGGAATTTGACAATTGTCTCTGAAGTTGTCTGTTTTTCTCATTCCCATTAAGAATTGAAACGGATTGTTCAGAGGACGAACGCGGTTCGAGTGTTGACGTTTATATAAACCAAACGCAATACATACGCGCTCATCATGATGCTCAACCATCCTGCGTTTCGCGCTTAAAAACACTATTCCTGCGAGCATAAATTACCTATAAGATTTACATTGGCAGCAAAACTTCTTAATTCGAAATAACGTGCTAAATTTTATTTTATTCGTGATTAATATTATTTATCACTGAAAAATAATGTATTATTTTAACAAAAATATTTAAATTAAACAGTAACATTATAATTTACCTCGACTCACAAGTGCCCTTTATATTAAATAATTTTGAAATTGTTAAAATGTTATGATTTCAAATGTTGGATTGCAAAAAACTGTTAGATAGATGTTAACAAAAATGTAACTGCTTAGTTAATTATTAGCATTTATTAAATAGTAAATTTATGTAATAAACGGATTTATTACTCAACCTATTCTGTTGTTTTAGTTATAATTTAGTGTAATTGAAAACTATTTTTCTTATTTATTAAAACTTGGCGTAGCCTCAGCGCCAGCCCTAGAGTGTCTAGGGGCGCCAAAAAGATAAATACATCGATAGTCCGCGACAGGATGGTATGTACTGCGTCGAGTCAGCTCATTTACAAATCACTACTAGTTCATACATAATGGTAGCAATATAGGCTGTACTACTGAACTGCTTTTACGCTGATGGGATCTTGTATAGTACGTAAGTTGTAATAAAATAAAAAATCTTTTCAACAATAAATACTTTATTTCTACAATGGAAATATATAAAGTCATTAAGTTGGATAAATCACAGTAATTTTATTAACAGAAGTATAATTTCTACAAATGATTTCACTTTTCAGACATTCCTACTAAATATAAAATGGAAGTTAATTTCATTTATCCAAATTTTCTGAATTATGATAGAAACATACTTCCGTGTCGTGATGTGACAGTTCAAAATCAGATTCCGACATATTGCTGTAGTAGGTATCTGTGCCAAATAATAATAGGGAAGAGTAAAAATTATGTAGGTAATTTTACAAGGTACTTATTTTTATTACTATAAGTGCCGAGCTACGAGTGGATCGGCAGTAACTCGACGCGTAATTTCAAAACAAGAATATAAATATGTACAATGTGAAGATATAAAACCTCTATAACGCGCGCTCGCTCGAGCAGACGCTCGCGAGCGCGCGACGTCTCGAGCAGTTGCGAGCGAGATATAATTCTTGCCTGAGCCGCTGGCCGCTTTCACGACACGGAAGTATTTCTATCTTTACAGACGAGAACATTTACAATCACCTAGGACATAAAATCACTTACTTTTGTATCTTTTTACATTGTTATTAATCAAATTCATAAAATTCAGCCTTATTTCAAGTAAATAGGTATGATTTTTTTTATAAAATGAGAATTTCAAGTTACTATATAAATGCCGAAGAAAATTTAATAGAATGGCACGATTTTTAGGTAATCTAGAATATAATTTAAATGCTTGAAAATCTCAAAGTAACAGTGTTTCCTCTATTCAATACACGAAGACTAAAAACATGTATACTATTATCTAAGTTGGCTGCCATTTTTTGAAACTGTTTTTATTGTTTAATTTTATAACAGGTGTTTTTTTTTACAATTTTAGGCATACCTATCTTACAAAAAGAAAGATGCGGAAATGGGCAGAAATATTAACTTTTAAATTCTGTGTGATACGCCCGAATAACAAAAATTAATCTTACGTCGAGGCTTTCGGTAGATTGACTTTTTTCTTCGAAAATATTCTGGTTTTTATTACACAGAAATTACATTCTAATGGCCAGTTTCACAGGTTGCTGTTAAGTATCGCATCCTCTCCTCTTTTCACACAAATTGATAGAGAGAATGTTAACTTTTAAATATTGTGATTCGCCCAAGATCTTCAAGCGAAACACTGAATTTACTACTACAGTTATAATTTTTGTCTACAACGGACTGTAATTTGACATAGTACCATATTATTTTTCTCCTACATCTAGCCTTATAGTTGCAGTGAAATGTATGCACATTAAATAGGCTGTCCGTGAGTTATAAAACATAGTTTATTCAGACGATAAACACGAATGCAATAAAGTTCTGATATTAAACCTTAATTCACTTACACATATACCTACAGTAAAGTGTATGCCAAAACTCAGAACAATGAATTAAAGTAATAGAAATATGACCTGTAATAACCCCGGCGCCTCTCTCTATATCTTACCAAATAAGAAAGATCAGAAAATGAGAGTTCGAGTTTTATCCTCTTTCCCATTCTAACTTACTAGTTAGAAAGAGAGGGTAAAGAAGAATTTCCAAGGTCATATTTCCTTGTTTCAAGTATTTATACCGAGTGTTTATTTAAAAGAAATAATTAGCACATAAATGCAAGAAACAGCTTTAGCGGCAAGTGAATAATAAATTATGGGCTTTTTCATAGGTTCCTGATAAGTCACAGATAGCTTATTTAAATATAAAATGACACTGTGTTTTTCCGACAATTTTTCTGACAGGTACGCTATCTGAAACTTATCAGGAACCACCCATAATAAAAATGGCATATTAAGATAAAAGATGTGTTTAATATTTCATTGCAATTTTTGAGTACACATATAAATTATTTCATATTGAACCAGAGCAAAGTTAATTTTATTATACTACATTTTTTGACCTTATTCCGTAGAATATAAGACACAAAGTTTATAATGTAATGATTCACGTGCAGTTGATTTTACACTTATTTAAAAGAAAAAAAATAAGGAGAGCTAACTTATTTAACTTAACAATTTTGGCTCTTATGACAAGAACTTAAGAACGGTACAAAGTCCAATATGTAAGGCTGTTGTTGTTTAGTTTTAAGTGTTCCGAATAAACATTTTTTCTTTCTTTCTTTAAAGGTCGACCTGCTCTTGTCCGTACAATATGAATACTATCAATAAACGAAAATCCGAGTAATTCCCTATTTATTTTTATAAAACTTGAATTATATTTACTGCCCTGGTTAACTCTTCCATTGGTTAATTGTAACATAAATTCCTGTATAATTTAAAATTAGGTCACATTAATTGAGAGGGTTTTGTTGCACAAAGATCACATTCATAGAAATATCTATATAAATATAATAAAATAAAATATCATTCATACTTCAATAGATAAATTCACAGAACAACAAAAAAAGCTCTCACACAAAACAAAAAATTATATAAGATTCTAATACAATTATCTTCAATAAAATATACATCAATTTAGAATTAAAAAAATCTTTTTTGCCCTAGGCACTACTGCGTGGCACTATCAGTAGTGTCATGGGAGATTTTTCACTTAGATTAGAGATTTGTCTTGGATCACTTTTGAGCTGAAGGGTCATACTTTTTATTATAAAATTACGAGCAGTTACACTAATACACACATTTTATATAGGGTCCCCTTCTTAATACTAATATAATAAATGCTGGCTATTTTGCAGTATCCATCATATCAACATATAATCATCCCACTGCAGGGATACGACATTCAATCGTCACGCGTGATGTGTGACTGTCTGAGTGGCCTCCACTTGAAATTCTTCTTGAACGAATCATACCACGCCATATAGTCTAACTAAGCAACTAAGCTTGTTGTATGGTGTACTAGATTGCTGATAAATATACATACTTTTTTTTTGTAAATCAATACTTATTATACTTGACGTTAATATGAGAAATTCGCTAAAGATATAATGGATACTGCACTGACATTTTATTTTTAAATTGACAGCTTAACTTATAAAATGCGAAAATTATATTATTATCTACTCTTAGAAGGCGAGTTTCACAAACACATTTTATAATAACACTATGGCCTTCACTGTCAAGCTAAGAACGATAAAATGAGACAACTTGAGACTGCGGATTTACAAAATGCGTTTGTGATACTCACTAATTGCATCCTAAATTACAAATACTTATTGAGATTCTCTCAATATACAGAACTATTACTACACAGCTCGAGTATTAAACAAGAGAGCACCAGGAAACACTAATAAAATTGGAATGAATTTTCACGTCTTGCATATACTCGACACATCAAACTAAGGCTGCTTATAGACTAGACCTTTGCGAGGAAATTATACCAATAGTTGATACTATGATGTGATAGGTACTATTTACACCAAATAAGAAATATTACATAGTTTAATTTACACTACAATGAATTCAATGTATCAACAAATGCGATTCCACATGTAATCTTATTTTATTTAACTTTATTGACCACAATACAAAAGGCGGACTTAATGCTAAGCTGCTCTTATTTTTTTTATCAAGCTGTGTAGTTTTAATTTGAAATGGAATGGGCACTAGTTTCAGTACTTAACCAATCGGACAACAGCGAGCGTTGTACAAATTTACTGAATAATAAAATACAAAACGAAAATACTGCGTAAGTTTACATTTCAAAATATTATACTACTACATAGTGCAAGAACTTACCGCTCAATTCGTACTTCATCTGCAAACTATGTTTTATTTGCAAAAGCCCATAAAGCTGTAAAAATGTACAGCTTCAATTTACTTAATATCTGGGGCCCGATTCTACTAACACAAATGCACGTAAGTTAACTTATTGTTTAAGTCCATAACAAATGTCAAAAACTATTCCATTGATACACTATCGGCATTCTTTTGAGACACGATTGCGACACCATTGAGAGTCATTTGAGAGAGTTATTGAGGTGCATTTGTGTTAGTAGAATCGGGCCCCTGGCCATTCAAAGAAAGCAATCCTGACATCTGTAACTTGAGTTGTAACAGGCAAAGAAAACACGACCTTATTAGGATCGCATTCTTTGTGCGGCCAAACTGTAGGCCGTAGTTATAGTGTCTGATATCGCGCGCGGTCGTCGTCAGTTTTTGCAGGCCGTGACACTTGTTGATGCCAGCAGTTGTATCTGCCGTCAACCAAATGCCGCTCGTCTGAATGAGCATATATATATAAACACAACGGTCAGATCCGTATCGTAATGAACGGAATCTATAACATATTTTTTGGCATATATATCTTTCCGCTTTTTGTCACGCTCACTGTCGTTCGTCTGGTCAATAAATAAAACGAGTTTTGTAAAAAAGAGTGTCAAAATCTAAGCCAAGCAGGACAAGAAGTAACTTAATAAGTCGCGCTCTTGACAGAGTAGAAGTTACGTCAAAACTGATTGTCAAAATCGAGTATCGGAATTCGGAACTTGTAAAAATTGAGAAGGAAAAAAAAGTATCTGATGGACAAAAAAGGCCGTAACCGGTTTTCTTTCGCAGTTTCTTTTACCGGTGGTCATTTTGCTTTGTTTCCGAAATGGTGGTAGTTTATAGAGATTTATTGATTATATTATTATGTAACATTAATTGTAAATGACGTTTCTAAGTACCCGCGAGGGCCCACAGAATAAAGTATTTTTGAATTTGAAATTGAACTCGAGTCCTATGACTCGAGTTATATGACTTGTGCTTGACTTGAACCATGACTCGTGAACGTTTGAGTCAACCAAGCACGCACAATTATAACTTTAGACTCTAAGTTTTTACAACACTAGTTTTCATAACTCAATCAGTAAGTTGCGCAAAAATATTTTCATGTTAATGATTCATTAAATCTCATGCTTTGTTTGCCACGTTAAGGAAGAAACAAGAGATAATTTGAAACTCAGTTTAAAATGCGTTTTACACGACTCACTGTTAGCTTTAAATCATAAATTACAGAAATAAGGCACTCCCAGTGTTGGTATGTTGTATTTTATTAAAAACATTTTCTTTTAAAACGATAATGATGCCAAAATAATTACATACATCTTTGCATAATTACAAAATATTAGCTGTCAAAAATCCCTCACTTAAATCTAAATTTAGTAAATTATACTTAGAAGTGCTCTTTCATTCCCATCTTGTATTTCTATTTAATTTATACTTAATTTAATTAACACCCAACTTCTCTGCATAATGTGTGCATGATACACTACCCTTTATGTCCTACTACTGCCTTCCCTATATTTTTGCACAAATCCCTATTTAACTGCCAGGTTTTACAACTTTAGACAAGAATTCGGAAACTATAGGTACTTAAATTAAATAAATTTTACATCTAAATTTAATTGCTTAAAAATAACGATGAAGGGAAAAAAACTGAAGTACCTTATTTATGTAATAATAGCCTACATTTAGAAAAAAAAAAACAATATACAATACATAAATACACACGACTGAAAACTTCCCTAGCTTTACTATATGAGCATGTCGCTCGATCAAGTTAACTTGAGCCTTGATGCCTAATAGCGCACTGGAGCCACGCGTTCGCTGTTATATTTCATATTTATTTATCCATAGTGTTTCATACACTGACCGTTCAGTTATTTCACCTCTGATAGACGTAAAAACACTCAAAAGAGCGATCCGTGTATGTAGCCAAATACTATAGACGAGTAATACGCACAGCTCTTGACGTTTCTCATACAATGACTTGGCTACCTCCGTTCACCTCATGCCGCTAGGGGCAAACATTTTGCATACAAAACGCACAGTTCACCTCATGCCGCTAGGGGCGCTATAACATTTTGCATACAAAACGCACAGTTCACCTCATGCCGCTAGGGGCGCTATAACATTTTGCATACAAAAGTTTTGAAATCGTTTACCTCATGCCGCCCTCATGCCGTAGGGGCGCTAGTGTCGCGTCTTGCCCGAATTCTTCCGAAGCTGTGCGTATTACTCGTCTATAGTATTTGATGTAGCTCAATGACTAACTTCTCGAGCAGTCCGCCTGTCGGCTCACAGATTACTTCTGCTACAGAATTATTCCTACAACACTTATTTTGAGTATTTTAAATCTGTTTTTACATCTGTCAGAGGCAATATAACTGTGAACGGAGAGTAATCTTCACGTGTTTTCCACATCCGTCATCAGTGTTTTACGCTTTATTTTTGATGGCAAGACAATATGCCAAGAATGATAAGTACACGTATCCGAAATTAAATTATTTGGAAAACAGGTATCAAGTTTAACTTAGCCATAATTATTTCCATGTAAGATTTTGACTTCACTATTATTATTTTTAAAATAGCCATACTGGGAATAGGCACTGGCATTATGTAATACAGGTTTTCTTTTAAACTTAGCATATTAGTCAGGACTTTGATATTTTTGTGTAAAATGTATCTTACAAATAAAGATTATTGTTATTATTATTTTAGTCCATAAAGGGTCTACCTTGGTTTTGACTCCTACATATGTCACTAAGTTTAACTATTATGGGAAGAATAAAATTAAATCCTATTGAGCATTTTTGGACTAGCCGACACCACAGCGGCACTAGATATTTAATTATTTTTTTTTACTTGCCTTAGCTATTGTCGATAAGTTCAAAAGGCATTGTAGTGCAAAAATGGCTATAATACAATAATTTATTATAAATCAATTTATTTTAATTTCAATTATTATCTACGTTATATTAGGATAGGGAGCTAATAATCTCGAAAATTTATTATAAGTGCTGATTAAACATATTGAAGACCATCATTTTAAATGTTACAAAAATTATAATTGCTTTTCATCGAAAATACTACTTTTTATTGAATAAATAATAATACCTCTCATTCGGTGTATAGCCCAAGTTTTTTTGTGACCCTACTATTTTTAAATTAAGTTTTAAGATATACATTTATCTTACGAGTTCACTAAAGGTCTAATAGGTCCGTTTTGACATTTGAGGAAGAACCTTGAATGTAACTAGAAACGATACTCTTAGAGTATTTTAATTACGATATAATATATTACGAGTATTCTTTTCGCGTTTAATTTATAGTAGCATACAATTTTTTATTATTACGAAACGTCTCAAAACCAGTTACGTTTTCAGTCTTTTTGTTTTTAGATACCAGTGTTGTTTTAACCATGTTTTAACTAATTAATTGCTGAATTTCACCAGATTCATTCGATTTTGACAGAGACATAAATATTGATAATATAATTGAAAACGAAATAATTATATATACAGGTGGCTCCCATACGAAGTAACGACAAATTGACGTTTCGACCATTGTATTATTTCAAAATACCTACAATAATAAAGCTTAAGTAAAAATTTTCTAATCGGTAGTTTAATCTGATGCACTTTACAATACATAATCAAATCCTCATAAAAACTTGAATTGATTTATCGTAAGTATCGAGTACGGTGTCGTATGGTTACATCATTAGTTACGCCGCAATGAAAAATGTCAAAACGGACCTATTATATTGTAACTATTTGTAACAAAACTATCGTGAGAAATTTATTATTATTTTTATTCTAGAATTATAAATTTAATGTAAAAATGCTACAGTCCTTAATAAAATCGAATTTATCCCTGACCAATGAGGTCAAAATCTTACGATGGGCTCTTAGACTATCTTATATTAGGGTACCGTCACTCTCACCAATTGGGCTTCTTATGTGATATTGACCATTTCTGGTATGTGTTGTTGGGGTCGCAGGGAGCCAGGCCTAAGGTCTTGGTGTGCGGTTGGAGGGTTAAACAGTAGCTGTGAAGCCTATGCACCAGTTGATTATGTTCGGTTTCATATCTATAAAAAAATATAAAATAAAATGTAATATTACTGTTAGTTTTATTAGTTTTGGCGAGAATAAAAAGCATTTTAATGATATATTACAAAACATCCTAACTACTATTATAAATGAGAAAGTGAGTTTGTTTGTTTGTTATTCCTTCACGGCTAATCAGCCGATCATTATGAAAATTTGTATATATATTGTAACGGCTACAGAGCCTAACATAGGCTACTTTTTATCCCGTGAAAGTATGTCATTCCAATGGGAAAATCTTTATTCTACAATAGAGGGCGCTGTATCGGCCAACAGATGGCGCCACAAGTCGCGCTATGGGTTGTTTTGTTGTCAAACGAGATCTATGTCATAAAATTAACTCGAGCGAAGCCGCGGGGAAAAGCTAGTAATTAATAATACCGCTTGTTGACTGTGCATTCTCGTACCACTATTTGAATAAAGTCAGTTAACTCACAGAGTTACTGATATAGCGCCTCTACGTGCTACGGCAGGCACGTTAAGGCATCAGTCCCGCTTGTTATCTATGGATGAGTCCTTAAGCCCACAGGCGGCTTGAAAAAACTCACACCTGCCAATTGGAGGAGCGTGGCACGAGTTAAATCTTGATATTAGCGTCAAAAACGTAATTAAAAAAAAAAAAATATCTTACCTCCACGGTCCGTCGACTGTTCCAAGCCGACAGATGGCCTGCTTCGCGCTCTGAGCATCAGCTTCCATGCATCTTTCACCAACACCAATTTGACCAGCTTCATTCAGTCTGAACAGTTGACTATTTCCAGAACCGTGACAAGCGGATACACCTAAAACATGATCAGAAGTAGATATTAATAAACATAGATCAGATAGATCTTAGATAAAACCTGTTTTGTCACATTCACACGTCCTTTTATTCTCTTCATGAGTGACAGAGACAAAACAAATTTTGAGTTCTTGCAAAGCTTTTGCTGATTAAGTTTATTAATGAGGAGGTATAAATAAACATTTCCAGACAAATCACACAACAACAACGCCATCTAGTTCCGAACAACGCTAAGCTTGTACTAACCATACTACTGTTGACAAAATTTTTACTTAAAAAAATAAAATCGGAGCAGCCCGTCTGGGGAAGGACCTCCACCTTGCAGAAGATCGTAGCCAAATAGCATTGGTCTCGGCCATGTTGTGTTTCTACGGTGAGTAAGGTCTCCAGAGCTCCACTTGGGAGGGTTGGCAACGCGCGAGTGATACCCCCGGTATTGCAAGCGTCTATAGGCAGCGGTGATGCTTACCATCAGGCGGGCCGTATGCTTGTTTGCCACTGGTGGTATAAAAAAATAAAACTTAAAATACACTAGCGAAACCTGCGCAATTTCGTTTGCATGTCCATCTTTCCCATGGGAATTTCTAAAAATATTTGTATTATATATAAAAACCTTCCTCTTGACTCACTCTATTTCTGAAAACTGCATTAAAATCAGTCGAGTAGTTTAAAATATAGACAGTGAAATCGACTTCGTTATACTATGTTTACATAGATAAAAAATGTCCAAACCAACACAAACGTACATGTTCATGCACACAAATGTACGTCTTGCTCGTGATTCGAACCCGCCTACGGATATAGTAACCATTGCTAGCTACTCGACCACCAAGTCTGTTGAACTTTTCAGTTTTGACTTTGACGTCAATAAAAGGTGAGTGAAGCCGTTGTCAAAAGTCGGTGATAGATAAACAAAATACATGTATTATGTTACCAATATAAGCTGGAGCTGCTTTCCCCATGGTATCCAGGCAGAGGCCAGTGGCCTTATTCTTCACCATGCCCCATAGCACGTTCTTGGGCAACTCCGGAAACTTATCATACACATCGTAAGCCACATACTTCATGAACCACGAGAAATCTTTGCATTTCAACCTATCTTTCAATGCAATTTGGTCACTAATATCACCCATGTCAAGGAACCTGGCCATAGGTTCTCTTGTATAGAAATATTCCTTATGTTTCTCATCAAACCATGTCTCAATAACTCTTTTGTAGTTTATAGTTATCAATGAACCTTTGCGATTCTTTGCTAGATTCCCAAAAGAGTACGGCATGAACGCCCGATACACGTGTCCTACTCTAGAGCAGGGTACCCATTCAATACTGCCGCCGCATTGCCATATTTTGAAGCTTAGCTCAAAGTTCTCTCCCCCCCACACAAGTAGACCGGGATCATATGCTCCAATTTCTAAGAAATACATTCTATTAATTGCAAACAAGCCACCGGCGTGTGTTGGACTCTTATACGGTTCTGACTTATGTTTGTGCAACTGTGCTTCTCTTTCTGGCACTTCGTTCTCTTTATACAGCATACCCCATTCAAATATACCCCTATAATTAGTACCACGTTGGTATACTGGACGATATTCGAAAGTTTTATGATCAATACCATCTATCACTGGGACCGTCATGGTTTTGTAATCTCTGTAAATAGGTGCTAGGAGTGGGGGTAACCAGTTAACGTTGACCTCACAATGGGCGTCTAGGAAGACTATGACGTCACCGGTAGCCTCTTGAGCACCTCTTGATCTCGTCCTTATTAATCCCTCCCTTTGAGTATTACGAATCAGTCTTACTTTTCCCTTCCATCGTTTAATGTAGTTATCGAGGGTTCCCTTCAAATCGTCTTTATCTGAGTAATCATCCACCTATGGAGGAAAACAGAAAATGTATAATGTAACGTAACAATAATACAGGGTGTTTGGTGCATCGTTTTTCAAATTGAAAGCGGCGATAGAGGGCGCCTTTTGCTTCCTTTTCAACTACCACATGTTACATACATTTATGTAGTTTTTTTTTAAATTTCAATTTACAGTTAGATTTTAAGTGAACGTTTCCTTTTTTCAAAATCTTTGCAGGTCAATAAAAAAAAACGAAACGTTGTTTTTATGTAATTTCAGTTTTTAGAAGACCATGCCATGCAATTACTAATTTAACAAAAATACTATAGAAACATACCAAATATATATTTTTAATAACCTTAGGGGTCCGTTCATACAGACCGGCTCGGAGAGCATCGGCGCGCATTTTTCTTTTCACACAGACCGGATCGTATACGCTTTAAGTTGGTCGGAGCGGAGCCGCCATCTATTTCACATAGACCGGCCGGAAGCGATCTGCATGCATGCGAGCATGCAATCGTAGCCGAACGGCTGCACGAGGACACGATCTTTATTTCTATTATTATATATTAATTATTTCACACAAAACGCGTTCAAGCATTCTCAATGACAAAAGCAGTGCACATGCAAAAATAAACCTTACTACAAATACTAAAAACTCTGTTTTCAACGTGATAAGAATCTGCTCTCCTCTCCCAGCCGGTCTGTGTGAACGTACCCTTAATGTTGACTTTTGGATTCAAGAGAGCTTATATTAGGCCTATTTGAATAAAAATATTTTGAATTTGAATTTTTCACATATAAATTAAAAAAATCGACATACATTAATCGTTTAGCTTAAAAATATTTTGTGGTAGCTGAAAAAGGTAGCAAAAGACGCCCACTATCGCCGATTTCAATTTGACAAACGCTTTTTTTTTTTCACTTCAAAAAATACATACCAACACTATTTCATGCAGAATTTTTGGCGGAGAACGATCAATGACAGAATGGACAGTTCTCATGAGTACTGAGAAACCCTCATTGTGAAACACAATGATTACAGAGGTGCTTGGCAGATCTTCAGGGTAGTGCCAGTACTTACACTCATCTACTCTAGTATCTGGAAGTGTCCTAAAAACAATCTTTCTTTGTATATATTGGTGTTGGGGCGGTTCGCACCGCGAATGGTTTCCACCGCGGTGTGAGACGCCCCTGTACTCTTTTTGAAGGGGGCTGTACGCACCGCGGGGCGGTGCGAAACGCCCCTGTACTCATTTTAAAAGGGTCGATTCGAACCGCAGTGATATCAGATCGCGAGTAGTTGCAACCGTGGTGCGAAACGCTCCAGTACCCTTTTTGAAGGGGGCCATTCGCACCGCTCCAGCCACAGCGGCGGTGTGAACAGCCCCCTTCAAAAAGAGTACAGGGGCGTTTCACACCGTGGTGCGAACCACCCCAACTTTATAAATATTGTTGTGTATGTGACAACAATATAGGTGTAAAGAAATACTTATTTGTGATTTTTTATAATGTTTGTTAAAAATTAATAGAAAATATAAACTTTAATTTATGTTTCTACCCTGTTGTAATATCATTGTGTTTCTCTAAATAAAGAGCAACTCAATAGTTTCATTTTAAAAAAATACATCTACTTATAAAACAATATTACCAGCTTAGAATAATAACTTACTAGGAGTGTCCGTAAAAACGTTTTGATACACCTCAACTGGTGCCAGAAATGGCACCAAACGCCGAACTTTGCCTAACCGCTCCGTAGATGTCAATGTCAAAGCGCGCCAAATGTGGTGGTATTGTGCTATTAAATCGTATCACAACACAACACGTTTGAAAAACAAAAGAAATGTAATGATATCACTTTTCGCAGGAAAATTTTCAATATTTCATATTATTTTGTAGTTAATTATGAAAAAGAAACAATACGATTTAGCCGTACCTATTGTTTCAATGCTCGGTGTTGCCCGATTATGACAATAGTTTCCCATTTTAACAATTTTTATTGCTTCGACTGATTAATTTTAAAACAGTTTGCTGCTGCTACTGATATTTACGTAGGTATGTGACACGCTCTCTAATAGAAGTCCTTGTGAATTTACGATATCATAATATACCTAAAATGTTGTTACTTGAAAGTTGAGAAATTTAAACAAACTCTATTTATTTTCCCGCTTTCTGGATACTACACCTCCATTGGTAACATTACGCAGGTGTCAAGTGCATGTCACGTCACCGACATGTCATCAAGCATTTAGCGTTTCACTTTTGACAGAGCGCATAGATTAATATTTTATAAATGACAGAGCGCTTGTATGAAGACAGTCCTTCTATAAGTTATTATTCTAAGATTACAATGTTGTTTATGATTGTTTTTTATGGTTGTTACGATTCAACTAACCATTTTTATTTTGAAAAGATTTTCGAATTGGTAATATAACTAATCTACATTCCCAACAGTGAAAGAATTTTTAAAATAAAAGTATTTTTTGTATATAAGTATTTTATAATTTATAGCTTGTGTTCTTACAATAATATAATACTGGAAACAGCATGTAAAATGTTAAAAATAGTATATATATTTTTAAACAAATCATTTTTGTTTTTGAGATTTTATCGTAATAGCACCTATTAAGGCATAAAACTTTTCAGAAAAAAGATGATTAGGTTAATTAATATTACGGCAAGAGAATATTATAACAAATGTATTTACCTGTTCATGGCAATATCATCAGAAGCAGCAATGTTCATTCCATATTCACTTTCAGATTCAGCTATATCGTTAGCCCGGTCTTCCGCCATGTGGTAGGGCTTGCCCTCCTGACCAGGGCCTTTTATTGGTGTTTTCAATTCAGGTTCAAAATTGCCATAGTCTAAAAAACATAAATATATCTCTCATAAATAAATATTCTTAAATGAATCAATCAACCCCATCTAGTCCCATACAAAGCAACTGTAAATAAATACTGATTTTACATAGAAAACATCCAAACCAAGGCAAACATACATGTTCATGCATTAAAAATTCATAATGGGAAAGCCCAGACAAAGTTCTGCATGATAGCTAGTGTAATTTAGGGCAGGTTTTAGTCAGGTGATGCCTAAAATGCCATTGGGTTTGTCCAAATGTGTTGGTTTGTACATATAATCTATTTTAAAATTTCAACCCCTATTTTGGTGCGCAGTAATTGACAACTGAGATTTGAGGATAATTATTTTTGAAGGAAATGACAAACATTACGTCTCTTGCCGGCACCACACATGGCTATGTGTATTTGCTGTATTTGACAATAGCTTCCATGTGTGGAGAGTATATTTGCCAAAATTGCAATATTTGCCTATTGGACAAATACAGCCAATAACAAATACAGTCTAAATCTGTTATAACGACATCGAAGGGACTACTCATATTGAGTCGTAAAAACCGATAGTTGTAACAACCGGTGACAGGTATTAATAGGAAAGATAATATGTATATTCATGTAGGAAATTAAACCGCATTTTGTTTACTTCAATACAAACGTATAATATAAAAGAACAATATCATTTTTCCATCATTTTTGTATGCATAAAATCTGTAATTTTAGTTTGTTTGAAACACTTCTGTCGTGCATACACATTTTGTAATTCACGTTGGATTTTAATCAGCGTATCGTCACAATTTCCCTGCATGTGGAACTCTTCATTAAAAAGAACAATCTTTCGTAATACACTAACAGCATTGAGACCGTCAATCAAAGTTGGCACTGTAAATTGTTCTTCCGAGTCTTCCTGTTCATTTTCATTTTCCTCTTCAAGTTCACGTACAATATCATCCTCCGTAGCTGGTGCACAAATTGCAATAGACTGATCTACATCAATGAACTCGTCTGTTTCAGTAGTAGATAAAGCAGGTCGTAAATTTTGGGCTAATTGAGCCAAAGAAATATTGTCCTCTTCATCATCGTCAATCACATCATCTGAGGTTCTTGTTATAAGACTTGTAAGATCTTTAAAACCTGCATGCCCAAAGCAGTTAGCTATAGTTTTTTGTGAAACTTTTTCCCATGCTTCGGATATCATCAAGATGGCATCAAGAACCGTAATGCTGTTCTGATTATTACTGTCAATGCTGTGTATTAACTTTAACACTTGCAGTCTTCTATAATGAGATTTTAAACATCTTATTACGCCTTGGTCCATAGGTTGCAGTCAGTGGCGGATTATCCTTAAGGCAAACTAGGCACGTGCCTAGGGGCGCCAGGTAACAAAGGGGCGCGTGAAATTTTTAAACGAATAAAAAAATTACATAAAATTTGATGGATTTCCACCTGTTAGGAAACTCGATTGAGCCCTTTGAGCATGGTGCTAAGTCCTCCAGCGACTATCCGCCATGATCACGATGTCGTCGGCAAATCGAAGGTCAGTGCTATACTTGACGTTGATGCCGAATCCTTTCCAGTCCAAAAGCTTAAAGGCATCTTCCAGAGCGGTCGTGAACAGTTTCAGAGATATGTTATCTCCCTGTCTCACGCCTCTGTGTAATGAGATTGCCATCGTGTTCTGTTCCTGTACTCGAACTGACATGGTGGGATTTTTGTATAAGCACGTCAACGCTTCGATATAACTTGCGAGCGAGACGATTCGTGTTGACCCTTGAGAACAGCTTGTAGACGTGGCTCAGAAGCGAGATAGGTCTATAGTTCTTCAAGAGGGTTTTATCGCCCTTTTTAAAGAACAGAACCACCATTCTTCTGTTCCACGCCTCAGGCGTTTTGCCCTCGAATAACACGGAATTAAAGAGCTTCTGCAGGACTTTAAGTACCGATGTACCACCCGCTGTCAGAAGCTCTGGAGTGATTCCGTCCTCGCCCGGCGCCTTGTTGTTCTAAAGCTGTTTATGAGCCATCCTAATCTCGTACAAGCTGATGTCCGGGATGTCTTCGGTGTAATGTTGGGTTAGCGTGGCTCTTGGGTCCCTCGCAGTTCTGCTGCTGACGGGTTTGGTGAATGAGCCATCATAAAGCTGCCCGTCGAACCTCGACTTCCTTGAACACCTCTGCCGTCGTTTACGCCATGCTACCATCCTTCGTCTTAAGTTTAGTCAGCCGGCTCTGCCCAATAATGTCTCTTGCGAACACTTTCGAACCTTTATTTCGCTCAATCGACTCCTCGATGCATTTAGCATTGAAGGAGCGAATATCGTGTCGCAAGGACTTTGACATGGGGTCTAAAAATGAACATGGACAAGACGAAGATCATGTTGAATGTCCATGTCACACCCGCCCCGGTCTCAGTTGGAAGCTCGATCCTCGAAGTTGTTGACGAGTACCTTGGACAAACCATCCAATTAGGTAGGTCTAACTTCGAGAAAGAGGTCAATCGACGAATCCGACTCGGGCAGCTTTCGGGAAATTACGGCATATCTTCTCGTCCAAAATTCCTCAATGCTTGAAACGAAGAACCTTCGAGCAATGTGTGTCGTATGGATTCGAGACGTGGTCGCTCACTATAGGCCTCATAAGAAGGCTAACGGTCACTCAGCGAACCACTGGAAACGTTTGGGGGAGGCCTATGTCCAGCAGTGGACAAATTGTGGCTGAGATGATGATGATGAGATGGATTTCCATGTTCGTTACTATTATCTTGGAGTGATAAGAACAGCCTCGTCTTTAATATAAAGTGACAAGTTTGACAGACCCGGTGGTCGAGTGGCTAACAATAGTCACTTTATCTCTAGGGCCGCGGGTTCGAATCCTGCGCAAGGCAAAGATTTGTGTGCATGAACATGTCTGTTTGCCTTGGTCTGGGTGATTCCAAGTATAATAAGTATTATTTTATTAAAAAAAGTATTTATATGTATTTATCAGCAATCTAGTACCGATAACAGCTTAGTTGCTTTGTTTGGGACTTGATGGCGTTTTGTGATTCGTCCAAGAATTTTTATTTTATTTATGTAGTGCAGGTATATAAAACGTATGCAATGAGACAGATAAAATACAGTCATCTATGTTTACTATTACCCATGGTATTTAGTAAAAATTTTGTAATATGGCCGCTAGGGGCGCCCATGCGGTGCTTGCCTAGGGCGCTCTCGACATTTAATCCGCCTCTGGTTGCAGTACAGATGTAACATTTGGTGGTAAAAACACGAGTTTAATACACTTCAGATTAGTAACAGCCGGATGAGCAGGACAATTATCAACTAAAAGAAGAACTTTCTTATTGTTTGCTTTTAATTCAGCGTCCCAGTTTCGTAACCATCTTTCAAAAATTTCCGATGTCATCCATGACTTTACATTGTTTTCATACGTTACCGGCAGTGAGCGTATGTTTTTAAAGCATCTTGGTTTCTTAGATTTCCCAATAACTAAAAGCTTCCTTTTACAGGATCCTGTCATATTTGCTGCAACCATGATCGTTAGTCTCGTCTTGGACATTTTTCCTCCCGAACAATTCTCTCCTTTGAATTTTAAAGTCCTGTCTGGTGTCATATTGTAAAAAAGTCCGGTTTCGTCTGCGTTATAAATGTCTTCTGGACTGTAGCCTTCGCATAATGTAGGCCACTTTTGCGTAATCCATTCGTCTACAGCATCTTTATCCACACTGGCAGCTTCACCACTCATTTTCCCGCCGACAATGCCATGTCGAGCCCGGAAACGTTGAATCCAACTAGACGAGCAAACAAAATCTTCACCAAAACGTTGAGCAAAATCGTTTGCTTTTTGTTGAAGAATTGGTCCATTTATTGGCACATTATTTGTCCTTTGATATTTAAACCACTTTAACAAAGCTTCCTCAATCTTCGTATGCCGCGTTGTTCTGGCTCGTTTCATTTTCAAAAAATTCTTGTCGTAAAGGATTTGAATTTTCTCCCTTTCTTTCCAAATGGTTGAAATTGTCGAGTGGGATACACCATATTCTTTTGCCAGGTCTTTGTTTGGAATTCCTTTCTCTAGCTTTGAAATAATATGCGATTTTTCTTCTATACTGATTTGTTTTCTTTTTTGCGACATGTTACAATTTTCACAGTTAACTCAACAATAATGTTTTGGTGCGTCTTGTGTAAAGATAAGTAACAAACTGACTTAAAGAGATATGACGAAGCGGGCCTTGAGGCTAGGGCATGCATGTGCTTTGTTTCTAAGAATTACAAAAGACCCTAAACTTTGTTTACTTTTACGATAATAGCCATTGACTATTATACTGTGCCAGATGTGGATACAGTTACCTATTCAAATTGTTTACAATACAGCTGAGCCGTCGTTCTACAGATATAATTCTTCGAAAACATTAACCAAATGTGGTCGCTTAATGCGGTATGTCGTAGTAAACAATGTCGTAAAAACCAATGTTTTAGATAAGGCGGTCATATAACATTCAGCCAGGACCTTTGATTTTGGTAAATTTAACCGGTATGTGGTTCTAAACGATGTCGCCATAAACGGTTTTGACTGTATGGCCTACCAATTGTCTGTTGATTTTCAAGACACATCAAAGGAATTACAAATAGCCATGTGGGGGATCCAGCATCTATTGGATACATACTCGATGGGCATTAGGCACCAAGAGAATGAGTTCCTAAAGGCTCATTACACATATACATACTTGGACTTGTACCATGACTTCAAACAGCCAAATATTAATTTATTGTTATCTTTTATCACGCAAACTAACTGTTTCAAACAGTTTCGGTGTGGAAGCATCTTCATAGTAACAATGCAAAGACAAATAAAATGAACTGAAATACATAATTTCATCAATAATCTTATTTACCAAAAAACCAGTTTGAAAAAAGAATCAAACAGGTTTTACAACTCAAACATTACTATACTATTGCCTTCGAATTTGAAAGGATCGTATAGTTCGCATGAAGGTACTGACGTAACAAAACAAAGTTTGAAACGTGTACAAAGTAGATTACGTGCCGGTATACTGTTGTAGGCCGAATAACTGTAAACCTTTGCATCATGAATTTTTTTTACATTATTTATAAATGGAATAAAATAGATACTTGCCTGTTAATAGCTTCGGATAAACGTTAAGGTGGGATTTATAATAGCCGGTTTCTGGCTCAGCAAAGACTAAATCGTTTTTACGGCTCTCACCGCTGCTCGTGCTCTCACTAGACCATTTGTGCACAGCGTAAATAAGAACTAGGAGGATAGCACAAATCGACGCTATCCGGATGATACGGCCACGTCTTACGTTGGTAATCCTCATTTTTCACATTAAAACCTATTCAATTATTTTATTAATCTTGATAAAATCTCGGTGATAGGAAATCGGATCGACCGAACAAAATGCAACTAAAAATGACGGACGGCAAGTGACTGACGACGTCAACGACACGACGTGACGTTTCAAGTACTTTCAAGTTTTGACAGTCAATATTCGTTTTTAGAGTTCCGTAGTAAATTAACAAGGAACCCTTCTTGTTTCGCCATATCCCTCTGTCTGTCCACGCCACGGTCTACTCGGAGATACATAATAAATAATAGAAGCTTCAATTTAGAATTATAGACACTATGCCAACAAAGTGGTAGAATAGAATAAAATTTAGAAAAATGATAAGTACAAAATACATTGCCAAAATAATATAAAATTATCACGCACGTGCGGTTAAGCTACTTGTTATTATGTATTAGTCAATGCAATGAACTTTAAAAAAATATTGCTTTAGTAAAACGTACAAATGGCATAGTGCATGCACAGTATGATTGTATATAGGGTGTTCTGAAATTATATGTTGCATAATGAAGTGGGACATAGTATCCGTTTCATAGATTTTATTTATCCAGAAATTATCAATTTTTAAGCTCATACAATTTTCCATACACACAAAAATAATATTCGTGTTCTGCCTCTAAAGAACATAACTTTTAAGCGGCATTCACATTATGACCGGAGCACGCCGCGTCTTAGCCGTAATTCAAAAACCGCGCGAGAACCGTTGTACTGTTTAGCATTATTAGGCTCGCGTGGCTTTTGAATACAGACAAAAGTTCGCTTCGCTTGTAAATTTAACTTTAAGTGGTAGAAAACATGGCTGCAGGTACTAAATCTGGCATTAAAACAGGCTAAAAACGGGCGGATTTCCGCCGACAAACAGCGTCATATGTAGATGCATCTTTACGGCATAGCCACATCTATCTTTCTCTGTCACTCATTCGATCTCTGTCTTTCATTCAATAAAATGTAAAGTTATGAATGAAGCGGGGAAACGACTTACCTATCATATGCATTTACTTACCTTTACCTACTAATTACTATCAATCAAGCTAAATTTAACAAAAAATAAATCGAAATGTTCACAGCTGATAGTATTAGTAGATAGATAAGTACCTACTAGATTTCAAATAACTATCGTACAGTAATTTGGCGTTTAAAAGTTCATTAGATACATTTACAAAATGGTACCTAGGCATAAAATGTCAAGGTTACTTACAAAAAAAGTATCTTCCTCCGTTGTTCTTCACCGAATACGCCGACTTAACGTGCCAACAAGCACTCACTATGACCACTGCTGTCAAGTCAAGAGCGCCCATCAGTCCATCGACTACACTCGTCACGCAAAGCCTTTATCACTCCATCCTCAGTGCTCGCATTCTCTCAAAGAAATCCAGCAAATCCTAAATCCAACTGTAGATATTCGAAAGCGGCAGTTCTCCGCGTCTGCAGTGACCCAATGCCGCTCCAAGAATACTCTCTGTACACAACATTGACACTATGTTCAAACACTCATCATTCATTTGTTTACGTACGGCAAGATGATAAATTACCACAACACAACACAACACAACCGTTTACTCTGTCTGACGTAAGTAAGAACGAGAGAAAAAAGCAAAAAGAATGAAATAATATTTTTTGCGAAAAATCGTTGTCGCCGCGGTCAAAGGTGCCGCTCGTTTGAGTTGAGTTTGACCACGCCGCCACCGCCCTCGTCCCGCCCGCGACCCCGCGTGCTGCCCGCGACGCCCCTTTCCCTTATTACTAAGTAAGTGTTACCTATTTAGACCAGTCAATCGCGTGATTCGGTTCGGTTAAAATACAAGTTAAATAAAAGCTTTTAATAATGCTATTTCGATACACAAATCAGTACCTGCACTACGAGGCAAGCAGTGTTTATGTCCAACTAGTTACATCAATGTAACTACATGGTAACTACAATGTAACTAGGTAAAATAGAGGTGAAGAACGGGCCTCTTTTTCTCTTTTAGTTAGACGTTGGGAGCCCTGTTTTAAGGTGCCATTATTACTTTAAAATGTGTTCGTGCAACTCACAATAAGAGATTGTTTTGATAATGTAATAGTGAAATTTGTAATACCTGTAATTGGTGTACACGTGAGAATAATACTGTATCATTAATTTAATGTACGTAGGTAATTGTGATGTGTACGTACACTGTTTATTGGTATGTCTGAATGAATAAAATAAAAATCTATGCATTTCTTTGTCGAGTCTGATCAAAGAGTAACGCGACCCGACCGTGGTGACGGCATCAAATACAGGCTACGTACGTACGCAGTTGTAAAATCATCTATCAAATCAACCATCATCCCACTGCATGGATATGGGTCTTCCTTCAATAGAATAAGAGCTTACTCTGCCACGCCCTTTCACTACGGATTGGCAGAGGTCAGTGACCGTGTTTGATATACGCCATCGCGGGTGCGCGGGCGCGGGCGGCGGTGCGGGGTATCAGGCGCGGGAACGCCGCCGCCGCCGCCCGCCGGCCGCCCTCGACGCCGACACAGACAAGAACGGGGCGTATAGCTCGCGTAGTAACAGCTGTTATAATGAATGAACGCGGTGCCCCCACGCGGCACCCCGGGTTTGTTACAAAGGCAGAACATTAATATTATTTTTGTGTGTATGGAAAATTGTATGAGCTTAAAAATTTATAATTGCTGGATAAATAAAATCTATGAAACGGATACTATGTCCCACTTCATTATGCAACATATAATTTCAGAACACCCTATATACGTCATATCATAGGTACATACTTATCTGCAAGCAAGCAAAGCGTAAAGGAACCCTACTTTGTGCGTGGACCGACACACACTTGCCCGGTTTTTCTTGTTCGTTTAGCCTAGCCTAATAGGCAGGCAAAGGGTTCGAAGCCCATACAGCCAAGTGACCAAGTCCACTCAGGCACTCGGATAAAAACGTTCCAACTTCCATACCACGTGAAAATATATTATCATAGATTTATTATCCTCCTTCATTCTCCAAAACTATAGTAATAAATTATAAAATTAAAATATTGAAAAAATTAAGTTAGCTATTATATGACACGTTCTCGTCGGTCACCAAAAAGTCAAGCGTCCTTTCTCTTTAATTTAATTTTCCTTTTGTTTTGTCTTATCCGCAGCCTCCACACGCTTGGTGTTTGCCACAAACATCAAACACCATAATTATTATGCCAAACACCGATCACAATCACCCAACACAAACGCGGTATCCATCCACACGCTTGCTTGGCGAACGTGCCAGTTTAAGCCGGTTTAGCAAACATGGCGGACGACAAACGTTGGAGCGATTAGTTTTGGCTTGACTTGACTTATTTTTATTTTAAAAAAAGGAAAGTGAAATTAAACGAACGGATTCGAATTCCACCTGGGGGGGAGGTGAAAATTTTCTTTGAAAACCAATTTCAAAATATGAATGGCTAGTTGCCTAAAAACTAGGACCAAGTATAAGAATGGACAGATTAAATTTTAGAACGACAATGAAACTGTCTTTGCTCTCTGTCTTGCTTATAGCAACATTCAGTGTGAAAAAAAGAAACAAACATAGACAAACATCACCGTCTAGAACGTCAGCGTGTCAACTTTTGAGACATTTGGTAGCCGCTTGGATATCAAAGCTCGTGTTGGATTTTTTGTGTTTTGAGGTGATAATTGGACTTTTTATAAAGAAAAATTGTGATACGGATTTTCATTTTGAACCATAGCTTGCGTAGCCATTGGTTGTAAGAGTAGAATGGGTGTTACAACGGAAAGCGATCAAAGGATATCTTTTCATAGGTAAGTTATCGACTACATGATTTATATTTTTTGTGCAGGAAATACATTACATGATCGGTTTTTGTAAAGTTAATTGAACCCTAAAGACGATGCAGACGCATAATTTCAACAAACCCATTACTTTTAAACAAAGATTTGATTTTATACATTACGTTTATTGAGCTTTGACAGATGATGTACCTTAAATATTGTAAGTAGAGTTGTCACATTGTATCGATAATGTAGGCGACGCAGCGGCCTCTTTAGTAATATTTGGTTTTAATTGTCTTTGGGCTGCTACGTCGCCGCATATGTCTTTTATGTTTTGATTTTGTTTCGTTGTCATGTTATTGCTTTCTTAGTTTTATTTTGATATTTTTTGTGTAATATGTAATAAACAGTTATACCAAGTAAGAGACCTTGTTTGGACTGACCCCATCGCCTACATTTGTGGTCCTTCGTCCAATTGAATTCGGTTGTGCGCGAACCAGTTTGTGGGGTACCTACCTAAAGGGCTACTGTTATTGATACAGAATGTTCGTGACGCCGCCGCCAGCTAAGGTGCAAACGCGCAGCATGACTCGCGAACTAACTGCCAAGGTAGCTGAAGAGTCCAAACGAGCGGTCTCAGAAAAACTGGAACTTAAATCCGCCAGCGCTAAGTCTGCGCAAACTTCAATGTCCAAAAGGTCTAGCTTATCATTAAAAGCTCGTAAAAAGCAGTTAGAGCTTGAAGCAGCAGAAGCTAGAGCCGCAATAGAGCGGCAGGAATATGAAATGAAAATACAAAAAGATTTGTTAGATAAACGATTGGCTGCCAACATCGCCGCCCTTGAAGGGGAGAGCTCAAAAGTCTCATCGGTGTGTAGCTCCCACATCAAGGTGGAGCAATGGTTAGAAAGCAGCGCCCTGGATGCTCCTGAGCTGTCTCGCCCCAGCGGGCAGTTACCGGCGCCGGCGGCAACGGCCGCGGCGACCGACATTCAGCTGTTGGCCTGCGCACTTAAGGAGTCTCTAACCACCGCGACTAAGGACGTATGCGACCGAGGACTTCTATCTCGAATGAGCACCTCTAAAGACCTGCCACTGTTCTTCGGCGATCCATTGGAATGGCTACAATTTTATAAATCTTACCATGAATCTACAGATATGTGTAATTTTTCAGATACTGAAAACTTGTGGCGCTTGAGAAAGTGTCTGCGTGGTGAGGCCCGAGAGGCGGTGTCGTCATTGCTTATCGGTAACACATCCCCTGTCGATATTATTGAAGCCCTACAGCTACGATTTGGGCGCCCTGAGGTCGTCATGCTGAAACTGGTGAGTCAATTGAAAAAGATTTCTAATTTACCAATGGCTTATCACACGGAAATAGTTAACTTTGCCGTGAAGATTAAGAACTATGTGGCCGCAGTAAAAGCTATTAATCAACCCGATTATCTGCGTAGCCCGGATTTATTAACATCCGTAATCTCAAAATGTCCTAGCACGCTGGTCTCTAAGTGGGCAGACTACTTGTTCAATAATCCCGATATGTATAAAGCCAGATTAGAATTGTTTGCCGAGTTTTTACATTCCGAAGCAACTAAAACAGCGGATGCGGGGATTAGTCATATATTTTGTCATACCGATTTTAAGAACAAGCATGATGACAGAAAATTTGTACATATGACAATTGAGGAGACGACCTCCACAGAGACACCTGTCACCTGTTGTCACACTGTGACAGAAGGACGATGTAATTTTTGTCGAAAAAGTCCGCATTCATTACCGGATTGCACTATTTTTAAGAAGGCATTGCGCCGTGACCGCTGGCACTTTGTACGAGTTAAAAAGTTGTGCTTTAAGTGTCTAGGCTCGCGACACTACAGTTCGAAATGCCAAGCGGAAAATTGTGACGTTGATGAATGTCAGCTTCCCCATCATCCTTTGCTGCATTATAAAATTCGAACAAAATCGAAGCAGGAGAGTGAGTCATCTTCGAATAGCTTTGGTACAGTCGCGCACACAACCACGTCTGCGGGTTCGAGAGTTTTATTGAAAATTGTACCGCTGACTGTACACGGTCCAAACGGTAGCGTTCAGATACATGCACTTCTCGATGATGGCGCTACGGTGACGTTGATATCAGCTGATGTTGCTGAACAAGCTGGCCTACAGGGTGAAACGTCAACTATACATGTAAATAGTGCGTGGGTCTCCGCGCAATTAAAGTGTTCCGTGCAGAGTGTAAATTGTACCATTTCTAACAATGATGGTGAGCGTTTTAGTTTACAAGCGCATAAGATGAGCGAATTTGATTTACCTGCGCAGCGTATGTTCGCCAGTTGTAAATATAAAGATGTTCTCGACAATGACTTTGTATATAACTTTAGTTCTATTGTTAAACCTAAATTGTTGATAGGTCAGGATAACTATAAGTTAATTGCTCCGATTCGCTGCATTCAACAGAGTAAGAGCAAACTCTTTGTCACTGATACAACGCTAGGTTCGTGTGTGCATGGAACTGTTTGTGTTGTAAATGAGGTGGGTAACTCATCGACTGTAACGCAATGTGAATCTGCGTCCTTAGGTACCAGTACGCAACATCTGTGCCCGGTCTCGGTTCGTTTTGAGACAGATGACGCGCGTTTGTCATCCGCGTTGATGCCGAAATCGTACGCCTCCTTGCAGTCCGTGCCTTGCGAGTTGCAATTGCATTCCAAACCCACCGAGTTACGTTTGCAGTCTTCCTCTTCTGGGTCTCCGTTGCGGTCCTTGCCCTTGGAGTCGCCATTGCAGAGTTCGCCTGTGGAGTTGCAGTGCGAGCCATCTAACAGTACTTTGCAGTTTGAGATGCCTCGCCTGTCTTCGCTGTCCGCTTCTGAGGAACAGTTGCAGCCTTTAACATGTAAATTGTCCGTATCGCCCGCGTTGTATACGCCACCAATTCTGCCACATCGTCGCGCTACTGTTGAAACTGTAAATAATGTACATTTAACTTACTCTGATAGACTGTTTAGAAATCGGTTAAAACGTTTTTATGCTAGCGACGTCGCGTCTGACAATACAGACCAGCCTCGAAGTTTGAATAAAGTCGCGAAGCGTATTCACCATCAGAAATCAGTTGTAGACTTACCTTGTATGTCCAGAATACCTCTTTGGTTCTCGAATGTTGACCGTCCACCGCCTAATTACATAGGTTGTTGTTGAGTGTCGGCGATCCGACACTGGGGCGGGGAATTTTTGACATTTTGGCGTGTTCTAAAGTAAAACTTATACCTACTCTACGCTGTAAGGTACGTTTAAACAATTTGTCAATTTGTTTGGCATGTATTTTATATAGTAGTTACTACACAAGACAAGTAAGTATTCTTAAGTTGTGTGCTAGTTGTTGCGCGTTGATTTGTGATATCAGCTTACTGCGTGATGAGACCGCATAGGAGCTGCAAGTGTAATATTACTTAGTTACTAGTTGATAGTTTTGGTTAGTGTTTCGATTCCTGGTCGTCGGACGTCTGTTTGAACGCTGTGTGAACCTTTCTTGTGTGTCTCGACTTGTTGTGTTAATTGAGTTAGATTATCTTATTGGGAGTCTTACAGCTTTGTCCGGCTGCGGTGCCTTTCGTGGTACTACTGTTGAAAGACTCACCTACGTAGAAATTGTCGAGACAACTTTTATAGAATGCAGGGCTCGGTTTTACTCTGCTTGAATGTTGAGTGTCGGCGTTCCGACACTGGGGCGGAGAATGTAGGCGACGCAGCGGCCTCTTTAGTAATATTTGGTTTTAATTGTCTTTGGGCTGCTACGTCGCCGCATATGTCTTTTATGTTTTGATTTTGTTTCGTTGTCATGTTATTGATTTCTTAGTTTTATTTTGATATTTTTTTGTGTAATATGTAATAAACAGTTATACCAAGTAAGAGACCTTGTTTGGACTGACCCCATCGCCTACAGATAAAATAATAAATTGTATGCGTTTTTATTATGGTTTAATTTATTCCTAGTTCTCTTGCCCATTGGGATGAGGGTTAGTTAGATAAGAGTAATCAAAGTAATATAGATCTTGTGTTTTTCAGGTTTCCTGACACTAATTTAAGAAACAAGTGGATTAAGAACATAAAACGAGATAATTGGACACCTTCGCCATATTCTCGCCTGTGCTCATTACATTTCGATGTATCTTGCTATCGGGCAGGTAATTTAGATGAACACGCTACGGAGTATTATGTGACGTTTAATCATAAACATATTAGAAATCATTTTAATAAACTAGTCTTATTTAGTGGTCAGTAGATGCAGTAAATAACTAAGCATCAAGCACTTTAAGTAAATTCCTGTAAGTCTTTGTTTATTGTTTTTTGATCCCTAGTTGATTTTTTTAAAATAAGAATTGTTAAATTGGTGACATTATACGGATTATTTAACAATTCCTATTAGATATTATAATTATTATTACATGTGTGTATAATGATTACAAAATGATCATGATTATGATGTATGATTTTATTTAATTTAAATATTTTGAATAAAAACCTTATAAGTACCTATTTGCTTTATTTATTCTTCACCCGCATTGAGTGTAGGTAATCTTTTTATTTGGCATATTTAAATAAAAACGTATAAATACCTAAAGTTACTGATAGACGAGTATTTGACATTCCTATCGATAGGTGTCGATAGTGTGTATTTAATTGTTAAAGAATATTTCTGTCAGCAATATTGATTTATAGCTGGACTGGGACTGAATAAAAAACATAGAACCCTTTGAGCTGCTTATCTTCCCAGGGTATGTCGTAAAAGCCGACGTGATCATACCCACTCCAACATCAGACTGTCTATGGGGGATAACGATAGGAATGTTCGTCATTGGTAATCTTGGAACGAATATCAGGTTGCTGTGGTTTGACTAAATGACTTATGGTTCTACTCACCCCGATAGGGATACTAGGGGGTTATGCATCTGTTTCTGTCTTTAATCATTTGATTTGTCAAGTGTTCTCAGATCTTAAAATGAACATTAAATATTAAATCGATATTAGTCGATAAAGACACGGCACATCTCTAGTGATCCTGTATAAAAAAACAAAAGTTTATATAGCATACTGGCTTCATGAGCACAAAAGACGTTATAGACAATAATATATCTATCTCTTTTTTACTTAAGACGGCACATATTAGTGTGAAAGACAATACCCATGTATTTCTTTCGTCTAAAATACAATCCGTCCATTCTTATACTTGGTCCTAGCCTAAAAACTTCTGTGGAAAAAAGCTAAAAAAAAAGATAAAAAGAAAAAAGTTCTGAAACAATAAATAAAATATTCCTAATTTAATAAAAAAAAACTTGGACCCTAAATAAAATGAAATAAAAAAAAACGGCAAACACACGCACGGTTTGATTACTCATACACGCACACGTTCGTGTTTGTTGTTTGTGTTCGCTGTTTGCCTTTGCCAAGCGTGTGGAGACGCCTTTAAATGCTAGTTCTACATCTTCAGAGAAATATTAAGTGAAATATACAACTAAACGGAAGATAGAATATAACGGAAGTCAAATACATCTAACTAAAGATTTTCTGAATTCATACGACTAGAATACTCTTTTTGTTGTAGTTGCTAAAATAAAAAGAAGAATGAGAAATTGACATGTTATGATTATGCCCGACAGTCGGTGTCGGTTGGTTGAGTTTGTTTGAATTTGATTTGAAGTTTGAAATATTTTGAATTGAATTTATTTTGTTTGATTTCGTAGGTACATACCTAATCGTTGAATTTTCTTTCTATTTGTTTGTGTACATTTATTTTGCAGATACTATTCCATGTGTTTTGTTAATAAACTGCTAAAAGTAACATATCTTTAGTAAAATAACACTTGGGCGACTCTGACCGAATATTATATCATTTTGAATCAGCCTGGAAAAGATGGAAAAAGGTAAAATGATTACAATATGTACTGAATAGTAAAAATATTATAAGTAAACTAGCTGTTACCCGCGGCTCCGCCCGCGTGGCCAAGGGGAAATGTCAATAAATTTTCCCATGGGAATCTCTTTATCCCGTGGGGAAAAAGTAGCCATAAGTCACTTTTCAGTCAGACCTTAAATTAACCCCGTAAAATATGAAAAAAATAATGTTATACATTTTTTCCCGTGGGAATGAGATGGTTTTCCGGGATAAAAAGTAGCCTATGTCAATCTCCAGACCTTAAATCATCTCTGTTAAAAATATCATGTCAGTACTTAGGTTACTTTCGACGTGAAAGAAGAACAAAGAATTATATAGTTTATTTTTTCCCGTGGGATTAAGATATTTTTTCGGGATAAAAAGTAGCATAGGTCACTCTCCAGACCTTAAACTATTTCCAATAAAAAAATCATATCAATCCGTTAATTACTTTCGACATGAAGAGAGGACAAACAAACAAACACACTTTCACATTTATAATATTAGTATGGATATGGATGGATAGTATGGATTAGAATGAATAAGCAAGTTAAGCAACGATGTATTCCAGTCAGTATTCTGATGGGTTTAAATCTCGCGCTCATTGCTTCGGAGGGTTGTTAAGTTGTCGGTCACGATTGTTGTTGATAGATCAGACAGTCCAAGTCTGTAGTCTGAAAATACTTAACCTTAGTTCCAATCATGGAAAATACAGGAAAAGAAGAAGAAGAAGATTAGCTACTACTTATAGAACATTAATAGCTATTTAGCTACGGGAACTATTGTAATCTAACTAACACAGTGGTCCGTAGTACTATTATCTATTCTGTGACAACTTTCACATTTATAATATTAGTATGGATTATATTTCTGAGAAAAATATCTAAATTTTCCAGCTCAATCCTTTACTTTGGAGAACTTTATAAACAATTGGAATGACGATTTTCCAAATCACCCACTCACCGTGGCAGACCTGAAGACTCCTCATGCAATGATGTCTGCATTATTCGCCATATTTGACAGACTTGGGATTGATAATGAAGCTATTATTATGGTAAGCTCTAAGCTGGTGACTCTCTGACCAAGATAAATACAATTGACTTATCTTATATTTTATATATACATATAAAATTTAAAGTCCTGACTTAACTATATAATATTAATGCACAGCCCAAACCTCTGGGTCTAGAAATTTCATATTTGGAATGTAGGTTCCATACATCTAGGGGTGTACTAAGAAAGGATTTTTTAAAAATTCCCACGGGAAAGCGAGATACGCAAACGAAGTTGCGGAGGTTTTACTAGTAATAATAATAAAACCTTTTATTCTAAAATTTCAATTTTATAATGTTTTGTTACAAAAAATACTTTTGCACATCAAACTTGCCGCTAATGCAATTCTCTGACCCAAAAGCGCGTTTTTTTTGTCTATTTTTCTTTGAGGCTTTTAGCCATGCGTGACTATGTCAGCCTCATAGGAAAATTCTCTCTCTCTAACAAACTACTCCATGTCCCTCATTGCAAGTGACGCAAAGTTCTTGTTAATCAACTTGCAAAAGAAATAATTTTATTGACTTTATTCCATTCCAAACATAAAATTTTTACATTAGATGATGTCTCGTTGTCTGGTGTGCATTACTGTATTGATCTCCTCCAACAACTTCCACTTTTTCGTACCTGTCACCACTCTCATCCAGAGCAGTTCAGTTCTTTCTTAACACTTCTCTATTAAATACTCCATACATTTATAATTTGGTGTGACAAAGCTATAATAACATTATGATTTTTATTGTTATTGTTCTTACAGTATCCACCAGAAGAAGATTGCAACGAACACACCATATACTACCAGGACTTGCTTCCTGTCATTAATATGACACGTGTGACAAATCACTTAGTGTCGATCGGGATCAGCGTGACAGACTTCCTTCAACCGATGGTGACCATGTCATATTCAATACTGATGCTGTTGTTCAATTTGATGCTCTTCAACAAAGAGAGGCTGCAATGTATTGCTCCATTTGAGGAGGAACTTTTTGCCAAGAGTGAACAGGTAGGTAAGATTTTAATAAGCAATATGTGACGCAATGAGATGTTTCAAAGAAACCTCGTAAGTTACTTGACAGTCAATCAGCTATGCAGATGGTTACAAAACATCACATACACACAAGCTGAGAGATGGTGGACTACGGCACCAGGCTGCAGGCAATCCAAGGAGGCGATACCATCCCTGGATAACAAGCTGTCCAAGCGCCTTTTGCGCCTGGACAGGAGAAGCCTGCGCCTGGTAACAGGAACCATCACAGGACACTGCTCATTGAACAAACACTTTTACACAATAGGTATCACGGACAGCCCTCTGTGCAGAGCATGCATGGAGACTGAAGAAACTGTGGCGCACGTGCTCCTTGAGTGCACAGGCATCACCCAAATCCGGAAAGAGACACTTGGGTCACCAATGTCTCTTGCGGACACACTGAGCAGTTTGGGAGGACTAATTCGCTTCTGGAGGGAGGTGGGCTGGATGGAATGACAGCCCCACGGCTCACGTACAATGGTCCAGTACAGGACTAAGTGCGGAAACCACACCCACTAGAGGGTTATGATGATGATGATGATGATGATGAGTTACTTGACAGTAATTTAAAGAAATCATATCTCTTTATATTACTTTGTGTTGTGAATGAGAAACGTCTTAGTAATAAATATAAATACCCTATTCCCGAGTGGATATGGTTGTTACTGTGGCCCCGATGACCTCCCACCAGAAAACCTTAAACCCACCGACAGACCAGTGTCCAGGTCACATAGTTTTCCTTCTTCGATCCTATCGGCTTCGAAAGTCTCCCATATTAAATATATGGTACTTAAAATACATAAAAACTACTAACACAAATGCTGTCACATAAATGTTTGCCCCCAAGCGGTAATCAAACGCATTTTTTAATTTTACTTAAACCTTGGTTATTTTGTAATTCAGGTAAAAGCATTGGATGACAAGAAAAACAAACTTCTGGAGATGTTAAATGAGCAAGCAGAACAGAAGGGGAAACGTGCCGAAAGACTCGAAAAGGTAACTTTGTCCATACTAAATCTATAAATACAAAAATAAAGTTTAGAACCAGGAGGACATAGGATACTTTTTATCCCGTTAGGATAGAGTAGGGTAGGGTAGGGTAAGGGTAGGGTGGGGGTAGAGGTAGGGTAGGGTAGTGCCTCTAAAGCGGAACAAAGTTTAATTAGTAAATTATTTTATTTAGTAAATGATTCAAAGGTGTTTCATTGTCACACTCCAGTTGGATTACGAGATAAAACAATTTGAAGAGGAGCTCGGTCAACAGAAGCTGGCTCATGATGAAGTCAAGCAAGAGTTGGAGGCGGTGTTGAAAAAGAACCATCAGATTAAGGTGGTACTGGACCAGAGAAAGGGACACAGGTGAGTGTGAATTTAATACGTAGATCTTTACAAATAATAATTATGGAATTGATTTACTCTATAAGCTACCACTTTGAAAACGAAAGCAAAATGACCACTGTAAAAGAAATTACGAAAAAAAAACACAGTTTACGGGCCTTTTTTGTCATTTAACAATACATATTTTTTTTTTATAAAATACCGTTCCAGGTACATACAAAAATTAAGTATTAAATGCGGAATTTCAATCCGAATAGGTATAATATTATTAAAATGTGTGTGTGCACATGGCTATTCCAAATACCTATAAAAACCTATGTAATGTATGTGTGTCACAAACATTTATTTTTATTACAGAGATGCTCTTATGGCAGAAGTAGCTAGAAAGCGTGCTTTAAGAGTATACGATGCGGACGATATAAAAGCTCAAGCGGAACAAGCTGCGCAGAACGTGCAAGAAGCAGAAGAGAAGCTAAATTCACTTAGAACAACGTTGATGCAGAAGGAGAGTAGTTTGAAGAACTTGCAGATGATCAAACCCAGCTTGGATACCGCTAATAATGTACTACAGGAGATTATGCAGATATCTGAAGGTCTAAAGTGAGTAGTTCATGGGTAGTAAATAGTTAAATACAGCAAAAATAAAGGTTTATTTACGCTATTTTACAATAAAAAGAAATAAGTATGTTGTTGTATAAGCAAAGCAATGTGACGAAGGATATCTCGTCTCGTCTGACAAAAAGACTAGTATAATCAACCAATGAAAGAGTTGAGCAGCTTTTATGCTAACCAATAAATGGCTGAGATCCCGTTGTGCCGTATGCACCGATGATGATGATGATGCAGCATCGTTATGAAACTTTGTATACTAGACGCCAACGCTCCTGGTCCGCGAAGAGCGCTACGGCCGCGTGCGCGTGCCAGGACCGTTGGCGTCCCGTATAATTACATGAATACTATTGATAAATAAAAATTCGAGTAAATCCCTTCACGCAATATTTAGAAATCTTATATTTACGGCCCTTGCTCACCTCTTTTATCGGCTGTACAAGCTTTGCTTAGGTTGGAACTGAATGTTTTCTGAATTAGTCTATCAATATATATTTTTACTAATAAATTGAAGGAGCTCGATGGCGTCGCAGTGTGTCGCACTCTAATATGAGCACGGAAGTTAAGCGACGTCGACCCTAACCAGTGTATGGATGGGTTTCGTTATCTCGAGCTTCTAGCTTCGGAGGGCACGTTAAGCCGTCGGTTCCGGCTGTTGACAGTCATGATGACAGTCGTTAAGCTAAATCAGGCATTTAGAAGGTTTTGCAATACATATTATTGGAATCAAAATAGTAAACAACAGCTCATAGCATTAGGTCCCAATAGTAATGTAACAATAGACCGTGGTGCTCGGCAATCGAGCCTCACTTGATTTGCCATCTCTCTAAGGTATAATGCCTTTTGCTTCAAATTGCTGTTTCTCACGTAGTTGTTAAGGAGGGAAGTCCTTTCAATACTTCCTACTCCGACTATCTTCTTTCTGATTAAATTCGTTGTGAGTTCCGAGACAGCTGTAGTTTTCTTCCCCGGGACGTCAATAAGCTTCATTGCTTATTGTCTATCTGAGGTCGCCGTTGTTGATCCTGGCTACACAGGAGACACAGTGGTGGGAATGTGTGGTGGGATTGTCCCATAAGCTAAGTCGGTGGCCTCAGGGCGGTTTGAAAACGCCGGTCTTTGCCAATCCGCATTGGAGCAGAGTGGCAGAGTACGCTCTAACGGTTATTAGAGGGAGGGAGACCTGTATCCATGCAGTGGGATGATTATGGGTTGATATGATGTCTAATAAATTATAAACATGTCTTTAGAGACTACGAATCAGGTGACCAGGACTCTGAAAGCAAGGAGGCAAGAGAGTTGGACGTGCTGAACACAGAGCTATCGGAGCTGCAGGTTCAGCTTTCAGAACTACTGGCGGCGAGGGAGGATGCTGCCAGGAAGAGGCAGGAGTGCCAGGCTAAGAGGCAGCAGGAACGGATGATGGCAGAAAGGTGATTAAAATAATATTTATTTACTAGCGAATCTCGCGCAACTTCGTTTGTGTACAGCAGCGCCATCTATTTAAAGCGCGATTGACTATACATTTGACCAAATCCTACGGGAATTGAGTACTTTTCAGGACAGATGTGTCCAATAATATATCCATAATGCAAGGTATCAGATTCATATCAAATATCGTAAAAAATTGCCCAGCCATATAAGCACGCACGAACGTACTCACAAATCTTCGCGTTTATAAAATTAGTTGGATTTTGAACTTTATTGTAAAAGTACTGACACAATAGGCGGCCTTATTCTCTACCAGTCAATCAATAGAGCAATATGATTAGATTATTTGACGACCTCCGTGGCGTAATGGTTACCACGCCGGACCGCCACCCAGGAGGTCCCGGGTTCGAATCCCGGTCGGGTCATGATGAAAACGAACTTCTGATTGGCTTCGGGTCTTGGATGTTTATTATCTATGTATTTGTTATAAAATATAGTATCGTTGCGTTAGTATCCCATAACACAAGTTTCGAACTTACTTTGGGGCTAGCTCAATCTGTGTGATTTGTCCCTATATATTTATTTATTTATTATGTAGAAAAATCAGTTAGGAAACTATGAATATTGACTTGCAGTATTTCTTTTAAATCTATTTGCAAAATAAATGATTTTATTTGTTAATTACAGTGCTGTTCGCGACGCAGAAGAAAAGGACAGGAAGTCTCGAGATAGATGTAAGAACGCGCTACAACGCACGGTGGAAATTAAAGAGCTGACTACCAAGTATGATGGTGAAAAAACAGCTGGATTGGAGCAACTGGCCAATATAAAGGACACATTTACTAACGAGGTACAAATAATTTCTTTCTAATTAATTCTTTTTGTTTATTATTTAGTGTTATTCTATTATTAATTTGTGTTAATTATTATTTTTAAACTTAAATGATTTTTTGTTCTTTCATTGTATGTACAGCGATTAGGTAATTTACTGTAATGTTGTGCAACTTGAAACTAAATAAATAAAGAATTTTATTTCATTCCATATAATGATTAAGTCGGGAAGTTAACTAATTTATTCCAATAATAACTTTTTATAACGTAAGGTAACGTAAGGTAAAATTAATTCCCTGGATTTATTTATAATAATTAGTTAATAATATCTATACATACATATAATAAAACAGTAGACCCTGGTATATCTGGTATATACATTGAACATATTGACAAAAATGAACAATAAAAGAAAAGTAGTAATAAAAGCGTTTTTTTTATTCCAGTTAAAATTCATCGATGATGCTTTACTGAAGAAGATGACGGAAATGGAGAAGAATATTGCAGAGAAATTGAGGAATAGATCAGTTTAATGTTAATTTAGAATTTATTATGTCGGACGCAATTAAGCAATAACATGTCAACCCACAAAATTAAAAAAAAAGTTTTTTCTACACCATTTTGTTACTATCGGCTTAAAAACATTTTACTGCCTTAACCCTTAATTCTTACAAAATTTTGACTTTTAGAATCGTGTTAAATGCGCTATGGACGAAGAATAATTGAGTTATAATATTTTAAGTTTCTTGACGTCCACTTCAAAGCACCTTGTATTTAAAAAAAAAGTGACCTAGTCCTATTTAACAATAACATAGTCACATAAATTGTTTGCGCATTAAAATCGTCAATAGGTTATTGAACATTTTGCAATAATATTTTTGTGGCTTTTCTCGTACTTAATCGCAATAATATTTTAACATTTATTACATGTAAATTTGTAAAATAATAAAATATAACCATAAACATGACCAATATTCGGAAATTTTACTTACAAATTAATTAAAAATTGTTGTGAATTTTCGACGCACTTCTCAAAATGACAGGCATGTGGGTTGACACACTATTGCTTATTTGTAAGTAAGGAATTAATTAAAAGAAAAGATAGAAATAAAAATGTGTTTTTCTTATCTATACTTCTATACTAATATTATAAAGAGGTAAAGTTTGTGTATTTGTTAAATTGTAAGGGGTAATCTCGGGATCTACTGAACCGATTTTAAAAATTCTTTCACCAATAGAAAGCCACATTATTGCTGAGTGTCATACGTTATATAAAAAACAAAAAAATAAAAAGGCTTTTAACATTATGCCCAACGAAGTGGGCACGGGTCAGCTAGTTGCATATAAAAATGTAAGCCCAGCTCACTCACGAGTGAGGACTAACGAAACTCAGTTCTACGAAACAGATTCCTATGTCTAATGACGTATTAAATTGGTAATTATAGTATAATAGGAAACATTGGGACTTTCTTGTCAGGAAGCGGTCTATATTCCGTTCCAATATCCTTCGTTTAAGATTTTCAGTGTAAATCAACAAATTGTGTATAAATTAATATTTAAATAAATAAATGAATATTCTTGGACGAATCACACAACGCCTTCTAGCCCCAAACTAAGCAACTAAGCTTGTACTATGGGTACTAGATTGCTGATAAATATACTTAAATACTTTTTTTTGTAAATAATACTATACTTATTATACATAGAAAACACCCAGACCAAGGCAAACAGATTATGCACACAAATGTTTGCCTTGCGCAGGATTTGAACCCCCCGCCCTTGGGATAAAGTGACCATTGCTAGCCACTCGACCACCAGGCCTGTCGTTAATGTTGTGTGCTTTAGCGGAATAAAGTGATTTGTAATCGATTCATGTTTTTATTTTATATCAATTTCTGTTTTATATCAGACAAAGTGCCAAGTATGAGTAGGAATGCAATCATACTAATATTATAAATGAGAAAGTGAGTTTGTTTGTTTGTTTGTTATTCCTTCACGACTTGACTAAGCAGCCGATCATTATGAAAATTTGTATACATATTGTCAGGGGTACAGAGCCCAACATATGCTTTTTATCTAGTGAAAGTATGTCATTACAATGGGAAAATATTTTTTCTGCTTTAGAGGGCACTGGCTATTGGCCAACAGATGGTGCCACAAGTCGCGCTATAGGCTGTTTTGTTGTCAAAGGGCTATCGACCAACAGAAGGCGCCACAAGTCGCGCTATGGGTTGTTTTTAACCCCCGACGCAAAAAGAGGGGTGTTATAAGTATCATCTGTGGATCTGTCTGTGGCATCGTAGCAACCAAACGGATGGTCCGATTTTGATGCAGTTTTTTGTTGTCAAATGAGATCTATGTAATAAAATTGACCGGGAGCGAAGCCGCGGGGAAAAGCTAGTAAGTACATAATACTTATTATGTGGAAAATGAGAAAGGTAGAAAGCCCTGAAATAACCGTCGATCCATCGCTGAATTTGCTTGGCAACTCATGATCTAGTTGTTTTTGTTAAACTGAGTAATAACTACAACCACAGATATAAAAAATTCTATAGAACATAGAAGTCGCAAACCTCTAATAGTTTACTTGTTAAGTTCTGACGTTGAAATATTTTGTGGTAATAAATTAATAGTTTCTGTATAAACGCGTGTGTGTATCACATTTTTTTACTATTTATTGTGACATCACAGGCGACAATATTCTTCTTGAATGTGTGTGTTGCCAACCACCTAACTTAGGTATGCGAGCCTTTTCTTCATTCAGTCTGTCTGATGATAACATATAGGTAGACGTACGTTTGTGACTACTCGTGAGCGCGCCGCCAACCGTGCCATAGTCCAACAAGGGGGTCTTCGGATGACCGCCGGCGGGGCAGCAGTTGTATCATTGTTCCCGCAGCCCCGCCCATCTAGGCAGATGAGGTGGCAGTCAGTCAGGTTTTTAGTCGGTATACCCCAAGTGGCTCTAGAGGGGGAGCCCGAGATGTCCCCGCCACTCTCCAAGCGGCGGCGGGGCATGCAGTAATGCATTTTCGTGACTTAAAACAAAAAAAAGGTAGGTTTGTGACTTCTGTTCTAGATCTATTTCTGTATTAAAACAAACTAATTAATTCAAATTGTTATTAAATTAATATTATTATTCTGGCATGGCGTGATAGTAACACACTACTGTATGATAACAAAATTTTTGCCAATTAGCCAAACTAAAATAATTTGTTATTGAGATCAAACAGTGAGTCACAGTGTTTAATTAATTATAAACATTATGTAAACAATAAAATGATTTGTTTATCATAATATTTACAATTATGGGTACTTACCTAAATAAAATTGCTGTTGTCTGCGGCTACTTTGACACGTTACACTCTGAAGTGCAGAAAGAAAGTAGCTAATAAAATAAAAGTAAAAAAAATTTGGTACTTAAGTTTAAATGCACCAATAAAGCCATAATTTTAGCTAATTCTGCGATGTAAAACTGATTAATTCCGTGTTTACCTGTAATTACTATGAAACATTTGGATTTAATGTTAAATAAAAATAAATAAGTAACTGGTGTTTTGGAAAGCATTTTTAAAGTTAATGACACATTAAATTATAGCTATGTCAAACTAAGGAAGGAAAAACCGGGCAAATACGTGTCGGGCCACGCACAATGTAGGGTTCCGTATTTGCTACGCTTTTCTTTCTTGCAGATGAGTACAATGCCATATTCTATGACATTTGTATGTTTTCATCAAAGAAGTTTTATTTTATAAGTTCGTCGGCTATTACTCGGTAACTAGCAGAGCCTACAGTTTTCATTCAAGATTCAGCATATGGACTACTACCATGATTTTTTCAAATTTCTCGGAGATAGGGGGGGGGGGGAGGGGGGGCACCGTGCAAAACGAAAAATGACACGATAAATGGAAATAATTACGGAAACGTATCATTGTATCGAAAAATGATCTTCCCACACTCTTAATGTTTTGAAGAGACATATCTAACGATACACCACAACATAGGGTTAACGCGAAAAAAAACTTTATTTCCACTTTACATATAGGAGAGGCACTCCAAAAAAAATATTTTTCAAAATTTTGTTACAGCACTTTGTTAGCATTGATAATATGTGTATAGATACCAAATTACAGCTTTCTAGCATTAAGGGTCTAGGCGCTAGATCGCGGACGGACAGACAGACGGACATGGCGAAACTATAAGGGTTCCTTGTAGTTTATTACGGAACCCTAAAAAGAGACAGATTGAGAATTATTGTGGAATTAAAATTAAAAAGCGTTTCAAAAACTGTCTGTAAATAAACTGCCTGAGAAGGCCTACTCTCTGAATAAATAATATGAGTTTGAGTTTTGGACGCATTTCTAATCAGAATATGACCCATATTTATTGCTCGTCACTGATTTTGATTGATTGACGATCGGTTATCGGTGCGGTGTTTCGGCTGACAGAACGGGGCGGGGACTTTACCAAAAACAAAGTGACTATGTGACTCAGACTATTAAATTTTCTAACACAAGTGCAAATAATACGTGTAAAACTAACTGTTATCCTGGTATTATGATAAATATAAAGATTAAGTGTTCGCTAATTACGCAGAAACGACTATTTATATACCTACTTACGGATTTAAGATAATTTTTGTTATATCCTACTAATATTTTAGAGGCAAAATTTTGTTAAGATGTATGTATTTTGTATTGCTTTCCATTTTGCTTGTGTCCGAAATGGTGGTAGTATATAACGTAGTTTATTTTCTTTATACATATATACAAATTGTAAATGACAAGAAAAAGTGCCTGTGAAGGTCTAATTTCTGAAATAAACGATTTCATTTCATTATGACCTTTTACGCAAAAACAGTTGGATTTTTTATGAAAGCGTCGCGTCGCTGTCTATGAATATCAGGGACTACCAATGTGTTGTTGCCCGTAACAAGGAAAGGAATAGAGAGAAATCCTGTGCAAGGGTAGTTGATCCCCAGTCTTCGAATGCTTTACCATTCCAAAAATGGTGTTTTGAGATCTTTGTTGCTCAACGTGTGTGTTCATTCGGCTGGACAACAACAACGCCTTCGAGTTCCTCGTACTTCTTACATAAGTGTATTTTATTTTATCTTTTGTTATTTTAACTCTTCAGTTAATATCAACAAAAAAAGAATATTTCTCTCAACTAATAAAATCGTTTACATTTGCAATGTTTGAATATTATGTTTTTTTAGCGCCAGCCAAGAATATTTATTTTATTTTGACGGAGCGGTGGTTGAATGGCTACTTTATCCCAACGGCCGCGGGATCGAATCTCGCGCAAGCCAAATATTTGTGTCCATAAACATGTTTGTAATCAGAAAGATTAAATGGAAGAATTGAAATGACTTCCCTCCGTAATAATCGATTATAGTTTCAAAAGCTATTAATAAATTAGCCTAGATATTAGTTATTTAAGATTAGTACAGGACTCATTTTTTCATTAAAAAAGTATAATAAATTGAAGATTCCCAGTTTAATTTAGGTTTTCCTTGTCAATCGTAAGACCATTTTGGTTCGAACAAAGAATAATGCTTAGACATAGCTTATCAAAGGGAAACCCCATGTACCCGTGCGTTTAAAATAACAACAGTAGGTACCGCTATATAAACCGATGTCTCTCAGTTATTATTGCATTCGGGCATTAACACTGTAGATAGCTTTACGTATAAATATAATTTACTTTAAAATATTCAATATGAAAACAATTACAGTCAGCCTGTTAGTTGTTTTAGCGTTGTTGTCTGTAGGTGAAGCGAAGATTTTCACAAGATGTGGTCTTGTTGTCGAATTGAGAAGACAAGGTTTTCCGGAAGATAAGATGAGGGACTGTAAGTTTTTTTAAAATTATTTGTTTTTCATATTCATATTAAAAAATTGATTTAAATAAAGAAAGAAAAAAAAAAAGATTATTTTGGTTACACATACTTACCTACAATAAAATTTAGTTTAGTTTTTCACAATGTATTTTAGCAAGTTTCATGTAACATTCAACCCCTTAAATTAACAAAAAATCTTGAAAAATAAAACTATTTTTTTTTGTTAAGAGAGTGCTTAGCCTCTTTTTTTAGCAGAAAGATGTAATCTATCTGCTGCGTTATAAAAAAATAAACTATTAATTCGAAAGAGCTTGTCCTATTGTCAATTTGAATAAACATTATTTTGATTTTGACTCTAGGGGTATGTCTCGTTGAGAACGAGAGTAGCAGACATACAGAAATTGTTAGCAAACCCAACAAGAACGGCTCACACGACTACGGTTTGTTCCAAATCAATGACAAGTACTGGTGCAGTAATACGTCGACACCTGGCAAGGATTGCAACGTCACTTGCCAACGTAAGTACCTTATTGAATAATTAATATAATTGTACATCATTTTCAGCAGTTATATTAATCTAAAAATTATGTATGTATTTATATTTCTATACTAATCTATACTAATATTATAAAGAGGAAAGATTTGATTGTTTGTTTGTTTGCATTGAATAGGCTCCGAAACTACTGGACCGATTTCAAAATTTCTTTCACCAGTAGAAAGCTACATTATCAGGGAGTACATAGGCTATAGCTTTTCCCGAAATTCAATGTGGTTCCCACGGGAACGGGTCCGAAACTTCACGCGGACGAAGTCGCGGGCAAAAGAGCCAGTTATACATAAACCTACTTGAATACACTAACCGGCTAAGTCCGATGGACTCGCTGACCAACGACGGGTGTGGTCCTCCAGCATTTCGGGGGTTGTGCGGCGGGTTGACACCTCGCCCACGTAAAACCAATGTTGCTGGTGAAGCGTATCCCGTTAGCGCTTCACTAGCTTGCACAAAATTGTCACAAAAAAAAAAACCTACTTGAATCACTATCTATTGTTGAAAACTACATTAAAAGAAGTTGAGTTTAAAAGATCTAAATGTACAGACAGCGGAGGAAGCGTAGTTTACATCTACAGTACCTCTTTATAATATTAGTGTAGTACACTAATATTATAAAGAGGAAATATTTGCATTTGTGTGTGTGTGTGTGTGTGTAGGTATGATTGTAACGAATAAATCCAAAAACTACCGCACCGATATAAAAAAATCTTTCAAGCTACGCTATCTCCGGGTAACATTTATTTTATTTTATTTTTATGCCACATAGTTCGCAAACGAGCATACGGCCCGAGTGATGGTAAGCATCACCGTAGCATAAAGACGCTTGCAATACCGGGGGTTATCACTCACGCATGCGTTGCCAACTTGGTATAAAAACCCCGCTAGTACTATATAAAGATAATAAGTGTGAAGCAATTGTTTGGATGTGAAAATCCACGACGCCTGTTCAATTTGAGATACTAATCTGACGCCACTCCAAGTTGGTACACCGCCCTTGCACCAAACTATCCCCTTCAAGTCTTTATTAACTAGTATAGGCAAGTGAGTCTTAAATTGACCTTCTTTCAAAAGAGAGCGTGCGACAGTCTATATCTAGGACGATCAATGATAAGTAGCATAAATAAATATAAATATTCTTCTGACAGAACTCATCACAGATGACATAACGAAAGCCAGCAAATGCGCACAGAAGATATTCAAACGTCATCAGTTCATGGCCTGGTACGGCTGGAGGAACCACTGCCAGAACAAACCACTACCGGACATCAGCATGTGTTAGAAACCATCAAAGATGACAGGAAACACCAAAAACATAGTAATAATATATTATCGTTTATAAATTAATAATAAAAATTATTTACTATACTAGTCGCCAACAAGGCTGGCTCGCGCTGACGTTTCACGAAGTTCGAAACTGACACTTATTACTTACTAGCTGTTACCCGCGGCTTCGCCCGCGTAAAAATTTGCCTATGTTGGGCACTGTATCTGTACCCCTGACAATATGTATACAATTTTTCATAATGATCGGCTGCTTAGTCAAGCTGTAAAGGAATAACAAACAAATCATACAAACAAACTCACTTTGATGATTGTATTAAATCGATTTTCAATTGTTTTATAAGCTGTGAGTCGAGTCGAGTCAGAGAGGTAGGGCACAGCGTCAGAGAGGTAGGGCACAGCGTCAGAGAGGTAGGGCACAGCGGATAATCCGCTCAAATCGGAGCAGCCCGTCTGGGGAAGGACCTCCACCTTACAGAAGATCGTAGCCAAATAGCATTGGTCTCGGCCATGTTGTGTTCCTACGGTGAGTAAGGTCTCCAGAGCTCCACTTGGGGGGGTTGGGAGGGTTGGCAACGCGTGTGTGATACCCCCGGTGTTGCTTACGTCTATAGGCTACGGTGACGGCTTACCATCAGGCCGACCGTGTGCTTGTTTGCCACCTGTGTAGTATATAAAAAAAAAAAAGTCGCGTTGTTGGCGCATACCATAGCAAATGTCACGTAGGTAATAATCAATAATATCTATTAATTTAATCAAATGAATATTGTAAATTTTACTTGACAAATAAATTCTTATACTACAAACCTATTTTATTTTAACAGAGCAAATTATTATTAAGTTTATTATGAAATTATCTTAATTTATTAATTTTAAATAGGTACATACTTTAGTACTAATATTTAAAATTTATTAATTTTATATAAGTACGTAACTAGATTTTTGACGGACTTTTTAATATTCACATGGGAATAAGGTAATATAGCACTTATAAGAAATTAATTACAAAAACTAACTACTCTATTTTTAGCATGATATGAAGAAGACGACAGTTTTGATTTCGAAATTTCCATGAAAACAAAGAACAGCAAGAAAGTATTAAATCAGCGCGAAACCGAATGAACAGCCTATATTTTCATACAATACCACAGATTACTTAATAGTTACTTCGTAAACAACAAAATCATCGTGCTAAGTATGACAGTGCGCAGCATTGAAGTACTTTTATTGTATTGTTAACATTTTATTCTATTGAAAATTTTATCGTGCGTAGCTAATACGTGAAATGTGAAGAGTTTTCACATAATAATGAAATTACGCCATCCCTGTAGGATTTGCCTGCTCAGAGTGAAGATTCCCTATGTAATAAGTCCTCGGATACTTTGAATCAAACAAACAAATGGCCTATTGTGAATACACAGATCGCCTTATGGCTGCTTTATAGCAGAAATAGAAAAAAATATCTCTCTAGGTTTTATTAATCAATTAAAGAGATTTCAGACATTTAGTTGGCTTTGAAATTTGAGTTGCTTATAAGAAATATATTTAAAAAAAACAGATTTAGGTCTCGGTCATTCTCAGTTTAACAATACACCGTGGTGCTAGGACCAAGTATAAGAATGGACGGATTGTATTTTAGACGAAAGAAATACATGGGTATTGTCTTTCACACTAATATGTGCCGTCTTAAGTAAAAAAGAGATAGATATATCATTGTCTATAACGTCTTTTGTGCTCATGAAGCCAGTATGCTATATAAACTTTTGTTTTTTTATATAGGATCACTAGAGATGTGCCGTGTCTTTATCGACTAATATCGATTTAATATTTAATGTTCATTTTAAGATCTGAGAACACTTGACAAATCAAATGATTAAAGACAGAAACAGATGCATAACCCCCTAGTTTCCCTATCGGGGTGAGTAGAACCATAAGTCATTTAGTCAAACCACAGCAACCTGATATTCGTTCCAAGATTACCAATGACGAACATTCCTATCGTTATCCCCCATAGACAGTCCGATGTTGGAGTGGGTATGATCACGTCGGCTTTTACGACATACCCTGGGAAGATAAGCAGCTCAAAGGGTTGGTCTATGTTTTTTATTCAGTCCCAGTCCAGCTATAAATCAATATTGCTGACAGAAATATTCTTTAACAATTAAATACACACTATCGACACCTATCGATAGGAATGTCAAATACTCATCTATCAGTAACTTTAGGTATTTATGTTTTTTTTAAATATGCCAAATAAAAAGATTACCTACACTCAATGCGGGTGAAGAATAAATAAAGCAAATAGGTACTCATAAGGTTTTTATTCAAAATATTTAAATTAAATAAAATCATACATCATAATCATGATGATTTTGTAATCATTATACACACATGTAATAATAATTATAATATCTAATAGGAATTGTTAAATAATCCGTATAATGTCACCAATTTAACAATTTTTATTTTAAAAAAATCAACTAGGGATCAAAAAACAATAAACAAAGACTTACAGGAATTTACTTAAAGTGCTTGATGCTTAGTTATTTACTGCATCTACTGACCACTAAATAAGACTAGTTTATTAAAATGATTTCTAATATGTTTATGATTAAACGTCACATAATACTCCGTAGCGTGTTCATCTAAATTACCTGCCTGATAGCAAGATACATCGAAATGTAATGAGCACAGGCGAGAATATGGCGAAGGTGTCCAATTATCTCGTTTTATGTTCTTAATCCACTTGTTTCTTATATTAGTGTCAGGAAACCTGAAAAACACAAGATCTATATTACTTTGATTACTCTTATCTAACTAACCCTCATCCCAATGGGCAAGAGAACTAGGAATAAATTAAACCTTAATAAAAACGCATACAATTTATTATTTTATCGATACAATGTGACAACTCTACTTACAATATTTAAGGTACATCATCTGTCAAAGCTCAATAAACGTAATGTATAAAATCAAATCTTTGTATAAAAGTAATGGGTTTGTTGAAATTATGCGTCTGCATCGTCTTTAGGGTTCAATTAACTTTACAAAAACCGATCATGTAATGTATTTCCTGCACAAAAAATATAAATCATGTAGTCGATAACTTACCTATGAAAAGATATCCTTTGATCGCTTTCCGTTGTAACACCCATTCTACTCTTACAACCAATGGCTACGCAAGCTATGGTTCAAAACGAAAATCCGTATCGCAATTTTTCTTTATAAAAAGTCCAATTATCACCTCAAAACACAAAAAATCCAACACGAGCTTTGATATCCAAGCGGCTACCAAATGTCTCAAAAGTTGACACGCTGACGTTCTAGACGGTGATGTTTGTCTATGTTTGTTTCTTTTTTTCACACTGAATGTTGCTATAAGCAAGACAGAGAGCAAAGACAGTTTCATTGTCGTTCTAAAATTTAATCTGTCCATTCTATACTTGGTCCTAGCCGTGGTGCCATAGATATTGCTTCATCCTCCCAACCTAAGTGGAATTCGAACCCACGTCCTCTGCCATTGATTTCCTCTGGTTCTAAGGATGAATTTCTCAAAACCATTTTCCATCAGGCCCGCTAGCTTGTTTACCTGTAGTCTGCCATAAAAAAAAAAATTAAACAGGAAAATTCGTGAAACAAAAGAAAAGATCTTGAAAAATTGCAACACACTCACCAAGCGACAATTTTGTGTTGACAAAACTGAATGTTTACACTGCATCGCAACTTTACCACAAAGCCTATTTTGTCCTAAGTGAACTGTTTAAAGCGATGCTACGAACGATGCTACGCGACGCTATATACCGCTTGAAGGTCTACGCTGTGTAGCTGACTCCGTAGCACGCAATCATTACTATGTGCTTCTGCGCCACCGACCGCAATGCTATGGTAACCCGTCCCTTTCTATGTAGACTTTTGTAGGTGTTATTATGAAATGAAATATTATTTATTTTTCATTGACAGTTAGTTGCAAAAACTTTTTTCTTCTTTAGTACGACAGTCACAGATACAATTAATATGTCATTAACTTCTGTTTCTATGCAACCCACTGTCAATCAGGATTGTAAAAATAAAGTTGTCCTTATATAAACAATCATTTAAAGTAAATTGAAGCCTTTACCGAACGTATTGACACAACTATTATGCAGAAATGCAAGCGCTGTGCACAATTCAGCACACCGTTAAACTTATTGCATATAAATTATCTAGCCGTTAATATCGCATCGCTTAACTAGGGCATGACATAATAAATGTTTACGTAGGCTTACCTAGGGCTCGTGTACACTACAGCAGTACCCTCTCGCTACAACGAAGTGTTGTATCATTCAACAATGGTCGCTCTTTCATTTAAACCAGTGGATATTTACCATTAAAAGGGGGAATTGAGCCGAAGTACGCATTGGACAGAAATTAATCGTTGGGTTCCGTAGTATTTTTAAGTTTTGTGACTGATAGGACATTGAACATCAAGCAATTTGCCAATAATTAGCAAATAGTTTATTCGGGACTTTATTTGCAAATTAGACTAATCGTCTAATTAGACTAAAGGTCATTGGCATCATTTTTTTAGTAATACACAATTCCACCTGGTCCCAAAGTATACATAACTTGTATGTGTTATGGGTATCAGACTACAGATATATATGTATTTACTTACATAGAAAACACCCAGACTTGAGACAAACACATATGCCATCTGTCCCTCACTCACTCCTGTCCCCTGGATAAGGGTTAAACCCGCGCCTTCTAGTGCCGAAGGTAGAGACACTAACGCAACGCATTTTTAGGGTTCCGTAGTAAACTACAAGGAACCGTCCGTCTGTCTGTCTGTCCGCGGTCTAGCGCTTAGACGCTTAATGCTAGAAAGCTGTAATTTGGTATGTATACACATATTAACAATGCCAACAAAGTGCTGGGACAAAATTTTGAAAATTATTTTTTTTATGAGAGCCTCCCTTACATGTAAAGTGAAAATTAATTTTTTTTCGCCCACCCCATGTTGTGGGGTATCGTTAGATAGGTCTCTTCGAAACATTGAGGGTGTGGAAAGATAATCGTTCGATACAATGATCCGTTTCGAGGAACTGATAAAATAAAATTTCTTTGATGAAAACTTACAAATGTGATAGAATTTGATATTGGACTTAACTGAAGGCAAGTAAAGCACAGCAAATACGGAACCCTACATTGTGCGTGTTTTTTTTAAATTAACATCAGGTGTCCCGCATGCTTTATAAAAATCACATCATAAATTGATTTTGCTTCGCTCCTGGCTTTCGTCTCGTTCCGTGGCATATCCCTAAAAATGGTGGTATTCCACGCATGCGCGGACCATCGACTACAATGCTATGAGCTCCACATTGCAGTCGCCTTTAGTGTTGTGATGTCCGCGGTCGGATGGGAGGCGCGGGGTGGGCGCGCGGCGAGGCGCGCGTTGCTGATGACTCAGACTTCGAAACCCTGAAAACCTTACTAGCATCTGATGATGGTTGGACACTGGAGTATGAAAAGGAAGGTGTCAAAGTCTGGGCAGAAGACGCGGCACACGGCGCTCTCAGAACTGTCAAGGTCTGTTTTCATTTACCTTTTGAATAGCTTTTCAACATTTATGTTTAGTTCTTTTTAAATGGAAAGTACTTTGTGATGAATTGCTCTTAAGTTCTATTTAGATGGTTTTTTTTCTTCTATAGAATGATTAATTTTTATCTACCTATAAAAAAAGTAATGATATTATTATATTCAATATTTTCTGCAATTGTTATTTGGCTCGGAGAGTCAACTAGGCAAAGTTACCTATTCATACTTGTATGAGAAACTTCTAAGAATACAAAATTACACTTAACCACACGATCAAAAATTATTACTATATGAAAGCTGTTAAAAATCAGAAAAAAAAACATTATTTTGTGGAGTGGTAGAGCATTTATGAAATGAGCTTATTCGACCAGGGAAGTATCATTTTCACATAGAATATCAACGCGAAGCAGCAATACGTTTCGTTAGGTTAGTGAGAGATTCTGAAGCTTGTCGCGTCGGGTATATAAATGATTAAAACCCAGCGTGCACAATATAAATATTTATTGGTTTACCCACAGAACAGATAGATACTCGGGTAGTGGGTTCGAATCCCGACTGGTTATTCACTCCCGCGGTTCCGTACTTCCCTGCAGGAGGGCCGGCCGAAGTTGATGATGGCCTGGCGGTGTAGTGGACAGCGGTAGGGAGGCTGGTAGCCAAAAAGTAATGGTTGGGCTGGACGCGTCCCGTCTTATCCCGGACTTCCTTATCCCGAACCTTGTTATTCCGAACTTCGTTCCCTGAAATCACGTTCCAGTAAGAAATTGTTATTTCGGTCTTCCAAAGCCGTCGATTGCGATCCTCAATTGCCAACCCAAGCCAAGCCAAAGCAAAGAAGACGGGTATATTTCAGTAGGAGGTGAAGTGGCTACTAATTAAGATCGCAATCAGACGGATTACAAGAACTACGTAAGTAGGTATGCAGAAAAAACTGTATGTAGGTAGATTAATTTACTCGATTCAATTATTAATTACACAATCAAAAAAACAGAACGAAATGCTAGTAATACTTGTTAAAGTATACTTTAATCTACTAATTAATTTATATTTAATCAATATTCTGAACAAAAAACTAAAACGGCTAAAGAAATGCGTAGGCACAAATAGCATAGTTTGCAATGAAGGTACACTAGACAATATACAATGAAATGAATGAAATGGAAAGCATTCAGTACGTTATATTATAATTAAATAGACATAATTTATAATTGCAACTATGCGACTACGGTTCACAAAATAACACTTAAAATCACCACTTACCTAATTAGGGAAATATCTAATCCTAAATCACGTAGGATTTATTATTGGCACAACACAATAGTACCTATGATATTATGTGGTTCGTATTAATATAGTCAAGACGTGACTAAGTATGAAATTATAACGAATTTAATAATTGAGGAGATTATGAGAATACGTCTTCTCGCCTCGCAGTCTAATTTTTGGTCAACGTGGTAAAGTTCAATGCCGCGACGACGACACGATCCCCGCTCTGGACAATGGACGGCTGCTTGGCCACGCCCCCGCACATCACGCCATCCAACCGATTGCAAAAAATGCATTTAGGGATCCACGCACCTACATTTTATTTATTAGTATTAAGTATTTTATTCTTTTATTTATTAGTATTATTTTGTATTAGTTAAATTTAAGAACCGCATGTATGACGCAATTTAGTTAGTTAATTAGTATTTATGTTTAGTTTGCACAATTTTAAAATTTGTAAATATAGTGTAATGTTTTTTTTTTTTTGTTAAATGTATTTTTTTTTAATAAACCTTTTTTTAATTATTTTTTTTGTTTTAATTAATTTCCTGATTTGTTAAAAAAATGTTATTTATTGTAAATTTGAATATATTTATAGTAAACATGTACGTATAACGTTACATTACCCCCTCGCGTCACCAAGGATTTTATTCCTTATAATAAAATCCGCACTCAAGCAATAAAGTAATTATTTGTATTAACACTTTCATTCATATATTTCATACTTCACGCAAACATAAAAGTAACAATAGACTATTTTAAAGAATATTGACACACACTAACAATAAGAGAGGTTCCTGTTATATTATGAACTGGTAACCCGTACAAATGAAATGCTGATTAAATGATATTAAATTACGCGAAATTACCCCAAAAGACAACGTTACAGTACAGTCCACTCCAAATAACTTAATAAAAAATGTAAATTATTTATTATATACATATTATAAAAAAAATATTATTTGTTTAAAGCAGTTAATTTTAAATCTTTAATGTGCCATGTACCTACGTTTTTACCTGACATATCTTCCAAGACGTAAACTAAAGGTGATTTTTTCGCAGTGATCCGGCATTTAATAAACTTTGGTGCCAGTTTTTTGCTGAAATATTTGTCTTTATCGCTTAGAACAAACGCGCGTTTCATCACTACGTCTCCTACCTGAAACTCGGCTGGTTTACGGCGTAAATTATAATGTGCGGTATTTTTTTCATGCGCATGCCATAACTTTGCCTGTACGTCATCAAATATGGTGGATAAACAACCTAAATTTTCGGCGTAAATATCCCGTGGCAGAAAGAGAATCTCTTCACCTAACTCTGCATCTGTGTAGTGAGTGCCACAGACAACAAGTTCTCGGCCATAAACTAAAAACGATGGCGTGAAACCAGTAGCCTCATTCACAGAGTTATTGATGGCAAACTGTACTTTTGGAATATAGATGTCCCAAGTTCTGTGGTCATTGTTAACAAAAGTGGAAATGCAAGTGATAATCGTCCTGTTGTATCTCTCTACGGTATTTACTTGTGGCGTATACTTAGGTGTAAAAAATATATTTGGGACGTTATACTTTTTGAAAAATGTAGCTGTGTCACGGCTAATAAATTGAGATCCGTTATCTAAAAATATTGTTTGTGGAACTCCATGTACCAAGAAAACTAAGTCCTCCAAAATTTTAATAATTATAGCAGAAGTTGCTTTTTTAATTGGATAAATTAGGCAAAATTTAGAAAAACAGCAAGTGATAACTAGGATGTAGCTATTTTGCTTACGAGTAGTGGGCAAGGGGCCCATGAGATCTATTGAGATCATCTGCCAAGGACGTGAGCACTGCTTAGGACGACCCATAACACCTAATGTTTGATGGTTAGACGTCTTGTACTCGAGACACTTTTGACAAGAACCAACAAACCTGACGACATCCTTGTGCATGCCTGGCCAAAAGTACCGAAGCATAAGACGATGGTGAGTTTTAAAAATGCCTAAGTGTGCGGCTGTTGGGTCTGCATGGTTTTCGATGAGAACCTGTTCACGCAATTCTGATGGGACTACAATTTTCCACGAAAATTCATTATTTAAATCGTATTTACCTTTTGAAAGCCTATATAAAAGTTTGTCTTTAATTAAATAATTTGGAAAATTTTGTGGTTTAGTAAGGCAACCGTTGAAAATAGTTTTATACCATTCGTCTTTAGTGTCCGATATATCAGAAGAGCAAATGGCACTAACTGGAATGGCCCGGGAAAGAGCATCGGGTATGACGTTGTCAACTCCACGTCGGTGCTTAATTTCAAAATCGAAAGAGGACAAACGTACTCCCCATCGAGCTAATCGACCGGTTGGGTTATTAAGAGAAAGGAACCATTTTAAGGCACTGTGATCTGTATAGACAGTGAAGGTTTTTCCGTTCTCCAAATAACATCGCCAATGTTCTAACGCAGTGATCACGGCTAAAGTTTCACGCTCCGTGATACTGTAATTTCGCTCAGAAGAGGTCAAGGATCGACTCATGTAGGCAATGGGATGTTCCTTTCCGTTCTTGGTCTGGGTGAGCATAGCGCCAACACCGTAGTTGCTCGCGTCGGTGTGAACCTCGAATGCTTGGCTATAATCAGGACAAGCCAGAACAGGAGCAGACACTAAGCACTCCTTAAGTTTCTGAAAGGAAACATCAGCCTCCGTAGTCCACTTGAACGGGGGTGTACCCTTTTTCAAGGAAGTCAACCTGTTTAATGGGCCGGCAATTGTACTGAAATTGGGGACAAAGCGACGATACCAAGTAGCTGTCCCGAGAAAGCGTTTGAGATCTTTTCGACAGGTAGGTGTCGGATAGTTTAAGATGGCTTCCACCTTCTCGGGATCGGTACGTAGTCCACAACCGTCAACGACATAGCCAAGGTACCTGAGTTGACTTCGGAAAAATTTACACTTTTCCAAGTTTACCGTGAGGTTAGCTTGTTTAAGTTTATCCAGCACCTTAAGCAACAGAGTCACGTGATTTTGGTAATCGCTACTGATGATTATAATGTCATCAAGGTACGCGAAAACATTGGGACCAAATTCACCGAACAAGAGGTCTACCAGACGCTGTTGGGTAGCTGGTGCATTGGTCAAACCAAAGGCAGTCCTTTTAAATTGGAGTGTTCCTCTACCTGGGACATAAAATGCGGTCTTATCGCGGTCTTCAGGCGGAATCTCAATTTGCCAAAACGATTTAGACAAATCTATGCTGCTTAAATAACGGGCATCCCGGAGATTGTCCAAAATTTCGGAGATGTACGGCAAATTGTATGCGTCGCGTTTCGTCACTGAATTCAGCTTCCGACTGTCAAGGCAAAATCGTGGCTGACCATTTTTCTTCGTCACTAATAAGGTTGGCGAAGACCAAGCACTTTCGCACGGCTCAACCACGTCAAGAGACAACATCTCATCTACCTGCTCAACCAAAATACGCTGTTTTTCCGGCGACATGCGGTAATACCTCTGCCGTATTGGTTGGGCGTCTCCAGTATTGATGCGATGAGTAATCAGGCTCGTTTTGCCAAGACCTTTACGCTCAAACGAAATGTCCTTATATTGGTCAATGATGTTGTCCGCAATAAGTTTTTCGGATTCGCTGAGGTTTTCGTAACCATGTATGATGGTTTCAGTGGGCAAACTTATGTCAGTATTAGGTGCAGCGAGAGAAATGCTACCTAAATATTTAGGACAAATTTTGAACTTTTGCCAAAAGTCAACGCCTAATATAAGAGACGTTTCGATCTCTGGGACGACAACAGCTTCAATCAAGTGAAATTGATTTTCAAAATGTACTGGAATGTTCATATAACCTAAACTTTTTAGAGACTGACCGCCAGCTGCGGTTACAAAAATAAATCGGTCAGTAAGCAATTTATAGCCATGGGTTTGTAATAAGAGATGTGAATTATTACCCAAAATAGTGACTGCTGAACCCGAGTCAAGTAGTCCAGTGAAGGGATTATTATTTATGTTCACTGTAACATAGGGCCTAACGTCATCGATTGGTTCACTAAGAATTGTGGCAGTTCTATATGACTTAAAGAAAACACTTATAGTACGAAGCCAATTTTGCCAATCGTCTTTATCAAAATGACTTATCGACGAACTTCCACAATTCTGCTCCACTAGTTTTTTGAAACGGTAGGGTTAGTTTTATTGCAATCTGGGCATTGGGGGGTTTTAACATCCTTGCGGCCGCACTTAAAACAGTAAATCACATCCTTATTTTCGGTGCACTGTCTCAAATTGTGGGTGTTTACACGACACCTAGGACAAAAACGAGCTTTAGGAGCTTCAATGGCATGCACATATTTTTCATTTAAATTTGTTTTATTAGGGTAGTTATTAGTATATTCTTTATTTTGATTGTAATTTGTATTATTATATTTACTGAATTTAGAATAAGTATTAGGTTGGTTAAAATTTTGTTTATTTGTGTTATTTTTATAATGAAATTTGTTTTTACTATTATTTAAATTGTAAGCAAATTCTGGAGCAAGAGTTTCGGTAGTTGCTCCAATTGGTTCACGAAAATTGGCAAGACGGGCATGAATATTTTCGTAGTTACGACAAATGGATCGTAGGGAATCGAGCGTCCTAATTTCGCCAGCTGATGCTAAGGTGCTTGCATAGCAAGGTCTAATGTTGTGGAGAATTATTTCCAATTTATCGTCTTCTGATATAGGTTTCGACAAGCGCGAAAACAATCCAAACATTATTGAAAGGTAAATGGTAATATTTTCAGAATCACCTTGCGTTCTAGAACGAATTTCTGAAAGCAGTCTGTAGTCAAAGTCAGACTGAGTGAAATCCTTTTGTAATAAGACAATTAGTTCGCTCCAAGAGGACACTCGATCCTTCACGCTCCTAAACCAATGCAAAGCATCACCCGTGAAGATCTCTGTGGCGTAGGATAATGCTTTAGGTCCTGAAATATTTCTTGCGTCACAATATTCATTAATACGCTGAACGAAGGCTCGAACACAAGTCTTTCCATCGTATCTCAGCTTTCCCAAATCGGCTGATCCCCCGCGGTCACATGTCACAGAGATGTTGACGGGCAACGCAGAAGTTAAAGACTCACTAGTGCAGGGAGGATTCAAGTTATCCGTAACTTTATCTTTACGAGAATCTAATATTTCGGACAAGTTCCTAAATTCTGCAACATAGATATCGTACTGCTTTTTGACCGTATCATTGCTAATTATTCGGTTGATGCGATGGTACAGGTGGTTGACTAGATTCTGAGTGCGCAAGAAAGAATTACGATCTAATTCCGATTCTAAATTTAATTTAATTTTTGCAAGCGTTTCACCTACGCCCTTTAGGTCTTCCGCAGCCTCGTAAGGGCTTTCTATAATGTCCTCCGAAACAAACAAAGGTCCGAGTTTAGCAATTTGTTTGCGTAAGTCCTGGACTGTAAGAGCCGGGGATGTGCCTCTAATAAAAACCTCGTATTCAAGTTCCGACTTTTGCAACGATAAAAATTTAACAGGAAAAGCCATTTCAAACAAAAATTGTACGGAACCCAAAAAATTTTTTTTTTTTTTATAAATTATAATAAAATGTGTAAGTGGTGATCTAGTGTTCTAAATTACTACTTTTATATAGAATAACTCCGTCTGTTACAAAATAGCAAGCTAAAAGTAATAAAGCACAGAAGAAGTTATATAAAGAAGCAAACTACATGAGCTGCAAATAAAAAAGAACACAAACCAAAAAGAAAAGAAAGAAAAAACGTTATACAATAAAGCACACAACACACAACTACCTACTTACTACGGAAGCAAACAACCAGTCCATAAATTACCAAGTTGAGGCGCCAGTGTCGCGTGGGGGTATAAAAATGATTAAAACCCAGCGTGCACAATATAAATATTTATTGGTTTACCCACAGAACAGATAGATACTCGGGTAGTGGGTTCGAATCCCGACTGGTTATTCACTCCCGCGGTTCCGTACTTCCCTGCAGGAGGGCCGGCCGAAGTTGATGATGGCCTGGCGGTGTAGTGGACAGCGGTAGGGAGGCTGGTAGCCAAAAAGTAATGGTTGGGCTGGACGCGTCCCGTCTTATCCCGGACTTCCTTATCCCGAACCTTGTTATTCCGAGCTTCGTTCCCTGAAATCACGTTCCAGTAAGAAATTGTTATTTCGGTCTTCCAAAGCCGTCGATTGCGATCCTCAATTGCCAACCCAAGCCAAGCCAAAGCAAAGAAGACGGGTATATTTCAGTAGGAGGTGAAGTGGCTACTAATTAAGATCGCAATCAGACGGATTACAAGAACTACGTAAGTAGGTATGCAGAAAAAACTGTATGTAGGTAGATTAATTTACTCGATTCAATTATTAATTACACAATCAAAAAAACAGAACGAAATGCTAGTAATACTTGTTAAAGTATACTTTAATCTACTAATTAATTTATATTTAATCAATATTCTGAACAAAAAACTAAAACGGCTAAAGAAATGCGTAGGCACAAATAGCATAGTTTGCAATGAAGGTACACTAGACAATATACAATGAAATGAATGAAATGGAAAGCATTCAGTACGTTATATTATAATTAAATAGACATAATTTATAATTGCAACTATGCGACTACGGTTCACAAAATAACACTTAAAATCACCACTTACCTAATTAGGGAAATATCTAATCCTAAATCACGTAGGATTTATTATTGGCACAACACAATAGTACCTATGATATTATGTGGTTCGTATTAATATAGTCAAGACGTGACTAAGTATGAAATTATAACGAATTTAATAATTGAGGAGATTATGAGAATACGTCTTCTCGCCTCGCAGTCTAATTTTTGGTCAACGTGGTAAAGTTCAATGCCGCGACGACGACACGATCCCCGCTCTGGACAATGGACGGCTGCTTGGCCACGCCCCCGCACATCACGCCATCCAACCGATTGCAAAAAATGCATTTAGGGATCCACGCACCTACATTTTATTTATTAGTATTAAGTATTTTATTCTTTTATTTATTAGTATTATTTTGTATTAGTTAAATTTAAGAACCGCATGTATGACGCAATTTAGTTAGTTAATTAGTATTTATGTTTAGTTTGCACAATTTTAAAATTTGTAAATATAGTGTAATGTTTTTTTTTTTTGTTAAATGTATTTTTTTTTAATAAACCTTTTTTTAATTATTTTTTTTGTTTTAATTAATTTCCTGATTTGTTAAAAAAATGTTATTTATTGTAAATTTGAATATATTTATAGTAAACATGTACGTATAACGTTACAAGCTCAACTCCCTTCCTATCCCCTTTTTTGCCTACGAAGTTTTAGCGAGCATCGCATTGGTAGCGCTCGTGGTGTTACTAATATTCAAAGCTTCGGTAAACACTTTTCATCAGATTTTTGTTTGCCTGCCGTATGATATAAAAAATCGAATAAGTAGAGGTCTACTGTTTTGAATCGTTCTGTTATCAGATTGTTTCTTACATTTCCTATAAAGTTCATAAATAAGAGCTCAATGGAGTCCGTACCACTAGCAGTAAGAGAGAGCTCTTGTCTTTGTCAAGAGGACCTTTTGTAAAACATTTTTTTATGGTTTATAGACGAGAACTAAATGGAGTCCGTATAGTGTCCGTTTCGCTATCAGTAAAAAGCGGCCGTTAAGAGTATTTTTCTTTGTTTAAGAGGACCTTTTGTAAAACAAACATTTGTCCACAGGTATTAATGAATATTATAATCGATTTTAATAAGAGAATGAATGACCTGCGGGCGCAAATATTTGCTTCGTAGTGTTTGTTTAGGGTATCCTTAATTTGAGTTGGGACAGTTGTTATAATTTGAATGAGTGGTGTACCAAGCCAAGTTCTATTACCATGTTTAAAAGTTAAAACCGGGAGAGTGCGTGTCGGACCAAGCATATTGTAGGGTTCCGAATTTTCCACGCTTTACTTGCATGTACCTAGTATGAGTGTAATGTTTTTATGACATAACTATATAACCTATTGTTACCTAAAATACCATTGTTTTGAGAGATTAATGATCGTTTTCATCAATAAAAATATTTAAAAACTTCGTCGACTGGGTAACTAGAAGAGCCTAATACCGTGATGGTTTTCTGTTAATTCCACTACTATCATGATTTTTTACGGATCCATACACTGTGCGTGGCCAGATTTATACTTGACCAGTTTTTCTACCTTACTTTGACATGGCATCAAAAGGAACTTGGCGTATTTTTAGCGTGCATGAGTGAATCATGGGTAAAATTAATCCCTCAAGGGTCTTGTCATTAGCGCAAAATGTTTCGAAGTGGCCAATCCTTCATGTAGAACCTGTGTCACATGAAAAGTAATTTGGTAATTACACAAGGATTTAAAAAAAACTTGATTATATTTATACTATATTGTCTGAGGAGCTAGATGACGTCGCTGTGCGTCACACTCATGAACATGCAAGTTAAGAACGTCGACTCTGGCCAGTGTGATGATGGGTTTCGTTATTTCGAGAATGCTTCGGAGGGCACGTTATACGAGGGTGGCCTACAGGCAGCTTGAAAATACTGCCAATCCGCGTTGTAACAGCGTGGCAGAGTGCGCTCTTATCTCCTTCGATTGAAAGGAGATCCGCATCTCTACAGTGGGAGGATTTTGGCTTGATATGATGATGATGATGAATATTATTTGTTTATTTAGACTTCTCTGAAACCTAAATACAAGCATAAATATATTATGTAAACGCTAATGAATTTTTATCAGTAATTACGAAAGGGGAATCAATTACATTAAGCAAACGGCCGGAGTTGTTTGAACTTGGTCGGTGGTTGATTAATGAATTGAGACGCTGAATATTAAATTTCCTGAGGGCCTAATGTTCTTATTATTAAAATGAAGTATAATTAATGGTTGATAGGGATTGTCATAGAATTCAGGTGATAAAAGCGGCGGAGATTTTTTAATGTCATGCGGTAGACAAACAAGAACGCTAGGTGGTTTGACTTTCCACCACCTTTTTCTTGTCTATAGTCAGGAGAATGCATTACTGCATGTCCTGCCATTTGGACAAGCGATGGGGCTCTTCGATCCTAAGGCTAACTTGATGAATAGACCGACTAAAAACCTGACATTTATCATCTTGACCACCTAGATAGGTTTCGGGAACTTTGATACCTTCAGCTGCTGGTAAAAATAGAAACTCCTGTTTCTATGAATGTAGTATTTTTAGTAACAAGATAATGTCTTATTGGCGTAAATTTAAAGTGTTCCGATCATGTTCTGACATTTTACAAAACTTACATAACTTACTGCATTGGCTTCTAAAAATACATACCACCCGGGATAATAAGAATATAAAAATGAAAAAATTATTTATTACAAAAAAATATGTAACTTTACTACATTTAGAAGGGATAGTACCTACTTACATTTTAGAGAATAGTGTTTTAAACGAAACTATTAAATAAATGTATAGAGGAAGTCTTCCAACACCTGTGCTTTTACTATGTTTTTATGATGACGTAAAACTCCCGTGCCATCAAACTAGAAAGAATTTCACCAAGTTTTGCCATAATACGTTGAATATTATAGTTATTCGTATATATTATAGTATAATAATTACACCGAGGCAAATTAATGTAAATTGCTAACGTACCTACCTATGTCATTTCGTATTTTAATTGGTTAATTACATATAACATACGTGTATTAAAATTTTATTTCTGTCAAAAAATTTAAAAGGTATCCACAGAATACTATAGCGTCGCGGTACTTGTGTCATGTTATGAGGTAGCTTCTTTAGATGCTAGAGTTTTTAATCTTCAGGTTTTTTTAAAGTAATTAAAAGATTGTACGTTTTAAATGTAGGTACGTGCCCAAAAGATGTTTGGAAATGACCACTGAATAAAAAAAGAAATTTAGAAGTATTTGTTTATTTTTTGTCCCTTTATTTGAACAAAAAGTTGTATAGACGACGATTTGACTTTTTTTGTGTCAGTAATTGAAAGTCAATTATTGTGAAGTAAGGAAAACCTAACAAAAGATCGTTGAGAGTGCGAATTCCCATTAGACTATAAAGTATTCCGATTGAAGAGTCGCCTGAATAATTTCAATGTGCCATTTTATGCCCTTCAACTAGGGTGGCCAGTATTTTTCGAAGAAATATCTTTTAAGTAATATTATAAAGTAGAAAGATTTGATTGTTTCCATAGAATAGGCTCCGAAATTATTGGACCGATTTGAAAAGTTATTTCACAGTTGGAAAGCTATACTATGCCCGGGTGACATATGCGATATTAAAAAAAAAAAAAAGGATTCCTTACTAAAATCCATGCGAAGCCAGGACGGGACGCTAGTAGATTAGATTCAAAGAAGGTAAAATAATTGTAGGTATTATTTATTTCAAAATTTTAAACGACATTTTCTTAATATTAACGTAACAATTTTTGTGCACTAGTATCTGGTCAGCTTCAAACTGCTATATTTGGAATTTTAAATAAACATATTAAGGTTAATTTTGTACAATATAGACGCTACCCTATAGAGTTTATGGCAATCATAAAATCCAAACGCGATGGCGGTAACCTTTAAAGGAAGCAAATTAAACGCCAAAAGTCATCCGCACTCGCATTAAATTATTGTTTAGGGATTATTTTATACCTATCCTTTATGTAACGTTGAACAGAAATAGCCTAAATCATTCTAATAAAATAGCCACACATTTCGTACGAATTCCACTCGCACAAATACGATTAAGGTCCATCGAACCGTCCGGTAGGGGACTATGTTTGATCGTGTGGCGCACGAATCTATGGTTCCGAAACAAACTGCTGAATCCGAAAGATTTTCATGGAACCTCCTTGTTTCGTTCAACTCCGACGTGTCGGTGGAGATTTTCATGGTTGACTTGGTCTGCTACCGGACGGTTCGATCATGGTCCGCTACTTGCTAGAACTAAGATCGATCGTCTGGCAGTATTATGCATAACTTCGCATAGAGTGTGCAAGACAGTACTCGGAGAGTCTAGAACTTCAGAAGCCTTAAGCAATCCTAAACCATTCCAGAAATATTTGTTTTATTTCACCTACTTCTATTTTTTTTTCGCCAGAACGGTTTTCGCTGCAATGTCATTGGACTTTGTGGGTGTCGCTTCAATAATTGTTCACTCCAATGTCTGCATTACGCTGTCAATATTTAATCAAACATCGAAATAGAAATTAAATAATTAATCACGAGCTCAAGTCGACACTATCGTAGTTAGTGTCAAAATCCTAAACTATATTCAACTGAAGTAGACATTCAGGGTCTGTGAGCACTTAGTTTTCTTTGACATTCAGTGTAGTTTCCTGTGAACCCACGATCATAGAGAATCTATTTATAGGGTTATCTAGTGAGGGTAGTTTCAAAGGAGCAAGTGGTGTGTAAAAGGCCTCGTTTCATCCTAAGAACCCCATCAAGCGGTAACAATTTATAAAAGTTCTGATGATTAAGTTATCTTACAATAGATAATAGTTGAGTAAGTGAAAGATAAAAGCATTTCTTATGTTTTTGCTTTATAAAATTATAAAAAAAAGTCATACGGCAGGCAAACAAGCAAGCGGGCTACCATAAAGAGAGTGTTTTTCGCCGTCTATATTATCTCTCTAATAATATCAAAAGCGCTTCCAATGCGTTGCCTGCTACAAGAAAGGGAATGAGGAGCGAAATGACAAGAAATGGAGAAGAGAAAGGAGTTGAGATACCGGATCTTTCATTCACCGAATGAAACGCCGATATTCTGTGAGAGGGGTGGTACTTCTCCGGCCGACTTAGCCGATTTTATAAATGCTCTGCCACTACAAAAACGAATGAAATAAATGGACTTATCCACTACAAAAAACGAAATTATACATGTACGTTCGTTTTTATAGTAGATATAAGTAATTTATATGCCTTATTGCTCTACTAAGTATACATACGTAATTTATAAATCATATAACCATGGAAAATCTTGGTAAATTAAAATGTAAATTAGTTTGAAGACTCAACATTACGAGTCTCCAAAACTTTACCCATTATTTGCTAAGTATATTCCCTTCTATACTTGGTAAGTACGTTTATAAATTAGATAATATCTTACCAGAAACCCATTAGTGAGACACAGCTGTTTGCTGAAACTAATAAATCCCGAACGTTGAATCTGAATATGAAACAATTCCTTAGCTATCAATATCAGTCAGAATTTTAATAAAAATTCCATTTAAGTTTGTAGTTTGTTTTGCAATATTATAATACTAGTTGAGGAACTCGGCGGCGTCGCTGTGTGTTGCACTGAAAAAAAAAGGACACGGAAGTTAAGCTACGTTGAAAGTAGCCAGTGTTTGTATTGGCTTTTGTTATCTCGTGCTTATAAACTGAGGACGTTAAATCGTCGGTTTCGGCTGCTGTCGATGGATGACAGTCGTAGCCTTCAAGCGGCTTGAAAATACTTCTGGCATCCGCCAATCCACATTAGAGCAGTGTTTTATCTATACTAAAATAATAAAGAGGAAAGATTTGATTGTTTTTTTGTTTGAATTGAATAGGCTCCGAAACTACTGGACCGATTTCAAAAATTCTTTCACCAGTAGTAAGCTACATTATCAGGGAGTGACATAGGCTATAGCTTTTCCCGAAATTCAATGTGGTTCCCACTGGAACGGGTGCGGAACTTTGCGCGGTCAAAAAACTAGTCACATAATAAAACAGAGAGACTTTTTGTGATAATATAATTATCAACATCATCATCATCAGCTTATATCGACCCACTGCTGGGTATTAAGCCTCCTTTCATCTACGCCATTCTTCCCTATCCTGAGCCTAACTTAATTAAATTATTTTACAACTTTTAATTTAGCTTCCAATGGAATGAGTTATTCTTATCTAGGAATCCCAGTATCGTATAAAGTGAGGCGAAAGTCAAGAGCTGCTATGGCTAGAAGCAATCTAGCCATAGATTCCCTAGACTACGTTAAGTAAGTTTAGTAATTATTTGTGCTAAGTTCAGGTGTTGTAATTACGAGTTTATAATTAAAACAACATGTACAGCGCATCAAGTTTACTATATAAACGGGGTGTATGCTACCATCTAATAATTCTGTGCCCGTTTCACCAACATTTCCTTTAAAAAAAGTCTCTAATGAGTTTTTCTATGTCCAAATCCTTGTTTTTGGTACGTGTATGATATATAAAATTATCGATTATATTAAAGAATCGATAATTTAATATGTCATACACGTACCAAAAATAAGGATTTGGTGATTTGGACATAGAGAATCTGTTAAGAGACTTTTAAATTTTAGGAATTGTTAGTGATTTTATAATACCCGTAAATTAATACCATTGTATATTTTATATTGTATTGTATATTAAGGCTAATGCTTACCCAAAGAATTTAAGTACCGACCGTACTTCTAAAGGCACTTAACTGTATTAAGGCTTATCCTACCTGTAGAGCGGCCCCACTTTGAATGAAGCCTTCATCTTATTTCTTCATTTCATTTACATTTATTTCTCAGTTGGCGGAATTCGTTTTAGTAAAACAAACAACCGTTTAGTCTTAGGATTAGGAAGGTAACAGGGTTACGGGATTAGACGATTTACGGAATACATTTTCTGTGTCGTATTTTATGAAGAACTAATTGCAGTAACAGCTTAGTGGATACTAGGTATACATAGGAAAAATCTTATAAACCCTGGTCCATGACTCAAATCCTATAGGGATACTTTTGAAAACACCCAAAAACAAGATTTATAAGAGTATGTAAAAACATACTCTTACTAGACAGATGCGGGACGGTATTTCACATGGACGCCGATGGGCGTGCACCGCATTTGAACATGAAAAACACGCCGATCGGCGTGCGACGCATAGAATGGGTTAATAATGTGTTTCCATTAACTCCATTATCTTCTTAAAACCTTGCGTAACTTGTAGTTTTAAACACAAATACCATTATAATAGCAAACCAATTTGCAGTAACTTTAAAATGTGCAACAAGGCTATAGTTTCATATATCCAATGTGCTGTAAACAGTGCGGCGATGCACTCGACTGCTAAATTGAATATCATAATGCACTCGAGCTGATAGTTGGTTCAGCACTAGTGCAGTTGCATTAATGAAAATGTTGATAGTTAACCTGATAGCTTTAATAAAAGGCTTTTACAATAGCAATAAATATGAAAGGATGCCGCTAGATATCTATTTAATAAAAGTTAGGTCCGGACTGACTCATTAACGATTTTTCCAGACTTTTGTTCCGAGGAGAGCTATCTAATACCTATATATGAACTTTATTTGCTATTTCTATTGAATTCCACGTTAGAACAACAACACAAGTTCAATAGAAAAAGAAAACAGAGTTCGTTTAACTGGAATTTAAAACTAAACAGAGTTTGTTACACAGCTTCGCTTAGTCTTACGTTGTGTACAATCAACCAATGAAAGAGGTGACCAGGGTAGAGATTTTGACGCTAATAATGTAAGCTATAAAACTTTGAAATTACATAGTATATTATGAATGCTATTGATAAATAAAAATTCACGTAAATCCCTTCACGCGATATTGGAATTGGATAGTAAATCGATTTATTTTTATTTTTATCAAATTGTATTTCACACAGGATGAACAACAACATTGATGAACAACAAGAGTTTACAACACTAATTTCACTTGGAATTCAAGTGGAAAAAAAAGTCGATTAGGATCCATTAATTGATCAAATAATGGATCCAAGTGGAATGAGAGGGATCCAATTGCTCGATTCCTCAATGGATCCTAGGCAACTTTTTTCAACGTCAATCCCTCAACTTTTGTTTCGTATGCAGGTGGTCGCCGAATTCGATGACGTGGAACCAGACGCCCTGTACGACGTGCTTCACGACCCAGAGTATCGCTCCGTATGGGACACGCACATGCTCGCAGCCGAGGATGCGGGTCACATCAACGTCAACAATGACGTTGGCTACTATGCGAGTGAGTGTACTATCCCATTAAGTGGGTACAGACCTGCTGTATGTAGTGTTATAACACGCAATGAAAGAATTACCTGTACACAAAACGGTCTGTTAGTGCGCGTAGTGTGCACGATTCGCGCACGAATGAAACAAGTTGTCCCACACTATGGGAAATTTGCAACATTGCATAATACGTTACAGCAGTCTGTACGCACCCATAGAGAACGTATCCTATAGTGTCTGTCAGGTTTTAAGAGAGGTAGGGCACAGCGGATAATCCGCTCAAATCGGTGCAGCCCGTCTGGGGAAGGACCTCCACCTTACAGAAGATCGTAGCCAAATATCTCGGCCATGTTGTGTTCCTACGTTAGGTAAGGTCTCCAGAGTGCGTAGTACGAGTTTTTTGGTCACATTCGATCATGTCAACGTGAATAAACCGACCAAATAGAGAAGAATTCTCATGTTGCGAATTTATAAGACCAGTGTTACATATCAAAATTATGTGTCTTACTTGCTCACATTTTGAAGTGAGTAACCCGGCTAATTTGGATATGCCACACGCGTCTAGTAAATTGACAATATGAAACTTTTTTTTTCAATTCAGTCGGCTTGTAAAAGTTATCACGTTCGAATGTGATCAAAAAACTCGTACTAAGCACTCAGAGCTCCACTTGGGGGGTTTGGGAGGGTTGGCAACGCGTGAGTAACCCCGGTATTGCAAGCGTCTAGGCTACTATGATGCTTACCATCAGGCGGGCCGTATGCTTGTTTGCCAACTTTGTGGTATATATAAAAAAAGGTTCTCTCCTCCTAAGGTCAACTTGAGGGGCATACCGACTCACTGGCATACTACGAGAAAGACCATGGCAGGTACAACTCTGGTGACAAAAAAACATGTAAAGTATGCGCGTTCAAATAACTATAAAAATATTGTATTATCTCTAAGTAGCAGCCCGGTACTTTCAGTTTGGCTTCCTCCCGGGACACAACACAAATAAAATTCGTATAGAAAATAATTGTGGGCTCCTAATAATTTAATTAGCTGATTATAGTGTTTCGCTAGGCTGTGACGCCAGAATACAAATTACATTTATCCACGTCTCGTCTGACTTTTCCCTTGGCCTTGATACTAAACGAGTTACGTCCACTAAATTACATCACAATATAATTTACTGAACTGTGACAATACATTGGAATGATAATTGTCTCTTCTCTATGTCTCAAGCTACGAGTTTCAAGGCTAATCTACATTTGCCATTCCTTTTTTTTTCTGTAGTGGTCATTTTGCTTTGTTTTCGAAATGGTGGTTATTTATTTAATATTTAACACAGAATAATAATATGTACGACTCGCAGAGGCCTGCATCCAGCGGCTTCCTGCGACTTTCCTCAAGTCGTCTGACCACCTTGTAGGCGGGCGTCCTACGCTGCGCTTTCCGGTACAGATCGCATTGACGGCGTATGGGGGAGCCCTATGTCCAGCACCAGCAGTTAACTTCTTGTGGCTGAGATGATGATTATGTAAAACATAAATAGAGAATGTGCCTGCGCGGCCTACTCACTAAATACATGATTTCATTTTACAAATCCAGAAGAGGACGATGGTTAGCAATAACTGCTTCCTATGGACATCCACGACTAAGAGTCTTCATTGCGTTGCCTACTTACGAAGAGATGAAAAGACAAAAATTAGAGAAGGAAACAGGACGGGTATTAGATTTTCGGTCTTCTCACTCATCGTAAGAAACAAAGCGGCATATCACTGCTATTTCAGCGGCATATCACATATTATTCTGTGAAATTATGCACCGGTCTGCGACGGAACGTTTCAGTGGGAATTGTTTCATATAAATTCATACAGACTATATTTTTTTACACGTTACGGTCATATAATACGATCATGGTATGTACGGTCCTGTGGGCAAAGTCCTTAATACCGTTAATATCTCATCTATGAGAAACTTTAATTGCAAAGTTTAAGTATCAATTACTCGATCTTGCAGCCCTTATTGAACTAATAGCGTAGGCTGCCTAGAACAATTTAATACTCCGGAGAGCCAGCTAGCAATCTTTAGTAAATTGCTATTAACACATTTTATACTTATCAGCTTCATTACACCTCCATTAAGAAAATAATTTGTTGGCACTATTTTTGAAAGATATTATTTTACAGCTTTTATATAAGTGTGAATATGACGTTTTTACTGGTAGCAGGAAATCAGTCATCTTCATCATTTCAGCCCTATACTAGTTCTAAAGAGTCAATGACTTCGATCCTGCGCTACCCTTAGCCATTTGAGTCGCTCATTCCACTCTGTGACCACGAGTACAGGGACGCCACTCGTACTCAAAAGAACCTCTCTGCCCTAGCGGCCAGTGTAGTACTAAGCCTACGGGCTATGTGGCCAGCCTACTACCACTTCAGCTTACTCATTCTTTGGCTTCGAATAATATAAGTATTACTATTCATTGGGCTCAGGGCTATGTCGGGTACGTTAGTTACATTACATTTACGGAATACATTCATACATTCTTGGAATTTACCAATTTGAATAAAAATATATATTTTTATGTTTGACTTTTTTTTTAATACCACAAAGGTGGCAATAGAGCATACGGCCCGCCTGATGGTAAGCATCACCGTAGGCATGGCCGAGACTCGAGACCAATGCTATTTGGCTATGATCTTCTGTAAGGTGGAGGTCCTTCCCCAGACGGGCTGCTCCGATTTGAGCGGATCATCCGCTGTGCCCTTGACAGTGTGCTCTGACTTCGAAATTCAGATTCTCTCTTACATTTACAGCAACGTGAGCAATTTGAAACGATAACACAACCGCTGTTACGTGTAAATGTTCTCAGTTAGTTTGCGAAGGAAAATATCAGGATTTAAGATATGTTTTCATATGAAACATTATGTTGGCATATTGGAGTTTAAAGCCCCTTTTGCGAGGCCTGAAGAGCCCTATGGCGTTGTTACTTCATATTGAATGAACACGTTTGTGAAGTAACGACGGTGAATGGATGCCTTAAATCTAAAACATGACTTGAACACTCCCTTGATGTCATTCTTGAGGAAAATTTAAATATGGATCCAAGTGGAAGGACGTTTTATTAATTTTTTTGTATGGCATGTGAAAACAGACCTATATTGACAGAGTTTTTTTTCGCCATTTGTTCTCGTCAAAAAGACGTGTCTCAGTGTCCGCGAAAACCATTTTGATTTTTGAATCAAATGAAGTGTGAAAACGACAAAACAAGTTTGTGAACTTTGCTATTCTTTGTTGATTGATAAGGGTCAGTGAGATTAGGCAAAGATATTTTGTGAAATTAAAAAAAAAATCTATATTTATTATTTGTCACAAAAAAAACCTTTACAGCATAACAACGTCGGTTTTGAATTAAATTTTCTTTATTGTTAGCTCTGAACTCTCGTGAAGTTGTGCAAAAACGAGAGTGTGGACGGGCTCTTAGTCCTACTTCGGCTTCACTTTTCCTTTGTTTTCTAACTTCGTGCCTAACTTCATTTCACTGCGGTCAACTTCACGACAGTGGCGTAACCTTTGATAGGTCCGTTCGAAGGTGCATAAAGTACAATATTTAGGATCAAAATTATATATTTCTTTTAATATTTATGAATATTTAATAATACCTATTCGGGAAAAATGATTATTGTTAAAACAATCAAGTCTCTCAAAATTTTCCACTCGAAATTGCTAATTAAAAGTTTATAAATAAATTCAATCAATACCAAATCGGTGGACTGTGACACGTGTATCGTTCTCATTTGACGACCTCCGTGGCGTAATGGTTACCACGCCAGACCGCCACCCAGGAGGTCCCGAGTTCAATCCCCGGTCGGGTCATGATGAAAAACGAACTTTTTCTGATTGGCCTCGGGTCTTGGATGTTTATCTATATATGTATTTGTTATAAAATATAACATCGTTGAGTTAGTATCCCATAACACAAGTTTCAAACTTACTTTGGGGCTAGCTCAATCTGTATGAATTGTCCCTATATATTTGTTTTATTTATTCATTGATTTTAGTTTGGATTTTATTTACTTTGTGATTAAAAAGGTTTCCAAGCTGATAAGGTTAGGCTGATCGCGTCAAGTGGCTCGTTTGCTTATTTGTTTGTCGCATGACATAAAAATAATATTAAATGTTACAAAACAGACTATATTACAGGCTATGATCTAAAACATCCTAAACCTCGTTTCGAACTTACTTCGGGGCTAGCTCAATCTGTGTGATTTGTTCCTATATATTTATTTATTAATGATCTATAACGTGTAGAGCAGCATAACCAGTTTATTAATAAGAAGTACGTACTCGACCTTCCTTGTATAAGAACATAATGCACCACAACTTTTCGTTGGCTAAGTGCAGTTTTATGTTGCATAAAGTAAGATATTTTAGGTACCTATAATATAACATTATGTGAATAAATATAAACCGTAACAAGCATTTGTAACCAGAACTTACCTACTACTAACTATTGGTAAAAGAAATATTGAGAACTTTACCATTTTGGCTTCATTACCGATATTTGAAAATATAACAGGAAGCTGTACTTCTTGACTTATCTGACAGTGATAGTCTTGCCACAGTGGTATTCTTTCCTCACCTGACCTTATAACGTTGATATGATTTATATAAATTATACATTACTTACTAGCGCCCCGCCCCGGCTTCTTACACGTTTTAGTAAGGTTCACTATTTTATTTTATTATTTCCTATTTATATTAATAATAGATGACTATAGAACATGTTTAAGCCTACTCTCTGAATAAGCGGTTTTCATTGTAGAGCTCTCAGATACGACGTTATAATTAATTTAGTTATCTCGGACAGCGCTGCGTAACCACAATACTGTATACAGCCAATATAAATTATATTATTGTTTGTTTCGTTATTAATTTGTACAATTTGTACAATTTAAAGTTAATGGTTTTCTAATTAGGAAGTCCCGTAAACCAAATTCTACTAACACTAATGCCAGTTTTCACTAACGTCTCCTAGCAGCTGTTGGAATAACATAACTGAAACAATTTGTCTGACATTTGTATCATCACCATCATCATCAGCCTGTATCTAACCACTGCTGGATCTAGGCCTTTCCCAATGCCTTCCACCAAATGCGATCCTCTGCTTTCCGCTTCCATCCGCCTCCAGCCGCCTTATCGAGGTCGTCTGTCCACTTCGCTTCCCCATGCGCTGGTCTTGGAGTGGAGACATTTGTATGATAAAAGGTTATTCCTACGCGCTACGCTGGCGTTGATGAAAACGTCCATAAGTCCTCCAGACGACCCGATCCCTCTAAACAGAGACAACTTTTTTTATGGCAGAGGAGGGCAAACGAGCTTGGATATCATTGATAGTAAGCAAACTCAGTTTGAAACAAAGGTCACAGTAGCGCGTTGCCGGCTACATGGTTCAAAACCAACTACAAAGTTCAGTATATAGACGCTGCGTCAAACGCATGCCCTGCTACCAAAGGGTGTTAGAAAGCCAAGCGTAATCGGTATGAAACTCTTGTCTACTCTTTTTTGGACCTCGTTACCAAAGAGTAGAATATAATGAAACTTTATTCTATTGAATTCAAAATGGTGGCGCTGAAAACCAGCGTCACGCACGCACAGAAACATTTTCGCCGTGCGTCATATTATTATGCATAATAATATTTATTTTTTGGTGCTATTTTAGAATAAGTATTTTTGTTTAGTTTTAAGTGAATATTACAATAACCCCAATAAAATTTAACACAGTGGGTATTTAAAAAAAATAAACACGACACGTAACAGCGTAATGAGGACATTAGCTCAGTGTAATCTTTACTCACAGTAATGGGAGCAAAGCACAGATATTCTGATGACCTGGTTAAGGTAAACGACAACTAACGATTCTACAGGTAAAAGGTTATATTATGCAAATTGAACAATACAGAAGGACCATGGTCGCAGTTGATGGTCATTCGCAAATATAATATGTACGTAACAAACCAAAGCAATGTTTTAAACTCAATGTTTATACCGTGTAGCGCTTTACTCTTTTAAAGTAGTACCAAGTTACATAAAAAGAAATTCCCTTACAAGCAATTACTTTAACAACACTTTTATAACTTGAGAAATGAAACTTTCGGATGCGAAACTCTCCAACAAGATTAACGATGTTTTGACTACTGACAACTTTTAATAATCAATTTGTGACTGAGACTTATAAGTATGTACTTACCTATTATATATTAGGTACTCGCCCTTGTGGATCTACCTATTCAATTTTGCTATTGTATACGCATACTACGTAATTTTGTTATTAATGTATTTAGTTAAATATTTTCGCCACATACCCCGTCTATAATGATTATTAATTTTCACTTCTTCTAGGTTGTCTGGAAGAGATTGCTTCTGCGATAAGACCGCCTTTTGTTCATTATTTTTGTTTTTTATTTTTATTTTTTTGTATCTGTATGTTTATATTTGTAATGGCAATATTTAAAGTGTTTTGTATTGTATTGTATTGTACTAGCTGTTGCCCACAACTCCGCCCGCTTGGTCATGGGAAAATGATAATATTTTTCCCCATGTGAATCTCTTTATGCCGTGGGAAAAAAGTAGCCTTATGTATGGCATTCTCCAGACCGTATATTATCCCCGCCCGTTAAAAAATTATGAAAAAATTCTGTTATGCTTTTTTTGAATTTCCCGTGGGAAAGAGTTGTTTTTCTGGGATAAAAAGTACTCTATGTCACTCTCCAAACCTGAAACTATCCCCAATAAAAAAATCATATCAATCCGTTCATTACTTTCGACGTGAAGGGAGGACAAACAAACAAACACACTTTCACATTTATAATATTAGTATGGATATGGATGGATAGTATGGATTAGAATGAATAAGCAAGTTAAGCAACGATGGAAATCTCGCGCTCATTGCTTCGGAGGGTTGTTAAGTTGTCGGTCACGATTGTTGTTGATAGATCAGACAGTCCAAGTCTGTAGTCTGAAAATACTTAACCTTAGTTCCAATCATGGAAAATACAGGAAAAGAAGAAGAAGAAGATTAGCTACTACTTATAGAACATTAATAGCTATTTAGCTACGGGAACTATTGTAATTTAATTCTTTGCAGCTATGTGCAAATCCAAGCAATGAGGATGTATTGTATTGTATACAGTCTACAAATGTACCAGGTGTATGTCCACTTCGTCCACTTGTATTGTTCTGGCATAGAACTAAGAAAAATGATCTCTTCGTATTAGTTCCCTAATCTGAGACGCACAACAAAGTTACATAAATATTTTTTATTAACAGTGTCCTGCCCGGCACCCCTCAAGAATCGTGACTTCGTGCTGCAGAGGTCCTGGTTGGACACAGGTGACGAGAAGATGATCCTCAACCACTCCGTCTACCATAAGGATTACCCACCACGGAAGGGATACGTCAGGTAGGTTCACACATTCTTTTAATAGGACCGGACAGATGCCTTTGATTCCTTAACCCATATAATTTCTTGGATTGTGGGTTTCCTCATAATGTTTTCCTGCACCGAGCGAGTGATTATTAATAATATGTTTCTGGAGTGATAGAGCATTTATGGAATGGCGTAGTTCGACCGGGGAAAGTACCACTCTCTCAGAGAATGTTGGCGTGAAGCATCCTATCCCTTTTCTCTCTATTTCAACTTTGCTTGTAGCCGACAACTCATCGCCCGCTCCCAAGGTATTGCTGATGTTTATAGGCATCTCCCAAGAGGTCATGAACCAGTTTGTTAATAAGCTGTTTTCTTATCCACAAGGTTATTATTGCTTCTCTATTAAATAATAATGAATTAGAATCCTATTTTATTTGTGTTTTTCTCGCCTTTCATATCATTGTGTCTGTTGGCCCCGTGCGTAACCACGTAGGCGTCGAGTGGTCTCGTCACATCAGTTTGTTTATACAATTTGTGCTGGCCACTCATAGATAAGATAGTGCAGTAATGCGCGACAATCTGTGACGACCTTCTGTCGTCAATGAATGAAGTAGATCTCTTCGTAAAAAAATCGACTCAGTTAATAAACAATTGTAAATCAGCGACGAATATAGAAATATTGTAACGTTACATCGAGTACGTAGCTCTTTTGAACGTTACAAACATCAATTTGCTTCTGAATGAATGACGTGGGCGGGCATCGTGATATGCTTCTTTATTCATAAAATAATAACGCATTTTCAAACCAATTTATCGCTAAAGCATGAGCAAGACAGCGTTTGAAATTGACACTATATTTTAACCGTTTTTATTGTCCTTTTATGTTTCTCCTAACACACGTGTTTTTACTTAAAATGAGACTTCATCCCTACAATGTATTGTAATTTAAAGCTATGAATAAAGATTTTTTATTTTTTTTCATTTTATTTATTACCTGAATAAACCCACAGGACTCTATGCTTCCCTATTGCACGTCATGTAAAATTCAATTACCGATCACAACCGCTCTACTTAGTTGCATTATTGACGAAATAAAAAAGTTGTAAGGGAAGTGTATGTCATTAGCTCTGTGTTAATTTTGGGTTCGGTTGTCTCTAAGGAACCGTAATTATCGTTTTCCGAGGAAAAAAACACCATTTAGAAGTGCTTAAGTCCCTGTTAGCAAAGGTTGGGTAGGTAAAAACTTGGTCTGAAAATGTAACAAGCAAGAGATTCATTGTTTCTATGCAAGATACTTAATTGTTGTAGGTTCTACTGGTAAGAAAATTATACTAAACAGTTTGTAAATCTTGTAATTTGCCAATTTGAATATTTCAATAAACGTTTAAATTGTATTGATGCTTACAATACAAAATAAACTTTATATTTCAAATGTAAATATTTCAAGGAATTCAAATAAGTACCTACTACTACAAATTACATTATTATTGATTGATTTATTTAACTTTATTGACCACAATACATAATTTTGTCTGTACTACGTACTGTAATCAGGTATATATTTTAATGCATTTTCTTCCCACTTTCCCACTTCCAAATACATAATAATTACCGCTTGTGCGACATCGCCGCAACATTTTTTCAAACGGTAGCAAAAGCATGTTGTTGCCGATGCTCAGAAGAAGCTTTTGTGAATATGCTTATTAAAACTAAGCAACATATACGACATATAATGATAGATACATAAATTTTAACCCTCAAATATTTTTCTTATTCGGCATTCGAATCCTAAGGACAATGATAACCACAGATATACATAGATATACCATCTATGATGTTATCCCATTGTTATCCATTGCTTCTTTACTATTATATTCTTCAAACAAATCACCTTTTATGTTCTTATTAAATATTTTTTTTGTTGTTAGAGCAATTTCCCTACTGACTGGTTTCGTGGTGCGGACGCGGCCGATCGGTGGCAGCTGGCTTGGCTACGTCTCCCGGTCCGACCCTCGTGGAGCTCTGCCGGCATGGCTGGTCAACAGGTTAGTGTCAACTTTTATTTTTGGACTATATAACACCAACCAGTTCAACTTTACTTACTTTGACACCATATTATTATCGCAGACATTCACTAGTTTATGTAACAATAGACCGACCGATTTGATTGCCATCTCTATAGCCTATAATGTCTAATGTTTCAACAATTCAAAAATAAATTTCAGAAACATTCACACACTAAAAAGTTAATTTCTAAAAACGTTCAACTTTGTAACAATATCAAGGACTGTAAAAAACAGTTGGTGGAAAGGCAAGAAACTTATGATACTGACATACAGCGACTGCAGTCGGAAATAGATTCATTGTCAAATGCTTTTAATAATATAACCGCGCAATACAGTTTAGCTCAGCGGCAGGTACAGGAGCACATGTTGGCTATGGACGAACTCATCGAGATGAGTAGATATAACGCAGACCGATTTGAGTCACTTTCTCAACGCTGTACGTGTGACATCATCAACACCACATCTGTTGATGACAGCCATGTAACATCTGCCCCTGTTTCTGACACTTTCATTCTCAACCAAAATTCGGTCGCTTGTGACAGTGTTTGTAGTTTAAATAATTTAATTGAGAAAACATTAATATTTACTGATAGAATAGGTTTTAATCTAGGTGTATACTTGAAAAAGTATGTATCAGGTAACGTTATTAACCACTGTATGCCAGATGCATCCTTTAATCAAATAATTAGCAGTGTCATGAAAACCCAAGTAGATGACAAAACTAGTATTGTGTTACTGTTAGGAAACAGCCTAGGGATTAGGAGAAGGGACATAATTAATAGTATTGAGCAGTTGCAAACTTTAAATGTTAAAAACATTATATTATGTGCCTTACCTTACTCCAATTGCCAGCCACCAAAATTTAATAATAAATTGTATAGTTTTAACAATTTCTTGCAATTGACCTGTTGTCATAGCGACAATTTTATATTTTTTGACACTAATAATTTTATTAGTGATTTTTATTTAACTAAAGATAGATTATATCTATCTAATAAATTTAGACATAAGATTGCTAGTTTACTAGCATATACCATTAATACTTTGAAGACATCCTGTGAAGGAAATAATTGTAACATAAACATGACTGCAGATTTAAACTGCCTGTCAAGACAACGGGAAAGCATTCAGAACTGATTATTGTACACCAAAATATTCAAGGCTTTCCCGGCAGCGAGCTTATAATACAGTTATTTCTTGATAAGCATAATGTTGATATATTATGTTTAACTGAGCACTGGCTCAAAAAATGTGAAATGGTTTATGATATAAGTAATTACAAAATAGTTAGCTGTTTCAACAGAGAGACTGCAATAAGAGGCGGTTCATTAATTTTATTAAAAAATTGCATTAAAGCTAAGGAACGGGTGGACATCAGCAGACTCTCTGTGGAACGCACTATTGAAGTGTCCTGTGCTGAATTGAAGAATTGTATATTGATATGCGTTTATAGACCACCAAGTGGTGATTTTACTCAATTTGAAAATGCAATGGAGAACATTTTGAAAAAAGTTTTTAATTCCATAAAAGACATAATAGTTTGCGGTGACTTTAATATTGATTTACTAGTAGATTCAGTAATGAGTGTTAGATTTATAAATCTATTTAAATCATTTAATTTATCGAACATTTTTCTGGAACCCACACGTATTACGGCTACATCAGCCACGTGCCTTGACAATATTTTTTGTAATTGTCGACATCTCAGTAGTTCAATAGTGAACAACTTGCCTTCCGATCACTGTGGCCAACTTGTAGTCTTTGAACATGTTACCGACGAGATTGTGAGTCAGACCTTTGTTTGCAGGCCTTTAACTTCAAATAAACTGAATAAATTCAATAATGTAATTAAGGAAAGGCTCACACTTTTGGACTACTCTGTAGACGACCCTGACTTGCTGTATAATAATTTATTTCTGTCTCTGCTTGAAGAATATGGAAACATTTTTAAACAAAAATCTATTAAATCTTATAATAAATTAAACTTTATTGATTGGGCAACTCCTGGTATATTGATAAGCAGAAATAAATTATTTGACCTATACGCTCAAAAATCATACAGATTCGAAACTGATTTTGTTAGTTATGTTAGAAATTACTCAAAGATGTTTAAAGCCGTTTGTCTAAAAGCGAAATCTTTATATATTAAGAAAAAGATTTCGGAATCAAGTAACAAAATTAAGGCTGTATGGGATGTTATCAATAAGGAGACGGGAAAACCAAAACAACGAGATACCATCTGCTCCCTAAAACATAATGATCGTACAATAACAGCTACGAATGATATTGTAAACGCCTTTGAACACTTTTTTACTAATATCCCCATCACAGTTACTGATTCTCTTAATTCCTCTCTTCATAGTGCGAATAAATTGTTAATGGAAAATGTGGAGCCTTGTGCTGAAGATTTCGAATTCAAATATATTTCCCCTTGTAAAATTATTAGAACTTTTAAACAACTCAATGTTAAAAATACTGAAGATCATTGGGGAATGTCCATTAAAGCACTTTATGCTGTCATAGACGCCATCGCTCCACATTTAGCCATCATCTTTAATACTTGTGTAGATACTGGTCTGTTCCCTGATTTAATGAAATATAGTAAATTGATACCTTTGTTTAAGTCTGGTGAAAGACATGAACCAGGTAATTACAGACCAATATCTATTTTACCAATTTTGAGCAAAATATTCGAGAAGGTTATGCTTGGACAATTGCAACAGCATTTTAATTTGTTCAATATTATTCATAATAAGCAGTATGGTTTCACCGCCGGGATGTCCACCACTGATGCTGGAGTCGCTCTTGTCAAGCATATCCTTAATGCGTGGGAGGGGTCGCAGGATGCTATCGGGGTATTCTGCGATCTCTCAAAGGCCTTTGATTGTGTCGACCACCAGACATTACTGCTCAAATTAAAACATTACGGAGTAAGAGATAATGCGCAAAACTTGATTGCCTCTTATTTGGCCAATAGATTGCAAACCGTTGACATTAACGGTGTGAAATCTAATGGTGCTAACGTGAAAATTGGGGTGCCTCAAGGCTCAATCCTGGGTCCTTTTCTATTTTTAGTTTATATTAACGACCTCCCCTACATGGTCCAAAACATGGCAGATATTCAAGCAGTGCTATTTGCTGATGACACTTCTTTGATTTTCAATATTAACCGCAAGTGTCCCAATGCTATCAAAGTAAATGGTGCACTCTCTGCCATTCAAAACTGGTTCACTTGCAATAACTTATTATTAAATTCAAATAAAACAAAAATAGTAAAATTTACTTTGCCAAATGTACGTCAAGTTGATACGGACATCATGCTCAATGGTAATAAATTAGATTTTGTCAATGAAACTATATTTCTTGGTATTACCTTGGATTCAGGCTTGAAATGGGCCCCCCACATAAAAAAACTTGCAAGCAGACTAAGTTCTGCTGCATACGTAGTCAGGAGAATTAGGCAAATGACTGATGTACCGACAGCGCGTCTAGTATATTTTAGTTACTTTCATAGTATCATGTCGTATGGCATATTGCTGTGGGGTAAAGCAGCCGATATTGAGGCAATATTTATTTTACAAAAAAGAGCTATCCGCTCCATTTATAATATGGGTTCCAGAGATTCATTACGGGAAGTTTTTAAAGAAATCAATGTTTTGACCGTTGCGTGTCAATATATTTATGAAAATATAATGTATGTACGTAGAAATATAAACACATTTGTAAAGTTTAGTGATTACTCTGATGTAAATCTTAGAAATAAACATAAATTGATTCTACCTAGGCACCGGCTCGCCAAGACCTCAAAATCTTTTGTTGCAAGTGGTATTAGATTTTATAATAAACTGCCTGAAAACGTGCTGAATTTGCCAGAAAAAAGGTTTAAATCCTTCATTAAACATTCACTCAGCAAAAAGGCTTATTATAGAATTGAAGATTATTTAAATGATAAGAATAGCTGGAATCATCAATTCGGCACAGACACTAAACTCAAGTCTACCTACTGCTAGGTACAAAATATATTGCGCATATATATATATATAATATGTTATATACACACTGTTTACCCCCTTTTTTTTTACACCTTAAAATGTATATATGTATACCAGTATATTGATACGCCTTTTTTTTTCTATTAATTTTTCTTTACTATTTAAAAAATTAATAATTTGCAGTTTTATTTTAATTTTTTAATCTTGTTTCAATGTTTACTTTTATTTATCGTAATTGTAACTTATGTCATTACCATTTTAAAAGAGCAAGTGCTAAGTTTCTTGCCGGTTCTTCTTAGCACAAATCTGCCGTCTGAACTGGTGGTAGGGAAAAAAAAAAGTGACGATTCGAAAGTGCTTGTAATATGCCTATTTGAATAAAAATATTTTGATTTGATTTTGATTTGATTTGATTTGTTGTCTCTGACGTTGTTGCTAAGGAAAATTCAATACTTCCCACTCCATCTCATTTCTTTCTGATTAAATTCGTTGTGAGTTCCAAACCATCTGTAGTTTCTCCCCAGGGACAATCTGTGATCGCTGTTGTTGATCCTGGCTATACAAAAAAATATATGATAAAACTTAGATCTAAAATAAACATTTGATATCAGATTCAGAGATACAGCATTCGTTGCTAGTTCAGAGGACTCAAGGCTCCAAACCCATTGTTATCCTACTGTATTTGTTTACATGAATAGTTATAAAAAAACTCGTATAATTATTTATCTATGTAACCCTCGACAACTTGGTGAACAATGTAATTTACTATTTGTTGTGTATAATTAATAAATAAATAAATATAATAAAATAGGTATACTAAGAATAAAATTAAAACATATGCCCGAGCTAGGGGATTCCTGTGTTTCGGGCGAAAGAGACCTAATTTAACAAAAAATGATAATTAAATAATCACTATTGTTGTGGGTACTTGTATACATATTTCTATGTCGGTACCTACGCTTATTTTAATAAATCAGTTGTTTGCCAGACCCCGATGTTTTAATACATAACATGGTGACAGCGGTGAAAATTTAATAATTTAGTTTCTTTATTATTACGTAGTGTTACAAAAAGTTAATAATTAGTGTAAATATTAATAATTCGTAAAATTAAATACGTGTAATAATGGAGCACGCGCGACCACCGTCGGAGTTGAGTCTGGAGGGCAGCTCCGTCAGCCGGGCTGACGCTTGGAAGCGTTGGAAAACGCAGTTCAACTTATTCTTAAAGGCATCAGGGGTGCATAAAGAAAAGGAAGATGTTCAAGCCAGTTTGCTGATAAATTTAATTGGACCGGAAGGATTCGATGTCTATGAAACATTTGATTTGCAAGAAAACGAACGTGATGATGTCACCGTTCTGTTTGAAAAATTTGACAGTTATTTTGGGGTCAAACCCAACCTGACTTTGGCGAGATATAATTTTTTCATGAGAAATCAAGACATCGGAGAATCTATAAATCAGTACGTTACGGCCTTGAAGTTACTTGCAAAAAATTGTCAATTTAAAACCTTAGAAGAGGAATTAATTCGCGACCGTATTGTATGCGGCATAAGGAATAGTGTCGTACGTGATCGATTGTTGAGAACAGAAATGTTAACATTGGAGAATGCCGTAAAAATTTGTCAAGTCGACGAAATATCAAGTGACAGTAATCGCTTATTAGAAGCGCGAGGCCCGGACCCGGGGTCCGCGCGGGCGCAGGTAGATGCGGTTGGAGTGCGCGGCGGCGGCGGTGCGAGCGGAGCCCGTGGCGGGCGGCGCGCGACCGCGGGCTGGCGGCGAGGCCGCGGGCGGCCACAGCATGCTGCCGGGGCTGCGGGGCGGCCCGGGGCCGGCTCGGATGGCTGTGACCGGTGTGGAGGACAGTGCCGGGAGCCTGCTACGTGTCCCGCTTTAACTGTGCAGTGTTATGTTTGCCAAAATCATGGACATTTTGCAAGAATGTGTAAACTTAAAAAGAGTGCAAAAATAAATAAAATGTACGACATTGCCGTACGTGATAGCGACAGCAGCGACGGTGAGTCATTTTATATATCCATGCTGTACGATGTGTCTGAATTGAAATGCTCGGAGGACGATTGGTTTGAGTATTTGAGCTGTGAGGGTGGCGTAGAAAAGTTTAAGTTGGACACTGGCGCGGACATTAATGTTATTTCGTATATGCGTTTTCTGAAATTAGGTTACAAATTAAGCATAATTAATACTAAAGAAAATATTAAATTGCAATCTTATAGTGGTGATTTAATACCGTTGAAAGGAGTTACTTATTTATTGTGGAATTATAAAAATAATTCATATAATTTGAAGTTTGCGATTGCGAACATTGATTGTCAGAGTGTGCTGGGTCGACAGTCTTGTTTAGAACTGGGTTTAGTTAAAAGAATTTATGATATAAAATCTGACAATGCCGATTTATTTAATGGGTTAGGATGCTTGCCTGGGGAATATCACATTGTAGTGGACAAATTGGTTCCGCCTGTCGTGTGTGCCCGTCGTAATGTTCCCTTTGGTTTACGGGATAAATTACAGGAAGAATTATCTAGGATGATTGATTTGGGGGTCATAAGAAAAGTCGAGCACCCAACTCCGTGGGTAAATTCAGTAGTTGTTGTTGCCAAGAAGAATGGAAAATTACGTATCTGTTTAGATCCTAGGCCACTTAACGCTGCCATACAGAGGGCCCATTTTCAGTTGCCAACGATAAATGAATTAGCAGCAAAACTTCATGGGGCTAAATATTTTTCAGTTTTAGACGCTAACTCCGGATTTTGGGCGATAAAATTAGATAAAGAAAGTGCAGACCTATGCACTTTTAATACACCTTTCGGGAGGTACCAGTACTTACGCTTACCTTTTGGATTAAATTGTGCACCGGAAGTATTTCATGCGAAAATTAAACAATTGTTAGAAGGATTAGACGGGGTAGATTCATTCATTGACGACATTATTTGCTGGGGTTGCACCAGGCAAGAGCACGACCAGCGGTTAAAGGCTTTATTTCAAAGGGCTCGTGAAATAAATTTAAAATTTAATAAAGAAAAATGTCGCATTTGTGTCGAAGAAGTCACTTATTTAGGGCATTGTTTTGGTAGAAGTGGCATGAGACCCGACCCGGAAAAAATAAGGGCTATTAAAGACATGCCGGAACCGAGTGATAGGAAGGGATTAGAGAGATTTTTGGGGGCGGTTAATTACCTTTCTAAATATATTCCAAACTATTCGGAACACATTTATGTGTTCACAAGGTTATTAAAAAAGGATACTTTGTGGAGTTGGGAACAGGGCCACCGGTGCGCGTTCGACAAAATAAAACAGCTCTTATGTAATGCACCTGTGCTGGCATTGTATGATATGAGTAGCCCTGTGGTGATATCGGTGGACGCCAGCAGTGTCGCGCTGGGCGCGGTATTGCTGCAGGGCGGGCGGCCCGTGGAGTACGCCTCGCGGACGCTCACCGAGACACAAGTTAGATACGCCCAAATAGAAAAAGAAATGTTGGCTATCGTTTTTGCATGCGAAAAATTTTACCAATATATATATGGCAAGAAAGGTGTAGTAATAGAATCTGACCATAAACCCCTTGAAAGTATTTTCAAAAAATCATTAGAGTCGATACCAGCACGCTTACAAAGAATGTTGTTAAGATTGCAGGGCTTTGATTTGTTAGTAACTTATAAGCCTGGAAAATTTATGTATATACCTGACACTTTATCGCGCGCGCCTCTTGCTGATTTGTATGATGATCAAATCAGTAAGGCAGTTTTATATCAGGTTCAAATGGTAGTTGGTAACATACCTATGTCACAGAAAAAACTAACTCTTGTGAAAAAAGAAACTGCTAAGGATTCTGTTTTAAAACAATTGATATTTCACATTAATCATGGTTGGTCTGAACACAAGTATAATATGCCAAATCATTTAAAATATTTTTATTCGATAAAAGATGAATTGTACTGTGTGGATGGGGTAATATTTAAAAATAAACAAGTTTTCATACCTTCCTCTTTAAGAGCGGAAATGTTAAAAATTATACATGAAGGACATTTAGGAATAGATCGCAGCAAGAGGCGAGCGCGGGAAGTGTTATTTTGGCCCGGGATGGGCAAAGATATTGAGGTTTATGTAAGGAAGTGTGAAGCGTGTCAGGAGAATTTAAATAATCCATCAAAAGAGCCTATGATACCAGTTTCGATACCAAATTTGCCATGGACAAAAGTTGGTACAGATTTATTCGAATATGCTAAGAAAAATTATTTAATTTTGGTAGATTATTATTCAGGGTTTATAGAAGTATCACAACTTAAGGATTCGACTTCTAATTCGGTAATAATTGCAATGAAAGAAAATTTTGCTAGATATGGTATACCGGAAGAAGTAATTAGTGATAATGGGCCACAATATTCATGTAGGAGTTTTAAAGTTTTTGCGACAGACTGGGGTTTTTCTCATATAACTTCATCTCCTTACTATGCACAGTCCAATGGCAAAAGTGAAAGGGCAGTGCAAACTGTAAAGAGAATTTTGAAAAAGTCTATAGACAGTAAATCTGATTTTTATCTAAATTTATTAAGTTTAAGGAATACACCTCGCGATAATTTAGATTCTCCTGCACAGCTATTAATGGGACGTAGATTGAATTGTAGACTACCGGTTCACCCAGATTTATTAAAGCAAAATTGGCATGACAAACATGATCAGATATTAAATAAGCAAATTAAAAGTAAATTTTACTATGACAGACATTGTAAACCGTTGCCGGAGCTCGATGTCGGCGATAATGTTATTATGTTAGAAAATAATAATGAAAGAATACGAGGCACTGTGGTTGCCAAGGCGCCGACTCCGCGATCCTATATTATAAAGAACAAAAGAGGAATATATCGCCGTAATCGTCGACATCTAATTAGGACAGAGCCTGCGTCGCCTGAGATGTCCGATAACAGTAAACTGCAACGTAATGAGACTACTCGGAATATTACTGACGAGACCTACGACACCTCAGACGACGAGGAGTATACATCGCCTTATGGAAGTCCATCGGCGGAGGATACTTTTTTAGGAAATTATTCTCCGCCATGTACCAGGCGCAAAGCAAAACAGGACAGCTTATAATGCGTTTTTTTTTTTTTTTGTTATATTGGAGGGAAGATGGTACTTTAAATGTAGTTTTGTAGTTCTTAGTTTTGTAGTTGTTAGTTATTATGTAAACCTATAACATCTACATTTTTAAAAGGGAAAGATGTTGTGGGTACTTGTATACATATTTCTATGTCGGTACCTACGCTTATTTTAATAAATCAGTTGTTTGCCAGACCCCGATGTTTTAATACATAACAACTATAATAATGGAATATAAAACAAAACTTATTGTAATTTATTAATCTCTACATATTTAAAAGATATTAGGATACAGGAGACGCAACGGTGGGAATATTTGATTGGCTTGTCACAAAAAAGTATAACTTGACTTACTAACACACCATATTATTATCGCAGACATTAACTGGTTTATATTTCTACTTCTTCTTTTCGTCAAATTCTCACACATTACTGGCAAGATGTTCAACTAGGTGGCATTGTCTGCGGCCTTTCACAAATCTGTTATTATACAGTCAGTTGGACAACCCGGATAGTACTTATACTAAGTAAATTATTTTATCAAGAATTGATTCGTAATTTTCCAATTTAACTTGCTCACAAGATATCTAATAACAAAGAAGACGTCCAGGGGGCGATTAATCCAATTAGAATAACGGTAACTTGTTCAATTAATTTATTATGACTCTCTGGGGGTTCATAAATAAATAAATGGCTCTTGTTGCTATCGAAAATACCGACATTTAAACAAAACACATTAATGGTGTATCTGTATACGTATTATGTTAAGGAGTTATGGAGGCGAAGAAAAATTAAGAGAAAATACGAAATGACGAAAGTGAAGCTTCTTCATGGTCTGAGCCTGGTGTATTGAGATACAAGTTGTGCTTAATTCAGTGAAGTCCATTGTAATCTTGTTTATTGCTACGATAGTTTTTTTTTGACGATTGAGAGTACAATTGGCGAACTTAATTGCCAAAACGCAATCTCTACCAGTTTAATGCCGAAAATTGTTGACGGTTTTATATTATTCTTTACTATTTGAATTGATTTGAATAGTCTGTAATATTTGTACATTGTGTTAAGTAAGTGTAAAGAGAAATAAAAAGGATTTGTTTTGTTTGTTAAGTAATCTGTGATAAATAAAATTGTTACATTTGGCTACGTATGTCTAACATTATGAAAAGGCAATTTATTATCGAACGCAACACATTTAAGGCTGGCACATTTGATTTAATCTTATCACAATTACACCCATAAAAATGTTGTTGCCACAGTGAAAATTCGTGTCGCTCGCTATTACGGTTGCCAGGGCAGAAAAACAGATAAGCCCGCCTTTGAAATTGGGATAATTTTTATGTGTAACATTATTATATTTTATTCTTACGAATAATATGCGAAAAGATGCGAAATGTGTGTTTCCTTCTTTCTCTTTTTCGTGTTAATATTTATATATCTTTTTTTCTTTTGTGTCATTTGTTGTTGTTTGTTCGTTTCTTTGTTTGTACCTTAGATTAATAACATAATAGATGGAGTGGGGTCATACAAGCGCTCTGTCAAAAGTGAATCGCTAAACGCTCGATGACATGTCGGTGACATGCACTTGACACTTGCGGAATGTTTCCAATAGAGGTGTAGTTTCCAAAAAGCGGGGAAATAACTATTTATTTCCAATTACTTTTTTTACTTTTTCAAGTAACAAAATTTTAGGTTTAGGTATATGATATCGTAAATTCACAAGGACTTCCATTAGAGAACGTGTCACATACCTACGTAAATATCAGTAGCAGCAGCAACTGTTTTAAAATTAATCAGTCGAAGCAATAAAAATAGTTAAAATGGTAAACTATTTCCACAATCGGGCAACACCGAGCATTAAAATAATACGTTAAAATCGTATTATTTCTTTTTCATAATTAACTACAAATACTATGAAATATTTAAAACTTTCCTGTGAAAAGTGATATCATTACATTTCTTTTGTTTTTCAGACGTGTTGTGACAGTATTTAATAGCATAAACCGCCATATTTTTTTGTTTTGTTTGGTGCGCTTTGACATTGACAACTACGAAGCGGTTCGGCAAAGTTCGGCGTTTGGTGCCAGACTGGCACCAGTTAAGGTGTATCAAAACGCAGGGACACTCCCTCTTTATATTGTTATTACTCTAAGGTTTGTACGTTGTCGTTGTCTTCGTGTCTCATGTACTGAATAAATGGTTTTCTTTCTTTTACTTGTCATATTTTTTTTTCACATAATCCATATTTGAAAGGATTGCAAATTGTAATGTGAAAGAGAATTACAATAGTGGATGATCGCGGGTTTACCTATGCAATCCTGTTGTCCCCATTTCCGGCTTATATTTAATAAATAACTATTTAATATTCTTAAGTAATGAACTACTTATTTATTAAGAAGGTTGTCGACTACATCAGGAAAATACCAATTTCACCCTGAGGATCGAAAGGTTGAAGAATAGAAGTTTTGAAGACCACAAAAGAATTACAGTTTGTCTGTGGAGGCGGGTTTTTACACCCGCCACAGAACAAACTTTTATTCTTTTGGTGGAATTGCCGACCCACCATTACCTTTATGAAGGAAACGCAGAGAGTGCGTTCCGGAGATTCCGAGGACGACTGCCTACGGAGATGGTGCGCTAAACGTCGCTGACATTACGTGTAACTAGTTCTAAGTTTTTTTTTCGTTTTGGCAATCAGACTTCAGACGAAAGTTCTATTCTGCCATCTTCAAGTTATGCTTGTGTACGTAGTTCAAAGCAACGTGTTCATGCTATCTTGATTCTGTATACACTATACAGTCTCTGAGTCAAGACGCCCCGGAAAAAGATAATATCAAAATTTCTTCAGAAAAGGTGGATTTTGAAGCCAACACGATAATGCACTTTTAATAGTTCCAGATCACAAACTTCAATCACTGCATTTTTGACGACCTCCGTGGCGTAATGGTTACCAGGAGGTCCCGGGTTCGATCCCCGGTCGGGTCATGATGAAAAACGAACTTTTTCTGATTGGCTTCGGGTCTTGGATGTTTATCTATATATGTATTTGTTATAAAATATAATATCGTTGAGTTAGTATCCCATAACACAAGTTTCGAACTTACTTTGGGGCTAGCTCAATCTGTATGAATTGTCCCTATATATTTATTTATTTATTTATTTATTTAACCAATGTTTGCTTCACATTACACTATCAATACTATGAATCAAACGCGCAAACAGAGAAATTAAATTTCTAATCACGAGCCCAAGTGGACGCTATCGTAGTTGGCGTCAAAATCCTAGTTTTAAGTTATAAAATTAAATATGTAGGTATGTTAGGGCGCGTTTTGACGGCGCGAAAATTTGCGCGTGCGACGGTTAAGGTTATATGAACCAGTATTTCCTATAATTAAAGATTTATTATATTTCCTGATGACGTTCAATAAGGCTTCAAGAGATTTTAACGATAACTGCATACTATCTAAAGGATTCGTCTATCACGTAGGCGTAGTGGTAAAATCTAGAAATCAACGCTAGATATAAAAGGCTTTCGGAGATTTTTACGAAAACTGCATACGATCAGAAGGATTCGTCTATCACGTAGGCGTAGTGGTAAAATCTAGAAATAAAAGATGAGACGGATGTTCTTTTAAGAAGTGGCAAAGTTCCTGTTTTATGAACGAATAATGAATAATTTATATGTTGGCATTGGCTTTTACACCTCATTCTATTTCTGTAACCGGGAGAAATCCGCAAGTCCCAAGAGGTGACAATATTTCTTTATTTACTGGCTTTCTTATTTGTCATGAGAAAAGTAGGTAAGTACGTACGTTTATTTTCTCTATTTCTCTGTATTCTTATAGTAAATTAGGTATGTTATGTTATTTTAAATGCAATATTGCATTCTTTTGTTTATTCTATGTTTATATGATAGTCTTTTGTTATTATTATCCTTTTTCTAGAAGATTCGGAGCTACGATAGTCTCATGTTTTTTTTTCTAGTGAAAATGTATAAACCTTTGTAGCGCGGCCCGATTCAACCCTTAATAATACGGCAACCCTGCGCACCGCTGCCAACATTCAGGCGCCATCGCCTGCGCTCGAGCCGGGAACACGCGATGTGTCCCCGGCCTCGCTATTGGCTCCCGCCAATCGCGCCATTACCCGCGCATCCCGCGCGACACGCAAACCGGCGCGGTATCGTTAGTGAGCCCGCGCCGGAGTCAGTCGTCAGTCGGTCGTCGATTGAGAGCGTGCCTGATTGTACTTGCGCACGGACATATTTATTATTCGCGATAAACCTAAAGTTGTAAATTGAGAGTTTTATGTGTTTTGTATTCTTTCCTTCGCGTCACGTCACACTGTTTAATGATATTGTGTTTTGTGTGAACAATATAGCAATTTTGAAGTTTTCACGCGTTTCACTTAACCGCCACGCCATCGAACCCCCTCTGCGAGCTAGCCTCGCTATAAATGGCGCACCAACTCGGGGGCGTGGCAACATAATTGTGAACATTAAAAGTGAAAATATCGAAAATGCCTCGTACGCGAACTCAAAGTCAACCGTCCGATGCCGATGCCGAAGATCGCAGCGCCGACGCCGCAAATATGGCGGCCATGTTTTCCGCGCTGCAGCGTGCCCAAACCGACGCCTTCGAGAAACTGATCGAACGGGTCATGGGACGCCATTCTCCAGGCCCATCAGCGGCAGCAAGCAACAGCAACTTCGCTCAGTGCACCGCCCGATTCTCCGGCGACGATGACCAAAACATCGACGCATTTATTGACGCCGTGGAAAGTTACCGCGTCTGCGGCAACGTCACCGACGACAATGCCATAAGAGGCATGTCGATGCTGCTGACTGGCTCAGCGGCCATATGGTGGCAGACCGCCAAGCTAGAAGTTTCCAGTTGGCGCGATGTCGTCCTTCGATTGAGGGGCGCTTACGGCGACCACCGCCCTCCCTATAAGGTATATTTAGACCTCTTTAAATTACAACAAGGAGAGACAAGAACGGACCTCTTTGTCTCCCGCGCGAGGGCCCTCCTCTCAAGAATTCCAGAGGGAGACCTCTCTTCGAGGGCGCAAGTCGATATGATATACGGATTGCTAGATAGACGCATCCGAAAACGCATAAGGCGGGAGGAGGTAGCCTCCTTTGCTGATATTCTGCGTCTCGCCCGAGCGATTGAAGAGTCCATCGGCGAGGCGACCGCCGAGACGACGTCGACAACGCCCGTGAATACCAGCGCTGGCGCCCGCGGTGAGCGCGCGCCCGCGCGCCCCGCCGCGCCGCGCGCCGCGGCCTCTTCGTCACCTCACCCAGCGGCAGCGCTGATGAGCGCGCCGCGACCGCCTACTACAACAGCGCGTCAGCCAGCAGCTACGCGACCGAACTCGTTCGATACACCGGTATCCTCTAAAAGTGTTAATAGTGCCGGTAAATTCTGTGTTTATTGTAAAAATCACGGCCATACCCGTGAGCAGTGCCGAAAGTTGCGTAATAATGATAAGTTAGCTCATAATAGTAATAATGTAGTAGATGGTGAGAGTGCGCGTTCAGTATATTGTTATGGTTGCGGTGCGCAGGGCGTAGTCAGATCGCAATGTCCGTGTAAAAATAATAACATAAGTTTTAGTGCCATTCACACAGCGCAGAGACCACTGGTAAGTGATTTTAATTTTTCTACTTCAAGTCGCCATCCCGCTCGAGTTTATAATAATAATAAATATAGTCGTGATATTAGTAATAATAAATTTTGCTCATCGCGTTCGAAATGTCCGAGATTCATGGCGAGGTCACGTACGCAAAATTTCATGTCTATACCTACACAGCATCACTCCGCTCCACACAGCTCGGCGCAATGTGTACCACGGCGCGGCTCGGCGTACGCTACGCCGCCGCCGCTACAACCGCGTAGTTCCGAGCGACCGCGTAGCACCAAGTCTACGTCACAACACGCGTATGCTACGCCGCCGCTACGACCGCGTAATACTAAGTCTACGACGCTACGACCGCGTAGCAGTGAGCCTACGGTCACTACAGCTGTGTCTACAGTAATTCCGTTAGCTACGCGCGATTCTGTAAGTTACGGTTTTGATTATAGTGAGCGACGACGGGTTAATAATAATAATTTTAGTCCCGATTTTTGTGAATGTAATTTATATTGTGTTACGTCTCCTGCTGTCCAAGCGCGCGGCCCGTTTCATCATAATTTGCCCCGCGTTCCTGATTTGGATAGGACGTTACCTGATGGTCCTACCCATATGTCCGCACCTGTCGGACCTCTTCATGTGGGAAGTATTAATGGGAAAGACCTCGGCGAATGGCATGACTCTTCTATGAGCACGTTACACGTCATGCCACGGCCTACACTTACAATTAAAATATTAGGTATTACAGGTACTGCTCTTTTAGATACTGCTGCGAAATGTAGCGTAGCCAGTCATAGTTTGTATAAATTAATAAGACAGTTGAACTGTCCTTTGACACCGCATAGGTTGGATGTAAAACTTGCTGATGGTATCACCCAAACTCGCGATGTCCTTTTAGTGACACTAGATGTCGCTGTCACTTTTGATAGACCACCAGTCGTCACGACTTTTGTCATTTTCCCGGAGGCTGTTGATAATGAGACCCTGTTAGGAATGGACTTCCTGACCGCTGCAGGCATGGTCATGGACTTCGGTGCATCTAGATGGCGTCTTTCGGGGAGCCGACGTTCTTACCCCCTGGAGTATGAGGTATGTATTAGTACTCCACCCATCGGCGTGTCTTCGATGGAGCTCAGAGACGACGAGGCTACGATGCTTTCCTGCGACCAGCGCCAGCAGCTCGCGAGCGTCCTCCGGCGCAATTCAGATATCTTCCGGCCAGGAGGAGATGCAACTCCCTACGCCGAGCATCGTATCGACACGGGTGAGCATGCCCCTATAGCAGTGCCCCCGTACCGCCTCACGCCGGCCAAGAAGGCTGCTATGGAAGCTGAGGTCAGTAAAATGCTGCGCGACGGCATCATAGAGGAGTGCGAGTCCGCTTGGGCCGCTCCCGCTCTTTTAGTTCCTAAAAAGGATGGTACGTATCGTTTCTGCGTTGATTACCGACGCCTCAACGCCATTACCAAATCTGATACTTACCCCTTACCCGTCATTGACGATTTGCTGCATGCAACTAGGCGGGAAGGTTATATCAGCACGATCGACTTACGATCCAGTTACTGGCAGGTAAATGTGTCTTCCGATGGTGATCATCGTGATAAAACTGCTTTCGTTTGCCCTTACGGCACTTTTCGGTTCACGCGTATGCCGTTTGGCCTCAAGAACGCCCCGGCCACCTTTCAGAGGTTGATGGACCGTTTCCGTTCTGGGTCAACCATGAGAGACATTACTCTCCTTGTTTATTTAGACGATCTCTTAGTCCTATCAGATGGATATGACAAACACTTACAGGATCTCGAAGCTGTGTTCGATCGCTTAAGGACATTTGGACTTCGCGCTAACCGCGAGAAGTGTGTCTTTGCTTGTAGCCAGGTAAAGTACCTAGGACATCTAATAACGCCTGAGGGGATAAGGCCAGATGATGCTAAAGTAACAGCGGTCCAGGAGATGAAGGAGCCGAGTAACCTGAAACACCTTCGAACTTTCCTACAGACCTGTGCATGGTTCCGTAAGTTTGTCCCTAATTTTTCTTCTATATCCCACCCTCTGACTAGGCTCACCAAGAAGAATGAGCCCTGGTCCTGGGGTGATGAACAGCGCAACGCTTTCAACGAGCTCAAAAATAAATTGACAAGCGCTCCAGTATTGGTTCAGGCAGATCATTCTAAGCCGTTCGTTATACGTACCGATGCAAGCGACTACGCCTTAGGTGCTGTACTCCTCCAGGGCGAGGGCTACGATGAGCACCCCATCGAGTACGCCAGCCGTTTGCTCATTCCTGCGGAAAGACGGTATAGTACAACGGAACGTGAAGCCTTAGCTGTGGTCTGGGCCGTAGAAAAGTTCCGGCCTTATATTGACGGATACCCCGTCACTGTTAAGAGTGACCATCAACCCTTACGTTGGTTGTTCACGTTAAAGTCTCCCAGTGGTCGTCTCATGAGATGGGCCCTTAAATTACAGGCCTATGATATTAAATACGAGTACGCCCCAGGCAAGATCAATGTGGTTGCCGACACATTGAGCCGACCTGCCTGCGACGTGGCGTCTCGTGATAGCTGTGGTGTCTGCACCGTGATCGTTGACCTGCCGAAAGAAAATCCGGAGGCACTCCGAGCGTCCCAGCTTGACGACCCTGAGGTAAGTAAAATTATTAATGATCTCGAGGATTCTGATGCCCTCACGTCATCCCACTGGTCAGAACGAGGATACCTTTTGAATAATGGTATACTCTATCGTCTTGGGCCTGATTCGGATTCCGATGATCCACAACTCGTAATCCCTGTACAAATGGTAGAGTCTATTCTTAAAGAGTTCCACGATGCTCCGACAGCTGGACATCAGGGTGTCGAACGCACCCTCGACCGCATTCGGCAGCGGTACTATTTCAACGGAATGCGTAAGTATGTAACTGATTATTTGAAAAGCTGCTTAGAGTGTCAGCGCTATAAAACACCAAACATGAAACCAGCCGGCCTGCTCCAGACGCCGGTACTCAACCAGCGAGGGGAAGTCCTTGCTGTGGATCTATTCGGCCCCCTGCCTGAAGGCGAGAATGGTGAACGTTGGATACTTCTAGTCGAAGATACCGCAACCAGGTGGGTTGAGCTTTATTCATTAAACGATGCAACAGCTGAAGCCTGTGCCATCACGTTAATAGATCAATACTTCCTCCGGTATGGTTTCCCTCGTCGCATTATTTCTGACAATGGTGTCCAATTCATTTCTGCTACTATGCAGCAAGTTATGCACGTTATGGGAATCAAACAAAATCTTATTCCTTTGTATCACCCTCAAGCTAATCCCGCAGAGCGGAAGAACAGAGACTTAAAGTCGCAGCTTTCCATGCTCGTAAAGCACGAACATAGGGCTTGGCCCAAATACCTCGCACAAGTTAGGTTTGCGATGAATTCATCTCGATGTGCTACGACGGGTTCCAGCCCCGCTTATATGATGTTCGCACGGCAGATGCGAACTCCTTTTGATGCGCACCTCGACCTTCGGTCGGTCTTAGAAAAGGATAATTATGTACCTCAGGTGACGCCTTATCTTAAACAGTTTATTCGATCTCTCCAAGAGACGCGCGATCGCGTAGAGAGGCAGCAGGATGCCAGAAAGGACTCTGCCGATACGTCTCGGAGACCTGCGGCAACTTATAGCGTAGGAGACTCGGTTCTATTGACCACTCACGTATTGAGCAACGCTCCGAAAGGGCTCACCCGCAAGTTTATGCCCCTCCGTGACGGTCCATACCTCATCAATCGCGTTGTTAGTCCCACTACTTATGAGGTTATTGATGACCGCGGGCTGGTCTTAGGTAAATTTCATTCGTCTGACATCAGTGCGTATGTTGGGCAGCAGGACGACAATGTTCAGCCAGTACAACCTCGTCGCTTACGAGGTCGTCCCCGTAACGTAGACCCGCCACGCGTTTCGGACCCGCTTTTGACATTTTTACCAAATCCGCCCTCGGGGCGAGATGGCGATTTGGAGGAGGAGGATGTAGCGCGGCCCGATTCAACCCTTAATAATACGGCAACCCTGCGCACCGCTGCCAACATTCAGGCGCCATCGCCTGCGCTCGAGCCGGGAACACGCGATGTGTCCCCGGCCTCGCTATTGGCTCCCGCCAATCGCGCCATTACCCGCGCATCCCGCGCGACACGCAAACCGGCGCGGTATCGTTAGTGAGCCCGCGCCGGAGTCAGTCGTCAGTCGGTCGTCGATTGAGAGCGTGCCTGATTGTACTTGCGCACGGACATATTTATTATTCGCGATAAACCTAAAGTTGTAAATTGAGAGTTTTATGTGTTTTGTATTCTTTCCTTCGCGTCACGTCACACTGTTTAATGATATTGTGTTTTGTGTGAACAATATAGCAATTTTGAAGTTTTCACGCGTTTCACTTAACCGCCACGCCATCGAACCCCCTCTGCGAGCTAGCCTCGCTATACCTTCTAAATATGAATGAACGGAAATATTGATTCCTATTCACTATTTTACTACCTTCAGAATAACGTAATTCAAAATAATTTTTCCACTAAAATTTACTCACGTCATAATGAATTCTTTATGTAGATATTATTCGGTAACGCCTTCTTTTACCACTTAATTATAGTAGACATATCCTACGAAAACCGAACACCTGGCCACCCCTCTCGCGATACAATATGTTACCATGTTACCTGTATTCCGTGAAATTAGATTAATTATTGGGCATTAATGTAATGAAATTCTATTATGGTGTAGCGTAAGTGTTTATTTTATCCATAACGTATAGATATAATCTTCATATAAATTGGATCGATATGTTTTTCCTAGTGACTAAGGAACAAATAAAAATATTAAAGGTCGGTTTTACAGGAACCTGAGAAGAACCAGTTAGCGTGGTGTATGGTTTTGTATGACAATTTTGTCGAAAATCATACAAAACTATTTATAAAGTTAATGACATATCTCTGTCACTGTCAAACAAAGAAGAAAAAAGACACAGATTGAGATTTAATGTGGAATTAAAATTAAAATGCTTTTCAGAAACAGACTGGAGTTAAATTAGTAGAGGTAAAACCATGGTAAAACAGACTATCTAACAACAAAATTCTTGTATACAAGAATTTTGCTGTTTTACGTCTAGGAGTGCGAAACTGCTTTGTTTACATCACTATGGTTGCAAAGGTTGCAAACAATCTCACGTCACGACGCGACCATCGGCTAAAGGTTTAAATACAGGGGTATCTCTCTCTAAATTTCAGAGTGACAGCTCAGTTAGCTCCGCGTTTGGTACACCAACTTCACGCAGCATCACGGCGGTACCCAGGGTGGAAGGCACTGACAGATCTTCCCTACCACAAACCCTGGAGGCATCCTGAGCAGGTCCCATCTTACAGGATTTCACTTGCTGATGTAAGAAAGTTATGGCCTTTTTTTAGTGGTAGAGCATTTATTTTGACCGGAGATTTTTTTAACCACTTTTTTATACCAAGCATTCGGCCCGCCCAATGGTATGCAGTCACTGTAGCTTAGCATCATTGCCCAAGTGTTTTCCATCTCGTTTCTTCCTATTTCTTTCCTCCTAGTTCCAATAATAGAAAACCTGGTGTTTCAGATGCAACCGCTTTCGCATCGAGTCCGCTTGCTTGTTTGTCATGCCATAAAACTATTAGACTAATGGTCGTTTTCACCAACCAACCCTACAGTAGATATTTCCTATCTGTTACAAATTAAAGAAATACCTACGCTAGGGCTGGTTAGTGAAAACGGGCACAAGAGACTTTGGTATTATGTAGAGATGGCGGGATAATATTATGGGACATAATCGGGCTTATATCTTTAAATAATCAAATTACGCCTTATTGTTTAATATAAGCAACATTGTATAAACGTTGTTGTAACTCGTAAATGCAAATCGTTGGTATAAAGTAAAACTGTAGCGGCGTAAACCTCATTCTATCTCCAATAAACCACGGAAATTCCACCCAAAAGGTGATATTTTCTTGAATGAATGGTTACAATAAATGTCGACTCGGTTTTCATGTCAGCACGTCTTCAACAAGCAATCTTTTCATAACGATTTCATTCACCGACATCGTCATTCCAAAATCCAATTACATTAACTTCCAGTAAAGGATTCTTTAGAAACTTTCAAACATTCCTGAACTTTAGGAGTTTCAAAAGAAAGTCCGCCTAAAAAGGATAATTCGTTTATAATGAAACCGTAATGAAACCAGCAGTTACCATAACAGGAACCAAATGAAAAAGACAAAATCAACGACTTTCTTTCACTAATCTAGTACATGTACTTAAATACAAGGTATACTTCATATTTATTTATCAATCTTGTAGTATGTAAGTAATCTATACATATAATAATAATAATAAGATAGTAGATCCCGCCTGTCTGTTGGTACTCTGTACATTGGATATATACATGTAACAGTGGCTGATAGGGGGGTAAAAAAGGGTGATAAAACACAAAAACTTTTCCGTCAGTCTGTCTGTGTGCACTGCTTACATTACTCGTATAAAATATCTCTATATTTGTGATGCTTTCTGAACGCAATAAACCCAAAGTAGTTTATAATGGTTTAAATTTCAGTTTTTTTTCAAACATAAAATACATGTGGAGACTGGTCGATTTGTTTTCCGATAATAGAATAACATGAACAAGGCCACAAATAACGTTTACGTTGAAAACTGAATTAAATAAAACATCTCCCTGTGCAAATTATAATTATTTTAACTTGTTGATTTTGTGGTCCGTTTCGTTCGTTAGTTTATTAAGCTTGTTAAGTACTTTGGGACTATTGATTTTAAATAACAGGACTAGCCTTTTGTCGGGCCCGTGTAAAAGCAGTGTACAAGCTTAGTCTATGTAATATGAATCATGTTGGATTCTTTACATGTCACTTCGGGCGTAGTTTATTATTCTGATCTCGTAGCAAGCAGAGAGAATTATCAGGCATTTAGAAAGTTTTGCAATATTATTGGAATCAAAATAGTAAACAACAGCTCATAGCATTAGGTCCCAATAGTAGCGTAACAATAGACCGTGGTGCTCGGCAATCGAGCCTCACTTGATTGGCCATCTCTTTAGGGTATAATGCCTTTTGCTTCAAATTGCTGTTTCTCACGTAGTTGTTAAGGAGGGAAGTCCTTTCAATATTTCCTACTCCGACTATCTTCTTTCTGATTAAATTCGTTGTGAGTTCCGAGACAGCTGTAGTTTTCTTCCCCGGGACGTCAATAAGCTTCATTGCTTATTGTCTATCTGAGGTCGCCGTTGTTGATCCTGGCTACACAGGAGACACAGTGGTGGGAATGTGTGGTGGGCTTGTCCCGACATTTATTTATTTAAGCTTAGTCTATGAGGTCCAGCGAGCATGTACCCAATAGAGACGTAATTATTGTCATTATCTTCAAAAGTAATTGTACTCAAATCTCAGTGGTCAATTACTGCGCGCGCAAACAAAACAGTGAGCGATTATAATATATGTATTTACAAAATACCAATACATTTGGACAAACTCCCATTGAGTTTGTCCAAATGTATTGGTATTTTGAAGTACTTGAAGGCGTCTCTATTCAAAAGGGCTTCGTACTCGATGCTTAGGTTTTATCATTTTGTCTCTCTCTATTAAGTGCCCGCGCTCTTGTCAGTAAAGCAGCTTAAACTTGGCTCTGTCTTGTGTCATACATATGACAGCATACTACAAAGTTACATAATTATTTTCGGACATTACATTATTATCGTATTCATAAATTTAGTTTATTTTTATCACGAAGAAAAACATCTTTACTTAATGGAAATATTTGTTTCAGTGCATAGACCCCGATGCTCCTCCGCCGCCGGAACCAAAACCAGACACATCAAAGAAATTGGTTGTTCCACGATCAAGAGAGGAGAGCCACAGCGTCGAGGACCTAGGAGACATATCTTCAGAATTTAGCGTAGAAGTAGAAGAGGACCTATCAGACCTCACGCTAGATCCAGTTAAGAAGAAAGGAAAGTTTTACAAATTGGTTAAGTCAATGAAGAATAGAAGAAAAAGTGTCCAAGTAGCAAAAAGTGCTGATAATCTTGATGCTAAACCTCTAGAAGATAAGCATGATAAGAAAAAAGGATTCAAGTTCCATAGAAGGTTTAGTCTTAGCCGTGGCAAAGAAGATTGATACGGCCGTAGAAATGTATGAGGAAACAAGATTGTGAGAAGAGAATGAATGATCTTCTGAATGTTTGTTGAATTAAATTCAAACTGATGATTTAATCAGTAAACTATTGACACTAATTGTACATAAGACAGGATACGTCATGAGTACGAAATTAGCTATTATTATTATTATTATGTTCTTCAACACACTAGCAGCTTACAAAGCTGATGCGTGTGCATCTTGATGCTTGGAGATTTTGTCGAGACGATTTTTAAAGCTGTTTACTGATGGTGCACCAACAACAGTCTCCGGAAGTTGGTTCCATTCTGTAATCACTTGATTGGTTATAAAATGCTGAAGAGGATTTCTCCTTGCTGGTATGCGACATAACTTTAGTGAGTGACCTCTCAAGTGATTGTTGTCATTTGGTCGGAAGATACTCTGTAGATCCGGAACATCATAGTAACCTGTTAATATCTTGAATGTCTCAATCAAGCTACCTCTTTGTCTACGACAGCTATAACCAGAAAAAATAATTTACAGAATGTTTCTTTACTTATTATGGGTAATGCGTAATCAAAAAAAGGGGGAATACAAGTTGAAAAAATCACTTATCAAAAATAAACATTTATCGCCATTTCATAGATCAAAATTATTTGTTTATGTTACTGTTTTCGACAGAAAACCCACTTGGGTAGGGGTGCTGGTTAGATTTTACTACATAATTAAAATTATGGTAAAAGATCTACAATGAGTAAAGTATATATATAAATTCAATATATAATTTCATCATATTTTTTTATACTGCTCCGTCAGCCAGCGTACGCCCCAGTAGATTTGAAAAAGGCCGATCGTTCGAAAACCTTAAAATTATGGCTATAATTTTCAATATATGTATACTTAATTAATTATGTATGACTGATTTAAGTTCAATATATATTTTAAAAATATTTATTGATTCTGTGACCCCATAAAATGTACTTTCATATTTATTTACACTGTTATTGGCAGTATGCTGTTTTGTATTTATTTTTAAAGCTTTTATTCTTAATAAATATATTAAATTAACTTTTAAAATTAAATAAGAAAATATATAATAGTTTTCTATAAAAATAAGTTAAAATCGCTGAAAACAAAATTATAAATTGCTAAATGGTTTTTTGGTATGAAAAATACATGTTTGGTCTCTAAACTTCCTTACATATCAAATTTAAAAACTCACATAATTTATTTTGTATGTGTTAAATTATTTCAATATCCGTAGTATACACGGTAAATTTTTTATGCACTTATTGTAGTTTTACTCGTAAAATTTACGCTATGTTCATTGCCAATACTCGCCACGCTTGGCAGGCGGGTTGGCGAGCGCAGTTGGGTTTGTTTGGAGATTTCGATCATAAGAACGCTGCATTCTTTATTTACTACAATTTTCCCTTAGTCGTCTTCTACGACGACCATGGGAGGAGAAGGGGTGGTGATATTCTTATCAGCCGTCACAACACAGCCGAAATATGACCTGCGCCAAAATTTTGGTGTACAGTTTATAAAACAATTGAGAATCTATTGTCGTTAGGCACTGAGTAATAAGTATGAGTTTCAAACTTCGTTTTACGTCTGCGCGAGCCAGCCGTGTTGGCGACTAGTATAGTAATACTAGTATCTCATGTCAATAAGTGCATATATCATTTTACCATTATACATCAATATCCTAATATGTATGTATATTACGAGCTTATTTATAAAATTAGTTAAAAAATAAAATGTGAAAAAACAAGTTGTAGTTAAATGTTAATGAAGTCGATGAGAGAGAATTTAGAGAAGAGTTAATTGTTAAGGTTAATGTTGAAGTAGTTAGACCGATTGTTACAAAAACGTGGGTCGTGATTTGAACAAATTGTTACTTTATATGCACTATTGCCGACATATCCAAAATAATAATAAGCTGAAGTGCCAATGGACTGGCCACATAGCCCGAAGACTGACAGGCGCTGCTGGGGCAGAAAGGTAGCGTAGTCTCGAGTCCTTGTACCTGTGCCGGTGGGCGTAGTGTGGGGAGACCCCCGCTTGATGGATACCATGAATGAGTCCAGTGGACTAGTATACCTAAGCTAAAATTATGATGATGATGCACTTATGCATCGTTCTGATTGGATTGTTTTAGGGCCTATTCTAAATTGAAACTTAGGTCATCATCATCATCAGAGAGCCACTAGCCTGGATCCTGCGTCACTCTCGTCTTGAGGTCGTCGCTCCATCTAGCGGGGGATCAACTAAGCCCACCGGTACCGACGCCGCTGTTATTGACAAAATGTTCAAATCACATCTCTATTTAAGTAGACATCTTGTAAATTAATAATTCTGATCAATTTTCTCTAAAACATCTTTATCCTAGGAAGTTAAAACAAGGGTGATTTAATATGAAAGTTTCAGATTATAAAACTCTTAAATTATTTAAAACGTAATGATAACTGTGCATAGATTTTTTATACTGTTTTTGTCTATCTCTGCAGTGAAAGTTAAATTTTACTTTGACTTGCAAATATTTAAATAATTTCCATGAATTTCAATTGGGGCAAACAATATATTATTTAGTGCCAATTAAATATTTTAGCTTTTAAAATCAAGTCTTTAATATGTATTCCATACCATGAAGTGACGCGGAAGTGGACGTTACTTGTGGTTGCCAAGTTATTATACACGATGTGAATTCGTCACTCACAGAAGCAATGATGGACGCAGAAGAGCGAAGAGATTCTATAAATAACAAAGATGATAAACTATCTCTCACTATGAACCATCTCAACAGCTCTGAGTTCCAAAATACGTATCGCGTATACATACTTAGTATGTTTGCCTTGGTTACCACAAGTAATATCTCGCATCGCTTTATGATTAGTATAAGTATTAGAAAATTCTATTAGCCTACTAGATTTGTTCTATCTGCTTACAGAAATAATATTATTATATGTACTTATACGCAAAACAGCTTCTTAAATACAAATCACAAAGCAATAATAACAAGTGATAATTCGATACTTCGTCTTCCTACATGAATATTTTTTGATATGAAATAGTAATTTCTTGAACAATATTATAAAACGGTTTTAATATCATACTGCTAGTATATTATTAGATTCATGTTTTAGATTAAAATGTTTAGAAGTATACCTTAGTACAGATTTTGCACCAATATTTTATGGCGCGAAGATTTTCAGAGTCCCTCAGACCTCAGATCTTACTTTTGTCCTAAGTTACAAATTTGTTTTATAAAGTTTTCGGAATGAAAAACTTTTTACGCTACGAGTAGACATTCTTGAAATAGACAGACAAATATAATATTAAAAATAACTTTATATTTATAAAATAACGATGCGATTTATGTGAAAAACTAAAATTTCAAAATTTTGAGTTAGAGCAGTGTTCATTGGAGGTATCGATATTTAATATTATTTTATCAATAGTGTCTTTTCCTTTTATATTTATTTCTTGCAAATAAATTTTAAAGAAAATAACAAAGAATTAGGTCTTTATAATAATAAAGAAGCTAATCTCGAATGAACCGAAGTGTTTTATGAAAAAAATGTTTTCTGTGTCACGTAACGTAATATGAATTCTTTTGTTATAATTCTTTAGTGTAAAAAGGTCGAAATGGACTTTTTCTTTTATATTTTGTCATTTGTAACATAAGTTCAAGGTTATTTTTGTTATTAGGTTTTTTGTTATTTATTTTACAAGTTCAAAGTACTGACTTGAGAAAGGCCCTTGCTCTACAGTATGTTAATTACAGCCAGTTTCTCAAACTTATTTTAATATTAATTCCACTTTTAAAAGTCTCAATCTATCTCTTTTATCTTCTTTAGTTTGACATTGACAACTATAATTTAATGTTTCATTAACTTTAAAAACGCGTTTTAGAAACTGGCTATTAGCAGCCTGTTGTGCTGCTTAAAAATGTATTACTAATCTTCTTGGGATTACCTTATAATTTGGCACCGTACTTAAATGGTTCATGCATGACTATTGCCCCAACACTAAAATGATGTTTAAATAACTAAATGAGTGAGTGAATTTCTAAATATTTTGTGTTGTAGGAGAAAAAAGGAAGATTTCATAACTTTTTTTTATTATTATGATAATATTATGTTAGATATGTTAATTGCGTGCCTTCTACGCGAGATTATAAAATAAAATTGTGTACAAATTCAAACAATAATTTATGCTAAAATAATTTGTGAAATACCATAGAGACTTTTTCGAAAATTTTATCAATTTGAAATAATGGCAATTTTAATGAGAATTAATTCTGGGTATATAATGTATACTTTTATTATATACCTTCTATTCTCGATCTGATCATTTAATAATTATAAAATAATTTGGATGTTGAGCTGTTAAAAATGGGAACATAGCTTGAATATTTTATTCGTTATTAAAATATAAGTAAAATATCAAACATAATACAGGTAAAGTCACGTTTAAAAATCCCTGAGGGCAGACTTCAAAATATTAGGGTTTCAAATAAATAAGTAGGTAAATATAATAATATGCGTTATGCAAGAGTATGGCAAGCATTTTGTCTTTACAAAGGATATAAAATAATAACCACTGGACTTTTTTCATAGGCAACCGATGAAAAAAGTTTTTTTCTATTGTAATTAATTAATGTGTGCGTACTGGCCACTAGTGGCGTAAAGTAGGAGAAGTCTGGCCACAAAAATAAAAAGAAAGTTTTTTTTATTTTTAACAGAACTCATTGATGTTTACGGCCAGTAGGTACTTATTGTAAATTACAAAAGGAGAAAAGGAACCTTTTTTTCGTTTTAAAAATCTATCAATAGGTGTCATATTTTGTGGTAAACACTCGGAGAATTGACTGTGTACTGGAGTAATGCGTTGTTAATGAGCAGTTTTCTTTTAGGAATAATCAGTTGGTTTTTAAAATCATCACTTTTGGTATTGTTGAGGCCAAATATTTTGTCTGTGGCAAGAACGAACTGACCAAATGTCAACACAATATTAACAGGCAATATAAAAACAACAGTACGCACCAGTTTGCAAATACAGTTTTTAGGTAACATAAAAAAATATAATTTTTTATTGTTTTATTTATGGCAAAAACTTTTTTTTAATATTAAAATGAATGACGACTCTGCTTTTAGCAAAAAGGTCACTCCACTCACCCACTCTTCTATTACCAAAAGTGCTGGGCTGCGCCATCTATCGAGTGTTTAGGAAAGCTTTATAATACATAAAAGAAAATTGCTCATTACCTACTGAAGATTGGTGAATTTCATGTTATTTGTCACTAATCTCAACAATTTAGTCATTTAATTATCTAATTAGGTACCTAACTAAAACTTGATACATAAGATGAGATTTGAGGAAGGATAAGGTTTAATCGTTCTACATTTTTTTACATAATCTATGTAATCTTTAATCACAGTTGAGTGCTCAATTTTGTGTAGTCTATTTTACATAAAATTAATTTAAAATACAGATAACATTTTATTAAAATAATTATTTGATATGACTTTCAGCTTGATACCTCCAGAGAAAAGGGTCTTGACAGACAGACAGACAGACGGACAACAAAGTGATCTTATAAGGGTTCCGTTTTTTCCTTTTGAGGCACGGAACCCTAAAAGATAACAATATTTTCGTAAGAAATTCCAAATAATAGATATATATATATATAACCAAACAACAGATCGTTCGCCCACGACGCGATTCACATGCGGCTCGAGTGGCATATTATGCGTATCCTACTGTCTCTCGTGCGTAGCTTTCATAACAAATTCTCCCTCATGGTTTTACTAATAGAAAAGATAGTAGGTCCAAGAAAAATTACTAACGTGAAACACTATTTTACTAACTTGAAATTATTAACAACTTGTGAAACCCGCGCAACTTCTTTCGCGTGTATTCCGCTTTCCCGTGGGAATTTTTAAATTTTTCTGTCCGTAAGAACCATTCCCGTACTTCAAGGAATATTATAAAAAAGAATTAGCGAAATCGGTTCAGCTATTCTCGAGATTTGCGCTAAGCAACACATTTAGCGATAAATTTTTATATTATAGATTAAAAATCTGTACTTTAAATTAATTTAACTGTTCTTATTATACTTAATTAAAACATATAAAGGGTTTTCTATACGTACATTACCTTCACTGCTATATTATATCCTTCTGTTATATTTAATAATCAAACGTAAGCAGTTAACGCAGAAATTGTTATAAGTGTGAATAGGTTATCGTGTTGAATATAATACAGTATAGTTGAGAGCTTATAATGTTTTATTTTATTTTAATCCAAGAACATCAAAGATACATCCTGTAATAAATAATACGAATAATCTATCTATTCGGCAATAGTACGAAGAAACGCGTAGTAAGAGAAAGAAGTCTTCAAAATCTGAAAAATAATAATAATTAGAAACTTAAAATCACAGAGGATAAAGGACACCTAAATCTAAGAGCGATAGCACACGGCGAGCGGCGAATTTTTAACGCGCAGATGACGCGCGAATACTCGTTTCAAACGATTTGAACGCAATCTTGTAGCACAGCTTGTAGCATAAGTACACGGGGTGAAAACCCGCGTTCCCCGATCGCTCTGAACTGAGACAAAGTGAAAACTCTTTTCTGATCCAAATACTTTTTTAAACTACTGCATTTTATCCTCTTTCACGATTTTTATTTGTCTTGTTCTAGTTTAGATCTAGGTGTGCGAAATTGTTAATTGTGACATTACAGAAGTCATTGTAGTAACACCAATGTTGATGATTCCGACTGCTTTCACCCTCACCGGGTGTCTGGTCTTCATGAGGAGAATCAGCACCAATGATTGGTTCCGACGATCCATGTACTCCCATGGTACGTGGTAAACAGTGTCATAAAATTCTTCGCTCTGTAGATAATGTCATTATAATATTTAAATCTCAATCTATAATACATAATAATTAGACACAGATTAACCCTAGTACGTAAAAATACATCTACTAATAACTTACACAATTTTCAACATATTAAATAAACATTCATAATACTTTAAGAACAGAGGTCACCCAGCGATAGATCGACCAAGTAAAATCTGCCATCTGTATAAATGCATGCATGACGTCTAACAGAGAGATGTCATAAGGCAGGACTCTACATGACGATCACGACTGTTCTGTCAAGATCGTTACGACCAAGAAGAGAGAAGAACAAAAAGAAGAACAAAAAAGCAGACGGGGTGAAACGACATAATATGACTATTTCTGTTATTGTGGTTAGGTTGTGTAGAGCTAAAACTGCAGAGGTCATTTGTAAAAAAACATTTTACTTTTAATCACCAGCCTGCTAAGAGCTTTATTAAGTTTCTCCTTGACACACCCTATGTCAAGGAAAGAGAAAGCAATTTTTTATACCTAACAGTGATAGTTTTACTTACCCGTAGTACAACCAGTTGGACATAGCGGTTGGACCACGGGTCGGGTGGGAACTAAATGGCACGCATTAAGCAATAAAAAAAATATAAATTAAAATGTTCAACTTACTACAGTCCCGAGCAATTCAAATATAACAGACATCTGAATCAATTGTTGAAATATAATCATAGTAAGAGGCAAATATTGAACTAAAGCTTCGGGATTCTGAAAAATGTAATAACAAAATGATAATTAGAAGTAATGGTTTCTGAGGCAAATGTCTACTCACCATTTGAGAGCATTCCAAAAGCAACAGGCAACCACCAACTAGATGAAACAGATTGTAAATGCAAAGAATCGGCCCGAAAACCGTTGACATGTCTCCGACAAAACTGAAATAGAACATTCCAAACAAATATGATATCGTGAATAACCTACAATCAAACAGAATCCTGATTTGCGTGCTTCTGAGTTCAGTGCTGATCTGATAGACGATAGAATTTGATCCGATACTTAATATTAATACATTATGGTACCGAAACCATTTTCGATCATAAATGATAAATGATTTCGACCCCGCATGGTTCAGTGATGCGGGTTCTGACCAATTCAAACACAGAAACTGTAAATTATGCATCTTATATTTCGTACTTACTTCAAAAGCATTTGATGATATTGGATGCATTCTTTTAGTTTTGCATGCATTGACATGTATTCTTTAGCACTGTATTTTCGAAAATGCTTCATGTTCGATCCCTTCGGTAGCGGCAATTCTTTTATGGTGTTTATGACTATTTTGAAGTGTCCCCAGATGTGGAACACCATTAGAAACAATAATAAGTCAAACATACATATTCCAACTGATGCGAAATATGATAAATACCTAAAAATTACTTATTATATATTCATAATAAATTGTTAAATGCAAAACTTTAATTTTGTAATTCATAATCATTAGAATTCATCGAACCACTACAGGGTATAAGCCTCCTTTCATCTACGTCTCCCCTCTCTATTCTGAGCTATTTAATTTTTTTTTCATTTTCGAAAATTTTTGATATTTTCAAAATTTTCCTCTTAAAACGATATTTATTTATTGTATTTGCTGCGCTATTATTATTAAGTAAGCCACTTCAACTGCTATAGTATAAATGTTCATATAGCCAGGTATCCCACTTGGAAAATACTTATCTCCTCTTACAGTAACTAACTTTAAGAACATTTTCTTACCAAACATAAATACTGATAAACACATATCCCTTCACAGAAGTATTGACATCAAAAGGCAATGAATAGTATACAGCATGGTCATACGTCGCTGTTGAGTTTTCTGGACGATCCTTCTTATACATACCCGATTTATAATTATTAAATATTGGCACAGCGTTGAATAACACCGTCCCGAATATCATTACCATTGCCAAATATATCGTCATGCCGTATGATATCTTTTGTATTTTTATATGTGTCTGGAAAAGATTTATCATTACCGTCATCAATCAGTCATCCCACTGTTGGGATATGCACTTTAGAGTCTGTTTCACCAGACTTCTGTACTGCTGGTAGAAAAATGTAAGTTGGTTCTGATTGTCCGATTCATTATCGTCAAAGGTATGTATTAAAGCCAAGCGTACTTGGTATGAAACCTATAGTCTAACCCTAGTTTCTAAACCACTTTAAAAAAGGGTACATTCGTCACAAGTAAATACGAGATTTTTGTACGCATATATTGAAAGTAAATTCGTCCCAATTTAACATAAACATTATTCCGTGGCGTATTTACTTAGTGATGAATGTAGAGCAACCCACAATTTAAACCGTGTAGCCTCATAGGCTTTAGTAAAAAGTCACAATTTTCATACCTTCATAGCGTAATAAGAACGATGTTTGAAATGAAACAGATGTATCTCCATGATAAACTTCTGACAAATATCTTTGTAGCTTTTAAACAATGGTAAACATACTCTGGGCTGAAAAAAAATCATTCAATTCGTCATTATTGATACTTCATACATTAAAACTAAATTGGTCACAAAAAAAATAAAGTCCTCCGTGATTATTTTGTGACGAATCTACAACAACTTTTTTTCTAATATTTTCTCTTCCTATTGGTATCACCTTTAGTATTATTGACGTTTATAGGCGGCGGCAACTACTTTACATGGTAACCCACTTGCTTGTTTGCTTACAAAATAAACAGGCTTAAAAAAGATATTTTATAAATGCTTACCGTATGTACACAATTCAAACAGACAGTGATGTAACTATGGCCCAGTTCGAAAAACGTCAATTTCCGTATATTTTTTATAATATACAACCCCATGCATGCCATGGCGACAGTTGCCTGTATTATGAAATAGTATGTAATGTAAGGGTACTTAGGTTCCCTTTCGCCTAATTCACGTTTCGGCCAGGCGTTTATTGTTAGCATTTGGAATCGTAAGAACTTCATATACATCAAGTCCATTACATTTTTTCTGTAAAAAGAAATTAAATGAATTTAATTTTTTTTTATACCATAAAGTTGGTAAACAAGCATACAGCCCGCCTGATGGAAAGCATCACCGTAGCCTATAGACGCTTGCAATACTGGCGGTATCACTCACGCGTTGCCAACCCTCTCGACCCCCCCAAGTGGAGCTCTGGAGACCTTACTCACCGCAGGAACACGACATTGCCGAGACCAATGCTATTGGGCTACGATCTTCTGTAAGGTGGAGGTCCTTCTTCGGAGGATTATCCGCTGTGCCCTACCTCTCTTAAATACAGAATATTGACACTACCAGCGGTTCATACAGAATACTACCAGCGGTTTCGCTATGGCCAGGTCCTATTAATGAAGGGACAAGCTAAGCAAGGCGCACAGCGGCAAAGGCCGCGGCTCTGAACTACTCTGGAGTCAACTTTTTTTTTTTAATATAATTTAAAAAAGAGGGAGGCATACGCGTTTTCGTCTGCTTCCTTTATTCTTTTCATATTTCCCGTGTAAGAAGTCAAAGTGGAAAGTTTTTTATTCAAATGGACTTCGAGGCTTTTTTTCATGCTATTTCTAATCAAATTAATGCCTAGTAGGACGTTTGCACAAATTGTGAGTCAGGTAGGAAATGACACAGGACTGCAAAAATTCACTTTAATCGAATCGAATTTAATCGAATGAATGAATGAGTGATTTTTTAGTACAATTCGTTAAGTGGAAGTCGAACTCTTATTTGGGTTCTCTACATACATAATGTCCCTCTCTACTACTACCTTATTGAGACTTGTAAAACGTGTAAAAATATATTTTAACAAACTATCAATCTCAACTCTGAATAGGTGAGAGTACCGCTATTTTACATAACGTGTCAATTATGTCAGATAAGTAAAGTATTGGCAATGAAATCTAATTTACAAATACAGTCACAGTTTTATAACAATAAGATTGTAAGTGGAAATAAAAAATAAAAAACTAATATTGTCGGCAATGTTTCTCTACCGACAGGTTGCCTGGAAGAAATTTCGTAGCGATTAGGTTTTATTAAGTACTGTTTCATTTCTTATTGTTCCACAATAAATAAATGAATGTAA